>JAGIQG010000002.1:79628394-80828394 GCA_024679065.1 Sphyrna mokarran
CCCACCCTCATGTAACCACAATATAATAGAAATGTGACTCAAAAATATCGGCAACATATTAAAATTATTTATGTGGGGAGGCAGTAGTATTGTCACTGGACATAACAGATGGTGAAACTGAATGAAAATCTGGAATTAAAAGAAGTGTAATGATGACAGTGAAATCACTGGCATTTGTTGTAAAAACCTATCTGGTTCACCGATATCCTTAGGAAAGGAAATCTGCTTACCTGGAGAGCAGTTAGGGATGGGCAGCATAGTCAGCCGAATAAAAACTAAAATCTCCAGCAACAATAGATCAAAACAACCGACTTTCTTTTTAAATAGTTTATTTTAAAATAATATATAACTTATATAAAGATTTGATGAGTTCTGTTATAGTCTATATATATACACATTAGGGAAAATGAATTAACCCATACCATAATTATTGAATCATATTTGTATCTGTGGCTTTAAATTTCTTAAATTCTCAATGTTAACTTACAAATCTTAAGAAGGAGCAATAAGTTATGTTAGCATGCTTTGCAGAATTCTTAATCCAACCTCACAACAGCCCTCAAGATTTTACATATTTCAATCAAATCACATCTTACTCTTCTAAACTTCAATGGATACAACTCAAACCTCACAAGACAATCAGCCTTGGTACAAACATGGATAAAAGAGCTGAATGCTAGAGATGAGGTGATAGTTAATCTCCTTGATATCATAGCAGCATTTGACCAAGAATGCCATCAATGAGCCGGAGTAAAACTTGGGTCAATGGGAATTAGGGGGAAAACTCTCTCTGATTGAAGTCATAACTAGCACAAACATTGTGGTGATTGTAGGTCAATCATCTCAACTTCAAGACATTGTTGCAGGCATTCCTCAGAGTAGTGTCCTAGGCCTAACAATCCTCAGCTGCCTCATCAATTAGCTTCCTTTCATTAGAAAGGAAGAATGTTCGCAAATGATTGTACAATGTTCAGCACTATTTGTGATTCCTCAGATACTGATGCAGTTCAGTCCAAATGCAGCAAGACCTGAGCAATACCCAAGCTTGAACTTACAAATAACATTCATGCCATTCAAGTGCCAGGCAATGACTTCCTCCAACCAGAGACCATTTTTAACCATTATCCCTTGACATTCAATAACTTTACCATTACTGAATTCCACTATCAACATCCTGGGACTCACCATTGACCAGAAACTGAAGTGGACAAGCCATAAAATTACTGTGGTTACCAATGCAAGTCAAAGGCTAGGAATGCTGCAGCGACTAACTCACCTTGTGACCTACCAAAAAGTGTCTGCCATCTACAAGGCGCAAGCCAGGAGAGTAATGGAATACTGTCTAATTGTCTGGATAAGTGCAACTCCAACAACATTCGAGAAGCTCAACGCTTCCAGGATAAGGAGCCCACTTGATTGCTACTGCTTCTACGAACATTCAATCCCTCCACCACTGACAGTGGAAGAAACGTATACCATTTACATGATGCAGGAACACAACAATGTTCCTTAGGCAGCATCTTCCAAACACACAATGACTACCATCTAGAAGGACAAGGACAACAGTACCTGAGAACTCCACTCCCCATCCTGACTTGGAAATATATCATCATTCCATCACTGTTGTTGGATCTGGATGTTGATCCAACATCCTGGATTTCCCTCCCTAATTGCACTGTGGGCGTATCTACACCTCAAGGACTGCAGATTCCAGGAGGCACTTTACCTTCATCTTCTGAAGGGCAACAAGGGATGAGCAATAAATGCTGGCTGGCCAGTGACATCCACACCCTGGAAAAGATTTCCTTTTAAATCTGCTCAATCAAGCAGGGTAAATAGTGAAAAACTGTTCTCACTCAAGAGTAAGAACTGGAGTGCATAGATTCTATTTAATGGATAAAAAGAATAAAAATGATGTGAGGAATAATTTTTGCACTGAGCAGGTGGTTAGAATCTTGAACAAACTTCTTGGGAAAATGGTGGAAGCAGGTTCAGTTGAATTCTTCCAAAAGGAATTGGATTGTCATCTGAAAGGAATGAATGTGCATGATTACAGTGATAAGACAGAGGATGGGACTAAGTTTCAGGGAGTCAGTACAGACTTGATGCGCTGAATGACCTCCTTCTAGACTGTAAAGATTCGGTGATTCAGTTGTTGTGGTAAAGGATCGAAACTGTAAGTTGCAGTAACTGAGGCTTTATTCAGAAACATATATAGCTCTACTCCTACAGAGTGTCTGCCTGAAACCAAGCCAAAAGATATTTCTGTCTTTTGGTTATCACCGTTACACACTAAATCTCAGAAGTGGTATTATACTGACTGCAGCTACAATTTAACTAACTGAAAGCTGAAATATTTGCTTCTTATCTCACTTTTGCTTATCCATCCTTTGTAGGTCATTAAGTTTGTGATTGTTAGTTTCCCAAGTTAGCATGCTGAGAAAAGGGTCCAATAACTTATTTTAAAATTAATATTCATAGAAACATTTGGCTACTTTAATGTTATTAATGTTGAATAATTTCAATGGGCACAAGCCCACAATATTAGTGAGGAGGACTTTGCAGGGTTGACTGGGCTGGGTTTAGTACTGTCATTTTCTGTGGCTAGGTTGATGCTGTACGGTCTGTCTGGTTTCGTTCCTTTTTTGACTTCATACTGTTTTGATGTTAAGCTATTTTGGAGGGCATTTAAGAATCAACTACATTGCGGTGGTTGAGTCACATGAAGGCCAGCAGATTTTCTCAAGAGGCATTAGACAACCAAACAGTTTTTAATGACAGTTGTAATGATTTTGTGGTCATCATTAAACTAGCTTTATGAATTGAATTTAGATTTCACCAGTCATGATCCATGCCTCAAAGCATTCACCTGGTCTTGTCTTTGGATTACGAGTCAGATGACATTACCATTACACCACTATCTCCCCTGCACCTTCATAGAGATTTAACAAATTGTCTATTAAGCCATTCCCGCAAAACCAATACCTCTGACATTACAATACTATTTAAAGCCAGGCAGTACGTATCTGCATTGTACTGGTTGACAAATTATTTCATTGGCAACACTAGTGTGTTGATTTAAGATAAAAACATGCACATAAACAATCATTATGACAAGTGTCAGAATAAGATATTTGGTTAATCCCTTTGCATCACTCTGACACATTTAGAAATTAATTATTTTATTTAATGAGCTGCTTACAAAAACAACATTTAACATTCCCCAAATTCTGTCACACAGTGTCACAGAATTGAAAAGTTAAAGACTTGCCAAACCAGCAACACCACACCTTCACGAGCCCAGGCATTTGTCCCTTCTATGTACAAATGCTAAAGACTGCCTGTGAATGTCATCTTCAACAGGGAGTTTTCAATTCTTTACATCATATGCCTGAAAGAGCTAGGAAACTGTTTCATCAACCAGGTAATGATCAAATATAAAACAATAGCAAGTCGATGTGAAATAATTTAAAAATAACTTTTTGATTTGGCAGATCTCTTAAAACCTTCTCTCTGATCCTTAGTGGGCTGTGGACTCAGCTGAGCTAGGACACTCTCTGAGATATTGTATCTCAGGAAATTTCTCTGACCTGTGTCTGATAACATCTTTTGCAACTATTAGAGAGGAATGTCATACTTTTGTTTAGTGTAGCCATGGGATCAGGCTAACCCCATCTGAACCTAAAATCCTCCTTCCTGGATTGTGATGAATTAACCATGCAATGTAGTCACCAAGCAGGAAGAGCTATTGCCATGAGGAGCTGACTGCCACAGCAAAACAAGACACATTCTGCCACACTGGAATGGGGAGAAGAGATCCATAGATAAAAATGGACACTGTGAGTGTGTGTGTGTGGGCGGGGGGGGGGGGGGGGGGGGGGGTGGGGGGGGGGGGATTCTCCCATTCCAACCCATTAACTTTTAGTGAGTCAGTAGGGCAATGCATGCATGCATTGATTTGTTGGATTTGCCCATACATTCCTACACATGCGTATCAACAGGTGGGAGGACCAGGTAAGTATTTTAAATCTAAATTTAATGTATTTGTCCATGTGATTATCGGGCCCGGGACTGAATTCTCCAGACCCGATAGCATCTCCCACCCTGCCAGTGCAATTTCAATCTGGCGGGGGCGGGGCGGGGGGGGCGTGGTTAGAGTAGCTCCTCACTTTCAGGGAATGAGCAGAGACTTCACAGTAGTAAGGGGGGCAATTGGGGCCCCTAAAGGGTTAGACAGCTGGGTGTTGCTCCCTGAGCATAGCACTCAAGTAGTCCCAGCCTGTGCCCCTGGCACTGCCCAAGGGGCAAAGTGCCCATACTAAGGGGGTGCCATAGTACTACCCAGGCATGTGGCAGCGTGAAGGAAGTAGAGACCTTTGGTGGCAGAGCTTAGGGGTGATTGGTGGGGGTAGGGGAGTCCTGCTGCTACTTTGCCATTTGGATCCAGTGGAGACTGGAGGGAGGCCAGAAAATTGAGGCAGACTGGGTGAGGGTTTGCCAGGGAAGGCTTGCCTCCTATGGGGGAGGAGGGAGAGGAGCAAGTCTGCTGGGGTGGGAGGGATTGTCACAGCTGGAGGGAGTGGGGCTGAAGATCAGGGCGCTCCCAGATGGGAGAGAGGTCAGACCTGGCCTGGGAATGCTCATGGGACTGCAATCAGGTCATTGGAGAGTAGAGGGGCAGCACCGCAAGGCTGGTTTGCAATTAAGCTGGCCTGCAAACTGCAGGTTGACAGATCGGGACCATTGAACAGGTACAGGGTTCTGGAATTGTCAGACACTGGTGCGAATAGGTCTTGCCCAACAGGCTTTTATTGATATTCACAATTGTGATCTCTGCAAAGCACAGAGTAGGGAGATTTGAGTCTGAAGTCCCACTTAAAAAAAAATCATGATTTATACCGCTTTTCCTGCAAATTCAACACTTCAAACTTTTGGGGAGAATCACCCTCAAGGTCTTAGTAGAGACTATTTCTCAAGCTAAGAACTGAAGCTCTTTGAGAAAAGGTGAGGACTCTTTTAGAATGCTACACCTCTTCCATCAGCAACCAGTGGGATCAATGCAAGAAAAAAAGTGGGCAAACTGCCACCTTTAACCTGACTACCCTGGAAAAATGCAGTAAAAAGAATTGACTGAAGTAAATGTAATGGAAACCTAACCCACCAGTGGCCAGTTACTTCCTGATCCTTTGATTCTTTAGCCTCAGAAAATACTAGGATGGGTTGAAATGCCCTGCAATGCTCTCCGAAATTTTTCTCCCTCTGTATGGAATACTCTCCTTTAATTATCCCCAGCCTTAACTGTAACTTGTAAGACATCTCCTTACCAATAATGCTATTCTGAGAACCATCTGAATTTGCACCTGGAGATGTGAATAATTATTCAAACAAACTTAAACTGTACAGTTAAACTCTATTAGCACTAGAGCTTCTATTGAATCTTAAAGCATTGCAAACTAATTCGGAACTGATTTACACCTTGAGATGAAAATTTGTCTCTAGATTTGTTACTATAATATAAATGTGTAAAATACATTATTAATGATTTGTACTTGAATATTACTTTCTAATCATAGTCGCTGGTGATTTCTATCGAGTTTCTTCCAATATCCTACTGTAGTCTGAGTGGAAATCCCAGAGTTCCAGTTTCTCTGTGATTTCTGCCAATCCTCTATTCAATTTCTGCAGGGACTGGGGATCCCTTGTAGAAATTCCATCCCAAATTATTTATGTTCCATCTTTCTGGGCATCATCAGTGTTACATTATTTTCTGACTAATACTATCTCAGTGTTGTTGCTGCAGAGACAGTAAAGCATGAAAGAATACAAATTCTTTGGAAAGTTTAGAATTTTCTTCAACCTGCTAAATACTGAGCCTCATTCCCAAGTTTGCATAATTTTTGTGGAAAGTGAATGCCCTTAATTAACTCGATGCTAAAATTCCAACAATCCTATTGTAAGATTGTTTTTATCTATAACAGAAAGGAATGGTGAGTCTTACCTACCATTGTGATTGTGGCTACTTTATATGCTGGATGGTTATTTTTGCATGTGGTATATTAGTGTGGCCAATGCGATGGAGTTCAAATAGGCTTTTGCTTATGACCTTGTCTGATAATTAAAATTCTGAGCAATTTTGCAATGTAGAATTTATGTGCATAGTGAGTTCAGTGAATTTCAGCAGTTGATGAATGATATATGTCTAATACTGGCATTGTGGAAAGCACATGAATGAGTGGATGAGCACAAAGTGTGCATTTGGAAGGCACACAGTGAATGATAACAGAAAGAAGAAATTGTAAAACAGACAATGAGATCAGTGGAATAAAGCAGAGAATTGGGAGTTTGAACAGTTTAAGGTGCTGCTGAGAAGAGAAAGTGATATTTTTTAAAAATTCTTTCACAGGATGCGAGTATATATATGCGAGTGTATATAGGCCAATATACTGGTATTTCCTAATTAGCCTTGAGAGGGTGATGGTGAGGTGACTGAAGCAGCATTTTGAACCACTGAAGTCCATGTGTTGTAGGTACATCCACTGTGTTGTTAGAGAGAGAGAGTGTTCCAGGAATTTGACCCAATGATAGTGAAGAAACTTGATATATTTCCAAGTCAGGACGGTACGTAGTTTGGGAGGGAACTTGCAAGTGGAGGCATTCCAATGTTTCTGCTGCCAGTGTTCTTCTTGATGGTAGAGGTCACAGGTTTGAAAGCTGTTTAAAAGCTAAGAAGCTTCGATGAGTGCTGCAATGCATCTTGTAGATTGTAGGCACTATTGCCTCTATGTATTGGTGGTTAACACAATGGACGTTGAAGGTGGTGGATATGTTACAAATCAATCAGGCTGCTTTGTCCTAAATGATGTCAAGTTTCTCAAACGTCATTGGAGCTGCACACAACCAGGCAGGTGGTTAGTAATCCATTACTCCCCTGACTTGTGACTTGTAGAAAGTGGACTGGCTTTGAGGAATCAGGGGTTAAGTTTCTCTGTTTAGAATTCCCAGCTTCTGACTTGCATTTAGAGCCACAATATTTATGTGGCTGGCTCATTTCAATTTCTAGTCAATGGTAACCTCCATAATAGTGGGAGTTTCAGTGATGGTAATGTTATTTACTGTAAAGACAGATAGTTAGAGAATCTCTTATTGGATTTGGACATTGCCTGGCTCTTGTGTGATACAAATGTTACTTGTCATTTGTCAGCTCAAACTTGGGCATTGTCCAGAGCTTTCTGCATTTGAATTTGGACTGGTTCATTATCTGGAGGAGTCACGAATGGTGCTGAACATTGTGCAATCATTTGTGAACATCCCCTTTTCTGACCTTATGGTGTAAGTAAGCTCATTGGTGTAACTGAAGATGGTTGAGACAAGGACACAACCCTGAAGAACTTCTGCAGTGATGTCCTGGGACATAGATGATTGACTTCTAACAACCACAATCATATTCCTTTGTGCCATGTATGACTTCAACCAGTCAAGAGTTTTATCCATGATTCCCATTGACTCCAATTTAGCAATGGCTCCTTTATGCTATATTTGGTCATATGTTAAGGACAAGTCAAGGACAGTCATTTGCACTTTACATCTTAAATTCCGCTTTATTATTCATGTTAGAACCAACTTTGTAATGAGGTCAGGATCTGAGTAGCCCTGGCAGGACCCAACTGAACATTAGCGAGCCCAGTAAGCTGATTTCAGTTTTGAGTCAATGGTAACCTCCATAATGGTGTGATGGTAATGCTATTTAATGTTAAGGACAGTTAACTGAGTAAGTGTCACCTGACAGTATTATCAATGACACTTACCATCACTTTACTGATGATCAAGAGTAGATTGATGGAGCAGTAATTTGCTGGGTTGAGCTTTTCCTGCTTTTTGTAGGTAGGGGCAGTTTTTCATATTGCTGAGTAGATGCCAGTGTTACAGTTATATTAGCTAAGGACATGGCTAGTTTGGAAGCATACATCTTCAGCACGATTACCAGACTATTGTCAAGGTCCACAGAGTTTGCAGTATCCAGTGCCTTCTACTGTTTCTTGATATCATGTGGTATGAATCAAATTGGCTAGAGACTGTGATGTTGGGAATCTTTGAGGAGTCCAGGTGGATCATCCATTCAGCACTTTTAGCTGAAGATTGTCGAATACGCCAGATCTATAATACTCCCCAAAACGAGCTAGAATTATAAGCCACTTCATCCTGCCATCCTCCCCCTCACCAGTTCTCAGATTCATCCCTGGAGTTAATGCCGTCAGAATCTAATGCTGATCTTTGGAATTCTCTGCCCATTGAAGTAGTGGAGATTGCCACGCTGAATATATTTAAGTCACAGGTAGATAGATTTCTGAGAGACAAGGGAATTAAGGGCTCTGGGGAGAAAGCTGGAAAGTGGAACTGATACATTTCAGATCAGCGATGAACTTATTGAATGGCAGGGCAGGCTCAAAGGGCTGGATGGCCTACTCTTGCTCCTATTTCTTATGTTCTTATGTTTAGAACAGAAACCTTCATGCAAGAGGATGGATGGAGGAAGCCAACCAGCCTGACCAAACAGGCATGACTGAAGCAGCAAAGGGAATGAGTAGCAGATTTTTGGTGCCCAGTTCTTTACCATTCCCTGCTAGCCAGAGCTGTACATTCTGCCCCGATGATGGAACCGGCTCCTGGCATTGGTGCATTGAAGCAGTCTTTTGGTTCTGAGAGGATCCAAAATCCAGAGGACATCTACCACAGGCATTTCATGTGTCAGAGGAGGGTAATGTGTACCCTGCCACTAGCTCTGCTGGAGCCACAGGGATAGTGACACATCAGGGTAATAGAAAGTATGAGAGGAATATGCCAGATGCACTGCAGCAACTCTCCAAGGCTCCTTTCACAGCACATTCCAAACCTGTAAGCTCTACAACCCAGAAAGGCATAGCAACACATGCACAGCAATACTACCACAGCAGCTAAAGACAAATCACCAGCACCTTCTCAAGGGCAATTAGCTATGCGCAATAAATGCTGGCCTAACCAGAGATGCCCACATCCCATGAATTAATAAATGAAAGAAGAGAGATTGCACCTGAGTGTTTATAGCAATGGTTCAATAACGCTCATTGCTGCGATGAAAATATGAGCTGGTGAGAACTTATCATTCTTCAGGCCTCTACATTGTTGCACTGTGAGAAAGTCTCAGCAGACTATGACAATCCTGGACACCCTTGCTGGTCATATTGAAATGCGGCTGTGTCAAAGCACTGGATTTTCATCTTGAGTAAGTCAATGACTTGCACAATTGTTGCTGCTTGCTGATATTGCTTCTGTTACTACTTTCTTGTATCTCAGTACAGGAGTTTCTCACTGGAGTCAGCAGCCAGATGTTCAGTGGGTAGCCATTGCCTGCCAAGAGCCTGCTGCTAAGGCTGTGTGGCCGTAAGTCTATCTATGGTAAATAAAACTGCCAAATGATTAGAGGACACTCCCTGGATATTTCACTCAAGCCTGCATAATATTCTTATAGTGGTAATTTCCTCATGAGGGGAGTAGAAACTCTTTGGCTTCATGAAGATACTGATGATCTGATCATTTTTGGTTGGTACATGATTGTAATCAATCAGCCCCTAGACATGTGATATGAAGCTGATGACCTTTTGGCTTTGAGTGGTTTTGTTTATTTTGTTTATTACCATGGCCTGATTTATGGTACTTGTGGCAAACTAGCTAGTGTTCCTTGTGGGGGATTTGATCTTTCCATGGTTGCAGCTCTGCTACAGGAAGATTCCAACCTGCACCAGCATCAGGAGCTCCATATCAAAGAGGATATTGTTTGAAACCTTGCAGACAAGGCATCAATGACCAAGTCAATGTGGATTGCA
The DNA here is from genome assembly GCA_024679065.1 of Sphyrna mokarran. Classification (NCBI taxonomy): domain Eukaryota; kingdom Metazoa; phylum Chordata; class Chondrichthyes; order Carcharhiniformes; family Carcharhinidae; genus Sphyrna; species Sphyrna mokarran. Next base: position 79,638,255 of record JAGIQG010000002.1, read on the forward strand.
GATTGGAAATCTTGCAGATGTTACCAATAGTTCTCTGGAAGGAACCGGTTGCAAAGAAATTAAAGGCTGCGGCGATCTTGACAACCACACTGACCTTGTGTGACTACTAACTCCATTTGGATGGTACTCTGCTTCCAGAAGGCTACAAATCGCTGCCACAGACCAGCTACAAGGTTGAGTGAATTCAGGTTGAAATAACTACTGGTATCAACATGAACATTTCACTGTGGTTGGGCTCTTGGTTATGACTCTGCCAACTTGGAGAGATTATAGAATCATAGAATTCCTACAGTGTAGATAAAGGCCATTTGGCCCATCAAACCCACACCAACAACAATCCCATCCAGACTTTATCCCTCTGACCTTGCATGTTTTCCCTGCTTATTCCACTGACATTACAGAATAATTTAGCATGGCTAATTAATCTAACCTGCATGTCTTTGGACTGTCAAATATGTCAAACCCTAACACTGGCAGGGAATATCAGAATGCAGGGTGAAAGAGAGACTTAATTGTTCATTTGTATTTGTTAATGAATTTCCAAATATCTCAATCAGGATTTTCCTCTTATACGAGAACGTACCCGGGTGTAAGAAGGAAGGAGACGGGATTATGTCCAGATCCTTAGGGTATTGAACTCACTGCCACATGTACACCTGACCTGCTTTTCCTTTCTTGGGAAGGCTCCCTGCTAGTCATGAACACAATGGTAAAACATTTTTTTGAGGGAAATTTTGCTGGTTTACTGCATTGACCAATTTAATTAGAAATTATTTAACCTGTTTTACACTTATACAATAAATTTTTATGATAAATATGGCAAACACTTAATGGGATGTCACATTTTCCTTGACAGTTACTATATATTTTAATGCTTATTATACAGGGCAATTAACTTAGTACTTTCATTTGCTGGTCTGATTACAATTTTTATTGCAATATTTAGCTGCTGAATGCATATAAGCATTTTTCAAATGTGCAGATGTAATGTAATGCTTATTGCAAAGTTTAAAGCCTATTCTGGTAAGTACCAGTTATGTCATGTCAGTGATCTTTAAAAGTGTCAAAGCTTCAGTCCTTAATGTGACTCTTCAATCACTTATACAATCTTCACTGCACTGAAACTTGCAATAGTTTGCGAGACCATAAAGGAGCAAAATAGCAGGCAAATGATGGAAGTACAATCAATGTATTGAAGTTAGTTTGCTTCTCCATTCTTATGGCTGCGCTACAGAAAAGAAGCTGCCTCTTTTATAAGAGATCTATCAAGCAAAAAGCCAAACTGATGCCACTATTGATATCAGCAATATCCATCCTCCACTGAGAACAACTTCATTAAATCAAGCCCACTTATTATTATTAGAAGAGAGTCACCATTTCCTAAATAAGAAGCAGTTGACATTAAATATATATAAAATAAAGTTTTTTTTAAAAGTTTATTTATTAATCACAAGTAAGGCTTACATTAAAACTGCAATGAAATTACTGTGAAAGTCCCCACAGTTTAGCACCTGTCAATGCACCTAACCAGCATATCTTTCAGAATGCGGGAGGAAACCAGAGCGTCCGGAGGAAACATACACAAACAAGCAGAGAACTTGCAAACCCCACACAGAACCCGGATCCCTGGCACTGCAAAACAGCAGTGCTAACCACTGTGCTACCACGTGAAAATTTTCCTGTCAGAGATCATAATATTGCTGTAAAACAGTTTTTATATATGTTGTGTAAAGCAGTTTTTTTATATTTTTATTTATGTTGCACATTAACCATCCTTTGAAAAAGACTCTTAACTTTTATTTCTAGAAGCCCATTTGTTATCTTTTCTGATATTTCCATAAACATTTATGAGAGGAGAAAATGGTGAAAATCGATGAAGTGTCATCAGTAGAAAATACATTTTAGCCACTAAGGCTACCAGAGTACTAGTTGTGGACTTTTCAATCATATTATTGGAAAAAATTCCTTGAATTCCCTTTCCTGGCAATAAACAGAGCCAGTTTATTTTATCTTCATTCTTTTATCTAGCAGGGCTCTTATTCTCCTATGCTATTGTTTGCTCTATGGACATTATTATAATGACAATTTGTTCACCATCAGAGCCAGAAGTAGAAATTATTTTATTCAAAAAAGCTTTCAACAAAAGCTATGAACAGATTTTTGATTTAAGAATAACCTTTATCCACTTTATGTAAATAATGATATCAGTATTCTTTTTTTTTCTAAATTTTGTCCTACAAACCACAGTTGAACTAATTAAAAATTACATTCAAAAGCCAAGGATTGAAGGGCAATGGGGGATCAATCCTTGCATGATAAAATTAGAAACATACAGTTTTACATAGCTTTAATTAGCAACTGTGACTCTAATAGAAATGGTGTCAACATCTTTGAAATGTCTTTTGCCTCACTATCAGGTTAATCCATGTGGATGACTACAGTGTAGAAAGGCTTGATCATTGTGAATTTTATCAAGAACACATTGGCAGAGAAATAAATATGATCTGATCTGCCAGTACAAGCCGAGCACTGCAATCAAATTCTATGTCTGAATGGATAGACCCCAGATAGGTCCAATATTTAATTTAGATAATTTAGCAGTGGAAGAACCACTGATTAGGTCACATTTTCCTGAAAACAGTTAGCTTGACACAAGAGAAGAGTGGCCCAATTTTGCAAGGAAAAATTCAAAAACACAAACTTCTTTTGCATGAACAAAATAGGAAAAGTGGTGGCGTAGCAATATTATCGCTGGACTAGTAATTCAGACTGTTGATTCTTAAACGTCCTCAGGTTTTGTAACAATGAGAAAAATAATACAATGCATCAGGAAGCATATTAAATCAAGAGAGAGAACAATAAATGATCATTACTCATTTTCATTTCACTTTTATGTAAAATAGTTGAAATTTGAAGCAAACAGACACATATTATCTCATCAAATTTTGTTGACTGATGAAAAAAATACTGTTGTTACCAGAGAAAGAGGTAAAATGTTGTGAATCCAAATTTCCTGCTTTACTTATCCTATATCAATAACCTCCTTTAGGATAATAAAAGAAAAAGACTGACATTATTATAAAGCCTTTCATAATCTTAGGAGGTTGCAAAGCACTTGACATAAATTATGCCTTCTTGTTCATTCTTCAAGGTGAAGATATAGAGAATCTAGTGAACTGGTGCAACAACAATAATCTCTTCCTCAATGTCAGTAAAACAAAGGAGATAGTCATTGACTTCAGAAAGCATCGTGGAGGACATGCCCTATCTACATCAATGAGGATGAAGTGGAATGGTCAAGACCTTCAAGTTTTTAGGTGTCCAGATCAGGAAAAACATGTCTTGGTCCATCCATGCTGATGCTATAATTTAAAAAGCTCCCCACTGCCCCAACTTTCTCAAGACTTTCACCAACTCTTTCTATGTACCATAGAAAGCATCCTTTCTTGTTGTATCAGAGCTTGTATGGCTCCTGCTCTGACCAAGACTGCAAGAAATTACAAAACTTGTGAATTAACCCAGTCCATCATGCAAATTAGTTTCCCATCCATTGATGTCATCAATACTTCCCGCTGCCTTAGAAAAGCAACCAGTTTAATCAAAGACTTAACCCAACTAGGACATACACACTTCCATCTTCTTTGTTCTTTGACAGGGCTGGAGACTGTGAAAAACTCAGCTTTGTAAATCATCCAGATGATTAGATTCCTTAGCTTTTGGGTCCCATAGTTTAAAATAAGACAGGAAGTTGGATGAAGGAGGCCAGCTGGTCGAGAGTTTCAAAGCTTCAGTTTCCATGAGATATTCATAAAAGGAGTTGAACCATTGAATCATTTATTGGTCCTGTGTGGTTATTCACCTGTTCATCCACAATCAGTGCTTATCTTTTCCTTGTAATTTTGAAACATAGATCAATAAGGTTAGTTCAATATTTTTATAATCCTGGAATTTACCAGCATCATTATTTATTTGATTCAAGTCTGAACAGTTCAAGTATTACGATAGCTGAGATCAAAGTAATGGCTTTTGTGACACTACCAATTACACTTTGCCAACCACATTCTCTTCCTTTAAGCAACTCTCAATTCATGATAATATATTATTCCTAATTCCATGAACCTAAGAGTTACGCTTCAGAGGAAGCAAAAGGACAAAGTTTTTTTTTCACTCACAGAACTATTGCAAATCATCCATTTATTCTTTTGACTTCTTAAACTGATAATACCCAACCTCCTTTTACACCAATTCTTTGTTTTGTTCGGAACAAGCTGCAAAGAATCACTTCAAGGTGGCACACACATTGAGTGAACCATTTGAATTAATTGCCAATTAGGTTTTCCCAGTCACATCGGGATAGCTTCCCGATTAATTCCCATCATTAGGGAAGTTTCCAAAGGTCGGGTATGGAACTAGATTGAATCTCTGCACCACAGAAATGGGCAATCAATTAAGATGATTAAGGGCCCAATTAGGGCCATTGTGTGGCTTAACCATCATTTTTCTAGGGGCAGAGAAGTGCCCTTCCTGCCCATACCAGAGTCGCCGCCTCCCTCTAATAGACTGGGGGTCATCAGAGCGAGAATTCGCAGGCAGGAAAGACTGCCCATATGATGCAGACAATTCCTCTAGAGAGATTTCTTCTCCACTCCAAGGGACCTTGTCTATTTTTAATCTCATGAACACTTCCACTTTGAGGTGCTTTTAAATATTAAAAAAGCTGCGGTGTTAAGAAAATCATTGCTTGCTAATCCACTCTGTCTGTTGACGTAAACTTGATGGTATAATTACAGGATTAGTATTGCATAACAGATTTCACAACCTATCATTATCACAGTGGGTTGCCTGTCACTTCAGCTTGATTGACAACTCCAACTAGTTATACAAACCTTCGGGTGGGACCATGAATACAAATTTTTATTTTCACTAGGAAATTAATGTAGTCAATAGGTTTTTAACAATGGGAATGTATTTTATTGAAATAGTGAATTAATCAATAGAAACTTAAGAACTTTAATTAATCTCAGCATGAGTCCTGAAGCCTGTCCAAGGTGGATAATGGATGAGTTGGCATGGCAGATATAAGAGTAGTGAGTGGGGACATTGAATGTCATGAGTTGGCTCTAAGTAGGCATAGGGAATATAAAAGGGCCATGGGGGTTGGACAGAGGTATCCGAAAGACATAAAGTACTAAGAGGTATGAGAAGCCATGGGAGTGAGAGGAGGTGCAAAGGCTGACATGGGGGATTTGAAGAGCAATAGAATGAAAAGGGGGGCATGAGGTGGAGGTTGGAATGGATGGGACATAGGGAATGCTGGCATCTGTGTGAGGAGGAGGGAAGAGCAGTTGTGAGGGATGAAAGATGAAGGACTTTTTGATTGTTTTTTAAAGATATTAAAAAATCAAAACAAAGTGGCCAGCTCATCTCTGCACCCGGCAGCCTTGAAATGCTTTCCAGGGTTGTCCACTATGACTCCCATTTTTACCTGCACCCCCCATCTCCTTACTTCATCCTGGATCAAAAATCTCGAATTCTATAGCACTTTTCTTGGTCAGGTTAGTGGAATTTTCCCCACTTCACACTCATGATCTAGGTGTAAAAATGTAAGCCTCAGCCTGAATTCAGCCAGCCTAGTGTGACTCAAAGGCTACTCTTATTGTCTCCAAAGATGAGTATCTTAAACCATCACATCAGTAACACAATCTGTGCCTCATTCTGAACTTTAACTGGCCAGAACTGAAGAAGACATCAGAACAGGTCTTGTGCCTTATAGAACATAGAATCCTATAGTGCAGGAGGAGGCCATTTGGCCTATGGAGTCTACACTGACAACCATCCCACACAAGCTCTGTTCTTTTCCGCCGATCAATGCTGCCAGCTAAACCGCTACCTGAGTATTTACTCTGCTAATCCTCCTGACACTGGAGTCAAGTTAGCATGGCCAGTCAATTTAACACACATACCTTTGGACTATGTCCTACCATTTACCTGAAATTTAAAGACATAGTCCAACTCTTACAAACTTCGCCATTATAATATTGCAAGATTTCTGAGGAGTTGTATGAGATGCTGGGTTGGAATCAATAAAAACAATTATAACTTTATTATTTCTGAAACTTAAAATCTCACAAACAGCCAGAAACCATCCCAAAAATCCTCCACAAAACTGCAATTAAATCTGATCCCCTGTCTATTTTGATTTCTCATTAATCTAAAGGACCAATTTAAAAACTGTTGTATGAATGGAATACCTTTATATTCCTTCAGCCCATTTGGATTTCCCATGTTGTGCAAACCAGCTACAAGCGTACTCTGAAACTTCAAACCACTTGGGTCATTGGGCCTTGATATTATATAATCAAATGCAGGCATACAGTATAGGGCCAATACTCCTTCAAAATAATATTTCCCAACCTGTGTTGAGCTGAGGACAATATGTATTTTTCATTTGCAATTACTTTTCCTCGCTCTGTAGAATGGGCTAACATTATCAGAAGAGTTATCAGTTGAAATATTAAAATGATTGAAGACAGTTTACATTTTAATTCAGTGTGATCAAATTGCTGGAATTATGGAGAAAAGGTAGAGAAGAGGGATTAATTCAATAGAGGGGTAGCACAGTGGCACAATGGTTAGCACCAGGGGCCTGGGTTCTATCCCCAGCTTGGGTAACTGTGTGGAGCTTGCAGATTTTCCCTGTGTCTGCACAGATTTCCTCCCACACCCCAAAATATGCAGGTTAGGTTGACTGGCCGTGCTAAATTGCCCCTTAGTGTCAGGGGATTAGTAGTTTTTCTAAAAGTAAAGTTTATGTATTATTCACATGTAAGGCTTACATTAATACTGCAATGAAGTTGCTGTAATAATCCTCGAGTTGCCACATTCTGGTGCCTGGTTAGAACAAAGAACAAAACAGCACGGGAAACAGGCCCTTCGGTCCAACGAGCCCGCGCCGTCACCCCGATGTTTCCACTTTTACCTGTGATCCGTAACTATGTTTATAGATCTATGGAATAAAAACCAAATTTGAAACAATTTAGGGAGAATTTGTTTTGCCAATTAGCCTAAGAGCAGACCTTTGGGATGTGGGAGGAAACCAGAGCACCAGGAGAAAACCCACGCAAGCACGGGGAGAATGCGCAAACTCCCACAGACACAGGCCCAAATCCAAGTATCTGCACAGCACAGCAATAGTCACTGAGCTATCGTGTTGCCCATCAAATGGTCCAGGTCAAGTGTACACTAACAACGTGAAGCACTAGGATGCTTTTGCAAAAAAATCCAAGAGCAGCCCTCTCACGACCCATCGCATGTATGCCCCTTGTTAGACAACAAGGTGGACCAAAGCACCTGTAGGATAAAAACAATTACATCAATATCATCATCTATTTACATACTTCCCAGGGACTCCCAAGGCTCATGATCCCTATTTTAAATCAGTTTTCTATTCATTCCCATTCTATTCATGTACCCATCTAAGTATTTCTTAAGTAACTCCAGAGTGCCTGCCTCCACCACTTTACTTGGCAGCGCATTCCATACCCCCACCACCGTCTGTGTGAAAAAACTCCCTCCAGCATCTAAATTATACCTTACCTCCCTTACCCTAAGCCCGTGACCCCTCATGCTATTCGAGTCCATTTCAGAAAAAAGCTTAATCCTGTTTATTCTATCTATACCCCTCATAATCTTGTACACCTCTATTAGATCTCCTCTAAGTCTATGTCTTTCTAAGGAAGACTGTCCAAATTTGCCCAACCTCTCCTCGTAACTCAGACCTTCCATACCAGGCAGCATCCTGGTAAACCTCCTCTGCACTCTCTCCAGAGTCTCCATGTGCTTCCGATAGTAAGGCAACCAGAACTGGACGCAATATTCCAAATGAGGTCTAACCAACGTTTTATACAACTGCAACATTAAAGACCAGCTCTTGTACTCTATACCCCTTCCTATAAAGACTAGCTAGAAAGGCTTCACAACCTTCTCCACCTGCTCTGCCACCTTCAGAGACTTGTGCACCTGCACCCCCAGGTCCCTCTGCATTTCTATACTCTTAATAGGTCTCCCCTTTGTCATATACCTCCCTCCTACATTCTTTCTCCCAACATACATCACCTCGCATTTATCAGGATTGAATTCTATCTGCCATCTATGTCATGCTGCATCGCCTGACAATGCTCCTCACTATTCGCAAGTCCAGCCATCTTTATATCGTCTGCAAACTTGCTGATCACTCCACTTACTCCCTCTTCCAAGTCATTTATATATACTACAAAGAGAAGAGGTCCCAGTACCGAGCTCTGTGGCACACCACTAGTGGCCGACCTCCAGCAAGAAAAACACCCTTCTACTATTACTCTCTGTCTCCTATTACTAAGCCAGTTACTTATCCATCTAGCTACCTGTCCTTGTATTCCATGAACATTGACCTTCTCAACTAACCTTCCATGAGGAACTTTGTCAAACGCCTTACTGAAATCCATATAGATGACATCAACGGCTTGCCCTTCGTCGACCATTTTCGTCAACTCCTCAAAAAATTCTACCAGATTCGTAAGGCACGACCTCCTCTTAACAAAGCATGCTGCGTATCCCTAATCAGATCACAATGCTCTAAGTGCCTATACATCCTTTCTCTAAGAATCCCCTCCGACAGCTTCCCTACCACTGACGTCAAACTCACCGGCCTATAATTCCCAGGGTTATCCCTACTATCCTTTTTAAACAATGGTACAACATTAGCCATTCTCCAGTCCTCTGGGACCTCACCTGTGTCCAAAGAAGAGACAAAGATTTGCGTCAGAAGCCCAGCAATTTCACCTCGCACCTCCCTAAGCAGCCTGGGATAAATGCCATCAGGCCTTGGAAATTTATCATTTTTAATGGTTGGATCAATGCACCTAACCAATATGCCTTTTGGACAGTGAGAGGAAACCTGAGGACCCAGAGGAAAGTCATGTAGACAAAGGAAGAATATGTAGAGTTTGCACAGTAGTAAGGTAAATATGTGGAATTATGAGGGATAAAGCTTGGGTGGAATTGTTGTCAGTGCAGGGTCAATGGGCCGAATGGCCTCATTCTGCACTACAGTTATTCTATGATTTTATGAGCTGTTTCAAACAGCAAAACCATCATTCTGGACCAAATGATGTCCTTCTGTGCAGCTCTGTTCTATGAACATTGCATCAGATTATTTTCCACAAAATATTTTGATGTTATTTTGCAAAAATAACCATTGCATTTCATGCATTATCGATTCTATGCTAACAAATTCCAGTTGTGCATCTTAATATGATCACTGAGGTATCAATATTTTTCAGAAAATGCAATCAAAAATAGAGCACATTTTTCTGGAAGACATTTCTTTTTGATTGACAATCACTCATCCAGTCAGTGCCATGCCTGAGATTGTTGTGTCTTTATTATTCTGAAAAATTCCAACCTAAATTACCATTATTTTTGACTGTTCATCTTTAAGGTCAGGGCGCCAACTGATTCCTCCACTGTATTTATCTTCCCTGCATAAATAAATCTTCTGTTGCTAAGGTAAGTGAATCCAAACAAAGTTTGATGTTGAAAATGTTCACACAGACACACACACACAGTTTTTATCTGCAGTACCTTTGATTTGAAAAATAAATGTGTGAATGTGCAAGTATTACAATCAAGAATAGTTTCCACGTAAAGAACAATATTAGCAAATGTAACTCAAAAATGTACTGAGATCATTTTGTTTTGTCTTGATAGGTGGAAAAATTATACATTTGCTTATATTAGGTATGAAGCCAAAGTTCAAATATTATCCCATGGTAAGCAAAATCTTCCATGTTAAGAAATCTTACATGATTTCTAAACTCCGAAAGGATAAAGATAAATATTATCATTCATGGTTCAATTCCAATGTTGCTGAGACCTGAAGAAAATCAAGAGATGGTCACAAACCAATCTGTCTTGCATTAGATCAGGTTCATATTTCAAAGGGCTTGAAGCTCAAATACCACACAACATTTTGTATGATTTAGTAACAGCAGTTCAATATTAAGCTACTTATATCTGGAAGCTATGTTGCACTCTATCTTTTGCACAGCAGTTCCAAGGCCCAAACCTTCTCTATGGATATGTAACTCCATAAAATAGAAAGATTAAGACAATGAAAAATGTATATTTAAAAAAAAACTTATTCTACTCACACCTCTCCGACCATTTCCACCACCCCCCCCAACTCACTGAACAAATATTTCACCTGACACTTTCTCTAGAGAGTAAGCAAATCACTCATGGCATACAACTAAACCCATCTTCTTTGTTGCAGATAGTAAATGTAAGTTTGGGCGAATGCTCCATTGAACATGTTTGATCCATCCAAAATCATGAGCTTGAGCTCAGAGACTTAAGCCTCTCCACTTTAATTCCCCCTCCAATCTGACATTTCCATTTTCAATCTCCTGCATTACTCCACTGAAGTTTAACATGAGCTTCAGGAAGGATATCTCATCTTTCTTCTAAGCATGCTCCTGCACTCTAGATGGAAATTAATGTCTGGAGACTAATATACTATAAATTGGAGGTTAAGTTCCCAGTTATCCTTATCCATTTGAAAATTGTGGTGCTGCTTAGAGGTTTTGGGATCCAGAGATAATGAGCTACATTTTCATGGAATTGGGGGATATTGTGGCAAGACTGAGACCCTCAGATTTATTAGCAAACCAAGTTGTGGTTGAGGGACTCTTATTAAAAGAAAGTTCAAAAGGTTTCTTCCATGTTTCCATGCCAAGCTTTTCCCTTCAATTACCATGGCCCTTCACACCCTTTGTGTCAATCTATGGTGCCTCCATACCCATTATACATCTATACAGAATCAATGACCTCTATCGGAACAAAAGGGTGTGTGAAACAGTTTAAAATGTCATTTATTCACAACTTTCTATTTTCTTAAATGAACTGTTTTCATTAAAGTCCAATAAAATTGTCAATCATCGTGAGTGAATGAAGTATCAATATCTGAAACTGCAAGTACTTGAAACTTCTTTATCTTGATTATAGAACAAGGGTTGTCAATCAAGTATTTCTTTCTCTGGGGTACAGCTGTTTTAATATCTAATTAATGAACGTGTAGGGTCTTAGCCAAGAATATATAATAGGTTTGCCCTATTACCTTCTGGAATAGGTGAATATGCAATCCAGTACTTTTCCAAATCCTACTCTTTACTGAATATTGCAATGTTTTGTTTGTCCTTCTTTGTCTCTGGATTGAATTTCATTTGCCACTTTTCTTTCCATCTGATCCATCTTCTTGCAGTCTACAACTTTCTTTTTCATTAGTGTTGCTTCTGTCTAGACAAGCGATGGACATTCAATTATCTTTCTGATTTGAACTTTGCAAGTCATGGGCAGACAGAAAATACATCATACACCACAGAGCACCTAACCTATATCCATCTCTTGTAACCCTGTTGCTGTGACTGAAAAAGTAAAGATTGTGGTCAATCATAATCACATGATGTCAGTGGTAGGGGAATTGGCTATGATGACACTAATTCCATAATTCCAAATTTTGCTGCTCTTAGATTATTTTGGTACTATTATAAATCACAATCCAGGGTCAATAGCAAAGGAGTTGTGTTGTGTTAAGTATACATTTTTCAAAATATCACTGGCTGCTGGATCTGTGCCTCTCAGGCTATTCCATCAGGCACTTTCACTCTGACCAGCCTCTGACTGCTCCATTAAGCCCTTCTACTCTGACCTGTGCCCCTTAGACTGTTATATCAGACCCTTCCACTCTGAACTGTACTGTTAAACAGTTCGATCAGGCCCTTCCATTCTTGACCTGTGTCCTTTAGACTGTTCCATCAGGCTGTTCCACTCTGAACTCTCTCTCAGACAGTTCCATCAGATCTTTCCACTCTGAACCATGCCCTCAGACTGTTGCATCATGAACCCTTTCTGACCTCCTGTGGAGGTTGAATAGGTTAGGACTTTATTCCTTGGAGCATAGAAGAATGAGGGGAGATTTGATAGCTGTGTATAAAATTATGATGGGTATAGATAGAGTGAACATAAGCAGGCTTTTTCCATTGAGGCTAGGGGGGAAAAAACTAAAGGGCATGGGTTAAGAGTGAAGGGGGGAAAGTTTAAAGGAAATATTAGGGCAGGGTTCTTCGTATAAAGAGTGTGGAATGGGCTATCAGATGAAGAGATGAAAGTAGGCTCACTTTTAACATTTAAGAAAAACTTGGACAGGTACATGGATGAGAGGGATATGGTCCAGGCGTGGGTCAGTGGGACTAGGCAGAAAAATAGTTCAGCACAGCTAAGAAGGGCCAAAAGGCCTGTTTCTGTGCAGTAATGTTCTATGGTTCTATGGATGATAGGTGAAAAATAACTCACCTGGTAGCTTTCACTTGTCGTGGTTCTTTCTTGCGACTCACTTAGATGTTCACCAGATGCAAATTATCCTCATCAGCCTTCAGGAGTATCTGAATTGACTTGCCTCCATATCGATACAAATTCACCACCCCACTGTCTTTCTGTCAGCCATTTATCCAGCTGTCATTTCTTGCCATTGGGAATCCTACCTGTCCACTCCCACCCTATTCTAAGACCCTTTCCACTCGAAATTTGCTTTAGTGAGTTGCACTAAATTCCACTTACACTCTTTTTCTTTAGTTGGAATTGATCATTTAAGGCATGTATATGACATGAATTTAGTCGATGGTAAATTGGAATTCAAAAGCTTTTCTGTTGATTCTTTAATTAGTGTCTTAGTTTTGTGCAGCTCATTAAAGCTCCTAATTGTAACAAACTATGTATTGGCTTCTCCCTCCTCACTCTTCTTTTGCTGCTCGTCCACCTTGAACAATAGCTTCTGACCTTCAAAATGTGTTGGTCTCAAAGCTGAGTGAATAAGAGATGATCTTATTTGTGGACTTTTCATGCTGCAGCTCCTGTATTATTTTTAGACCATAATTTTCTGCTGTTGTTTGCTATTTGCTGCATCATTCTTGCACTGTAAGACTCTTTATGCTGTGACCTTTTGTCACAGCTGCTTCTCACAGCAGCTGTTTCCTTCACTGTGCTCAGCATGTGAGCAGAAGGACAGAAGGCGAGGTTAGAGAAAGATTCATGAGCTTATATCTTAACTTTATGGCATATGTTTAATTCCAGCAAAGATAAAACAAATACTGAGGTTGAGGCAACTGAGGAGACTTGTCTTTATCATCTACACTTCATGCGGGAGGTTGTCATGGAATTAATCCCATTTATTCACAGCTGATGTGCAAATAAGATCTACCACAGGGACAGCCTTATCCTTTACAGTGAAAGTTACTGCAGTTTATTATTATATAAACACAATTTCTAAGCCATCACTGATGACATCTGCCACAGTAACAGATAATAAAACTGTGCATGACATTGTAAAGACACAACCAGTTTATTTCTTTGTTACTTTTTAGCTTATGTGTGCTTTAATATGGGACTCGATAGAATCCATAGAATCCCTACAGTACAGAAGCTGGCCACTCAGCCCATCGAATCTGCATCAAATCTCCAAAAGAGCATCCCACTCCTCCGTAACCCATACATTTGCCATGCTAATTCACCTAAATTACAAATCTTTAGACTGTGGGAGGAAACCTCAGTGCCCCAAGGAAACCCACACAGATATAGGGAGAACATGCAAGCTCCACACAATCATCCAAGGCCAGAAGCAAATGCAAGCTCTTGGCATTGTGAGACATCAGTGTTAACCACTGTACCATCTTGCCACCCTCTTGAGAAGAATGTTGGAGATGACACATATTTCTTCCTGTGCTTCTATCAATTGCTACTTCAATGAGATAGTATGGTCACAGCTTTCTTCCTGCTCCGCAATGTAAATATTTTGACATGACTGTAATATTATGCGTGAAATTCTACTGGTTCATCCTGCTCATTAATTGATGGAGCAAACTGATAAAATCGCACGAGAGTCAAGTGTAATGGGAAAAGTCCTAATAGGGTGAGTAAGATTTTTAAATCATTAGACATTTAGACATTAAGATACTGACAGAACTACCAGCATTAAGTTATATGACTTTAAAACAGATTTATAAACTAACAAGAAAGCAACTTATACACGTATGAAAAGTCATAATAGATTTAAATAAGTGATGACGTAAAAACATATTCGTTTCTATTTGAATGTATTAATGTATTTTAAAAATTATTGTTCATTTTAGCCAAAGGCAGTTTGCTGTAAAGCATCATGGCAAAGAGTATTAGGGTAAAGCCATATTCTAAGAGAAAGCCTTGAAAATATGCTAGTTTCATCAGTAGAGGTTCTTACAGAAAGAATATTCAGACTTTATGAATAGTGTTTATTCACTGTCTAGATAAAATTGATGCATACCCAGACATGGAGTCATGTGTTAACCTGCTTTGGCAATGACCCCTCGAGGAACTCATGGGCATATAGCCTTTGAACTTTGGGGCTGACATCTGATTACTAAGAAAAGCAGGAAGTTGGGTTGGCCAAGACAGGAATTAGCATTTGATTTCTGAGGACTAATGAAATGCAATTATGCCATAGGGTAAAATGTGATTGGCTAAGATCTGTGACAGGTATTATTGTTGATTTATATATATTGAGGATGATTGATTTAAAGCTAATGAAAGACAGGAATAATTGATAAGAAAACCTAAATTGATCTATCTTGAGTTGTGTACATCACATTTCAATGGAGAAGTTTGGCTGCTCTACCTCAGAGCTGCCCTGTCCATTTGATGATTACTCCTAGTGACCGCTTGTTTAAATAGAAGTTATGTCTTTAAACTGAGACATCGGCTTTGAGAGTGTTATATGGTCAGAATTTCTGACACTGCCCATCCACCTTGAAAATCCTACCAACTTTTCTTGGGTGAGGGGCTAAATAAATTCTTTAAATTTATTAAAATCTTCATCTGCATGTCATTAGTATGCAGGCACTGGATCATCTGGGCTTGGTCCAAGCAGTGGGTTTGCATTTTTGGGTAGTGTAGGGCCCCTGCAATTTGGGTTGGGGGAGGTTTGGGGGGGGGGGGGGCGAGGGGGAGTTCTCTCTGTAACAGTGGAAGCTTAACAACGCTCTCTCTATCTGGCAGACCTCTGTTGTTGCTATTGCATATGTGTAGAATCAGTGATCTGCGCATGCGTTACAGCCCCTTCTGCTGTTGCCGTTATGCATACTCATCTGCATGTGCACAATAGTTTCCTCTGCAGGCTGTCTGGTGAATTAAGGTCCACCCCATTTTCTGTAAATTCTAGAAATTGTCTAGTCCATATCTTCAATCTCTAAATCCAAAGATTGGAAGTGAAAACTTACTCAAAAAAACAGATTTGCAGTTCTCCCATTTTTACACCAGCTGGACACTTAGAATAATTCTTGTAAAATTTTATATCTTTGCACTTAGTCATAATTAATTCCACAGGTACTTGACCCATGCATAATTAGCTCTTTGCCATTTTCTCCTATATCTAACATCCTCATCTCACATTTTCCAACAGAACATCTCAGAAATTCCGGTTGAAAGGCAGCTACAGAAAACAATGCTGGACCGAATTTTATGACAAGAGCGGCACACTGTCCCAAGTTTAGCATTCAGATTGAGTCCATCGTTGGCTTGACCAGCTCACCTGTAGCTATTTTAATACCATAAGGCATTTAATTAGTTTGAAGCAGGACCTCTGCTCCCACAGAAGATCCACCTCCAAGAGCTGTCAGTCAAATGTCCGTCAATTCTTTGGTCTGTCAAAATTACCAGGAGTAATTGCTATTGTTGGGACTACAGCAAATCCCAGAAGTGCTGCAATGGGAACAGACCTAATGGCAGGCTGGAGCGAATTAAACGAGGGTGAGGGAAGAATTAGGGTAGACAAGGAAAGGGGAAGGGAAAACACATTGGAGTGAATTCCTTGAGGAGGGCTTGCAATTGGCATGGGACCCTAAAAAGGAGCCTTTCCCTCTTTTATCCAGCCACAAATATGCAAAATTTAACTGGGAAAGTGGGGCACTTGGCAACAGTCCTGCTCATCACTGATAAATTCCCAGCAGTGGTGCAAGGAGGACCATATGTGATCAATAATTGACCACTTTTGGTTGTCAACTGGCCCATGGGTAAGATCTCTCTCCCGCTGCTGACATTGCCATGGGGTTATTTAGGTACTAGAAACAGCATGGCTTGTGTAATACCCAACTTTATAGTCACAATTTCCTGCATTACAGCTCCTCAGGAGCCCTCAAATTCTGTCCACTGTTTTTGAAGAACAGCTGTTCTTTGTGAGCAATTCTTTCTATTCTTCATCGACTCAGAGCTAAAGTGCTCTCTCAGTGTGGAAAATTAAAAGAAAACACATGATATTTATTCAAATTGATTCAAACGAATTCAGCTCTTTAGTCCCCTTACTGCCATGTATAGAGTATCCCACTAGGAAGGCATCCTGTAGTATTATCACTTCTGTTCCTCTGTCTTGTGTACTGTTCTTGTTTCTGCTGCAATGGGGAACTACAGATCTATGAGTGTATTTGTTACACAATTAATAGAGTATATTTGTTGAAGGTGACTATAGCCAAATTCATCACATTGTGCAAGCATTGGAGTGAGTGGCAATGGGGTATTAATATTCATAGAGATGGTGAATAGCATAGAAATTGAATGATAAATATTCTTCAAACTCAAGTGTGTCTGAGGATGATGTTATGGAATTCACTTGACAAGGCAGAGTGCTGGAATGCAATGCAGGTTGTTGATGAATTTGCAACTGTACTCACCTTTCCTGATCTAGATAGATCATTAAAACTCTTCCTGCACTGGATTGAGGGGCGGGCACAATGTATCTGTGCTGGCACCTTGGTCGCACCTTCTTGTGACTGCAGTAGATTTCTGCTTTCCATTGTTGTGGAAGATTATCTCTCTTATTGTCTATAATAGTGCCTCCTGTGAGATGCCGCAAATCGGAGATGCCAATGTTAGACTGGGGTAGACACAGTGTGAAGTCTCATAACACCAGGTTAAAGTCCAACAGATTTATTTAGTAGCAAAAGCAACTAGTTTTCAGAGCACTGCCCCTTCATCAAGTAAGACACAAACTCAATTTACAAAATAATGATTGGAATGTCAGTCTTTACAGGTAGTCAAGTCTTAAAGGTACAGACAATGTAAGTGGAGAGAGCGTTAAGCACGGGTTAAAGAGATGTGTATTGTCCCCAAAATAGGACAGTTAGTGAGATTTTGCAACCCTAGGCAAGTCATGGGGTTACAGATAGTGCAACATGAACCCAAGATCCCAGTTGACGTCATCCTCATGTGCGCAGACTCGCATTCCAACTATTATTTTGTAAATTGAGTTTGTGTCTTATTATGTCCAGTTTGTAAACAGAACTCCCACTTACCTGACAAAGGGACAGCGCTCCAAAAGCTAGTGGCTTTTGCTACCAAATAAACCTGGTATCGTGAGACATCTTAAGGTGCCATTAAACCAGGAAACAGTCGCTGAATGTCCTGTGTTTATGTTGTAGTTTTGATACCTTTTTCGCAAACTACACTAATTTTCAAAATTTCCTCTTTGAATTGACCCTTCTAATAATCAAGCTGCAATTACACCATGTGGGTATTCATCACAGTCATTAAACACACATTGGACCCAAAACCCAGAAGTAACATAATAATTGTACCAAAATATCTTCATGGTTTTGTAGCCACTATTGCCCCCAGCACTCAGAATCCACCATTGCATTATAATTAAGCTCTCTGCGTAAGATTATTAATTTGATGCTGTCACTTTGCTGGGGAAATTCTCTGACATGTCTCATCCTCATTTCTTGAATGCAAAATGCACAGAATCTGTGAAAGAAGAATCAGTAATATTAAACATATAGGTAAAGAATTTCTGTCAGATTCTCTTCACCTCTCACTGTCACCTCAGCTGGAGGTCAATAAACAAGACAGACACATGGCATGAACAACCATTTATAAAAACATCCTTTCAGAATGTGGGCATTTAATGCCTTAATTATTGAACATGTTGAGTCAATTCAATGGGCAAGCACCGCTGAGTTACTTTTAGATCAACGTGAGTAACAACACAGGCTTCCTTTCCGATAGACCTTTAGCAAACCAGTTGGATTTGTGACAAGCCAATCACTGTAAAATCACTGATGTCATTTTTTTCTTACTTCCAGGGTCTTTGACAAACTGACTTTAAATTCTCAAAATTGCTATGATGTTGATCATCGGGCTCATCCTAACTGACTGACATAAGCTTTGAGTCTTTTTAATTGGTAGGCAATTGTGGATTGTGGCCAAGATGAAGGAGAGGGGCACCTGAGGCAATGAATTTCCCTGCGAGTCCCAGAGAAGTAGTCATTCTTCTCCATGACCTACAAAAACAACATTCAGAAAGGAAATTATTAACTTCTCCAGCAGCTTCTGAGCTGTCTTGCCTGCTACTTTTGGCAAGGTCTGAACTGAGCACTGACTGCAGCTACTGAATGTTAAAATATAATTTGGGTGTGACTAGTGCCTTGTGAATTTAAATTAGGCCCTTGACTGCCTGGCATGAGGATCAAAGAACAGGACATTTCAAATAAGAGCCATTATCATCAAATATGGTGGAATTAAATTGATTTAAGTGCAGCATATGATGACACTTGGGAGATGGTCCTGGAGCTAAACTTTACTTGAGATGTAGATAGTTTAATTAATCATCTTTAAGAGAGGAAATATTAAATCTTACTGTCTTAAAAATGTTTATCTGTGCCAGTTTACTGACACACTCCACTGTCACATGGGCACTCCTGTGAAGAGCATACCACCATTGAACCTGCTATCCTATCTCTCTTTCAATCTTGGGGAATAATGGTCACCATTCTTGCCTTCTTTCCTTCCTCCCTGCAGAGCCAGTACAGCAGTGGACAGCTGATGAACAGGAACATGATGATGAACAGGATGATAAGAACAAGGACATATGGAAGTTATTGCAGTTGCAGGAAGAAATAGTAATATAATGGTCATATCACAGAACTAGTAATCCAGATGTCCAAACATATGCACTGGGGACATGGATTCAAATCTTCCCAAGTCAGCTAGTGAAATTTAAGTTTGGTAAAGTTGGAATTAAAAACTAATCTTGACAATTAAACTATCGTCAATTTCACCAGGATGTTGCCTGGTATGGAGGGCAGGTCTTATGAAGAGAGGCTGAGGGATTTGAGGTTGTTTTCGTTAGAAAGGAGGCGGCTAAGAGGGGACCTAATCGAAACATATAAGATGATTAGAGGTTTAGATAGGGTGGACAGTGATAGCCTTTTTCCTAGGATGGAAAAAGCTAGCACGAGGGGACACAGCTTTAAATTAAGGGGTGATAGTTATAGGACGGATATCAGAGGAAGGTTCTTTACCCAAAGGGTGGTTCGGGAGTGGAATGCCCTGCCTGCAGCAGTTGTAGATGCGCCAAGTTTGGTGGCGTTTAAGAGGTTAGTTGATAAGTATATGGAAGAGAAGGGAATGGTTTAGTTTGGAGGGGCATTGCTTTTTATATTGGTCGGCGCAACATCGAAGGCCGAAGGGCCTGTTCTGTGCTGTAATGTTCTATGTTCTATGTTACAATGTTTTAAAACATCTGGTTCACTCATGCCCTTAACTGCATATGACTCCACATGCAAGCAATTTGGTGAACTCTTAACTGCCTTCTGAAATGACAAGCAAGCTATTCAGTTCAAGAACAATTACAGAGGGGCAACAAATGCTGATCTGACTAGTAACACCTATATTTCATGAGTGGGTGAAGAAAACAAAAATTACCCTCCTCCGGATTGCAACATATGCCATTCAGCCCAGAACATCATGCCAGTGGAATCTGAATGTTGAGACCAGGCTTTCCAAGAGCTACCTATAGAGATGCTGCTGACACTATCCCCATACTGTAAAAAATCTGGCACCGGACAAAGCCAACTTTGTTTCATGATCTTTCCATGCAGCATGATTCCCTTAATATTGGCAATCAGCTAGACAAGACACGAGGATAAAAGTGAATTACTACAGATGCTGGAATGTGAAACAAAAACAGAAAAATAAATGCTGGAAACTCATAGCAGGTCTGTCAACATCTGTGAAGAGAGAGTAGAGCCAATGTTTTGAGTCTAGATGATCCTTTGTCAGAGCGGAGGGGAAAGAGAGTTAGCAGAGATTAATGCTATCAGAGATGGGTGGTGGAATTAGACAAATGGAATGTAAGTGAGCAAGCAGTAGGCTGAGAAGTGTTGAAAGTAAACCTGCCCTCCTCCACCTCCCATTCCTCCTTCTTCAGCCCAACTTACAAATTTCTCAAGCAGTTCTTTATCAAGCTGCACCTTTGTTTTGCCATTCATGCATTTCGAACACGCAATGTACACTTTCAACACTTTTTCAGCCTCCTGCATGCTCATTTACATTTCCTTTGCACCGTTCCGTCACTCCTCCCTACCCTTACTGTATTAATCTCTGCTGACTCTCTTTCTTCTCAGTTCTGCTGAAGGGTCATCTAAACCCAAAACATTGGCTCTACTCTCTCGCCATAGATGCTGTCAGACCTGCAGAGATTTTCCAGCATTTTTCTTTTTCTGGTTTTGAGATAAGGCCTGAGAACTGGTGACTATCAGGAATTCTGTCCTGTTCCTGAGCATCTATGAAGTTGGATGGGTTCCAAAATTTAGCCCATGCTCTAATCCTCCATGATACAATAAATAAAAAGCGCAGGTACACAGGGTTCCAAACACTTAAAGAAAAATCATAGTCTTAGAAATCTTCATTCCAGATCTTCTATAAAAATAGAAATCTTCTATTTCAGGGACTCCTCACTTTCTTTGGAACTGCTGTTTCTCACAGTTTCTGCACATCATCCTAGTAAGTACAAGCCATCCTGAATGCAACAACAAGGAAGTCCAAGAAAACCACACACAGCACGACTGTGATTGAGGCGAGTGGGAACCAGTGGGAGAAATCCATTCTACTTAAAAATTGAGAGGAAACTTTGCTATTATTTTATAATAGGTGTTCAAGCATCACAAAAGCCTTTATCATTCTTTTTATCAATATAATTCCAATGCTGCTCAAACATTGGAAACAATAAAGAACTTTTGCACAAGATGTAATTAGATTTGAACAAAGCTTTGTCATTTGAAATTGTTATAATTTTGTCTGACATATAAATCTTATAACCCATTATTTTTACATTATGTAGAACATTTGAGCACTGTGCTTATCTGGGATAGGTTTGATAGAGTGAAGTGGGGCACAGAGAGCTCTGCCACAGACTTCTGCCAGCAGGAGGATTGGATTATTGTAACTCCAGAGCCTTAGTTTAATATTAGAGATGTATCTCCCACTCTGATCCAACAGGAATATCAATACTAGTGGTGGGGATCAGGTGGGAGCCGGAAGTAGGTAAGGAGTCAGAATTGGGATGGGAGCAGGAATTGGTCTGTGAATGGGAATTGGAGTGGGATCAGGAGTTTAGATGGGAGCAGGAATTGGAGTGGGAACCAAGGAATCAGTTTCCAGCATAATACAGGCACTGGGGTTTTGTGCTGTGGGGGGAGGGGAGGTGATGGAGGCGCAGAGTTTAAGGAGAAAAAGTCACACATGCCAAAAGAGTCAGGAGGATTTCATATTCGCCCAGGAAAAGCACTCAACTTCCTGCAGGCCCTCCATGAAATTATTCAAAAAATAATTTAACTTGACCGTTGTTGCTTCATGTCTGGTTTCATTGGCAGATTGACAGTATGTGGGCATCCTCTGCTTTGAAATTAAAACTGCATTTCTATGCCCTGTACATAATCCAGTTGTGAATTTCACATTTTATTTCCTACTCTATTCCTCTCAGTAGCAACTGGGAAATTGGTCTTTCCAGATGCTGGGAGAGCAATGTCAGGGTCATATAACTTTGAAACAAAAATGCTCTCAAGGGCTGAATTATGTTCATGAGTTTTGCAAAGCTTTGTTCTTACAATTTATGATATCCACACTCTCTTTAGTTTGTTACATCCTTGTAACACATTCCAATCCATCTATTATTGTACATTATCATGTATCAAAAGAATTTTTCAAAGGCTGTGGAAATGATCCTGTAATCCATTAAATACTGGGTTAATGGGTTCATAAAAATGGAGTCCCCAAGGTGATAAAAATGTGATAAATTCAACACCAACTAGCTATGGCTCATCATTCATTACCCTTTCAATCCTTTTCATGACTATAAACAATCTATGCTGTGGAGAAGTGCATAGTGGTTATGAGGCAATCAGCACAAGATAAAGCACCTATAATCCAACTGCACGAGCATCTATTATTCAATACAAGATGGAAATTAAATGCTATATTTGAGATGTTAAATATGAACATTAAAAAGTGAAAGAGTTAGATGACACTTCAGATGTTTTGTATGCAATTTTTGAAGCCTCTGGCACAATCTGCTTATGACTCTGTGTCTTCGTCAGGCAAATGCAGTGTTCTGGCCAGAACACTGCATTTGCCTGACGAAGACAGAGTTGAAAGCTCGCTTTTTTATGATCAAATAAATCGGTTGTATTATAAATTGGTGTTGCTAAATTCTTACTGAGTTCTTACCACCCCAATCCAACGCTGGCATTTGTACATCACAATCTGCTTATTACAGTCTTAACTCGCTTTGTCCTTTAGCTGTTATAGTCTAGAAACAAAGAACAATGAAAGTAGCTCTTCCATTGAATTCCACTCTTATGCTTACAAACACTTAAAATCTGAAAGAATACAAACCAATGCCTTAATGTTCAAATAGCAAATTATAAATTACATCAAACACGTTTTGTATGTACAGGAATTACCATATTCAGGAATAGAACAACAGCCGAGTTAGGTACATTTATCAGCATGTTTATAACACACTGGTTTTACATCCTCGCTTGGCTGAAGTTTGTAAAATCCCACTCGAGGATAAAGGAGAATTCTGTTCTACGAGCCTTGCCCACCCCAATTCCGAGATGGATGAGGTGGTAAAATTCCAGCCACTGAATTAAAATGCTCTGCATTTCTGAATAGACTGATATTTCAATATCAATCATGGATGATATGCTGTTTTCAGTAGCAGATAGAAGTCAGACGTGGTAATGAAGACAAACAGATATGGGATGGAAGTGCAAATCAGAGTCAAATGCGCTGGATAGGTTTTAGATTTGATTTTAGTCTCATTTAGAGTGCATGTTAAACTTGGCTTCTTTTCTGTTCACATGTTCTGTTCACAAAATGACCATGTTGATGCTACTAACTCTTCTCAACAATGCAAGCTAACTTAATACAGTACAGGGAAGTTGTCACCAATTAGGAGCATATGATTGTATTAGATAGCATTGCAACTCACAACACCAGGGACTGGATTCAATTCCAGCCTTAGATGACTGCACAAGTGGAGTTTGCACATTCTCCCCATGTCTGTGTGGGTTTCTCCTGGCTCTTCTGGTTTTCTTCCATAGTCCAAAGATGTGCAGGGTAGGTGGATTGGCCAAGTTAAATTGCCCCATAGGGCAGAATTTTTATTGGCTAGTTCACCCACCCTGGAATCAGAACAGATGTGCCAGTAAAATTCCGGCCTTAATGTTCCAAGATGTGTAGGTTAGATGGATTAGCCAGGCAAATGTTTGGGTTTGCAGGCATAGGGAGGGGAGAAGGCCTAGGTAAAATACTCTGTCAGAGAGTCAATGCGACTTGGGTTGAATAGGCTCTTCTGCATTGTAGGGATTTTATGACTCTATGAAGTATTTCAATTACTCTTTAATTGAAGGATAAGTAACTAATAGTCAAATAAGAGTCAGATTATTTCTGTATTTTTCCATTAACATCTGTATAAAAGGATTGAAAATATTCGTATGGAGTCTGGGAAAGAAAAATTTTCCTACAAGGAAAACCTATTTTGGCTTGTTCAGTTCTGGCATAATGAATGAAATGCTCGTAAAAGGATGCATTTCAAAGCAAGGTGTTTGCTGGAATTATCTCAGAAATCGACAATGTCTAATGTTGGATATGGAAAGTGAGATTGAGCTCACCGACAGCAATAGCTGTTTTTCCATCATACTGTGTGGCACTCAATGCATAAAAATGAACAGACATGTATTTCACATCTTATCACTGGTAGGCAGCCTCCAATTTGTCTGCTTGACCATGAACTCAGTGCTTCAGGAATCTAGGTGCCATATTTAAAGACCATCCCTGAACACATTCTTCAATGAATAAACAGCCGCTATGCACTGAAAGCTGCCAAAGCCAAGAAGCATGCTGCTCCAAAATTCAGCAACATCTTTCTCGAGCACCTGCTGGACACAATGGAGGCCATTGCGATGTCCTCTACCCATGCTTTAAATGAAGATCACCAAAACAAGGCCACCAATCTAGCATGGGAGGTGGTAACAATGGTCACCAGCACCAGTGCCGAAAGAGGATGAGTGACCTTTTCCGTTCTACCCAGGTGAGTCACTCTTCATCACTCTCAACCCACACAATCGCAAACCCATCATACATTTCCAGGAATCCCACTCACTGTTAGCTTAATGGACACCACAACTCACTCTCCCACACACACCTTCATCTCCCCTCCAGGTCATGTTTTCATGGAATTCATGGTTCCATGAATGTTCCACTCTCATGTTCCACTCTCCATCCATATATGTCATTCATCCTTATCATCTAGCTGGCAGGTGTGTTGTCTTCATGCAGGACAAGCTGGCACACAACAAAGGAAGAGATCTCAGACTGGTGGAGGAATGGCCAAACTCAAGGTCCTGGCAGACTTTGAGGAGAGGGTGATTCAGCTAGCCAGCGAGGATATCGACCATTCCTCTGCTGACAGTGAGATTGGCGTCACTCAACCAAATGAGGATGGATACGTCATTTTATTCATCAGACAACCATGCTGTTAATTGTGTCTGCTATTTCACAGGCCCTGCCATGCACTAATGATCCACAATTGGCATTAGGAGTGGCATGTGGCCATATACTTATATTAGGTCCACCTGGAGTCTGATCTTATTTCAAAACTGTAACTGTGGGCGTTGCCTCCAGATTACCAATGTATTGGTCACCCTGTTCCTTCATAATGACCTTGTGGGGTGAGGAGTGAGGGAAGAGGATGGGGCTTGAGGGAAGGGTGTAGCTTACCAAGCAGTCTTCAAGAGACTAATGAGACATGGAGACAAACCAGTTATAGCAAAATGTCTCTGGCGTTTTCCCTGACTGTGTGGTGACCTTGGTCATGATCCAATAAGTTCCAGAGAAGGCAGAGTGGGCAAGAAAGATGAGGCTAACATATAGCTACCAAAGATTTCTTTGGAAATTTAGATGAGTCAAAGAAACTATTAAGCAGGTCTCCCCTGTTCAAGATTCAATGCTCTGACTCAATGTTAAACATGTTAGCACAAACAGGCCAGACAGGACCTAGAACAGAGAGAGTTCCGCAATGTTCCATTCAAAAGTATGATACTGATGAGGAATTGGCAATATTCTCATGGACCTGTGGATGAAGAGCAGACAGTGATCCACCAGGTTATGGTGAAACTGAGGTACCATAGGGAAATATTGAGGATAGGCCATGAAATTCCAAAAACATTATCCAAAAAAAAAGCAGCATTTTTATTGGCCAAGCCTTCACAAAGATGTGGTGGAGCTCTGTAAAACTTGTCACATGTGTCAGATTGTGGGGAATTCCCAACATGCAATAAACCTTGCTCCACAAGTCCCCAAATCAGCTTTTGGGCAATCAGTCATAAGATTGTTGATTGATTGAGTGGGACCCACACCACATATATTAAAAGGGCATACCATTATCTCTATCATGATATCATGATAGAGATACCCAAGATACCCAAGTTCCAGAGGGCATTCTCCTAAGAGTTAACTCAGCTAAAGTAATGGTTGAGGGGCTGACTCAACTCACTATCTGATAAAGGTTGTCTCCTGATATTCAATTGGATCAAGGCACACATTTCAGGTCCAGTATTTTTCAAAAGAACTATGAGTATCCCAATGACTGGAACAAAGAGTTGGGATTCCTCCTGGTAGCAATGTGGGGCTAGCCCAATGAGTTCACCATTTTTAGTACCTTTAAATTAGCTTATGGACATGAAGTGAGTGGTTTCTTAAACTAATCAAGGAGAGTTTCTTAGAACCAAAGGACATCTTTCTTGTTGGGCTATACATCCATATTCCATGAGTGACTCACGAGAGACTGTGCTCAGGAGTACCTTAAAACCTCCCAAAGAATTATAAAATGGCAGGCAAATAAACATGCCAGAAAATTCAATCCAGGGAAATACATGTTAATGTTACAACAAATAATAGGTAAACTACTCCAAATCTAGTTCAGTGGCCCCTACATCATTGTAAGGAACAATGGTGAGGTGAATTATTTGTTCTATAGGCTATAAGAAAACAAACGTTGTTTTGTGTCAATATGTCAAAACAATATCACACCTAAAGACAAAGAAGCACTGGTTTGCCAGGTGATGGGCAAACTGAAGTGTGAAAAGGGTAGTGAGGATAAGTTAGAGGGAGGAAAAGGCCTGGATGAATCCAAAATTGAACTACTTGCAATCCAATTAGCCAAAGCAAAAATGTTAGAGAGATTAGACACCATGCCCTCTTAATTAAACACAATAGTGGGATTTTCTGGTTCCCCTCTGTGGCTTGTTTACTGGTGGCAGAGTCCATTAATCTTTATCTGCCAGTCGGATCTTCTGTGGTGTTTTCTTGGCTCTCCCATGCTGCCACTGGGGAACTCACCATAGGAAGTCATCTTCAGCAGGACTGAAAGATCCCACTGGCGAAAACATTCAAATATCCTGTCCAAAATAGAAAGGAGACTTGAAGGAGCTTCTCTCAGCATTTACAAAGCTCTGTTGGGACAAATCAGGATTCACAGCCCAAGCCCAACACGTAGGAGACTCTTCCAAAAAGTAAAATCCCCATTTCTTAGGTCCAGAGACTGATCCAGGTATGGGAAAAAATTCAATATACGCTGAAGCACAACTTGATTGAGCATCTGAAGTTCCCCAGTTGTACCAAACACCATGGTTCAACAAAGCTCCACACTGAATTGAGACAGGTTAATAAAGGTGACCAGAGCTGGTCATGAATTCCCAATCTGGAAAGACTGTATCAAAAAAGAGGGAACACCACTTACATGACAAAATAGAGTTAATAGGATTTTGGCAGGATTTCATTATCCATCCAAGCTAAAGAAGTTCCAGTTTTTGTCACATCAGATGACTCATTCCAATGCTGAATTAAGTCTCAGTCTTGTTCAAAAGACTGAATAACCAGGTAGTGTCTGGCTTACTGTCATCATGATGGGACTTCTGAATGAAGAAGATTTACCTATAACTTCACCAACTAACCCAAAATATATGGAACTAGAACATAGAACATAGAACATAGGACATTACAGCACAGAACAGGCCCTTCAGCCTTCGATGTTGCGCCGACCAATATAAAAAGCAATGCCCCTCCAAACTAAACCATTCCCTTCTCTTCCATATACTTATCAACTAACCTCTTAAACGCCACCAAACTTGGCGCATCTACAACTGCTGCAGGCAGGGCATTCCACTCCCGAACCACCCTTTGGGTAAAGAACCTACCTCTGATATCCGTCCTATAACTATCACCCCTTAATTTAAAGCTGTGTCCCCTCGTGCTAGCTTTCTCCATCCTAGGAAAAAGGCTATCACTGTCCACCCTATCTAAACCTCTAATCATCTTATATGTTTCGATTAGGTCCCCTCTTAGCCGCCTCCTTTCTAACGAAAACAACCTCAAATCCCTCAGCCTCTCTTCATAAGACCTGCCCTCCATACCAGGCAACATCCTGGTAAACCTCCTCTGTACCCTCTCCAATGCCTCCACATCTTTCTTATAATGTGGGGACCAGAACTGCACACAATACTCCAAGTGCGGCCGCACTAGAGTTTTGTACAGTTGCAACATGACGTTGCGGCTCCGAAATTCAATCCCTCTACCAATAAAAGCCAAGACTCCATATGCCTTCCTAACAACCTTCTCGACCTGACTGCCTACTTTCAGGGATCTATGCACATACACACCAATATCCCTCTGTTCATCTAGACTACTAAGAATCCTACCATTTGCCCTATACTCTACACATTTATTATTTCTGCGATAAATGTGATAACTCTTAAAAGGGAACCCATTTTTCATGAAAATTGAAGAAAAGACACTGACCAAAGATAGATACCACATGTCACTTGATGTCTGCTCTTTTAAGATGAGCACTTTTCTGGAAAATTATGACATGGATTGCACTGCAGACCTGCTCTGACATGTTGCATGGAATTTCACAGGTCCAATTCAGAAAGAGAAGGCATTAAAAACGCAAAGTGCCGGACTTTAATCAATGGTAACACTGTCAAGATAATAGAAATTCTAACCAGTCAAATATACCCAGAAAACACTAAAAATCTTCTGTGAGGAACAAAATAATCCTTTCTCTTAATTGGTTCTAACATCTTGAAATGTATCAAAAATTTTTGAGATAAAATATCAAAAATGGTATTTCTTATTCCACAACAATGATTGCAAGATGTATCAATTGAATTGCTTCCTGAAATATACAGCCAGGAGGTTACAAATTGATTTTTACCAATCAGACACAGATAGAAGTAATCTGGAAAAACTGTTGAAGGAAGCAGTAAGGAATCTTGCCTTCTCTCTCTCTCTCTGAAGCTAAGATTGTCTCAAAAAGTGGTTATCTGAACTTCAATTAGATTCTAGGATTTTAAAGAAAGCAGAAAACAATCTATACCTTAAGGACAACTTGATAGTGTATCTTGGAAAAAGAAACAAGATGAAGGAGTATTTAATGAATGGGTGGACACTAGGTAGCTCAAAGGAACAAAGGGATTTTGGAGTAATTATTCACAGATCCCTTAAAGCAGCAGAATAGGACAGTTAAGACAGCATATGGGATACTTCTTTTCAGTCATAGTACAGAGTATAAGAGCAAGGGAATAATATTGGGGTTGTATAGAATGTTGGTTAGACCACAGCTGGAATACTCTGTGTAGTAGTGGTCCCCACATTATAGGAAGGAAATGATAGCACTAGAAGGAATATAGAGGAGGTTTACCAAGATGTTATCTCGGATGGAGCATTTGAGTTATAAGGAGAGACTGAATAGGCTTGGATTGTTTTCTTTAGAGTTGGGAAGGCTGAGAGGGGACATAATTGAGTATAAAATTATGAGAGACATGGAGAGCAACTGTTCCCTTGGTTGAGAGGTCAATAATGAAGGGCATACTCTTAGGGTGAGGGCAGGTGATTCAAAGGGGAATTGGGAAAAAACCTTTATCACTTAGAGTGGTGGGAATCTGGAATGCACAACCTGGGAAGGTAGTGGAGGCTGAAAACATTACATGCTTTAAAAATATTTGAATGAGCACTTAAAATATCATAACATTCAAGGATATGGGTAAAGTGCAAGGAAACGGGATTAGCGTGCCTTCAGTGGTAGTTATTGTTGGTGATGAGCAGAAGGACCTTTTCTGCATTGTATGACTCACTGACTCTACTTTTCTTATTCCTGATATCTGTGTATATGTTGTCATTTTTTTATTATTTTTCCTCAGGTTTGGTAACTAATAAACTCCCTTTTTTGACTTTTTTAAATTCACTCATGGGACATGGGCGTTGCTGGCCGGCCAGCATTTATTGCCCATCCCTAGTTGCCCTTCAGAAAGTGATGGTGAGCCGCCTTCTTGAATCACTGTAGTCCCTGTTCTGTGGGTTGACCCACAATGCCATTAAGGAGGGAACTCGAGGAGTTTGACCCAGCGACTGCAAAGGAATGGCAACATATTTCCGAGTCAGGACAGTGAATGGCCTGGAGGGGAACTTGCAGGTGGTGGTGTTTCCATTTTCTGTTGCCCTTGTCCTTCTAGTTAGAAGTGGGTTTGGAAGGTGCTGTTTAAGTATCTTTGAATTATTGTAATGCATCTTGTAGATAGTATATAGTGCTGCTACTGAGTTTGGTAGTGGAAGAAGTGGATGTTAATAGATGTGATGCCAATCAAATAGACTGCTTTGTCCTGGATGGTGTCAAGGTTGGAGTACAATTGAAGCTGCACTCATCCAAGCAAGTACAGAGTATTCCATCATGCGCCTGACTTGTGTCTTTAGATGGCTGATGGACTTTGGGGAGTCAGGAGGTAAGTTGCTCACTGCAGTATTCTTAGCCTCTAATTTGTTCTTGTAGTCAGTGTTTATGTGTTGAGTTTCTGGTCAATGGTAACCACAAGGATTTTGACAATGGGTGATTCAGTGATGGTAACACCATTGAATATCAAGGACAGTGTTTTGTGATTGTCTCTTATTGGTGATGGTCATTGCCTGGCAGTTGTGTAGTGCGAATGTTACTTGCCACTTGTCGGCCCAAGCTTGGATATTGTCCAGACATTGTTGCATTCTGCTTTAGTAACTGAGGAGTCATGAATGTACAACGTTCAGCACCAAGCAGTGAATATCCTCACTTCTGACTCAAGGAAACAGTTTGATCGGCTTCTTATTGAAAAGTATGCAGTTGTAAATTGGAAAAGGCATTAATGGAAAGATTCCTTTTTTAAATTCTGTGTTGTGACCGATCAAACAGGCTGAATAAAGGGAAGGCATTTTCACTCAGTATAACATTACCTGTTATATAGTATTCCCAAATGATCTGCTTGCATACAACGACTTATGGAGGGACATCGAGACCAGCTGGAAGCAGTGTTCTGAAAATTAAATCTGATGATTCTAAAAGTAGACTGCCTTGACTTCATTGTGAATGCCACCTGTGCCTAGTCATATGACCTTACTTGCCAATCAACCCAGTGAAGCATAATCTGCAATTTCTCAGGGGAAAATGCAAAACAACAGCTCACTGCACTAATTCAAATCAAAACAAACACTGCATCAATTAAGATCAATTATGATGCTGCAGTAACAACACAGTGTTTTTGGATCTGGACAAAACAACTCCAAGAAAGTGGAAGGGACCAGTGAAGAGAAACATGAAAAATGCATTTCTTAAAGGCAGAGTATCATCACAGAATGCTAACATTAGAATATTTCATTCTGTCTGGGGGAGGAGGGGGGTTGTAAAATCATGGCATATATTATTTTCAAAATGATTTTTAATTTGTTGGCTCAAAACATCCATATTTTTTAAAGACTAAAGCTATATTCCAGTGACTTAGGATCTCAGTCATAGATGGCTGGATATTTGCATCACCGTATCTTTGTCATTCCAAAACTATTAAAATGGAGGCAACCTGTCTGCAAAACTGCACAAGGAACAGTTGCCTTGGAAGACAAGATTGGAGGCATTTCCTATTTAATCATAAATCATCCATCTACAGCTTCAAGCTACTTCAATGCTAAAAAAAACAGAAGGGCCACTGAGAGGAAGTAGCAGGGCCACAACGGAAAACCTAAAGCCAATGTGCTTGTGTGTTTGTATGATGCTATGCATGATTGAAGCAATCGTCTCCTCTGTTTTAAAATTCAAGAATGCCAATCTGATTGTGTCATTGATCCTCATAGCATCAGAATTGATAAGTATATACCTTTAAGAAAAACCTGTTGCAGTCAGACAAGGAGGGGAAGAGGGCAGCCATTCAAACACTGCTCACCAGATCATAACAATTATGTCTTGTCAAAGGATAATATAATAATGTCAGTCACTCTAGTAATATCAATCATATATGTTTTAGCTATGATTATAGTGTAAATTAACAAACAACATTTACCTGTTAAACTTCAGATATTGTTGATGTTGCTTTAGTCATCTCATATTCTGGGGAATGATGCACATTCAGCATTTTACATTTTATCATACGAGTTTTTTTAAGTGGGCAAGGAATTTGATATAATTGCAAGATCTGAGTCATCTCTGTTGGGGGTTGCAAATAAAGTTAGTTGAATAATGGCTGCCTTCATTTGATCATATGTTCATCATACTCAGCGCAATAAACAACAAAGCCTCTCTCCCACAGCAATGCTTTGGTTATTCTAGCAATGTGTTAGAAGATGGATTGCTACACTGCTGTGATACTCTGCAAGTTCATTTCAGCACTGGTATCTGCAACTGAACTTGCATGATATGAGTCTGATATTGGGTAGTTCCTGTGTGAGCTACAATGGAAGCTGAGATGTAAGAACAGAAAAACTAGGAACAGGAGTAGGCTATCTGGCCCCTCAAGCCAGCTCTCCCATTCAATAAAATCATGGCTGATCTTTTTGTGGACTCAGCTCAATTTTACCCACCCGCTTACCATTATCCTTAAATCCTTTACTGTTCAAAAATTCACCTACCCTTGTCTTAAAAGCATTTAATGAGATAGCCTCAACTGTTTCACTGGGCAGAGAATTCCATAGATTCACAACCCATTGTGTGAAGGACTTCCTCCTCAACTCAGTCCTAATTCTGCTTCCCCTTATTTTGAGGCTATGCCCCCTAGTTCTAGTTTCACCTACCAGTGGAAACAACTTCCCTGCTTCTATCTTATTTATTCCCTTCATAACCTTGTATGTTTCTGTAACAGCTCCTCTCATTCTTCTGAATTCCAATGAGTATAGCCCCAGTCGACTCAGTCTCTCCTCATAAGCCAACCCTCTCAACTCTGAAATCAAGCTAGTGAATCTCCTCTGCACCCTCTGTAGTGCCAGTATATCCTTTCACAAATAAGGAGACCAAAACTATATACAGTACTGCAGATGTGGCCTCATCAGCATCTTAAACAACTGCATCATAATCTCGCTGCTTTTGAACTTCATCCCTCTAGCAATGAAGGACAAAGTCCCATTTGTCTTCTTAATTACCTGCTGCACTTGCAAACCAAGGACACCCAGGTCGCTCTGCATAGCCGCACGCTGAAATTTTTTACCGTTTAAATAATAGTCCATTTTGCTGTTATTCCTACCAAAATGGATGACTTCACATTTACCAATATTGTACTCCATCTGCCAGACCCTTGCCCACTCACTGAGATTATCTATATCCCTTTGCAGACTTTCAGCGTTCACTGCACATTTTGTTCTTCCACCCATCTTAGTGTCATTTGCAAATTTTGACACTACATTTGGTCTCCAACTCCAAATCATCTATGTAAATTGCAGTCCCAACACTGATCCCTGAGGCGCACCATCAGAAACTATACCATGAGAGCATCTGCAAGTGCTCTAATGGAATTAGTCACTGCTTGCATGCTGAAAAGGATGAGCAGGAGGCTCTATGCCAGATTAATGCTAGATTATTCCCAGCTTCTTGTGAATGACAGCGGACAATTTAGCATGGCCAATCAACTTAACCCGCACATCGTTGGACTGTGGGAGGAAACCAGAGCACCTGGAGGAAACCCATGCAGACATGGGGAGAAAATGCAGACAGTAACCTGAGGCTGGAATTGAACCCAAGTCCCTGGCTCTGCTATGTTAAGCTATTCCTGTACTTTTTCCCAGGTCAAAAACGACTTGATAATCAATCCCAGTGCTTCAGTCAAAACAAACTGCTGTTGAAGCGGTTCAGCTAGCTTTAAGTTGTGCAGACTAGCTTGAACTCATACTAGTTGCTTTCAGTTTTGCTCATAGGCATGCAGAGACTCAGTAGCATAGTCAGTGCTGACTGCACATTGTAATCATGTAAAGAAGCAGGCAGTGTGAAGATTCCCCCCCACCCCCACCATATACTTTCATTCTGGTCAGTTTTTCATAGCATTTATAACATAATGCACATTCTTATAGGTTCAAACAGATATAATGCATTAGACGAAGTTATGTTCTGTACAATCTTAAAAGTGGGAGAAACATAGTGACAGTAGTAGTGACAATGGAAACATTTAAACAGGTGGAACTGTATCAGTGATAATAAATTATTCTTCCAGTTGGCAAGGAAAGAAATCCACACTCCAGGCTCCGATTAAAAGCTCGGGGTACCTCTCCAAGATCTTGGTGTCTAGGGCTTTCTGAGTTACAGGCTTGTGAAAAGCAAGCTGCTACAATGAGAGAGATATGTTTAGGAACAAATTATACTAATCATCCTGATGTGTCCTGACATCAAAATCTACCCTTATAGCTCTGTCAATGAATATTCAAGTTGTTTTTGTTCAGCTTTCTGTTCTTGCTCTTTTCAGTGGGATAGTCATGATCCAAACACTGGATTGATTTACCAGAATAGGTCAGGAAATAACTGAGCATAGAGGTGTTATGACAAATGCCTACAAGTTTGGAAACCATATGAAGAATCACATGGGTCGAATGGCCTCCTTCTGCACTCTAGAGATTCTATGATTCTATGTGACAAATGTGCATAAGTTTGCATATCATATGAAGAATCATATGCAGAATTCACCTGACTCCATGCAATATTGAAAGAGCTGAATTTTACAGGGGGAGGTGTGGAGGGGACCAGTGTGCAGACTACTCATCCCATCATTGCAAGCAGTAATCAGCAGCCTATGGACTGAAAGGAAACCAGGCTGGGCCAGAAGCCCACTGCTGGTGGGTTAGGCGGTTAGAGAGTAGGACTTACACACCTCAATGGGAGCAAGTCTCATCCTTGAGATTTCATAGACTATCTAATTGGCCAGCAGCTTTAGCAGTTGCAGAAGCACAACAGAACTGACTAGTGAGCTTAGTGGGCACCACTGAGACTGCAAGCAGGCCCAAAAAGGAAGCTGTCATGGCTTTCAAATCAGGTTAAGTCAAAGGTCTTGGATGGGAACTGATTGGGAAGCCCAGAGATGGGGAAAGAAGGAGAGAGACATAGAAGATCAAAGCAGGTTGATGACATCTGCCTCCCATGCACAAATTATATCTTTCAAATGACGTTCCCACCCTTTTCTTGCCTTTCTAAAAATTACTTTTTAAGAACAGTCAGTTCACACCTGCCTTCCTTCTCACACAAGCATATTATGGCATAATGTATTGTCAGGCCAATTGGTTTGTTATAAAGTTCAGTTAGCCTTTAATTATACACTGAAATATAGCAAGTGGGTTTTTTTTTTATCTCATCTGTCACTTAGTTACTGCCTTATGGAGGAGTGCTTGGAAAGATAATGGGCTTGTGACAAAACACACTCAGTGGAGGGAGTACTGTGAAAATCCAGCTCCAAGCGTTAGCTGTTGGGGATTGGAGAAACCAGCAACAAGGTAAAACTGTATCCCTCTAGCACCATGCTGTCCTGCAGTCATTCCTTGAAGATTGTATTTCTGATCTGGAGATTACATATAGAGACAGCGAGGGGGATAAAAAGGAATTATGCAAAAATGACTGCAGTTCAAGGGAACCAGTAGCAAAAATGGAATGCAGAGATACTTCCTGTTGTGGAGTTGAATTATTTATTCCTTGTTTCAGTCTATATGGTAACACGCCACTAGGTGGTACTGCAGTTGAATCAATTAGGTCACACACACTGGGGTGTGGATCCTGGATCTGCTTAATCATATTACTTATTTCTTTCCATACACACTAAAGGAATTGCATCAAAGACATTTAATCAAGATCAGCTTCCCGAACAAAGGTTTAATGTTTTGCATTAATTCCCCCAAGGCTGTCACCACCATGTCAAATACATCTCCCTAGAAAGACCTAAACTTCCTTTTAGTTAATGTGGGTGAACTAAAGCTATCCTCTTCAGATTCCTTTTAACAGTTTTACCCCTGTGGCCTTGAATGCATCCCTTCCCACATCTGCTCTTTTAGTTTAAGTCCACTGCTTGCTCAGTCTTAGCACGTAGCTTGATCTCAGCTTCATCACCCACGTCCTATCTGACTGCATTTAGCACTCTGTCCCATCCCCACTGCCATAAGCCTGACTTACTCTTTTCTTTTAATCTTGCAGCTGAATCTCTCCAAAACCCTTATCCTTCCATCAGTCAAAACTACAGGTCATCCAGAATGCTTTCTCATCCCAACTAGGCCTAACAACCCCTTATCAAATCTCTACTAGTCTTCTTTGTCCAGAGATGCATCTTGCTGAATAGAAAGTGGGTATTCAGCAAGTCAACTTTATGCGCTTGCACATGCACACCCCAGTCATCCTTTGCTAGTCTATCTCTTAGAACATAGAACATAGAACATTACAGCGCAGAACAGGCCCTTCGGCCTTCGATATTGCGCCGACCAATTATGAAAAAAAAGCAATGACCCTCCAAACTAAACCATTCCCTTCTCTTCCATAAACTTATCAACTAACCTCTTAAACGCCACCAAACTTGGCGCATCTACAACTGCTGCAGGCAGGGCATTCCACTCTCTAACCACCCTCTGGGTAAAGAACCTACCTCTGATATCCGTCCTATAACTATCACCCCTTAATTTAAAGCTGTGTCCCTCGTGCTAGCTTTCTCCATCCTAGGAAAAAGGCTATCACTGTCCACCCTATCTAAACCTCTAATCATCTTATATGTTTCGATTAGGTCCCCTCTTAGCCTCCTCCTTTCTAACGAAAACAACCTCAAATCCCTCAGCCTCTCTTCATAAGACCTGCCCTCCATACCAGGCAACATCCTGGTAAACCTCCTCTGTACCCTATCCAATGCCTCCACATCTTTCTTATAATGTGGGGACCAGAACTGCACACAATACTCCAAGTGCGGCCGCACTAGAGTTTTGTACAGTTGCAACATGACGTTGCGGCTCCGAAATTCAATCCCCCTACCAATAAAAGCTAAGACTCCGTATGCCTTCTTAACAACCTTATCGACTTGACTGCCAACTTTCAGGGATCTATGCACACATACACCAAGATCCCTCTGTTCATCAACACTATTAAGAATCCTACCATTAGCCTATACTCTACACATTTATTATTCCTGCCAAAGTGAATTACCTCACACTTTTCCACATTAAACTCCATTTGCCACCTCTCAGCCCAGCTCTGCAACTTGTCCAAGTCTCTCTGCAAACTATAACACCCCTCTTCACTATCTACCACTCACCGACTTTAGTGTCATCCGCAAATTTACTAATCCATCCTTCAATACCCTCATCCAGATCATTTATAAAAATTACAAACAGCAGGGGCCCCAAAACAGACCCCTGAGGTACACCACTTGTCACTGAACTCCACGATGAATATCTCCCATCAACCACCACCCTCTGTCTTCTATCTGCTAGCCAATTCCTAATCCAATTAGCCAAATCACCCTCTATCCCATACATCTGCATTTTCTGCAGAAGTCTTCCATGGACCACCTTATCAAACGCCTTACTAAAGTCCATATATACCACATCAACCGCCTTACCCCCATCCACCTCTTTGGTCACTTTTTCAAAAACTCAATAAGGTTAGTAAGGCACGACCTACCCTTCACAAAACCATGCTGACTATCCCCAATCAATTCATTTCTCTCGAAATAACTATAAATCCTATCCCTAATAATTCTCTCCAATACTTTGCCCACAACAGAAGTAAGACTCACTGGCCTATAATTCCCTGGAAAGTCCCTATTCCTCTTCTTGAACAATGGGACCACATTCGCTATCCTCCAGTCTTCCGGAACTATACCCGTAACCAACGACGACCTGAAGATCAGAGCCAGAGGCTCTGCAATCTCCTCTCTTGCCTCCCAGAGAATTCTAGGGTAAATCCCATCCAGCCCAGGGGACTTATCTAACATCAAACCCTCAAGAATATCTAGCACATCCTCCCTATCTACTTCAATCTACTTCTTGTACTCCATCATTAGTGTCCTTTCTCGATCTCCTTGTTACAGTGTAGTGAATTGACCATCTCTCTTTCCATATTCAAGAATCTTCACTAACCATATTTGTTTGATTCATCTTTTATTCCTTTTATGCACCCTTGTCATCCTCATTCACCATTCATAGCCCGATAACACACACTCCATTTTCTCTCTGTACAAAATGAACATTGTGGAAATGTTACATGTTCACTTCATTAACAGTATTTGTGTCCAATGAAACATTGATAATTGAACATTCTAAACCATTTTTTTAGATTGATTATCCTTCTCAAGTAGCATAGTTGAAGTACTTTATAAATTCTGAAAAATTTATAAGTGGAAAGGTTCTAAATTTTTGCTCCTTGCCCATTGAAAGTACTATCAGACTATCAAGCTCACACACATACACAACTTTCTGCATTATAAGAATGCAAAATATACCCCTCTCATGCATACCTCTTTTCTGCTAATGTACACATCAGAAACATCAATATCTTCATCTGAGTGAAATGAAAATTGAATATCTCTGACTCATTAATAAGCAAGGTGTTTGTTGTCCTACATTACTTTTTAAGTATGAAAAAGTTTGGGAACAATTATAGAATAGTATACAATATAATAACAAATCATCATATGAATTCAATTGAACTACCTTAACATTCTTCTTTGTTAAATAGCACCTCAATTATTTGAGAGTTGACAAGCCACAGTTTATACTACAGGTTTACAAGAAGGCAGGGTGAAAAAGCAAGAGTCTGTTTCAAATGGAAAAGGAATCATACTCCATGCCATTCATGTTTTTCAAAATCAAATACGAGGCAACATCTAGTCAATTGAACTAACCAGCTCTCACTTTTGCGCTAACCGCAGTTTTAATAATGATGGCAGCATAAAAAGTTATGCCAAACCAAGACTACTAAGTTAGGGGAAAACACAAGTCTATGCATGTCTATGTAAATAAATGAGCAGAGTTCTGCCAACCAATATGCATTTGTAGGATGATTGGTTAATGTGTAAGAAGAGCTAACTATCCACTCATGTCTTACCAAACACTTGAAAAAATTGCAGAGCACTATAATTGTAAAAGTTAAGCAAAGCCTACCTGCCTTATTTTTGACTTCAGTTATTAGCTATATGGCAAAACTTATATTTATGACAAAAAATATGCTGTATAAATTATTCTATTATTTAGGAATAAATGTAAAATAGATTATTTTTGATACAAGAAATACCTTAGTGAGGAAACACAGAGCAGAATCTTCTGCCTTTTTAAATTTTCAGAGGTTAGGATAATTTCCAGGTGCCAATTCCACACAGGTCACAGGTGTGCTAACAGGTGAGATAATCAGGTGAGACTGTCAATTAACAGGCTGCCTCCAAGTTTACCAGCCACTTTAGAATGGCCAGTGAGTTTCTGAGGTGGGAGGCTTCATTAATAGTAATGGATGGGTCAATAAGAGAGCTGGAAGCTGCTGAAACAGGTAGGGGAACACTGGTGCTCAAACTAGAAGCCCCCTTCAGTCTGAGATTCAGCAATGTATTTCCATTTATTCTTTCATTGTGACTAGGCCAGCATTTATTTTCCATCCCTAATTGCCCTTGAGAAGGTGGCAGTGAGCTACCTTCTTGAACCACTGTAGTAGACACACCAACAGTGCTATTAGAGAGTTCCAGGATTTTGACCCAGCGAAGGAACAGTGATGTTTTTCATGTCAGGCTTGTATAGGACTTGGAAAAGTTTGACAGGTTGCTTCAGTGCATCTTGTATATCATATGTATTACTGCTAATGTGTGCCAGTGGTGGAGGGAGTGAAGTTTAAGGTAGTGGATGGGACCAGTCAAGCAGTCTGGCTTTCTTGATGGTATAAAGATTCTTGAGTGTTGTTGGAGCTGCACTCACCCCAGTAAGTCGAGAGTGTTCCATTGCACTTGCCACTACCACGTAAAAGGTATTTCCTAAAGTCATCCATGAACTAAGAATTTGCATGTATACATGTAGTCTCCTTTTAAAGTGATTCAGTTTAAAAGTAATTCAACAGACAAGCTTTAGTCTTAATATCATAATTACACATTTGTGACATATTCCTGACTGGTACCTTTTTGTAGATAATGGACAAGCTTTGAAGAATGAGGAGATGAGTTATTTTCCAGCCTTTGACCTGCTCTTATAGCCATATAGATGATCCAGATTAGTTTCTGTATGTTGATAATGGGAGATTCAGTGATGGTTATGCCATTGATTATAAAGGAGAAATGGTTAAATTCTCTTGTTGGAGATTATTTTTGACTGGCACTTGTGTTGAGTGAATTTGCCACTAATTAGTCCAAGCGGGAATATTTTCCAGGTCTTGCTGCACATGGACATAAAATGCTTCAGTATCTGAGAAGTTGTGAATAGGACTGAACATTATGCTATCACCAATGAAAATCCCCACTTCTGATCTTATGTCGAAGGGGGTGGTCATTTGATGAAGCAACTTGAATGGTTATCAGGCCGATGGTTTCGTTTTGGATTTACACAGCTCAAAAATGATGTGGCACTACTGGCCTTTCAGTCCGTCATGTGAAGGCTGCCTCCCAATTGCTGCTGGCCGTTGGCCTGAGATCAAGGGAATAGCAATAGCATCTAAATCATGGTCTTAAATGGGTCTATAATTTGACCTGGTTGGTTATCAGTTGCTGCCACATTAATCCCACGTCCAGCAAAATCCATGTTTGGGAGGCAATCTATGATGCAACTTCCAAAACTCAATTCTGGCTTCCCTCTGAAGGTTGCCTCATTGAGGCTAGGATGCTTCTGTCCTTACACACAACACACAGACACAGGTTATACACAACTTCAAAGGAATATTACCTACCTTTACATAAAGTAGTTTATTAAATCCTGGAGAAATGTAAGTTGCTGATCTACTACCAAGTAGACAGGTGTATTTTTACAATTCTCTCTAATCACAACAGGGAGCAGAATACGTTTTTATGACAATTTTTCATTCCACAGACTTCTGTTTGTAAGTTTCTGGGATAACTAATTGAGCATCTTGCTGCAACTACTGATGTCTGTGCTGCAGCTGTCTGCCAGTTAGAAGCTAACAACCAAGGAGTATTGGAAGCAGTTATTTTTCTTGAGAATAGAAAACTGCTGAAAGTCCAAGGCCAACAGGTGCAATTTAGAATGAACAATATAGTAGCATAGAATTATTGAATTTCTATACATAGAAGCAGCCATTTGGTCCATAAAGTCTACACCATCATTTGACAGAATTTCTTATCCAGGCACACTCTTTTGTATAGTGTCCCATACCTGTAATCTCACACATTTCCCATCTAACCTACACTTGGAGTACTGTGCGCAGTTCTGGTCGCCTCACTATAGGAAGGACGTGGAAGCTATTGAAAGGGTGCAGAGGAGATTTACAAGGATGTTGCCTGGATTGGGAGGCATGCCTTATGAAGACCGGTTGAGGGAGCTGGGACTGTTCTCCCTGGAGAGACGAAGGTTGAGAGGCGACCTGATAGAGGTTTACAAGATGTTGAGAGGAATAGATAGGGTGGACTTTCAGAGACTATTTCCCAGGGCTGAAATGGTCGCAACGAGAGGGCACAGATTTAAGGTGCAGGGAAGCAAGTACAGAGGGGATGCTAGGGGAAAGTTTTTCACTCAGAGGGTGGTGAGTGAATGGAATCGGCTGCCGTCAGTGGTGGTCGAGGCGAACTCGCTGGGGTCTTTTAAAAGACTTCTGGATGAGTATATGGGATCCAATGGGATTGGGGGTTATAGATAGGTCTATGGCTGGGTAGGTTTTGATGTGTTCGGCACAACTTGTGGGCCGAAGGGCCTGTTTGTGCTGTAGTGTTCTATGTTCTATGTACTTTGTGGGACACCATGGGGCAAATTTAGCATGGTCAAACTACCTAACATGCAAATCATTGGAATGTAGGAGGATACCAGAACTCCCAGAGGGAACCCATTGCAGACAGGATGAGAACATACAGACTCTGCACAGACGGTCACCCGAGGCCAGAATTGAACCTGAGTCGCTGGGCCTGTAAGGCAATAGTGCTAACCACTGAGCTGTTTCCTGAACTTGAAGTAACAAATTCAGGGCTTATTGAATGTTTCTCAGCTGATTCCAATTTGAGTCAACCACATGGATAACTGAGAAGACAGAGTCAGCATGAAAGGCTAGAAATTCTAACATGCCTGAAAATGGGTGTGCACAATGTAAGGCTTGCAGTGAACATGCTGATTAATATCCCAGGCAGCCTGCTAATACCCTTGCTGCAAACTCATTATAATGAGTCAGGCATTCAGCCAACCCGCCTGTAATATTCATTGGCCGGACAGCTGTTTGAGGAGGCGAGAAATCAGGGCCCCAACATTAGCAAGGACACATAGAGGGTTTGGGGAAACTTAATAGCAAACAATGAGCCCAATTAAAGTCAGAACTGTGGAGGCTCTGCTGATCTAATAAAAAAAAAGTATGGTCCTGGAGCAAAACTGAGAAAATGTCACACTGACCAATGGACAGGAGTGTGAATTCATGGCAAGGTGCTGTCAAAGAACAAAACAGCACGGGAAACAGGCCCTTCGGCCAACGAGCCCGCGCCGCCACCCTGATGTTCCCACCTTTACCCGTGATCCATGTCTATGTTTATAGATCTAGGGATTAAAAACCAAATTTGAGACAATTTAGGGAGAATTTGTTTTGCCAATTAGACTAAGAGCACATTTTTGGGATGTGGGAGGAAACCAGAGCACCCGGAGAAAACCCACATAATCATGGGGCGAATGTGCAAACTCCCACAGACACAGGCCCAAATCCATGTTTCTGCACATCACAGCGATAGTCACTGAGCTGTCGTGTTGCCCATCAAATGGTCCAGGTAAAGCGTACACTAACAACGTGAAGCACTAGGATAGTCTCGAAAAATCCAAGAGCAGCCCTCTCACGACCCATCGCGTGTATGCCCCTTGTTAGACAACAAGGCGAACCAAAGCACCTGTAGGATGAAAACAAGTACATCAATATCATCGTCTATTTACACACTTCCCAGGGCTCATGATCCCTATTTTAAATCAGTTTTCTATACCCCTCCATTCCCATTCTGTTCATGTGCCCATCTAAGTATCTCTTAAATATCTCCAGAACGCCTGCCTCCACCACTTTACTTGGCAGTGCATTCCATACCCCCACCACCCTCTGTGAAAAAACTCCCTCTAGCATCCAAATTATACCTTATCCCCCTCACCCTAAGCTCGTGACCCGTCATGCTATTTAAATCCATCCTAGGAAAAAGCTTAACCCTGTTTACTCTATCTATACACCTCATAATTTTGTACACCTCTGTTAAATCTCCTCTAAGTCTACGTCTTTCTAAGGAAAACAGCCCCAATTTGCCTAACCTCTCCTTGTAACTCAGACCTTCCATACCAGGCAGCATCCTGGTAAACCTCCTCTGCACTCTCTCCAGAGTTTCCACGTCCTTCCGGTAATAAGGTGATCAGAACTGGATGCTGTATTCCAAATGAGGTCTAACTAACATTTCTGTCTTTGGGACTTGGGGTACGAATAGGTGCAGGGGGAGTGTGCTCTGACTGCAATCAGACATAGTAGCAGTTAGGCAAGCTCCAGCCTCCCATCTGAGCTTTGGAGGAGCACACTTGTATCCCTGGCCCATAAATACAAAATTAATTTAAAATGTATGTTCATCTGCACCACTATCTCTATTCTAGCTATCATATAATATAGTAAGAAGTCTCACAACATCAGGTTAAAGTCCAACAAGTTTATTTGGTAGCAAACACCATTGATACTACTTACTATGTTTACCCTAATCCAATGCTGGCATCTCCACATCACATCATACAATAATCATTTATGTCAGTTTGCTTTATCAATTCACCCACCATTTTACAAATGCTGCATGGATTCAGGTAAAGAGCCTTTAATTCTCTTGTTTTAACCTTTTTCCCTATTCTAATGTGATTTGGTGTTGCATTCAAATGTTGTATGCTCTATTCCTTTCTGTCAAGCTCTGGCTATCATTCTGCTTTTCATTAGTCTGCATCATTGCAGGTTCTCTTATCCTGGAAGGCACCAGCATCCCAAAACTTACATACCCATAAATATAGAAGATGGTTGCTAGGTTATTAAAATCTGCAGCTTCATTTTTAAGACTTGGGTTCAGAGTAGGAAAAAGTTTAACGACCTGACAAGAAGAATAGAATTACAAAGCAGATCTTTTCGTCCCTATTTATATGGATCATCTTCACATTACTAGATTTTTGGCATCCCACCACCAATTTCTTGCCTATCTCTATTCTGAACAGCAGCCCTAAACAACTTTCTACAACATTTGCTCCTGGAGAAAATGGCCCATTAACAGTAGATAAAGGAAATTGACAAATGACAGTAGCATGGTAGTACAATGGTTAGCACTTTTGCCTCATAGCACCAAGTACCCAGGTTAAATTCCTGCCTTTGGTGACTGTGTCGAGTTTGCACATTCTCTCCATATCTGCAAAAGGTTGCCTTTGGGTGCTCCAGTTTCCTCCCACAGTCTAAAGATGTGAAGATTAGATAGATGGGCCATGCTAAATTGTCCTTTTGTGTACCAAAATGTATAGATTAGGGGGATTAACAAGATAAAAATGTGGGGTTATGAAAAAGTGCCTGGGTGGAATTCTCTGTTGGAGAGTTGGTGCAGACTTGATGGGCCAAATGGCTTCCTTCTGCACAGTAGGGATTCTATGATTTGGAAGGAGGAAACAGGTCAAGGGCAGAAGAAAATGGCTGGAAGTCTCTGCCTTCATTTGCTGTTTCACTCAGATGGACAAGATTATGATCAATCAAGGTACCTGAACAAGGAATAGGCAGAACGAGTGGAGATGTTGAAACTGGCCAACTCCACAATGATGTGCCTGTGTTTATCACTACAGTCA
Source organism: Sphyrna mokarran (assembly GCA_024679065.1). Lineage (NCBI taxonomy): Eukaryota > Metazoa > Chordata > Chondrichthyes > Carcharhiniformes > Carcharhinidae > Sphyrna > Sphyrna mokarran. The sequence continues at coordinate 79,682,955 of JAGIQG010000002.1, forward strand.
CTCACTGCTCTCATTATCCTGGAGGTCTATGACATCTGCATAATTCATAGATGATGGCCACACATGAAAAGCTGGAATCTCCTTCCATTCATAAAAGTTGCTGGGTCAGATATTCCTTAATAGGAAACTAAGTGCAATCAATAGAAGTCTAGATTTGTGGAATCCTGTTGATTGCTATAAACCCCACTGAACTGTTATATTGACTTACAGCATCCATAACTAACTGGATGTACCAGTTTGCCTTATTAAACAGGGCATCTGCTGATAACTGAATCTATTTGTGCAGCCGCCTGCCCAACGTGTGCCTTGTAACCCACTGCAGCATGGGAATACATTGAATCAAAGGAATTGAACCTGATTGCCACTTCAGCTACTACTAAGGGAGGAGTCAGGCCCAATGGCTCCTTCTGATGTCTCTCCTGGTCTGCAGAAAGAACCTGAACTTCCTTAGATGTTGTTTCTCTGCCAGATTCTGATAACTGATTCTGTGCAAAAGACTTTATGTGAATAGCATAGTTGCCTGAAGAAAATCTTCCTTTTGTGTGGCTACCCAGAAGGCATCTGCTGTTGCTTCAGCATGTTCTGCTCCAGCTGATAGCGTCATCTCTTTATTTCCTTCGCCTCGTACATTGAATAACTAAAATAGCATCGACTCTTTCTTTCCCATTGAACACCCTCTTAAGATTCAAAAAGAATTCTGGCTGTATAGACTAGTTTTCTGTGCTTGTGCCTCTTTATATACTGTACCTAAATGTCAATTCTATCAAAGCCTTAATTCCTGCAAATTACTCCATATTTGACACTGACTGTTTTGAATAAGCTACTTGCTTTAAATTATATTCAGGTAATCATAGACTCCTACAGTGCAGATGGAGGCTGTTCGGCTCATTGAGTCTGCACCGACCATAATCCCACCCAGGCCCTATCCCCATATACTTACCTTAGCTAGTTCCCTGACACTAAAGGATAATTTAGTATTGCCAATCCATCTAACCTGCAAATCATTGGGCTGTGGGAGGAAACCCACTCAGTTTCAGACTCTACACAGACAGTGACCCAAGCCAGGAATTGAACCTAGGTCCCTGGTGCTGTGAGGCAGCAATGCTAACCACTGTGCCATGTTCAGAGTATCTTATTTCAGAGATCAGAAGTTCACTGTTAATGCTGATCTGTGTATGTGAATCATGCTGATTGTCCATTATGTTTATTTGTACGTGTTATATAATTGGGTTAAAATACAGAAGCAGCCAGAGAGCTCCTCTGGGGCGGGGGGATTAATGAACCTTACGTGAATGTTTTCGGGCAGCCCCATTTCCTTGAACAACTGGTTCCAATTAATCTATTGTTCACAGTTGGGGAGAACATGTGTTAGATGGGAAGCTTTATCTGCTTTCACATAAGCTTTCTCGAAATTTTGTATATTTTTTATAAAAACAAAGGTGAAAAGACACTGATTAAAAAAAGGCAAAAAATATTGATTTAAAATGGTTGCAGTTATATTTCAATTTGCCACAATCTGGTATCCCACTTTTCAATAAGCATTATGTGCCAGTAGAAGATTTAATATATATTTTTTTCCCAATCTAGTAAGCAGCGTGAGGAGCAGCCCTCTCCCCCCACGCCTGAGGATGTGTGCCGAGCAGAAATTATGTCATTAAATCAACACAGTAAAAAGTTAAAATGCACCAGAAATTTTACAGAGCTCTAAATATCAAACAGTGGAAATGCGACAAAGACAGGAACTACACACTGGGAGGTAAATCCAAAGTAAACTCTCAAGGCCCAGAAGAGAACTCATGCTTCACTGTTCCACTTTTGCATCATCCGGTGACAATCCGTATTTAACCACAATTCCTAACTTCCCGTAATTTTGAATTCTATTTGGGAGCTTTGTCTTCAGTTCCAAAGAGTCTGAGAATGTTTACGGTATTTGGACAAGTTACCTTAAGGTGTCAACCTTAGCTCAATGATGGCAGCACTCTGGCCTCTGAGTCAGAGGGCAATGGATTCAACCCTCACTGCAGAGACTGGCTTGATGCTACAGGGCATTACCAAGGGAGTTCTGCCCTGTCAGATTTGCCATGACTTAGACAGCATGTTAAGCTGAGATACTCGCCGTACCTTTACATGAATGTAAAAAAAATCCATACAATGTTTGGAAAGGGGTAAGAAGGAATTATCACTAATATTTAGCCCTCAGTAAACATTACCAAACCAAAATAATTGGTCATTGAACTCATTGTTGTTTGTAACAACTTGTTCATTTGTTTCCTACATTATAAAAATGACTAACAATTAAAAATATTTAATTGACTGTGAAATACTGTGCAATATCCTGAAGTTATGTAAGGTCCTAGTTTGTTTCTTTTATACAGTTTAAGAAATGCAATGTAACTCTAGGGCCAGATTCCTCCATTTGTTAATTAGATTATTGTCTTAAATGCATGTTCTTGGGAGAGCCTGATCTGAGAATTCAATTGAAAGTGCTGCCTGCTGATATGACTCTGCATTACAGTCCTGCTGCATTAGAGTGACATTTGTTTGTATGAATTAAAGTATAAACACATTTACAAATGTCAAACAGCGACTTACATGATTGAGGACATTCCCACATCGTCAATTCAATTTATTTATTTTTTCGTGGGATGTGGACATCGCTGGCAAGGGTAGCAGGTGTTGCCCATCTCTAATTACCCTTAAGTGGCTTGCTGGGCCATTTCAAAGGACAGTTAAGAGTCAACTTCATTTTGTAGATCTGGAGTCAAATGTAAGCCAGATCAGGTAAGCATGGCAGATTTGTGTCCATCCATTGACTCTGTCTACATTTCCTGCTGCCTCGCGAAAGCAACCAGCATAACTAAGGACCCCACCCACACTGGACATTCTCTGTTCCACCTTCTTCCATGGGAAAAGACATGCAAAAGATTGAGGTCACGCACCAACCAACTCAAGAACAGTTTCCTCCCTGCTACTGCCAAGCTTTTGAATGGACTTATGTTGCATTAAGTTGATATTTCTCTACACCCTAGCTAAAACTGTAACAATACATTCTGCACTCTCCCTTATTTCCTTCTCTATGAATGTAATGCTTTGTATAGCATGCAGGAAACAATACTTTTCACTGTAAATGTGACAAAAATAAATCAAATAAAAAAGGATGCTAGTAAACTAGAGGGGTTTTTCATGACAATCAATGTTAGTTTCATGGTCATCATTACAGAAACCAGCTTCCAACTCCAGATTTATTAATTGAATTTGAGTTCCACTATGGTAGGATTTGAGTCTATGTCCCCAGAACACTATTAAAAGAGAAGATGCTGGAAAATCTCAGCAGGTCTGGCAGCATCTGTAAGAAAAGAGTCGGGAATCTCATTAAAAACCCAAGGGCGCAGGGAACTATATGTGCCAGAATTTGACAGTTCTGGAGCTCTGCGCTTGCACAGTGGCCCCAAACTGTCAACCTCTTCTCAATTGCTGGCCAGCTTGTGACCCCAGCAGTGCTGCCCCTCCAGCATACTCCATAGCCTGATTACGGCCTCCGTAGCAATTCCTAGGCCAACCCTGATTCCCCTTCCCTCCACTGTCCTGATGGCCAGGCCCTACCCTCCCAGCAGTGGCAATCCCCCTAACGCCAGCAGACACCCCCCATGGGGTCAGACCTCCCCCACGGATGTAGTCCCCCCTACAACAGACCACCTCCCCACCACAATTGCTGCTCTCCCTCCATCTCAGACTGATCCCAATGCAGATTTGCAGCAGGATCCCCCCCATCCCCATCGATCATCCATAGTCCCCAGGCATGGGCATTTTGCCCCATGGAGCACAGGTAGGATCACAGACTGGCATTCCCAGGGTGCCTATGCTCAGAGGGCACTATCCCCCCACCACCCAACCCCTTGAGGGACCCCGATTCTCTTCCTTCATTGCGGTGGGGTCTTTTGCCAGTTCTCTGAACGTGGAGAGCTAGTCTGAACCTTGCCAGAATGAAGTGACAGGGTGGGAGATTCAATCGGGACATATTTAAAATACATGCAAAGAAGATTTAAATTACTTACCTGCTTCCTGCTGGTTTCCAGCATGGTTAGACTGTTCGCTGGCTCTGGGAGATGCGCAAATCTCTGTTCAGGGTCTGAGACATGTATTTCACACCTCAACCTGACAGTAACATTGTGGGTTGCAATGTGTAAATTGCAGCGTTGATTTCAGATTCCAAATCTGCAGTCATTTGCCTTTTTCCTCCACAGCACTCACTGGGGTATCTGGATTTCTAGTCCAGTAACATTACCACTACGCCGCTATCTTCCCTTAGCATATAAACGCATTCTATATTTCTGTCTAATAGAACAGTCCATTGTATACTTTAGCACATGAAAATTTCATTGCCCATAAAGATTTTAAAACATGTTGAATGATGCACAGGGATTTCCCATTACATTTGCATTCCATATATTCATAGAACCATTGAATATTTACACAAAAGGAGGCCTTTTGGACTACTGAGTGCATGACAGACCTTTGCAAGACTCACTCAGCTAACCCCACTCACCTACCTTTTCTCCATAATCTGCGATTGTTTCATTTTCAGTTGCTTATCCAATTTTCTTTTCAAAGCCACAATTGAATCTGCTGCCACATGTTCTCAAACATTACATTCTAGATCTTAGCTGCTTGCTGCACAGTAACGTTTTTCCTCATGACGTTTTCGGATTTTGGAACAATCATATTGGCCCGTAACTTTCATAGAATTCCTACTGTGCCCATCAAGACTGCAGTAACTCTCTGACAGACTATCATATCCAGGCCTCACCCCCACCCTGTACCCGTAACCTCACATATTTCCCATTGCTAAGCCATCTAATCTATACATCTTGGGCCAATTCACCAAATCTGCGTATCTTTGGAGCACCTGGAAGAAACCCACACAAACATAGGATGAATGTGCAAACTCCACACATTCACCCAATGCCGAAATTGAATACATGTCCCTGGAGTTGTGAAGCAACAGTGCTAAACACTGTCCTATGTGTTGCATGGAGTGGCAATCATAATTGGCCTGACACTCTGCTCCTATGGCTTACCTGGGAATGCAATTGCTTCTTTCTCACCCAACCTTCCAACTCAGGATAGGTGAGAGAACAATGCTGTGCTGTAGATTCCAGAAGGCTTGTGTTGAGGGCAGGAGACTTGGAGGTAATGATTTATTCCTTCTTAAGGAGGAATGACATCCTTAAGAAATGCTTCCATAAACAGGTAAATTTAAAATTCCACCTTTGATTTCAGAAGATCAGTTTGTAAGGTAAATGGGTAGGATTGGGGGGTTGGAGAGTGTTTAGTGATCAATTGAGAGGGTCAGTCCTATAGTTAATCAGAAGCTAGAAGTGGTCTTAATTCTCTTAACTTTTTCTGGGTAACTATTGCTCTAAGATGGTGGCAACCATAGGATGTTTTTGATTTCAATTGTATTTTTGGATGGTTTCCATTGCAGGACAATAGTCCAGCAATAGTTTCATCCCAAGCAATTGCCAAGCAATCGTTACCTATCAACTTTTATGGTTTGGTGGCTGGGGAGGAGGGGGGGAGGGGGGGGGAGGAGGGGGGGAGGGGGGTGGAGGAGGGGGGGAGGGGGGGGGAGGAGGGGGGAGGGGGGTGGAGGAGGGGGGAGGGGGGGGAGGGGGGGAGGAGGGGGGGAGAGGGGGGAGGGGGGTGGAGGAGGGGGGGAGGGGGGGGGAGGAGGGGGGGAGGGGGTGGAGGAGGGGGGAGGGGTGGAGGAGGGGGGGGAGGGGGGGGAGGGGGGGGAGGAGGGGGGGAGGGGGGGGAGGAGGGGAGGGGGGGAGGAGGGGGAGGGGGGGGGGGGAGGGGGGAGGAGGGGGAGGGGGAGGGGGGGAGGGAGGGGGGAGGGGGGAGGGGAGGGGGGGGAGGGGGGAGGGAGGGGGAGGGGGGGGAGGGGGGGGAGGGGGAGGGGAGGGGGGGGAGGGGGAGGGGGGGGGGGAGGGGGGGGAGGGGAGGGGGGGAGGGGAGTGGGAGTGTGATCCCCAGTGTTTCTTTCTTTTTATAATCCTTATAAATTCATTTTCCTTGAATTGATCAACCCTCCTTAAATTTACTTTTTGGCTGCTATAGTTCAAAAATTATATTTATAATATTTTGCCTAATCGATTTACAATTTTCCAATCGTTATGTGTTCCTTTTGAAAAACAACAGCCAACTTTAAACACCTTTTTATTTGCCTTATGTAAGTCCCTATTCAAGTTTTCTAGCCTCTGTGTTAGTACCATTTCTCTTGCTGGCTACAGCTGTTACCACATCCTTTTGGGTGATTGATTGCCTGCGCTCTGAGGAACTGCACAAGAACATTACATTCAAATAATTGCCAATATATGAGGATGGAGACTTATTTAAATACTATAATGATGGACTTGCCTCTCCAAAGTGGATCACATAGACAGCCTGAAAGCTTATGTGGTTGAAATGGAAATAGATGGATTCATGGCCAATTATCTGAATTTGACAATTCAATCCACACTCTCTGAATCCGCTTATGGAATTTGTGAAAAGATGCGAAGGGTTAAATCTGGAAGCTTCCCAACCTAGCAGACTCATCTCATTTAAAATGCTCACCATATTTCATCCAGGGAAGACATGGCTAGACTTGGGCTGCAGCCTCCAGAAGCAGTTCAAAAGTGGTGAGTGCTGGGATAGACTGGTTAGAAGACCTGCAATTGTTTTCTAGGACTTAAGACTAGTTGTCTTAAAGGTTGCTCAGCTCTCTAGCCCACGTCACTCATGCTCCCCGTTACCCTATCCACCCTTTGTCCATTCGATGGCACCTCCTCATATCGTAAACACAGAAGTCTGACAACACCAGGTTTAAGTCCAACCAATTTATTTGATAGTAAACTCACATAAAATAAATCAAACAAATAAAATAAATTGGTTGGGCTTAAACCTGGTGTTGTCAGACTTCTTACTGTGTTTACTCCAGTCCAATGCCGGCATCTCTACATCATGACCTCCTCATATCCCCATGACTCTTCCATGCCACTGCATTCCACAATAATGCTATGTATCCTCCATGTATCCTCTGTGGCACTGCGGTTAGCACTATTGCCTCACAGTACTAGGGACCCGTGTTTGAACCCCAACTTCGGTCATTAGGGTTTGCGCATTCTCTCCCTGTCTGCATGGGTTTCCTCTGGGTGTTCAGTTTCCTTCCACAATCCAAAGATGTGCAGGTTAGGCAATTTATGCTAAATTGCCCCTTAGTGTCAAGGGAAAATGCATGGGGTTGTGGGGATAGGGCTTGGGTGGAATTGTGGTTGGTGAAGACTTGATGAGCTGAACGGCCTCCTTCTGCACTGTAGGATTCCATAACTATTAACCATACTGAGCAGATCACATGAGCAATATGCAGATGATAAAAAAGTATCCACAATCAAATAGAGCTTTCACTGAAACACACATGGTACAGAAAAAAAAATTGTTCACGAAACTCATTCAGAGAAAATATATATATATATATCGATATATTGCAAAATGCAAACATCTCTTTCACTAACCAGGGGCAAAATCTTACCAAAAACACAATAGAGTGTTTTTCCAATGAGAAAACCATGTGTTTTTCTCCAGAAAAGCAGGTTGGTTTTCTCTCCAGATCTTATGGCACTGCCAAAAAAATTAAGGAGGTGTGTTTCATGCTGTCACGCAGGACGGCAGGGCCTCAATATGCTGGCAAAGTCCAACTGCACTGAAACTGGGAGGTCATCAGAACAGTAAAGAGATTCCCCCTTCCCCCACAAAGTCAGAGTTAACAACTGCACCCCCTCGCCAATGAGGCTTCCATTGGGTCTGCGCCTTGACATGGGCATGGTGTCAACCTGTGCCAAGGGACATTACCAGGCCACTGTCTGGAATGCTTCTGCTGCCATTCTTACAGATGGCAATTCTTATACAGTGGGTTCAAAATTGTCCACAGAATCAATGACAACTAATTCCTGAATAACCTTCTAAAACCATCAGAATGTCTATTCAGTCCACTGCTGAGTTAAATGGTTCTGGATCTTTTTGAAATCCAGCTGAACGTTTGCATTGGCCTCAACAAATCTTGAGGAATATAAACAATAGAACAAATTGAAATTGCAAAATAAAATGATGGCTAATGGATTTTTTCTCAGCCTCTCAATCAATAATTTTAGCTGCACTTACCTATTTCTTCCATTCTAACTGAAAGCTGCTGATGCATTTTTAAAATCAATTTTAAAGAACTGGGAATTTAAATCACTTTAGATCATGACACTAGAACAGATTTCAAATCTATCTTTCACAACATTTTATCCCTTCCATAAAACTATGGTTTCCATATTGTGGCTCAAGGCATTTGGAGCAACAAAAGTGAAGTCTGTTTGAACTCAACACTTACGCTAAATAGCCCACCAGACTCGTGTTTAGTTCCTTTGTGACGAATGCCCTGCCCTCTTCCCTGCTGCCAAAATTAGATTTCCAGGAAATAGGGCTAGCACTCTGAATCTCGAACCACCCCCCCGCCTGTCATCTTTAAAAATATGCTGAATCATTCCACTTTGGCCAACAACTCTCTTTCTCCACCACATGAATTCATATGTTGCCAGACTATGTTCAATTATTGGTCTGACATATGTAGTGTTTTTTTAATAGGACAGCTTTTGTTTATTAGCTTGCTTGTAGAGACTATGTGCAAATCCCTTAACTTCAAACTGAGGCCCGTTTTATCATCAAGTTGCACCTGTTTTCAGGTAATGGGCTGCAATGCACAACCTTCCCCCTTTACCACTGCGCTCGCTTCAGAGGAGGTATGTTCCAAGCTCCCAGCGGCTCTCTGACTCAGATTGGAGGTGGTTGGAGATGGTGGGGGAGGTGGGTCAAATGCTCTCTGGTGGAGGATGGCTGGCAAGGGAGGCAGGTCAGATGCCTGGTGGTGGGATGGGGAGAAGGGAGGGTTTGCTGCCACTGTGATTGATAGAAGAAAGGTGACTTCCACTACCACTCTGGGTGTGATTGGTCTGCTGTCACACTACATGTGACAGCACGTAGGTTGTGAGGGGGGGGAGATGGGAGAGGCCGTAATTGGCCTGGATAGCTGAGTGTGGGGGGGGAGCAAAAGGAGGTCAGTAATGTTGTGGGGGTGGGTCTATGTCTGTGGGGACTAGGGGGAGGGGGGTGCATTATTGGGCCCGGGATGATTGTGGCAGGGGAGAGTTTTTCTATTTTTTTTCTCTCCATACGCAGTTGGAGGCACCAATGGGAGCTGCAGCATTTTGGGTGTGTTAAGCTCTGCAAAGAGGCTTCTCCAGCATGATTCAGAATCACTGCTATTTTCTCAAGCAAAGTGCATATGGGGACATCTGAGAACAGGTCCCAAAGTCGGAACTGAAACACTCCCAGATTCAAATCCAATTCAATCACTTCGAATCAAAATGGTAAAATAGCACCCTGAGTTTCTGGTGGTGGGAGTTTTCACTCCAAATTTTGACTGGAGAAAACCTACACCATATACGTTCAAAACTGTGTTGTTATCTTCGAAAGAACTGTTTTCAATCCAAAAGTCAGGATGATTACTTTAAATTATATCTTTAATGCATTGGAATTTTTTCTTTTAAAAAGCTACTGAAACCCATTAAATTAGGAGCAAGCCTTTCGCTTCATGATAGCATTCATATCGCAAAGTTAGAATGCACAGAATTCAGTCACAATCTTGGGCACAGTAAGAAGTCTCTCAACACTGGGTCAAGATCCAACAGCTTTACTTGGAATCAGCAGAGCTCCAACACTGAATTCTGAGTTGACACTTGGGAGGATTCTTGTGTCTGATGGGTATGAGTATCTCTCTATCTTCCCTATGTGAGCTAAAGGAGCCAGAGAACTCTCCTGCTGTATTGGATGAATTAAAGATGGTTCCAGTCATGGAAGGAGCACTCATTATTGATCAATCTGTGATTCTCTTGTTATGAACGCTGGACTTATAAAGTGGCTATGTTTCAAAATGTACAATTTAATTCAGATAAAATAGAATAGCTGAGGACATGACATGCTTCAAAATCTGCCCAGAGACAGGTCAACGTGATTTCATTGCCATGGAGACAAAGGTCCAGGTCAAAGTTTAGTGAAAAATGAAATCCAAGCTTTAATACCAGGACACAATATGCTGTGTACAGTTTCAGAACAGGATTTTCCAGCCCTACCAGAAGTCAATAGATTTTTGGCTGGGCCGCTGAATATCTGAAAGCAGGCCTGGCCATGATAGGGGGTCAGAAAATCCTGGCCTCAGAGTCAGCCAGAGAGATTTGGGAGAGAAGACTAACAAATAGTGCTGTTAGGCAGAAGCAAATATTTACTTCTGGATTAATCTCAAATCACAGTTCTGGCGATGGCGGACCTCTTATTTGAGGAAGCAAGGCTTGTGCAGTGTTAAAGACCAAAGCATCATCAATGGGTGTCTTGCTCCAGAAGGTTAATTTGAGTTAATTCAAATTGAGTGAAAGGGAATTTATTTAAAAGAACAGATTTTAAGCTTACCTTGGTGAGGCAGGGAAAAAGATTGGATTAAAGCTGCCCAGAGGGTGGTGACTATATGCAAGGCTGGGATTTTGCACCTATTTGCCTTGGGCATAAATAGCGATGGACAGCAAAATTTCAAAAGAACATTAAAAAACAAGATTCACATTGCAGTCATTCAGCTCCCCACCCCCCCACCACCCACCCACCCCCCAATCCCACCAGTGACATAACAGGGTTCCCACCATGCAAGAACGGGATTTCCATAGAAATATAATGTGATATCATTAGCGGACTTCCCTGCTTTCACGTGTCCCACACCTTCCCCCGTCCCACTGCCCCCCCCACCCCTCCCCCACCATGTAACAACAAATCAGCAAGATTAACAATAGGTCTGGATCAATATGAACTTGGCACAGATAAGTACAGCCCCTTCTTCTGGGGGGAGGGGAAGGAGAGTTTTAACAAAGTACAGGCAGACTGGAATAAGACAAATAATATGATTTCCTTACTTGGAATGTTGTATGTCGGGAAAGGAAAGATGGAAATTGACAATATTATTTTGAGTCTAAATGGTGAGGATTTCCTCCAGCAGAGTCTGGAGTAAAATTTTATCGTGGATTTAAGATCTGCCATTGTCACATGATGACTGTGGGGAGGCAAACAGGTTTTGAGTAAAAAGTTAGGACAAGCAAGTGACCTGAATCTGGGAGAAAATTAAGCCAATAGTAAGCAAAACCAAACTAAATTCACAATGAAACTAGATTAAAAAAAGCAGTTGAAGAATGAAGTGTTGGGTTAGACATTAGCTCTTGTCAATGGTATGAATGGGAATCTCAGCCAGATTAACAGGTGAGAAAAAAAGTTGATCAAACAGTGAGGATATTTAAATATTTGGCAGATGATAAAAACATATTCTGTGTCTAAATTAAGTGTTTGCAGACTAGGATTAAATGAGAGCACCAGATCCGATTGATACATACTGAAAGATCAGAATGCAATGAAATTTAAAACAAAGCATTTGATTAAATATCGGAAGATGATGCAAAAGCAAACTACAACAAGTATAAACGGAAGTTGTAATGGAGACTGGGAAGGCCGGGGCTCTGTGAAAATATGTTGGCAGCTACCATAAAAGTAACTAGCAAGTGTTTAATCAGCATGTAAGAAGTAAAGTAACCTTTAAAGCAGGGGTATCATCCTTAGATGCAAAGGAAGCATCTTCTTGAGGGTTAGAGATGGGGAGCCAACTAGAGAATAGGTCACCTTAATCTGGGTATTGTTTAACGAGAAAGGAATAATTGACAATCTAGTTGACCAAGACTCCTTGGGGATGAGTGACCATAATATAATTGTCATTCTCTGTCTTGATGAAGAATTCTTAGTTGATTCTGAGATGAAATTTCTGAATCTTAATAGAGGAGACTACGATAGTATGGGGCATATGCTGACTATTATGGATTGGGAAGCATTGGAGAAAATCATAGTAAATTGGAGAAATTTCAAATAATCAGGAATTTAAATCACTAATAAAACTACTAACAATAAGTGAAACGATCTCGGGTCAGAATCACAGTCTAATGGGAACTGTCTGCATGAAGATGGTATGATTACAGGAAGAGATTTAAGTAAGTTTGAGATTTGAACCAGTATTTCCTAACTTAAATATGTATTTTGTATTTTAAAATGCATTTCAGCTGTATTTTTAATGTAATTGTATACTTTAGCCAAAGGCAGGCTGCTGCACAGCATCATGGGATGAAGACTTAGCAGACAAATCGCATTCTTTGGAACAATGAAACCATATGTGCATAGTTTAATCAGCAAATGTTACAAACAATATTCCCAAAGCCATTTTATGAATAGAACTGTTCAAATTGTCCTGATGAGATAGTTCTTCTCATACGTGAGAATGACAGCTGTCTGGTTTGGCCATTGATGTGAATAAGAATTGGTGGGAACAGTAACTTTGACCTTTGTAGCTAAGCATCTGGGGTTGCTAAGCATCAGGGAGAAGAAGCATCCGGATTCTATGCATCAATGAAATCCCATTCTATATGAGTAGAATGCAATTGGCTAAGGTATGTGACAACTGTTAACAAAGATTGATTTGTACTAACAATAACTGGTTCATAACTATTAGAAATGCAGAAAAAGTAAAACTTGAGAAATATATAATTGATCTGCCCAATGCATTGTAACTTCAGAATGGTATTGGAATGCTCAAAGTCTTTTCTTCTAGAGAGGCATTGGACTGCTCAATGCTAACCTTTCTCATCAATTATTGGTCAAATTAAGATATGTCTTCAGCTGGGACACTGGCTTTGTGAATCTTCATATTAGCTGAAGTTTAGGCATTACTTACTCTCTGAAAAGACCCCACAACAGGAAACATTACTTAAAAGGATGGCAAAAGATAGGCAATAGCAAGCATTTAAAGACTGCATTGGTGAACTGCAATAATTAATGATTTAGATGAGGGAACTAAATGTAATATCACCAAATTTGCAGACAACAAAGTTGGGTAGGAAGGTTACTGTGAAGAGGATGCAAAGATACCTCAGTGTGATTTGGATAAGTTGAATGAGTGGGCAAATGCATGGCAGATGCAGTATAATGTGAATAAATGTGACATTATCCACTTTGCTAGCAAGAACAGGAAGATCAATTATTATCTAGCTATAAAGTAAGAGAGAAGAATGTGCAACCAGACCTAGATGTTCTCGTTCACCACTTGGTGAAGATAAGCATGCAGATTCAGCAGGCAATAAAGAAAGCAATTGGTATGTTGGCCTTCATAACAAGAGGATTTGAGTACAGGAAAGGGTGTCTTGATACAATTATACGGCCTTGACGAAGTCATACCTGAAATATTGCGTGCAGTGTTGGTCTCCTTATCTGAGGAAGGTTGTTCTTGCCTCAGAGAGAGGCAGAGAACATGTAACAGACTGATTTCTGGGATAGTGAGGCTGGCATATAAGGAGAGAGCAAGTCAGTTAGGATTATATTTGCTAGAGTTTGCAAGAATAAATGGGGTGGGATCACATAGAAATCTATAAAATTCTAACAGAACTAAACAAGGTAAACACAGAAAGGATGTTCCTGGTGGTGAGGTCATAGTTTAAGGATATGGGATAAACCTTTTAGGATTGAGATCAATGAAATTTTTCACCCAGAGAGTGGTGGGCATCTGGAATTCATGACTGCAGAAAGCAATTGATGCCAATACTTTGTATATTTTCAAGAATAAGTACTTGAGGCAAAGGGCATCAAAGATCAGGGCGGAAAGGCAGGGTTAGACCATTGAGTTGGATAATCACAATGAATTGTGAAGCAGGCTTGAAGGGCCAAATAGCCTATGCATACTCCTATTTTCTATGTGCCTATGAATCATAAATATTTTGCCTCAGGTTTTACAGAGATAATTGAAAGCAAGAGATAAATATGGAATTATGATTGCCTTCCAATTGATAATTGCCAGAACCAACATTTCACAGTGCATTGGAAGCACATCAACTATTCACTTCATCAGTAGTTCTACTGATTCACTGACTTCTCGAAAAGGACCACCCAGTCTAGAGGGACATGACACAAAAATGGCAAACAAGTAGATCTCCAAGCCTAAGGTTCACATGTAATCAAGTTGCTGCAGAGATTCAGGAAATGTTAATTTGCATTAAATTAAGTTTTAACAGTTGTGGATTTTATTTTAAGGTTGTAATGTACCAATCAAATTTCAGGTTACCTTCAGTATTTGCTAATCTTATGCAGATCTCCAAATTATTTTTGAAATAATTGCATGGTATATATAACAAAGCTCTTCATGTGATCTTTTTTAGACCAAAATGGAGATAACAAATAGAAGTGTATAATCAAATCAACATTATTACAAAGCACTGTGCAGAATTAATAATGAATTAATCAGCTGGCAGAGAAAAAATACACAGAATGGATAGCGGTGGTAGGATAGTGCTGTTCTCTGCCATTGTCTTTTGTGATTTAAAACAAGAGTCTGAGTTAGTATGACCTTTTACAAATTAAAATCATTACAAATTAATTACAGACTTAATTTTGTCAATTAAATATCAAGAAAATTTATACTCAAAATATCTTGCAACATCCTCTGTGCAAAATACTACAAATTACTCTTATCAATTTATGATTTTAAAATGTTAAATTACTTTTTGCTATTACAATTATTAGCAAAAATACACTTGTTTTCCAGAATTACATTGTAAAATATTTTGATAAAATCTTTTGATAATTTGTGTAGACTTGTAGAACCATGTCACATTTAAAACTGTGCTCAAGCATTTTGGAAGTTATAATGCCTGCTGACGCTGCCCAAGTTCTGGTGTCGCTGTGGAGCTGGTTCATTGGTGTCCATTCATATATGTTAGATTTTCATTAGACTTCGCAAACCCCAGAATGCCAAACATAGAGAAAATCCAACCTGGAAAAAAAATACATGATTTAGTGGCTTGTTCTCGGTTTCATGGCCTGTAATTTAAGATCCAGTTGTCAATGAGCTTCATTAAGTAACAGTTTGCATGTGTGCGTGTTTTACTTATTGTACCCTGCCTAATTGATATATTTACAGTTTTTCTAGTTGACCATTGTTGTGGGAAATGAACAAATAAAAATGTTGCGATTCCCATAATTATCCTTTTTTTCCCCAGAAAACAGCTAATAATGATTAATTCAAATACAAATTGGGCAGGTTTCTTGCAGAAAATAATCTTCTGAGCTACCACTTAAGAGTAATCTGAGACATCACATATTGTAATTGTTTTCCATTACTGGTTGTTTCCTCACCTCAACCTTGTTTGTTGTAGATGAATGGATAGCTAACACAGTTGAGTTGGAAACTTAACAAAGTAATGCTGTAGCACCAAAGGGATTGTTAAGGGATAGAAAAACACAGAAGAAAGTCATTGTAGATTTCAGCAGAGGCTAATGCCAACACATTGAAGTCAATTCCTCTGCTTGAGATCCCACCACTCTCTTGCTTTTTACCATGTTTCAATGGGGCAGAATTGAAGGCAAGTTGGTGATCCTTTGGATTTGTTAGTTAATTAACCGAGATTTTTTAAAAATTAAGAATTTTTTAACCCTACTTTTGGATTTAGGTCTAGCATACCTGTTCCTGATCTGCTGTCAATTCATTAGGGTCAAGGTGAGTGTACAGTGGGGAAAGCTTATTCATCTTATGCTGGGAAGGCTTTGATCTGTGAAATTGAAGAGCTCCAGTCACGGCAAGGTGACAGGCTGTGTTCGAAGCACATTACATCACTTAATGGTCACTTAGCTTAATCTGTGGGATGCTATATTTGCAGCATCTTTTGGATTTAATTTTACAATATGTAGGAGCGAGAACTGTTTCCATATAAATCAAACATAATGAGACGGAAATTAGGCTTGAGGTAAATTCAATTTTTAATTAATTCAATGTTTCAGAAACTGTTTCTTTGCTAAAGCATTCTGTTAGCATTTTTATTTTTTAGCACATGGTTGAGGATTTAGGCATTCAATTCACAGTTCACATGATTGTTCTTTGTTTTATGCATTTTGTATCTCATTGCAGATTCTTAAAAATTCTCATGGGATTTTCATGTTGCTGGATAGATTAGCATTCATTGCCCATCTCTGATTGCTCTTCAGAGGATCGTGATGAATCGCTGCAATCCATTCGGTATAGCACCCACATTGCTCTTAGGAAAGGAGGATTTTGACTCAGCAACAGTGAAAGAATCATATATTGTTCTATGTCTGGATGGTGTGCAGTTAGGAGCAGAATAACACGTGGTAGTGTTCCACACATTTTCTGCCCTCGTCCTTTTAGGTGGTAGAGGCCATTTAGGTGGAAGATGCTGTTAAAGGTGCCTTGTTAAATCGTAGGCACTTTGTAGGTAAAATGTACTGCTGCCATTATGCATCAGCGGTGTAGGGAGTGAATGTCTAAAGTGATGGATGGGTGCTGATCGAGATGACAGCTTTGTCCTGGATGGTGTTGAACTTCTTGAGTGTTATTGGAGCTTTCCACGTCAGAGTCAGGAGGTGAGTTACTCTTCAAAGTTTTCCCAGCCTCTGACCTGCTCACGGTATTTATATGGCTTGTCCAGTTAAAATTCTGGTCACGGTAACCCCAACGATGTTGCTAGTATGGGAACTCAGTAATGATAATACCATTGAATATCAAGGGGAGATGATTAGATTCACTTCTGTTGGAGATGGTTATTGCTTGACATTTGTCTGGCACAAATCTTAAATTGCCATTTATCAGCCCAATACTAAATTTTGTCCTGATCTTCCTGCATATGGCCATGGGAGTCCAAATGGTTCTGAACATTGTGCAATCATAACTAAACATCCTCACTTCTGACTTCAGAATGAGGGGGGGGGGATGTCATCGATGAAAAAGCAGAAGATGGCTGGGCTAAGGACACTAACCTGCAGGGACTTTTGTAGCGATATCCACAACAAACTCCTGTTAAACCAATTGTACTCCATCATTTTGAGGTATAATGATTTCACTGTGACTGAAACTGTGTCTTACAAGCCATGTTTACTACTAGTACTCACCTGATGTATTCAGTGTTAAAATAAAGATTCTTTACATTTTCCTACTCTAAAATATTGACCCTAATACTTATAAGGAAGTAAAGCTTTTAGCATGGTGGGAGGTTGTAGTGTCCAAAAAAATCTGCAAGTATGAATACCGCATAGCACCTGTTAACTTCAACAGCAGGATCTCATTTATTTTGGTTCTCTTTGCCTGGCTGATTGCCACCCAGTTTAAAAAGCTGGCGATTTGGAAGACCTACCATAGAGTGGAGGTGGAGAGGATTGGGCGAAGGACTGTGGCAGAAGATAGCAGAGAAGAGTGGATATGGATGGTGTGAGGAAAAGAGGGGTGATGGAAGTGTGGGGAGACATGGATTGAAGATTGGGAAAGATTCTAGATTGGGGGTCAGAAGACATCACAAAGGTGGTAATTGCATTGGATCACAGGGTGGGTAGATTGGATCAAACAATGGGGGAAACCATCCGTGGACAAGGAAGTAGCTTTGTTTGAGGGGATTGTAGAAAATATGCCTGCTTTGATAAATACTTATCCACTTTCACTGATTCAAGTGTGACTTCAGCAAGGAGGCAGATTACAAATCTGATTCCATTAAACTGGGAAGTGGCCATATTGGAGTCAGACTGCAGTTGTGATTTGCAAGTAGTTACTTAACTATCCAGTCATTCGTAGCAGATAAATTTTCCACTGAACCACTGATTTTTAACTCCGATTGGCTTCAGCCTGCAGGGATGGTGGAATTTCACTCAATGCAGCAGATAGGGGGGCTAAACTATTTTAGCTCTCAGTATTATTGTGTTGTGCTACCACATCCTGCCAGGAATGGATGGGAGTTGATTGAACTGGCCCATGTAAAACCAGATTACCTTTCGCCACCCACCAGCATTCAACTAAGATAGGCCTTGTGATAGGGAAGGGGAAATAGGGAACATCCAGTGCAAGAGAGGACTAACCTTTCTCAATTAGTACTACTGAACCTCATGACCCCACAAAAGAAAGTGTAAAACTTATACACCTGTTCTTCTCCCTGACACATCCAGAGTACCCTTCACCTGTTTGGGAAAGCTATAATGGCTTCCCTGCTCAGGCTTATATTAAAGGAGAA
Source organism: Sphyrna mokarran (assembly GCA_024679065.1). NCBI lineage: Eukaryota > Metazoa > Chordata > Chondrichthyes > Carcharhiniformes > Carcharhinidae > Sphyrna > Sphyrna mokarran. Next base: position 79,701,170 of record JAGIQG010000002.1, read on the forward strand.
GTCAGGGTGTCTACATATTTAAGGAAGGACCTGAGTAGCTCCGAGGATGTATGAACACCTTAGTGGCATGTTCAGGGGCTCAGTAAATTCTCAATCCACAGCATCCAGTCACCTTCTATCTCCAAAGTAAGCAGGTGGTAGCAGTATGCCAAGCTTGGCAGTCCCTTACCTTAGTTTACTTTAACCTCTTGCTCATTGCAACTTGTCTCAGTTATAGACCCTGCTGGCCACTTGATTAACAGACTTATTTGGTCTGTACATTATTCCAAACACTAAAGGAAATAGTGCATGTCCTGTTTGCAAATCTTATTTCCAGTTATTTTGAGTTTTGGTTCAACTTATATCATTATAATTGCCATTTACTGATGCAAACAATCAGTTGTCATGGTTTGTTGATAAATCAATCAAATTACTCAAACAGCTTCAAGCAAAAAAAGGAACTGAAATTTTTAGTGGTAAAACTAAGTTTGTAAGCTTTAAGAAAACATCTTTCTCAATAACTCAATTGAATTGGTGTTTATAATTCTAATAGCTTCATAATGTTTTTATTGGTAAATATCAGGTGAAAGTTAATGTTTATTTATTAGTTACAAGCAAGGCTTATATTAACATTGCAATGAAACTATTGTGAAATAGTCACCATATTCTGTTGCCTGTTTGGGTCAATGCACCTAATCAGCATGTCTTTCAGTCCGTGGGAGGAAACCCACACAGATACAGGGAGGATGTGCAAACCTCACACAGACAGTGATGCAAGCTGGGAATTGAACCCAGGTCCTTAGCGCTGTGAGGCAGTAGTGCTAATAACTGTGCCGCCCGCAGGTTAACTCTGATAACTAAAGGCAGGTCTCGCAGTCTGAGTTTTTGCAGTGTAAGAAGGACAATGTTGATTCTTCAGGCACAGTGAAGGGGAGATCACCCTCTTTTCCTCCAATTTTAGTCAGAGTGCTGTTTTTTTTGTGCAGTACGTTACTTTACATTGAACATCAGCTGTGATAGCAAATGAGTTCAACTAGATGACACTGATCCAAATACAAAACCCTGCTGTTTATTGTCAAAACTTGTGTTTCAACAATTTATATTTCTGGAACAATTTATTCTACAAACAGGATCTAAATGTTGCAAGGTTTGAAAGTTTTAAATGAACAATTTTCCTGTGTCGGACAATAGGCCACTTCCCACTCAGGTCATAGATGCAACCATAAGCAGTGGAATAATGAGACCCATGTTCTTCAAATGTATCTAGCTTTACTGGAATTATCTTTAAAGGATCAATTTTAACTGCTGTCCAGACAGTTAAAATGAGTTGGTCAATGTCCCTACAGTTGTCCCACTTGCTTCCTGTGGTCCTAAATTTTAACCTGCTCTTCTGAGCAGACAGGAAAGATGCTAATTTGAAACCAGCATGGTCCTTTGTTAAACATGCAGACTGAGCTCTGATAATGTCATCTGAACCTGACTGTTATTTAAACCAGTGGCCTGACTAAGCAAGTATAGTGAAATATAGAGTGAAGAATGTTCTGGGCACAAAACAGAGGTCAAAGAAGGCCAACATTATAAAAGATTTTTCTACCTTGATTGAGGAGGCAAGCAGTGAAAGAGTACACCTCCGGGCCCCAGAAGGAAAACCGAGGCCTCCTCTGCTCTGGACTGCAGCCCTTTCCAGTGATGAGGCCATCAGAACCGTTCCTATCCTCAACTTAATGATTTTCCTGCTACTCAGCATTCCACTTTTCTCTGGCCATTACCTGCCACTTCTTGCTGCATTCTGGGTAAGAAAATGACCAGGCCTTGCAGATCAACCTTGGGAGTTAAAATTGCCAAGCCTCACTGCTGATGTCGAGGAGATATGTCACTCATTTCCAACCTACCCTCCTGATACAACTTCAAGTTAAGATCAGAGTGGATGTGTAGTTTTGTCAACTCCAAAGTTAAGCAGGTAATAGGATAAGATGAGATTTTACCAACAAGCTGATGACAGCCATTTTCCTCTACCTTCCATTCACCTTGTAGCTGTTTGAAAGTATGAACTCTGTGGAAGGTGACTTGATAACAGCAAAAAAAAAAAGTATTTTAAAGCCTTTCAATTCTATTTAAAATCTATTTTAAATATACTGCCATCTTAGTGCAGGAGAACACTCTGCCTTCCCAACCCTAATGCACATTATATTACTGGTGCAGAGTGCAGAGAAGACTTTGCTTGTTTGTAATCTGCTCACATAATGGTCTTGCTTTCAGCCTTGTCGAAGGGCATCCCCAGAGAGCTGCTTTGCTAAAACAAATTGGAAATGCAGAAGCTCTGAACTCCTGAAGCGTGTTCTCTGGCTGGTCCCTAACTGTAATTATGAGAGAAAGAAAAAGGATGAAAGATAAGGGAACCAAAAGAAAAACACTGAGAAAGTGAACAAAAAAAACATACAGAGATATCAGAGTGAAACTTTAAGGGAAAAGAAAAGCCTAGAAGTTGGAAAATAGATTATGGCAACATCTGAAAGAACCACTAGTACAATGACAAAGTAGGAACGCTGATAACTCAAGGAAAACTAGATGGAAAGAGATAAAACAAATCACAACAGTGGGGAGCATTTCATCACCTTCACTCCCCCGAGAAGAGCTAAAGACACAAAAGACTGAGTTTTCTGGATCATTTCCATCCTTGGCTCTACTCAGTCATGGCTGGCAGTCTGCTAGTATTTTGAAGCAAAATGGCCAATAAGTAAACTTCTGGTATGTTTACCAAATTGGGATTGGGATGTAGAGGGGCTAGGCCTGGTTTTAACAGAGCCCTCAATTGTAGATTCGAGCATCCTAGCTGATGGCAAAGACCAGAAGGCAGTGCAGCAGCAGCAGCAGCATGAGCATGTACTCAAGTGAAGACAACCCCATGATTTGCCAACACCTCCTTAGAGGCATGTAAGAGTTGATGCCAGCCAGAAGGAACATCTGTTTCCAGTGAATGACAGACGCCAGCCAAACATTCAAAGCAGGCATGACAGGAAGTGACTCTGGAGGTGAACAGCCACGATGCAGTCAGCAAGATGTGGATACAGTGCAGGAAACACTTCTATGATTTCCTGAGGGCTGGCAAGGTGAGGGAGACGCAATGGCCAGCTGACAGGCCTTCAGTTCTGGAGTAAAAACTGTACTCTCTTCTTAAGTAGTAATGTTTCATGTTGCACCTTATCAAATGTCTTTCGAGAAATCCAAATGAGATGGGTATCTAGTTGAGAGAGGATGTAAGCAAATTACCATTTTATCTGTGAAGGGGACTGTGTAGACCGCATCAGTGCATGTCAATAATAGGCTGTAGCAAGCTCTGCAAAAGCAGCTACTGACAGAGAACAGATGTCCTAACCAAAGTCTTACCAGTTACTGAGAAGCAGTCTCAGCATATCACTGTGCTATTGGCAGTAATTCCAATGAAGGAAGATACATCTGCAGCCAAATGGGCCATCTAAAATAGTGTTTTGTAAAGCATCCTAGGACAATTGGACAAGAAACTAAACTGACAAGCTGCAGATTAAAGACAGACAAACAGGCTGCAACCCTGATGAGTGAATACACAGGATATGGGCCATCTCCAAGATGAAAGAGACTTTCTGGTCACACTGGGTTGTGTGGAAGACATAAAGGCACCATGAATCCTTATTTAGGAAGAAGGTATGTGACCTATGTGCCTCCAATACCTACAGACATGGCCACTGGGGACACACCCAGAGATCGGTGTGGTAGCACCTGATTGGACACTTATCAATCAGGGTGATCAAGTCCTGATCAATTGATTGGCAATGGCCAAAAAGGGATGCGAAACCAAACGGGTTATAAACGGTGCTGCACAAGCAGGAATCTCTCTCTCTCTGACCCCCATGGATAAGCTACAAGAATGGTGAACATCACCAGCAAGAGGGGAGCCACCACACCCGAGAAGAAAGGAAGAAAAACCACAGCCAGAATGCCAGGGCAGACCGAAGGACCAAACTACCAAGGCCAGCATACAGATAAAGGCCAATATGTGTTTGGATACTTGTCAGTCAAAGTTAAGTCAAGGTCTTGAATTGTATTTGAATTCTAGTATTTTCTGAAAGATAACTTATTGTTGGTCGGGTGGGTGATTATTGATTGTGTGGGTTTAAATAAATATTGATTACACTAATAAGACATCTACTCAAATTATTTGTCCACTGTATAAGGGTTAAAACAGACTGATTTTTGCAACACATCCAAAATAACATCATCACCATAGCCAAGTGAAACCTCCAGCAGTGCACATAAACACATCTCATGGAGCCTCATGTAAATTTTGAATGGGTAGTACAGGGGATCCACGTCACGTGTAAATGGGAGATGGTAAGGCAAGGTAGAGGTAGCTATGGGCAGTCCCCCTCAGAAGATGAATGTGAACCTGGGCAGAGATACAGTACATAAAGCGTAAAGATTCATGTAAATACAACTGATGCCTCAGTTGTATTTACTTCAGTTGTGCACTTATGCCACGAAAGGGCTCAAGCAGATCGAAAATTGACACCCCTCAGGAAGCACCTTCATTACTGGCCAGTCCTGTGCTCCCTCTGATTTAAAGAACAATCTTTCCAGCAAAGCTCCGTGGACAGGAGACCCCTACATCAACACTGGTTGAGCAGCCCCACTGACACTTCAATGCCAAAGTGGGCACCATGAACACCTCAACCATGCATAGATGCCAGTAACTAACACCCACAGAGGATGGATCATGTAGGAGCAGGCTTATGCAATGTTATCAATAATTACACTTTACTGGGTAATCTTTGTAATGTCACTTTTTCTTCAAGGATTAACCTTCAAAGTAATGAGATGGTTCATGGGAGTCTCCAGATTTGTGTGATTCCATTGTTTTGATTACTAATGGTAATAAGTCACCATCATTAGACAGTGGGTGTGTGACACAAAACTGGGTGGTTGGGGATATTGTGTGGCCAGTGGTGATATATCTTCTAGACTTTGAGAGGACACAGCAGATACATTTGTGAGGCATCTGAGACATGGCCACTCCTTTTGGGAACGGTGTGGAACTGAGTCAAATGCAATCCAGGATATGCAATCTTTAGGAGAAATGTGCCGGGGTCAGTGCAGCTCGAACTTCCCTGCCAGCCCGGTCAATGGTTTGGCAGCTTAGTCAGCGTTTAGAAGGCCTTGTAGCTCAGGTTCACTGTCTCTACCACTGGCTTCTTTTCCCTCCTCCAAGCACACGTGCCGCTTCTTCAAGACCCATATATCTCTGAGGAGCTATGTTGTGCAGAGTGCAACAAAGCATCCCCCTGAGAGAAATTCCTGAGGGGAAGTACTGGAGGGCACCATCTGGGCCATCAATGCACCAGAATCGCAGCTTCAGGAATCCAAACATCTATTCAATGATGGCATTTGTGCTGAGATGGCAGTGGTTGTTGTATCTCTCAGCTACAATTGTTGGGTTGTGCACAAGTATTAGCAGCGACTTTTCAATGGATAACTGTTTAGCACCAACAGTCTTCCAAATAGCCCCTCTGGTAGCATGAACAGCTGCACCACCTGCTATTTACTCAGGGCAAAGGCACCATGGTAACTGCCAGCTAATTTTGCAAAAAATACTGTGGTGGCCAGCTTGATTCTGAGGGAATTGAGTCCCTTTCTATTTATAAAAGCCCCTGGCTGTCTGACTCAATGGCCATATGGCTGCAGTTTATCATTACTTGCACTTGAGAGAATCTGATCATGAAGTTAAAGCCCACAGCCCTCTGGGCTTCAGTAGCTTCATCAATCTGAAACTTAATGTACTCTGATACTCTCTCATACACAGCAGCCACCACCTGCTTGATGCAGTTTTGGATGGCCATTTCAGAAATGCTATGGCTGCTGCCACCCTCTAAGATGACCCAGAGATGAAGACATTCAAGGTTACTGTCATTTTAAGGGTAACTGACAGAATGAGCCCATGTAATAAGCAAGACCTGAGCTGCTCCACCATGATGTTCTTAAGTACATCCTCCAAAAACTTACTCGCTAATGACGTCAGGCTCACTGGCGTGTAATTTGTTGGATGATCCCTGTTTCCTTGATCAAATAAGGGAACAACATTGGCTATTCTCCAATCCTCTAGAATTTCACTGTAGTCAAACAGGATGTGAAGATATTTATTAAGGCCCCAGCTATTTCTCCCCTTGTCTCCTCCAATAACTTGGGATAGGTCTTATCCAGCCCTAGGAACTTGTCTACTTTAATGCAATTTAGGAAATGCAACACTTCCTCCTTTGATATATTGACATTCTCAAGGGTGTTCACACCCCTATCCCTGACCTCAACATCTGTCATATGCTCCTTGGTGAATATCGATACAAAGTACTCATTAAGGATTTCACCCATTTCCTCTGGTTCCTCGCATAACTTTGCTCCATTGTCCTTGAGTGGGCCTACTCTTTCTCTTGTTACCCTCTTGCTCTTAACATATACATAAAAAGATTTCAACTTGACCCTGCTTGCTAATGACATTTCATAGCCCCTTTTAGTTTACCTAATTCCACGTTTAAGTTCCTTCCTACTTTCATCGTACTCAAGGGCTTTGTCAGTTTTAGATGCCTGAGCCTATCAAATGCTTCCTTTTTCCCTTTGATTGAGCTTAGAATTTCCCTTCTCATCAAAGTTCCTGAATCCTGCCATTCCTATACTTCGTTTTTGCATTGACATGCCTGTCCTGCACTTCAAATGCCATTAAAAGACATGGATTTGCCCTCAAATAGCTGTTCCCAATACACATTTCCCCAGTTCCTGCTGAATTTGGATGTAATTGGCCTTGCCCAATTAAGAATTCTCATCCAAGGACCACTCATGTCCTTATCAGTGACTAACCAAAATCTTGCGGCATTATTGTCACTAAACACAAAATATTCCCCCATTGAAACACTGATCACCTGGCCTATCTCATTTCCCAGTATGAACTGGCCTCCTCCCTTATTGGATTGTCAACATACTGCATCAAAAAGTACTTTTGGACACATCAAAAAAAATGCTCTCCATCTGAGCCCCTGGCTATAAGGGATTTCCCAGTCAATACTGAGGAAGTTAAAACCACCCATCATAACTACCCTGCTTTTTTTCACACCTTTTCAGTACTGACTATGCACATGCATTTTTGAACTCTCTCTGTCCCCTCAGACAACACTTTTTCCCTCTGCACCAAGGGACTGGATTTGTGGCTGGCACAGCTGCTCCTCATCACTGCTCAAAGCCAGCTCAGAGTAGCTCAGCCCCACTTCCAGAGGTGGCCTCATTTCCCAGCAGCCGCACAGAAACAGCTGTCTGGATCTGCCCATTGACCCATGTGGGTGCACCTCCCTTGCAACTGCTCCAGTTTCTCACCTGAATAACTCTGTAGGTTCTGTTTCTGCAATGGCCACTATGTGTCAATGCAAGAACTCCTCTCTGTGTATTATGCAGTGTCAGCAATGCCTTTTCAATCTCTGAATGACTCCCCACTGTACAGCTATCTCCTTTTCTTGGACCTGCTGTTCACCAATGTGTTTCCCACGCATCACACTGAAAATCCCAAACAAACTTGCAACAAGCTCAGTTAACTCATTAATTGTCTAAATTGATGATAAATTCACTTTTGGACATGGTGTTGTAATTCAAACAAAATCACTAGGAGATGGCACTATCAGAAAACTGGCATTCTATTCGCTGCCACAATTTTCTCATGATGTTCGTCTCAAAATCTGCTCCCATTTTGGGATGAAAATTTAACACAAGTAGTTAGGACAACAGGTAAAGGGTTATAAATCTGTTTCCCTCATTTATGGGCACATGGATTGAGAGTTGCAGCACACATATATTAGTTCTGATCAAGGTGGGTAACATACAGAATACATGTACCCACCTGATCTGAATGATTGTGGCACTGGCTGCTTTGCTTTTCACGCTGCTTGCTACTACTTAGTGCTGTCAGTGAGTTCTGCACATGGCAGGGGCCTTAATAGCATTCTGGGCCAATCAAATGATACAAGCTGCCTGCTCCTATTAACAACTGTTGCTTCTTAAAGGAAAGTTATACAAGAATACTGCTGCAATGGAAGTATTTGCAAATCGAACAACAGATCGGTGAGAGGGATTCATGAAGTAGATGTGATCCTGGAGACATTTGTGGCGCAAGTGAGGAGAGATTCAATGGTTCTGTGGGGTATTATGATTCTAGGCTCGACTCCCAAATGTTTGGCATGATCCGGTCAGGGATCAGTAAATTTGTGTTTAAAATAAACAAAGTTTGAGATCCAACACGCTTGCTAATAGATTCAAGCCACAAGATTTCAAGGTCCATGATCAAATAAAATAAACTTTATTATACAAGGTCAGAAATTACAATACCTATCTTATACTCCAATATTTGTGCTTCTTTTCATTCATTCATAGGATGTGGTTGTTGCTGGTTGGGCCAACATTAGCTGCCCATCCCCAAGGGAATTTAAAAGTCAACCACATTGCTGTGGATCTGAAATCACATATAAACCAGCCAGGTAAGGGATTTCATTCCCTAAAGGACATTCATGAACCAGATGGGTTTTTAACGACAAGCAGCAATGGTTTTATGGTCATCATTATACTTTTAATTCGAGATTTTTATTGAATTCAAATTTCAGCATCTGCCATGGTGGGATTCGAACATTACATTGGGTCTCTGGATTACTAGTCCAGTGAAAATACCACAATGCCACTGCCTCCTCTTAATCTGAGGTACATGTGAATTAACAGGGAAACTACGGGTGAACATGTTACACTACTCAATAAATGACATATGCAACCAGGACAGAGTCATAGGCAGGGTGGATAGAAAGAAACCTGCTCCTTAGTCGAGGAGTCATTAATCAGGGGCATAGATTTAAGATAAAGGCAGGAGATATAGAGGAATAAGAGGAATTTTCTTTTTACCCAGGTGGGTAACTGATGATAGAGGTACGGATCCTCACAACATTTAAGAAGCATTTAGATGAGCACTGGAATACCATAGCATACAAGACTAAGGACCAAATGCTGGAAAATGGGAACAGAATAGATAGGTGCTTGATGGCTGGCAAAGATCTGATGGGCCAAAAGGCTTCTCTTTTGTGTTGTAAAAGTCTATTATTGTGAGCATAAACTATGACATGGATGCAAAATATTGTAAACTTGGAGAATGGGAATCTCATGGTGAGGTCTCACTTTCCGATTCTCCCTCCCCTGACTAGTGATATAATGAGGCTCCCACCCAGGAAGGTCAAGAACCTCATTTCACTAAATTTGTTCAATTAGCAGGCTTCCCGCTGCATTGCTCCCACATTTGGAAAATCCACCTCACAAATGAGATCTCATCTTGCCAAGGTTTACAACTGCTTTTTAAAGACGTGTTTCAAATGAAGGAAAATCACCCGGGCACACAGATAAGTATATTCCCTGGCGGGAGAAGGACATGCCCAGGCAGTACCCTGCCACTGCGCCAGCAGTCCCCTGGAATAGCCAGGGTAAGCCTCTGGTGAGTTCCCTGAAGTGGGAATGCCCCTTGTGTGTGGGGGAACAGTTTCTGTGTCTATGTGGTAGAGGGGGAGGAGAGAGTTTCAACTTGCTTGGTGGGGTGGAGGGTGGTTTTGTGGGTGTGGGTGTGTGTGGGGGAGTGTGGGTGTGGGTGTGTGTGTGTGGAGATTGCCATACCTTTTAAAAATGATGTAGTTCATGCTTCCAGATTTCTTATTGATAGAGAGCTGGGTTATCTAAAGGGGAAAGCCAGCTGCACAGCTTGCAAGCTGCATCTCAGTTTTCTCTGCTCAGTCAACATTTTGTGCAAAGGGCGGAAAACCCTTTAACTCTAATATTCCATTTTTAAATAGTTCACCCAGACGTCAGTAAACTCCGAGTCAACCAATCTCTTTGGAACTTTGTCTCCCTTTAAAGAGATTCCAGTCTTCAGCTTCAAACATCTGACTTCTGAATTTCTTCCAAGAGTCACTCTGACTCAGACCACCTGCCAGGGTTTCAATCTATCTCCTGAGATTGTGTGTCCCTGACCTCCCGAATCTACATTGCAATCTCTAATCTACTGCCATAATTTCAGCTCTTTACTGGAGTGGCATCACTGAGCTGGCATTGCCTGCTTTCCCTGAACTCCAGTCCCTCAACTGTACCTTGCTCTACATGGCTCCCAGGAATTTCTCTGAGCCCTAGTCACTTCCAGCACAGATCCAGTGATCTTTTCAGCTCTCTCAAATTTCTCAGGCCTGAACTACCTGGAATCTGTATCAAAAGTACCTTTATTGCCTGAGGAACTTCTTTGGTTTCTGAACCTCCAAGGACACAAGTGTTTATCTTTCCCTTTACCACCCTGAATCTCATAGTCGGAGTTTTCACACAGTTTATTCTTTTCACATTGGTGCACTGGGCCTCATCCTAGGCTTGAACTCCAAATGATCAACTGCGTTAATGCTGGCCATTCCCAACTTACTCACGTGGAATGAAGTTCAAGACCTGAAGTTCCTGCCCGCCATACGATAATAAGGTACAACAGGACTCCTATCAGGAAGCCAAAAGATCCTCAAGGACAATCCTCAAAAAGGATTAAAAGCAGGGGGTGGAGGGACGGGGGCAGACTGGTCTAATGCGTCAACTGTATTTGCAAACCTGACAGTGATATTACAACAGGCTGAATGACCTCATTCAAATTTAAGTATATTTATTAGTGTCACGAGATGGCTTACATTAATACTGCAAGGTTTTGCTGGGAATATCCCCTTGTCTATACACACCAGCACCTGTTCGGGTACACTAAGGGAGAATTTAGCATGGCCAATGTACCTAACCAGCAAGACTGTGGGAGGAAGCCAGATAGCACCTAGCGGAAACCTGCGCAGACACAGGGAGAACATGCAGACTTCGCACAGATAGTGACCCAAACCAGGAATTGAACCCGGATCCCTGATGCTGTGAGGTAGCAGTGCTAACCACTGTGCTGCTGGCAAAGGTCAGTGAATGCATATTCATGTGATATCTCTGCTGTACCATGCCCTCAATCTCTCACACAGTTCAATGCACTTCATCCCCATTACTTCCTCATCAGTAGTCTGTAGCACTCAGCAGACACAATATCCAAATACACCACTTTACCCTCATACACTGCCAGTGCTGCCAGTCATACCCACGTATCATTGCCTCCAGCTATGGCAGGTAGATCTGTCAAACACAGCAATATGCAAACACTGACACTTCTACCCTGTCTCCTGCAGAAGCACATGATAGAAGAGAGCAGAGCAGAGCAAACAGGAGACGAGGATACATACTTCTCCTGAGATATACAGAGGAGATGTTTCTCCACATCACAGTGCCAAGCGCGATGAGATTGGTACTGTCCAACATTATTGGGAATATTGCGGACGACATAATTTTCTTGCCTTATGTTTCTTCTCACCCACAGCTCACCCTCATCCTATTATCTGACATGGCGAGCAAGCATGTTGGAGCAACAGTGGACCACTTTTGTTTTCAATCCCTTGTGACCTTTCCCTTCTGAATTCCTGCTTTCAGACACCTGAAAACTGCCACATGCCCAGCCACGGCATCCATAGGAGGAGCAGAGAGAGGAGTAGCATAGCAAAAATAAAGAGACCCTGCCACTTAAGCTGAAACTCAGCCATCAGCTCAGCTATTGGCACTTGTATGTATGTTAAAGGCTAATATGGATCTGCACTTGGTGAGTTATGACGGAGTTGCTACTTGGCCGGGGGTAAAGGGAGAAATGTCGTGCCAGTTCACCGGAGGGCAAGTTCACAGCTATGTATTGTTGCAAAGGATTCCATTAGGTCCTCAATGGGGCAGCATACAGCACCAAATTTCTGACTGCCTCCTGTCAGTCAAGGACAAGAGTAAATGTGGCTCCAATTTGTCAAAGAGCACTGTGTTGAGCTTGTTCTCTCCAGAACCACTACTCCATCTCCCTCTTGTACTTATACGAGGAGAAATTTCTTCACCCAGAAAGTGTTGAGCCTGTGGAATTCTTACCACTGAAAACAGTTGAGGCCAAAACATCACATGATTTTCAAGGAGTTAGATATAGCTCTTGCGGCTAAAGAGATCAAAGGATATAGCGGGAGAAAGCAGGAACAGGTTACTGAGTTAGTCATATCATAATGAATGGCAGAGTGGTCTAGTCCTGCTCCTATTTTCTATGTTTCTGTGTGATAAAGACCCAGAGACACTGCTACTGGGTGCCCCATAGCTGAGGCAGCCTTGCTCTGCACAGGTTATGTACCCCTCTGCCATTCCTGTAAGGATGATGTAGAGATGCCGGCGTTGGACTGGGGTAGTAAGAACTCAGTAAGAATTTAGCAACACCAATTTTAAATCCAACCGATTTATTTGATAGTAAATTTGTGAGCTTTCGACACTCTTGTGTCTTCGTCAGGCAAATGCAGTGTTCTGGTCTGCAATAGCACACATCAGCACAGACAGTCAGAGATTGCTGATTAGAATGCGAATCCTTACATCTAACCTGCTATTCAAGTGTTAAAGTGGCTAACAATGTGTGTGAAGGGAATCCTGAGCATTGGTTAGAGAATTGTGTATTTCCTCCAGACAGCACAGTAAGTGAGGTTTTTTTGCTAACCCAGGCAAGTTACGGGGGTTACAGATAGTGTGTCATGAAGCCAAGATCCCTGTTAAGACCGTCCTCATGTGTGCGGAACTTGGCTATCAGTCTCTGCTCAACGACTCTGCGCTGTCATGTGTCACGAAGGCCCCCTTGAAGAACATTTACCCGCAGGTCGGAGGCCGAATGCCTGGTCGTATTGTTTGTGTGTGTTGTTCAGTGTGTTTTGTGTTAAATGTGACTAATGACACCTATTCCACCCACAGGTGCCACAGTCCACCTTGTCAATGACAAGGGACATGCAGAGTCCCCGAGAGAGACTGATAGCCAAGTTCCGCACACATGAGGACGGTCTTAATAGGGACCTTGGCTTCATGACACACTATCTGTAACCCCCGTAACTTGCCTGGGTTAGCAAAAAACCTCACTTACTGTGCTGTCTGGAGAAAATACACAATTCTCTAACTAATGCTCAGGATTCCCTTCACACACATTGTTAGCCACTTTAACACTTGAATAGCAGGTTAGATGTAAGGATTCGCATTCTAATCAGCAATCTGTGACTGTCTGTGTTGATATGTGTGCTATTGCAGACCAGAATACTGCATTTGCCTGACGAAGACACAAGAGTGTCGAATGCTCGCAAATTTACTATCAAATCAATCGGTTGGATTTAAAATTGGTGTTGCTAAATTCTTACTGATTCCTGTAAGGATGCAGCAACACTCTATACTAAGTCCAGGAAGTCACCAACCACCCTCCAGATCACTTAAAGACACTTTACCACACACAAAAAAAAGTTTCACCAATTTACTGTAATTAGGGAACCTGGCTCTTAAAAAATGTTACTGCATTTGCTGTTTCATCCTTGTATTTTTTAAGAGTGGAAATGGCAAGGTACAGCCAGGACCAGCACTGTGAAAATCTTTGATCCTGTCATCATTTCAGCCAGTTCGAGTGTATGACATCAGGATAGCGCTGCATCAATATGCAGAAGACACTCAAATCCTCAGGGAACGCAGCATGAATCATGTTCATAGTGATGCTACACATTTAATTGTTACTCTCAAAGAACGCAGAATCTCAACATAGGAGGCATTAACCAGAGAGTGTGGAAAGACGTATGGGTGGGAGAAATCAGGAGCAGGCGATTAAAATGCAGCAGGGGGAGATGCTGATTGCAATATTAGTAAGTCAATAATAGTTTCCTTGATTTGCCAATGCTTTGCTTCAAACTTGGGAGAGTGGGCGTGGTGGTGGATAAGATAGGCAAGATTTAAAGTTTATTTATTAGTGTCACAAGTAGGCTTACATTAATACTGCAATGAAGTTACTGTAAAAATCCCCCAGTTGCCACACTCCAGTGCCTGCTCGGATATGCTGAGGAGGAATTTACCATGGTCAATGCACCTGACCAGCACGTCTTTCCGATTGTGGGAGGAAACCGGAGCACCTGGCAGAAACCCCTGCAGACATAGGGAGAACATGCAGACTCTACACCAACAGTGACCCAAGCTGGGAATCAAAGCCAGATCCCTGGTGCTGTGAGGCAGCATTGCTTGCCACTGTGCTGCAAAGGTAGTTAAACTGCAACTGTGGCAAAAATTAAGTGATCTGAAACTATTATTGTGGAGCAATTTATGTACAGTATAAATACATACACACACATATACAATATATATATTCATAATAACTTAATCATATGATAAGAATTAAATATGCTGATTGCAACATTTAAGAGGCCAATTACTTGTCATGCAGTGAACTTTTTGATGTGGCTCACAGAATAGAACATAAATCCCTCTTGAGAAGCATTCTTGTGAGGTCAATTAAGGCTGCTCTGTCCTCTAGGGAACCCACTGACTGTTTGTCAGGAACGGACCATCTGAATGGTTTTTGTCTCAAAAGTTTCAAGCTCGGAACTGCATCCTACGCAGCTAGTTGTGCCAAGCCAGGCCCAATGCTTTCCAAGTTATTGGGCTGATGGGAAGAAACAGCATTTCCTGTGCAAGCAGCTGTGTTCCTGAGAGAATGCAGATGCCTAGACGTTTCTCTGTATTCTGCCTTTCAACTATACCTGTTCTGGCTGCAGACCCTTCTGGGGACTGGGGAGGGGAGGAGGGAAGCAGAGGAAGGGAAACTGCAGGCACCCAACTGCTTCAATAAGGCAGCAGCAACCGTGCACAGATCACAGTAAAAACACTTTGATCCACAGAGATTCACTGAGGGATCGCTTACCATTTTCTGCCTTTGTCATTACATTCCACTGTACTTTGTGACCAATTCAGCATTGTTTAGCAGTAAGTTACAAATAGTTGATAAAGAGAATGGTTAGGTTTTGGCTGGAATAAAAATGGTGGGTGAAAGAGAGAGTTATAGAATTATCTTTCAGCCCTCATTTACTTTCATTTTGCCCAGGGAACCTTGTTATACAGAGGTATAAAAGACCAACTAAAATCATGCCTTTACTTCCACAGATTTTGTGATCTGCCAGTGGGTTTTCTGAGGAGAGCCTGACAATGGTTAGCAGAAAACAGTCACTCAATTTTTTAAATGGATTCTACTGTTCCGCACGAAGTAATTCTCTGGCCAAAGGATCTGATTACTGTTCTCCAACAGTAGTGAGCAAGTCATGACATTGGCAAGCAGGCAACTCCAAAAACATTCATTAGCTAAACACCTTCTGAGATGAAGTGATCTGCTTGATCCACACCCCATCCACCACCTTGCTACCTCACAGTGCCGGGGATCCTGGTTCAATTCTGGCTTCGGGTCAATGTCGGTCTGGAATTTATACACTCTCTCCAAGTCTGTGTGGGTTTCCTCTTGGTGCTCCTGTTTCCTCTCACAGTTCAAAGATTTGCAGGTTAGGTGGATTGGTCGTGCTAAATTGACCTTTAGTGTCAGGGGGATTAGCAGGGTAAATATGTGGGCTTACAGGAATAGGGCCTGGATAGGATTGTTGATGGTGCAGGGTCAATAGGTCAAATGGCCTCCTTCTGCACTGTAGGTATTCTATGATTCTATAACCTTAAATATTTATCCACCACTGTGCATATTGACAGCAATGACTACCATCTACAAGATGCACTGCAGCAAATCACTAATGCTCTTCCAGCACCATCTTCCAAACATTCAAATTCTACCACCTAGAAGAATAAGAACTGCAGACACATGGTCACACAATCAACTGATCGTTCCCCTCTCAGAGGCACATCATCCTAACTTGGAAAATATCATTGATCCTTCACTGATGCTGGGTCAAAATCCTAGAATTCCCTCTCTAACAGAACTGTAGTTATTCCAACATCATGGACTGCAAAAGGTGAAGAAAACTGAAACTTCGCTTCAGTTGTACGAAGGCATTGATTCCAGTACTATCACCCTAGCCAGGAAACCCTCAGTCTTTCCTTCACCGACACAGCACACACATCAGATATATTGTATATGTCAGTTGTATAGTGAATGCCTGGAGAGGAGAGTCAGCCCTTATTAATTCCTGTGTTCAATATAGTTTAAGTTCAGATAAATTTGCCAATCGTTCTATTTCAGAGGAATGATTAAAGGAAGGTAGTATTGGGGCAGTACCCAGACCCAATGGAAAATTGAATGGGTTCCTTTACAAGTCTGATTGATTTTCCAATACTTACTGTGCCTGATTAATCCAGTTCACTGGGCACAAAACTCAGGAAACCTCAATAGTCTACATTTTAAAAATGAATAATGAATGGTATGTCTACAGATAATGATCAGGAGAATCATCTCAAGCTTGTTTACTCCTTTCATGTCATCATATATCAATATTCCTGTTGCTATGCCATTTTGCTACTGGTGAGACAGGTACCCTCCTGCCAAGAGGCCAATTGTGTCACTTAAGGGTCTTTTCCTGCCAGGACTGACAGTTCACCTTTGCAGCCTCCTTGCAGCAATAGCCTGCCGGAGTCTTGCGCTCTAATGAGCATGAGGTGATGTGGAATAAGGGGAAAAAATATAAACAACACTGTTTCCATAGTTATCGTAACCACCACTTTGTTAAACGTTTCAGTTTAAAATCTGTTTTCTCAGCAAATGAAGGCAAAATATTTATAAAGTAATATCAGTCATACAAATGATTCTCAGCATATTGTATCAAAATGAAAGAATTTTAAAACTGGAAAGTTATTTTCACATTCCAGTATTCTGTTCAGGAAGGTGGTGTGGATTGTGTATGGTTACAAGTATTTATTTTAAAAGGATCTTGGGTTCTATAGAAACTTATAATGCACCATCTCTATTACGTTGGGATATGTAAACCCTGAACCCCTTTCAATATAACTTCCTGCAAGCTCCTCAACTTTAAACCGTAAACTTGACATTGTCTAATAATTACTTAATTTTTCTCTCTTCAGCTGTGCTCTTCATACTTTTTCTCTAATTAAAAGAATGGTCACACGGTAGTCTTCACATGGTTAACAAGGTGTCGCTTTCAACATGTCATTGTCTGCTAAATTCTGACAGTCTCCTGCAGAGTTTATCAATCCGATTGAACTATCAGGTAAACCTTTGTCTCATTCCTGGCTAAAACAACAGCTAAACTGGAACTGAGTCACAGATCACTGAACAACCTTTCAGAGTCTATATACCTTTGATCTCTTTCTGTTGATCACCTCTCTTTATTGTCTTGGTTAGTCCTCAATGAGCTTCTTCACCTTGTCACAGCAGCACAAAAGTCTCAACTCAAACCTTGTCCAATTTTCCTCTTTCAAGTGCAGCTCATAGGGCTGAATGGCCTATTCTTGCTTCTAATTTTTATTTCTATGTGTGCTGACTAACCCACTGTGCATACTAATTATTTTCTGCTTTTCGTGACAGGTGCAGCATCCCATAAATCTCATTTGAAATTGTATTTATTCTGTGCCTCTTGCTCGTATTGCTGGTGCAAATAAAAAATGACTGCTTCACCAAATATGAAGAATTGAGCCATAAATTCATGATTAAATCCATGACCCTGTAACACTAACTGTCAATATTTAATAATGATCCTAGTGTGCCTTGCAAAAAGTAATATTTCAGTATTTTTCTTTGCAACTGTCTTCCCCAAATTTTATCATTTCAATTTCAAATGACACTACATATTTCTAAATTTGCTCTTGTAATATGGGTCATGCTTAGAAAGTTGGCATACATTGAAGTGAGAAGTGGTGGCAGGCCCTCTTTTGAACTGATGTAGTCCTGGTGTTGATGCTATTATGATGTGGAGATGTTGGCGTTGGACCGAGGTTAAACACAGCAAGTCTTACAACATCAAGTTAAAGTCCAACATAAACCTATTGGACTTTAACCAGGTGTTGCAAGACTTCTTACTGTTGATACTATTAGGCAGAACGTTGCAGGATAAGGACCCAGCAATGATTAAGGTACGTGACTTGAAGGGTATTTGGAGGCATCCTATTGATGTTCACTGGCTTCAGTCAGCCTAAGAGGGAGTCAGGTAGTGAGGCTACGCACCACAGTCAATGACACACCTAAATCCAACCTGATCCTCATTGATAATTGACTAATTGCCAGCAGGAGAGTAAGAAGACACTAGGTCATATCTTTGTCTTCTTCACATACCCACAGATACTATTAAAATAAGTACTCTCAATCACATACAGCCCACACAACCCTTCCGTAGCAGAATACTGGAATGTAAAATTAGCTCTCAGTTTTGAAAACTTATGTCTTTTTAATATATACACAAATATTCAGGCAAATGATATTTATTTATGAATATTTTGTTTTTGTTTTCTGAGAACAAGATTTTATATCCAAAGACAGTGATACTCACTTTAATAGGAAAGCAATGTTTGGTGTAACCATGGAAATGCTATGGTCCATTTGTCTTTTTCTGATTCTCCACCATAAAACCATAGAATCTGTTATCATAGAATCTTGCAGTAACGAAGGAGGTCATTTGGTCCATCGAGTCTGTATCGACGACAATCCCACCCATGCCCTATTCCCATGTATTTACTATCGTCAGTCCCCCTGCCTCTAAAGGGCAATTTGGAAGGCCAATCCATCTTACCTGCACATTCTTGGACTGTGGGAGGAAACTGGAATACCTGGAAGAAACCCACCCAGATGTAGGGAAAACATGCAAACTCCCCACAGATAGTGACCCAAGTCAGGAATTAACCCAGGTACCTGGCGCTGTGAGGCAGCAATGGTAATCACTCTGACTCCTATATTAGAACACAAAACCCTGGCTGATTAGGCTTTATAACAACTGCATAGTGTATCCTTATTTCAACAGTGAGGATGTAGGAAGGAGACATGGAAGATCATCACACATAATGGTGGGTTTGTCGTATTTGCCACCTTTAAAGGCCATTCCATCTGAGCTCAGTTGAAATCACGTAGAGTAGCCAAGGACCGGTTGGTCTGTATAGCTAAAAACCATGCTGGGCACTGTATTCACCAGCAATTTGAAGGATCACTTTAATTTTCAAAAAAACCTATCCTGAATTTATCCTACTTCAAACAGAACAATATTAAGTGATTTTTGTGACACTTAAAGCTTCAACGTGATCATGATTTTGTGCATCAACCAGGCAGTAACATCTCATGGACCTTCTATGATGCTGCAGAATTTAAAGGATAATCATTGTGGTTTACAAGGCAGCAACCTGTTCTTCGCAAATATGTCCACAAGCAATCCACCAGAACACAGAGGAGCTCATTTCTTTATTGCAGCCATAGAAATGTTGATGTAGCAAGTGCATAACAGAAAGTGTACTCTTGGCTAGGGGCATTGCAAGACCCAGGCAAGCTCTGCAACAGCAATTCTCCCTTTTGATAGAAAGTATTGGCAATCTTATGGAATACTCCAATCAGGTGAAAAGACTGCAGCAAAAATGTTATATTACTCAAGAGAACTGCACCATGAAAAATTCACTTAAATACTTTTCCCTCTTTACTCTCCCTCTTATTTGTTCTAGTCTTACTAGCTATGTATGAAACACATTCCTCTGATGTTGCTTCCACTGATGGTTTCTTATATGTGGTATATAAATGTATGTTGCCAGAGTACAGGAGGATTGCAAATGCAATATCCAATTCAAAACAGGCAAAAAGAATCAACATGGTAACTACATGCTAGCCAATCTAATATCAGTGTTGGGAAAACTCTGAGACAATAGTCAAGGATAAAGTTAATTCAGTCTTGGAAAAGCATGGATTAATAAAGTACAATACTATAGGTTTTTCCAATTAATCTGATTGAATTATTTGATCGATTGATGAAAGTAGGGTAGTTAACTTACATAGGGGACTTTGAAATTGCATTTGACAAAATACCACATAATAGATCCATTTGGAAAATAAAAACGTGTGCAATTAAAAGGATTGTGGTAACTTGGATACATAAATGGATAGGAGGCTGAGAGTAGTGGTGAACAAATGTTTTTTTTCTCTCACTGAAGAGAAGTATGATGTAGGGTCACCAGGGCTTGGTTTTAGGATGTTGTTATCTATAAATGAGCTGGACTTGCACACAGAGAATAGGATCCTCAAGTTGAGGATGATATGAAACTTTGCAATGTAGTAATTAGTGAGCAGGATAGTACCAGGCTTCAGGTAAGCATAGAGTGGTGAAAGGTGACAACATGTGGCAGATTAAATTTCATGCAGATAAGTGTGAATTAATTTGAAAGTTTATTTATTAGTGTCACAAGTAGGCTTACATTAACACTGCAATGAATTTACTGTGAAAATCTCCTAGTTGCCACACTCCAGTGCCTGTTCGCATACGTTGAGGCAGAATTTAACACAGCCAATGCACATCTTTTGTACTGCGGGAAGAAACCCATGCAGACAGGAGGAGAATATGCAGACTCTGCACAGACGTTGATCCGAGTCGGAATCAAACTCTGGTTTTTCGCACTGTGCCAGCATGCCATCATAGATAGAGAGGCAGTATGATCTAAGTGGTGATATGAAATCTTGATGGGAGTGCAAAAGAAAAGGGACCTGGCCATACACATTTACAAAACTTTGAACTGGCAGAGCAAGTTAATAAGGGGTGCAGGAAAGCATAGAATACCTGATTTTGTAAATATGGATGTGGTATATTAAAAAATGTCATGCTAATCCTTTGTAAATCACTTAAAAAAACAAATCATTAAATTGGTGTTGGCTGGGGTATTGTAGATAATCCCAAGTACTTCTATTTTTGGAAAGATTTCAAAACTTGAAAGGGTATAGAGGGAGGTTATACTAGGATAATACTTCGAATGAAGGACTTCAGTTAGGTAGAGGGTTGGAGAAACTTACAGGACAGAAGATGAAGGGGAAACCTACTAGAGATATTCAAAATTATGAAGCATTTGGTTAAAGCAAAGAGGGAGAAGCAGTTTCTTCATACAAGTAAGCAAAAGCCACAATTTAAAAATAGTTGGCAAAAAAAGAAATGGCAGTGAAATGAGGAGAAAGTTTTTCATACTGAAGATTGCTATGTCTGGAATGCATTACCTGAAAGGATGGTGGGAAAACTTTCAAAAGGCAACTTAATATGTACAGAGTTAGGAAGAAAAAAGTTAGGTCACTGAAATAATTGTCCAAATTAGTCCTAAGAGTTGTCACAGGCAACATAGGCTAAACAGTTTCTTTTTATGCTATAAGATTCATTAGGAGAAACACTGTAATGTCTTCACTACCACATTCTCCAGGTATATCACCACCCCCACCCTCCGTGACATTGGCTCCACTATCACAATTACTGTAGCCCCACCCGATAATCAGCCAGCTACATGTGCCCAGGGTTCTAGATAGTGGATTTAGGAAACTGGATGAAAATTAGAGAACATGAATTCTATGAAATTTAAATTTTGATTTCACTCGCAACTCATTAGTACCAGGTTATGCAAACTAATGCTTGTTTTTTGGCAACCGTGAAAGTCATTTGCGTATTTTCGCACAGGAAATCTGCGGTCTTTGAAGCATGGCCACTGCACTAAATCTTCCAGACAACTCACAAATCTCCCATTCTTTCAAGCTAATGTAGTGTGTTCACAAACTTTACACAGGACAATCAAATCTATTTATAATTACCAGAAATGTCAAGTATGAACACTGTTTGTCCTCATAATGTTTTCTCTTAATTACACTGAGTGGAATATTTCCAGTCAAAAGAAGGTAGGTTTGAGTATCTGTGAGGAGATAAGTTCCCTAAAAATGATATTGGTTGGGACCCTTATACCATCTTGTCTTCTTCTAATTTAAAGTCCAGGATTCTGGGTCTGTATCAATAGAGTTTAGAAGGATATGAGGGAATATCATTAAAACATACAGAGTACTGAAAAGCCTGGATAGAGTGGATGTGGAGATATTATTTCTGTTAGCAGAAGAGACTAGGATCCGAGGACACAACCTCAGAGTAAAGGGGCAACCCTTTAGAACCGAGATGAGGAGGAATTTGTTCTGTCAGAGGATGGTGAATCTGTGGAATTCATTGCCATAGGAGGCTGTGGAATCCAATTCTTTGAGTCTATTTAAGACAGAGATAGATAGGTTCTTGATTGTTAAGGAATCAAAAGGTTGTGGGGCAAAAGTGGGAGAATAGAGTTTAGAAACATATTAGCTATGATCAAATGGTGGAGCAGATTCGATGGGCTGAATGGCCTACTTCTGTTCCTATACCTTATGGTCTGATAGCATCAGGGCAGGATTGAAGACAAGTGGCAAATCAACATCCAGCTTCACTTTGTACCTCTGATGAGAGATATGAATAGCAGCAACATTACTGCCAGCAGCAGTAGCAGGAGCATCACCAGAAGCAGTTGCTCTCTCTTTAGTCATATGGCCCCTTTACAGAACAGAGTGGATGGACACAGTGATCCAAAGCAAAAGAGACAAGACCTTCCCCAACACAGATCATCAGTTCTCTTGACTGTGTGTGAGCACCATCATCTCAGGAGGCCAACTTTATACAACAGATGATTGTGGTCACTTGAGGCTTCCAGAAACAAGAGCACCTTTCCAATAGAGCAGCTGTGCAGGCATTGCCAGTGACCACTAAGATGCCTGTCACTGGAGGGTCATCCCCTCCGCCTCTGATAGTTTCCTGTCTCTTCCTGAGGTTATGTGCTATCTTCTACAAGGAGAGAAAGAAGTTTGATTGTTCTATTGTCTGGCATAAGTTGCTTTTGTTTGCAATTCACTGAGAAACTGATACTATAAACCCAAACCTTGAGAAAACATCTTAGCTACTGTTCCCCATTAACTAAACCAAGAATGTGACATAAAAAAACTTGGATTATGAACCATTTTACAGCAGGAAGCACAGACCTTGAAGAATTTTGCTGTGCTCAGACTGGTTGCAATGTTTCTTACATTACAATAGTAATGGTAGCACAGTGGCACAGTGGTTAGCACTGCTACCTCACAGTGCCAAAGATCCAGGTTCAATTCCTGCCTTGGATCACTGACTGTGTGGAGTTTGCATGTTCTTTCCATGTCTGTATGGGTTTCCTCCAGATGTTCCAGTTTCCTCCCACAGTCCAAACATATGCAGGTTAGGTTGATTGACCATTCAGAATTGCCGCTTAGTGTCAGGGGGTAAGCAGAGTAAATACACTGAGTTACGGGGATATGGCCTGGGTGGAATTGTGAAATTGTTGTCAGTGCAGGCTCGATGGGCCAAATAGTGTCTTTCTGCATTGTCAAGATTCGATGACAAATAGTGACTGCAGTTCAAAAGTACTTCATCGGCTGTAAAGCAGTTCAGGACTGAGGCCCTGAAAGGTGCTCTATCAGTGCAAATTATCTTTCTTAAATTTGTTGCCAATACTGTACCTACGGACAAATTTGGTTCCAGATCAATTTGTAACAGGTTCACAATTTGGTTACAATTGCTATAATTCACAAATTCCCTTTCCTTTATCTCTAAAGATGTACAAGTATTAAGAGAATTCTATGGTGACACTTATAAAGTTAGGGTAAAATTGCCTTGACTCAACAACCATGACAAATGCACCTGACCACTGAAGTGAAATGAAGAACACAGAAAGAGAATAATGAAGTCAACTAATCCAGTACAAATCCTTCTAGTGGTGTTCAATTTGAACTCTTTATGAATGCTTCCATCAAGAGCTAAGACATTGGCATCAATAAATGCCATACTATAATACTTAGAGAAATACCAGAATAACCTTTAAAAACAATTTTTCATAGAGACCTAATTAACATATACAAAGTATCAAACTGGTAGGTGCCATCAGTGCCAAGAAAAGAATGCCACTGGAGCACTAGACAGATGGAGTGAAAGTGGCATTCTTCAAATGAATATTCATCAACTCTTTGGAAAATTTTGCCTCTATCACATTCTGTAATTTCTTCCGTTTCTGTGCCCCAGACTTCTCATAAATGTCCAGAAACTTGGAATAAAGATCAAAGTAGTTGATCATAGCACTGGAGAAACCTGCAGCCATCTGTTTTACTAGGCCATAAAAATTAAACTGTAGCCTGTAAACTTAATTTGTAAAGAAACCACATGGAACATTTGTGCGTCACTGCATTTGTTAATAGTTAGAATCAGTCAGGTTCTACATTTTGAGAAATCTGTGCCTGGGTAAGAGAGCTGTCATCCCAGAGAACTGTCAGCATTGGTTAATACCTGAATTAATTAAAGTTGGTTAAAAAATACAGCTGCTTCAAAACCATTCAAGTTATAATTACTGCTTGTAATGACAGCAATAAATAATCAGACAATGCTTTGAAAGGAATTTTGGAATGGCAACACAAAAGGAAAATAACTATGTTCAAAAAATAGAAAATTAAAAGATAGGTCCCAAATTGGCTAAACAGAAGTGTTCACTGTGGTATAAAAGTTTTGCAAAACTTTCCTCCTTTTGCTCATAAAGGGTTGAAATTAACAATTTATTATCACGGTTTCAAGTGAGAGTTAGAATCAGAACTGGAAAACCAAGCTGCAAAATGGTTCTGAAACATGAAATAAACGCTGGGCCTGATGTTTGGAGGGAGGGAGTAGGAATTCTGTCAGGGGCTGGGAAATCCTGAATACTGGGAAAGTGGAGATCTGCTGAATTTAATGACAGGATTTGTTTTTTAAACTTTTTTTTTGCCCACAGCTGGTCAGCCTTTTAATCTGAGATCAATCAATTGCCCACAGCTGTTAATTCCAAACTGATGATCAAATTTGAGGCGCATAGTCTCATTTTAATATTATAATTAGTGCACAGCTTCTCAGGAATTAGCGAGTTATTCATCCAACCCACACTCCCCACCCACTTAAGTCTGAAATGTATGCATTCCTGCTGGATAGGGGTCAGGGTTTCCATTTTTCACAATCAAACTTCTTCCCCTCATCTGGACATTCTCCATCCATTCAAGGCTGAGTGTCCCTGATTGCAACAAGTGATGTTGCCATGGAGTTGTCAGTGTGGCCCATTCCAGATTAAACATGTCTATGAGAACTCTCTAGACATGGTGATATTCAATCTAAACCAAGAGGTTTTACACTTTGTGGTGTGCGATACTATCTGCAAATATTGACACATGTTTAGAACCCAAAAAAGATCACATCTGCTTTCATTGCACAAAAAATGTTCTTGAAATGGCTGTTCAGCAACAGAAATGTGATGAGTTTGGTGGCCTGTGTTCCTCATTAATTTTTCACATCATCAATCTTAAAACATCTACTTTAAATATTTATGGGGGGGGGCTACTCTGCCAATGGAGTGATGGAGAAGATGCCAAGTTTGCCCGAGTACAAAGACTCAGAACTCTCTGTGCCCAAATAGCAGGGATGGAGTTCTGAGCGTACAGAGACTGGAGCATCCTGAGCACATTTAAAACAATTAAAGATGGAGAAGCCAAAGAATGCCCCAACTGCACTGATGGTAATTAACTCTTTCACTAATTTCTTCACTTGAGCATGTAATCCTGTCTGACTAGAATCTGTGCTACATTGTCATAGATAACAAAGCTCAAATGAGATGTTAAGCAGAATCCCTTACTGCTAATTTAGGTGGATGTTACAGTTCCCATAACACTATGGTAATCAGATAATCATTATTTTTGTTGGGTTGCCAATTTGCCAAGATGGCCTTAAAGTTTTCAGGTGTTAATAATTAATTTACTGCTGTGAAAAACTAGGGACAAAAAAATCAAATGTGTATTAAAAGTTTTAAGTTCTTTTTAATTTTCTTTTGGCTCTTCTCTTACTGCTCCTGCACTGTTACCTCTGGTGCCCCAAGGTTCTTATCCTCAGCCCTCCTATGTTTCTTCAACATGCTGTCTCTCAGCAATGTTATTCAAAAACATAGCATCAGGTTTTACATGCGTACTGACAACATCCAGTTCCATCTCACCATCGCCTGTCTCAATCCCTCCACAACAGTGATTTGTCATTCTGCTTGTCTGACAGAACAGGATAAGTAGAAATTTCTCCTATTAAATATTGGGAAGACACAACCACCGTCTTTGATCCACACTACAAATGCTGTTCCTTAGCCATTGACTCCATTCCTTCCCTGATAATGATGTGGAGATGCCGGCGTTGGACTGGGGTAAACACAATAAGAAGTCTCACAACACCAGGTTAAAGTCCAACCAATTTGTTTGATAGTAAACTCACAAGCTTTCGGGGTTTGCTCCTTTTTCAGGTGAATTGGGGCAAACCCTGAAAGCTTGTGAGTTTACTTCAAATAAATTGGTTGGACTTTAACCTGGTGTTGTGAGACTTCTTGCTGAATTGAAGTGGAACCAGACGATGCAACCTGATTAGTGTATACGTACTATCATACCTGACATCAACATGAGATTCCAACATCATGGTTCTTTCAATCAAGGTGACAAACTTCTATAACATCACTGGACTCCACCCCTCTTTTAGCTCTCCTAATGTGAAACTCTCACATCATTGTTGTCTCCAGCAAACTCCAGGATGACTTCATCTTGTAGAAACTTGATTATCGAGCCGTAGGACTGGATTTTTATCACAAATGTAGCAACTGGGAATGGGGAGATTTGCCAAGATTTGGAGTGTCAACTGATGCTATTAACATCTGGCAGGGACAGGAAAAGCTTGAAATTCAGTTTCTTCCCTCCAGCAGCTGGTCCAAAACTGAGAACGAAAAGGATGCGGTGCTATGCCATGGCAGCCTGGTTAAAAGACTCGCCTCCATTCACTGAGACATTGGCCAAGTTCTGGAAATGATTGTGAGACCACTCCCAACCCCTTACCACTCCTCACCCACCCAAAAACTGTAAAAAATAAACAAAAATTACTGGACTAATCCTTTATAAAAATAAAATACTGCAGATGCTGAAAATCTGAAATAAAATAGAAAATATTGTTTCTCTCTCCGCACACGCTGCCAGTTTTTCCAGCATTTTCTGTTTTGTTATGAAGTCCATTATATTCATTGAAGCATAAATTCATTAAAATAAACACGCTCATATTTTCCTTGAATGATGCATCAACCAACCCTGCTGAACAGAATCCATTTTGGGTTAGAAGGGAGCCTGACATTCACCTGCACAACTGCATAAACAACCTCTGCTGAGCATTATAACTTTGCGTACAGCCAGAAGGTTAGCCATCTGCTAAAGCTTTGAAACAGCCAAACAGACGATTGAGTGGAACTGAACTTCAAATAATTAATGGAAGCTCAGCCATCTGTAAAAGCTTTTAAGCAGCCAAATATATGGTTGAACTGAATTCCAAGACAAAAATAAAGCAATGGGGATAATTCAAATTTGGTTCAAATTGTGTAGAATGTAGAATAACCTTTCATCCAATGAATAATATACTCCAATGCATCTGAAGACATTAATACTTCCACAACGTTATTCTTTCCATTAAATAGCTTGCCAACTATCAGAATTAACAACCTGACAACCACATTATTGAATGCTTACTTAGCTTTGCAAAACAAAATACTATGATCAATCACTGTAATAAAAACAGACATAACTTATAGCATGTTATAATGTAGTAGGCAACACTTTTTGTATTTTATTTTCATATAGTTCCCACTTACAAACCATAGTTCACTATCTCTCTCTGCTGGTGTGATTCATGTCACTTATTAAAACCCATCCTGTTCTTTCATTTGAGGATGTTCCAAAAGCCCACTTCTACTATGAAGCCATGACAAAAAGAATAACATTGTGAAAGTGCCAACGTCTTTAGGTGCATTGGGATACATTATTCATTGGACCAAAGGTTATTCTGCATTTACACTATTAAACCAAATGCCCACTTCCACAATGAAGCTGGCATTGGATTAAGGTGGGCACAGTAAGCAGTCTCACAACACCAGGTTAAAGTCCAGCAGGTTTATTTGGTATCACAAGCTTCTGGAGCACTGCTCCTTCATCAGGTGAGTGGTTCTCAAGTCTGGAGGTAACACTCATCTGATGAAGGAGCAGTGCTCTGAAAGCTCGAGATACCAAATCAATCTGTTGGATTTTAACCTGGTGTTCTGAGATTTCTTACAATAAAGCAGGAAGATATTGGAGAAGCAGTATGTGGGCTCCAGACCCACTCCATCATCCAGCACAATGAAAATTGCCAGTGCTGGGAATAAAGGTGGGAATCCCGAATTCAGGTCCTGTCAGTCATTTTTTAAGTATGCCTTGTGCACTTGAAACAACTTTGGAGAGGAAAAACCTGGCCTGTAGAATCATTCTGGCACTGAATGAGTCCATCTGGCTCATCCAAAGGTTGGGGAATGGAAAATTGGCTCTTTGACCAAAATGTTTGGAGGTGGGAGGTCATGTAATGACACCTCCAGGATTACATCCAATCATTGATGATAATTACATTTCTTTATTTTGATTTATTACTGTCACATGCACTGGGACACTGTGAAAAGTATTGTTTCTCACACAAGCAAAACATATAGTTCATAGAGTACATAGGAGAAAAGGAAAAGATGCAAAATATAATGCTGCAGTTACAGACAGGGTATAGAGAAAGATCATTTTAGTATATGATAGGATCAGATGACAGCAGGGAAGAAGCAGTTATTGAATCTGTTGGTATGTGTTTTCAGACTTCTGTAGCTTTTTCCTAGTGGAAGAGAGCACATGCAAGGTGTGTGGGTTTCTTAATTATGTTGGCTGCTTTCCCATGGCAGCAGAAAGTGTGGATTGGGTTAACGAACGGGAGCTTGATTTGCACAATGAACTGGGAAATGTTCATAACCCTTTGCAATTTTTTGCGGACTTGGTCAGAGCAGGAGCCATGCCAACTTGTGATACATTCAGATAGAGTCCTTTCTATGGTGCATCTATAAAAACTAGTGACAGTCGGAGTGGACATGCCAAATTTCCTTAGCTTTCTGAGAAAGTAGAGGTGATGCTGAACTTTCTTAACTGTAGCTTTGACGTGGAGATTTGTGGGCAGATTGTTGGTGATCTGGACACCTAGAAACTTGAAGCTCTGGACCATCTCCACTTCGTGCCCACTGTTAACAGGGGTGTGTCCTCCATTATGTTTTCTGAAGATCTATGATTATCTGCTTCATTTTATTGACATCGAGGGAGAGTTTATTGTTGTTGCACCAGTTCACCAAATTCTCCATCTCTTTCCTGTACTCTGTCTAGTCCTTGTTTGAGATCTAGCTGAGAGGTGGTAGCAGCATCACCAACAAATTTGAAATGGAGTTGGAACACAATTTAGCCACACAGTCATAGGTGTATAAGGAGTTTAGTAAGGAGCTGAGATCACAGCCTTGCAGGACACAGGATGTTGACAATAATGATAGAAGAGGTGTCTTGCTTAAGCAAGGCCCCTAAAATAAATGATCTACTGTGGGATATTTCAAAAAGATGTGATGAGATTCTAAATCAATGTAATCTTTTTATCTTAAATCTGTCAAATCACTTTGCGTTAATATCCGAACGTTCAAATTTTAGCTGATTTAGGCAATTCCAAGCTCAGATTGTCTGTCCTTTTAAAATGTGGCATAACCAACAGCAAAAGAAGTTTTCCTTTGTCCAATGTGCAAACACTGAGATATGGAGCAAAATTTTACAGCACCTCTGGTCCTACTAAAGTCAATGAAGTTTTAAAGATTTGCTGCATTATCCAGACCCACCCCCACCACGATGAGGACTCAAAATTCCATCCATTGTCTTTTCCCATTGTGACAGAGCCAGATAAAACTGGGAGTCACCCCAGAAGGTGTAGTATTAATGTTGTATTTATTCACTTCGTGGTATCATTGATATAACCCAGATCTTAATTACTTACATGGGAAAGAAAGAAGGAAGAGAAAGAGCATGTAAAATTTGATTATTTAGAATGCAGCACCCCAAACCTGCTAGTTTAATGGTAAGAAAGCAATTGTTTTCCTTGTATGCAAATTGATTATGGCAAGCTGTGGAACTTCCTGGCCTCTCCTGCTGATGGGATTTTCCAGTCCTGCCAAAATCAATGGACTTTTGAAAGGCTGACTACATTTTCCAGTTCCAGCTGGAATCTTACAGGGCTAGGATAGGTATTTCTGCATCTAAATTGTGACTGTAAACATTTGAGTAGGGATCAACTTTCCCAAAGAAAGCTTTTGGAAGGGAAGGGGGAATAAATGTGGATTCTTTGGTGAGCTAATAATACTCAGCCAAACCAGAGTAAATCAAGCATTTTAAGATCTATTCAAGTAAAATGAAAACTTGGAGAAACTCCTAGCCCAAAAAAAATGTCAGTCTTGACATAGAAGAAATAGCTTTGAGCAATAAGGAAATGAAAGGAAAAAAAATGGAAATGCTGGCAATCAGAAATAAAAACAAAGAAATACACATCAGGTTTGTCAGCATCTGAAAGGAAAATGTCAGATTTAATGTTTCAGGTGAGATTCAGTTCTGTGATCCAACTGAAATCAGGTAAAGAATGACAGAAAATGTGTGCAACAAGTCCTACGGTCACATTAGTGCCCTAATCGGAATTTCCTTTATATCTTCCCAGAGTTGTCCAGAAGCCGTTGAGGATTTGGCCTCCCATCATCATGACGAACATGGTAGTCAGCCCCAAACTGCTCACTGACAGGCAACTGAAGTATAACTGCAATTCCTATCTTTGGGAGCCTCTGACAATTAAGGGGACTTTTCCAATGACTCTATTCATTCTTCTTTACAGTTAGTGCTGTGCTTTTCCAGTAAGTTTTGGATATTATTCATTGAGTAGCAAATGGTAAATTTTGAGAGACCCACTAGTCACACTGGGGCCTCACAAGCAGCCACTGCAATTTGGAAAGATCACTGGTTGCCTCCTTGCGGTTTTTGAGTGCAAGAGACTTCAGCAGCAGCAGCATGAGCAGCAGGCCATACTAAAATATCTGCCTTCTAATATCATTCAGGAACATCATGGACACATAGAAAAATACTTGACACACAGAGTCAAAAGCTGAGTATTTAATGTAATGAATCAGTTTGCTCTGAAGCATGTTCTATTATTGATGTTATTTCAATCACAATGCTTTTATACAACATGTTCACAATAAAAATGATCTGAGGCAGTTTGGTCTCTTGTCTCTCAATAGCAATGAAGACGTTGCCCTTTTAAAAGACCACAGCCCAATATCTATGCAAGAGAACTCAGTAAGAGTTTAAGCAGGAGTGAAAAGGGTTAATCTTTTTTCCACATAGCCTGTTCAACAGCTGCATTGACGATTCAAATGAAAACAGCCCTAAATCCTACATGTCACACTGATGATATATTACTTGTAATGGGATGTTTCCAGCACTCCTTCCATGTGGCTGCTCACAGTTATGTTAGGCTGCACATTCACAGGCTACATCTGCACCTCATTTTTCTGATAACGATAGAGAAACCACCCACTTATTAAGCAAGAATCAAACAGAGCGACATCCCGAAATCTAATAAATAAAACAGATTGATTCACCGATAATGTCACTGCATGTAACAATCGGAAATTGTAACTGATCAAGACAGTCAGGATGATTAATGGAACGAGCGCAGCGCTCGCATTTTCCCAGCAAACACAATGAATTATTTTTATCCATTTGAAAGATACCTTTTCAAGTTGGATGTCAAACCCACTACAGTCAAATTGTGATAAACATATAACTAGCTTGCCAAAGAATGCTATTCTTGGATAAAAATCTCTTTAAGCTGCAGATACAAAAAAAAACAAATTTGCAGTTCTTTATCCCTGAGCTCAGTCAATAATTCACCAAGTAACTCAACAGAAATTAGTCTTAATAAGGAAGCAACTTACGCAAAATAATGAGGTCTCTGAGAGGTGCTACTGTCTCCAAGTAAAATGCTCTGGGGTGGAGTGTACTTGATATGTGCAGCTTTGGGAATTCATCAAAAGAGATTCTTATGCTTAACTACTTATTACACTTTGATATTACAATTGATAGTAACAGAGCAGTGGTTTAATTTGCTGGAGATTAGGATAATGTAGACAAACTGTAACATTATGTCGGTATTCCAATAAATTTTGTTAAAGTACAGCATAAAAGATTGACAAACATGTTTATGAATACCAAAGTATAAACTGAATACTTTTGTTAAACTATATATATTAGAAATTAATTTGACACTGAATACTTAGGTAGTTATTTTTGTGTAAACCCCTCTTATGGTTATAAATAAAGATCAAGAAATTCTCAAAGTTAGGATCCTGGCCTGTTCCCAAGAACACACATCAATGGCAGCACCATGCTATAGACAGGGATTAGTGATCCCATAATCACAATATGAAATCATATCCAATCAAAAATAATAGTCAATAAGCAGATAAATAATAGTGGAAAAAAGCTCTTTGAATATGCTTATGCATGATTGAGTTGAATGCGAGTGCTGTGTATCAGACAAAGCTGACATACTTACAAGCATCTCAGCCAACATGCTGAGCAGACACGGTCTCCTCTCAAGATTTTTCCAACATGGAGGCCATGTCAAGTCAACTTGGTTCATTCTACAACAAGAAGTAGTGCGCAGTAGGCAAGAAAGGCTATGTATGAGCCTTAACAACATTTCACATGTAGCACTGAAAATCTGGTGCTAAGCCTTGTCAGTAGCTAAGCCATGCCAGGGCATCTATGTCATTGGTATCTAGGTAGCAATGTGGGAAACTGCTCAGCCTTTTGTATTCACAAAAGTTAGAACAAGTTTAGCACAGCAATTATTGTCATATTGTCATCCTACTAACCATCAGCAAAAGTAATTGAAAAGGTCATCAATAGTGGCAATAGCTTATTCACAGATACTCAGTTCAGGCTTTGCATTTGATGCACTGTGGTTGTGTTATGTACGACCTACACGATGCACTGCAGCAGTTCAGAAAACCTGCCTTGTCAGTCTCTCTTCTCCACAACTCCAGCACTAAAAAGGAAAAATGAAGTGAAATCTCATGATCACCCAAATGCTTAGATTTTGCACACTACTCAAACTTGGGTACACACTGAAATTCATTTATCTACAGTGGTTCATTCAAGGAAAATTTCTTCTTTAACCTGCAAATCTTTGAGAAATCTGCTTTCCTCCAAAGATTGCCTCTTCTGCATCCCAGAATCTTTGTGCCCATCAGTGGTCATCATGCCATTAGCAATCTGGACCTTGAGCTCTGGAATTCCTTCCCGAAACCTCTGCCTTAAACTTCACTCACCTTCTATAAAACTCTTCTTAATGGCTAGATCTTTGACCAAGTTTCTAATTGCCCTCCTTATCATTTCTTCTTTGACTCAGGTTTGACTGATTATACTTACCCAACAACCTATGTGTTTCTTTGGCAAATTTCAGCACTTTGGATATATTGGCTAGAATTCTCCGACCTCATTCGCAGTTAGGAATCTCTGGTCCTGCTTGCAGTAAATGGAGTTTTGGCAGAGCATCAAATTCTTCATTTTCACTGGCAGTAATGGCAGGGTAAATAAGATTGGAGGATCCCAGTCATTGAAGAAAAGCAGAACATACGTTTTATACAAGATTAAAAGAAAAAGACCAATAGTACCCATTTGCTATAAGAGTAAGGGAGGATAAAATTAAACTTGCTGGGGCACAAGAAGTTGATAGTGGATCGCTGCTGAAACTGGTTTTATTTTACTTTGAAAAGAAATTGAGTATATAACAAATGGCCTTTTCCCATTTTGTATTCCTATCGGGGTGAATTATGCCCACAGTGCCAACCAAAATATATCTTCTATTGCAGGCAACAAAACTATCTCAACCTCACTGAGGTGTATAACATGAAGAAGCCACAGTTGGAGATGGCATGAAGAAATAGAACATAGAACATAGAACATTACAGCACAGAACAGGCCCTTCGGCCTTCGATGTTGTGCCGACCAAAATAAAAAGTAATGCCCCTCCAAACTAAACCATTCCCTTCTCTTCCATATACTTATCAATTAACCTCTTAAACGCCACCAAACTTGGCGCATCTACAACAGCTGCAGGCAGGGCATTCCACTCCTAATCACTCTTTGAGTAAAGAACCTACCTCTGATATCCGTCCTATAACTCATACCCCTGAATTTAAAGCTGTGTCCCCTCGTGCTAGCTTTCTCCATCCTAGGAAAAAGGCTATCACTGTCCACCCTATCTAACCTCTAATCATCTTATATGCTTCAATAAGATCCCCTCTTAGCCGCCTCCTTTCTAACGAAAACAACCTCAAATCCTTCAACCTCTCTTCATAGGACCTGCCCTCCATACCAGGCCACATCCTGGTAAACCTCCTCTGTACCCTCTCCAATGCCTCCACATATTTCTTATAATGTGGGGACCAGAACTGCACACAATACTCCAAGTGCGGCCGCACTAGAGTTTTGTACAGTTGCAACATGACGTTGAGGCTCCTAAATTCAATCCCCTTACCAATAAAAGCTAAGACTCCATATGCCTTCTTAACAACTTTATCCACTTGACTGCCTACTTTCAGGGATCTATTGACACATACACCAAGATCCTTCTGTTCCTCAACACTATTAAGAGCCCTACCATTAGCCCTATACTCTACACATTTATTGTACCTGCCAAAGTGCATTACCTCACACTTTTCCCCATTAAACTCCATTTGCCACCTCTCGGCCCAGCTCTGCAACTTGTCCAAGTCTCTCTGCAAACTATAACACCCCTCTTAACTATCTACCACTCCTCCGACTTTGGTGTCATCCGCAAATTTAGTAATCCATCCTTCAATACCCTCATCCAGATCATTTATAAAAATTACAAACAGCAGGGGCCCCAAAATAGACCCCTGAGGTACACCACTTGTCACCAAACTCCACGATGAATATTTCCCATCAACCACCACCCTCTGTCTTCTATCTGCTAGCCAATTCCTAACCCAATTAGCTAAATCACCCTCTATCCCATACATCTGCATTTTCTGCAGAAGTCTTCCGTGGGCCACCTTATCAAACGCCTTACTAAAGTCCATATATACCACATCAACCGCCTTAACCCCATCCACCTCTTTGGTCACTTTTTCAAAAAACTCAATGAGGTTAGTAAGGCACGACCTACCCTTCACAAAACCATGCTGACTATCCCCAATCAATTCATTTTCTCTAAATAACTATAAATCCTATCCCTAATAATTCTCTCCAATACTTTGCCCACAACAGAAGTAAGACTCACTGGCCTATAATTCCCTGGAAGGTCTCTCTTCCCCTTCTTGCACAATGGGACCACATTCGCTATCCTCCAGTCTTCCGGAACCATACCCATAACCAACGACGACCTGAAGATCAGAGCCAGAGGCTCTGCAATCTCCTCTCTTGCCTCCCAGAGAATCCTAGGGTAAATCCCGTCCCGCCCAGGGGACTTATCCAACTTCAAACCCTCGAGAATTTCTAACACATCCTCCCTATCTACTACAATACTTCCCAATTTGCAACCCCTGTACCTCAGTGTTCTCCATAGCTACATTTCCAGCACTCTGCGTGAATACCGAAGAGAAATATTTATTCAGTGCCTCACAAATCTCTTCAGGCTCCACGCACAACTTCCCACTGCTGTCTATGACTGGCCCTAATCTTGCCCTAACCAATCTTCTATTCTTAACATATCGAAAGAAAGCTTTAGGATTCTCCTTAATCCTATCAGCCAACATCTTCTCGTGTCCCCTCTTAGCTCTCCTCAATTCAATTTTTAGCTCCCTCCTGGCTAATCTATAGCTATCCATTGCACTAACTGAGCCTTCAAGCCTCATCCTGACATAAGCCTCCTTTTTCCTTTTAACCAGCAAATCAACTTTGTTCGTACACCAAGGTTCTCTTACTCGACCATTTCCTCCTTGCCTGACAGGGACATACTTATCAAGGACTCGCAGCAGCTGCTCCTTGAATAAGCTCCACATTCCAGATGTTCCCAGTCCCTGTAGTTTCCTAGTCCAATCTATGCACCCTAATTCTCTCCTGATGGCCTCATAATTACCCTTCCCCCAGCTATAACTACTGCCCCCAGCTTCATGCCTATCCCTGTCCATCACTAAGGTGAACGTAACCGAATTGTGGTCACTATCACCAAAATGTTCACTAACTTCCAAGCCTAACACCTGGTCTGGCTCATTGCCCAGCACCAAATCCAATGTAGCCTCACCTCTAGTTGGCCTATCCACATACTGAGTCAAAAAACCTTCCTGCACACTTTGTACGAAAACTGACCCCTCTAACGAGCTAGAGCTATAGCTATTCCAATCAATATTAGCAAAGTTAAAGTCCCCCATCACAATTACCCTACTACTTTCACTCCTAATCAGAATTGACTTCGCAATCCTTTCCTCAACCTCTCTAGAACTATTAGGAGGTCTGTAAAAGACTCCCAACAGGGTGACCTCTCCTCTCCTGTTTCTAATCTCAGACCATACTACCTCAACAGACAAGTCCTCATCAAACTTCTTTTCTATCACCGTGATACAGTCTTTGACCAATAATGCCACTCCTCCCCCCCTTCTACCTCCTTCTCTACTCCGACTAAAGCATTTGTACCCCGGAACCTGCAACAACCATTCCTGTCCCTGCTCTACCCAAGTCTCTAAAATGGCCACAACATCAAAGTTCCAGGTACTGGTCCAAATATACCATCTTCTGGAATCACCTCTGCAGCTAAGAAGCAATATTAAAGCTGCACTCAGTACCAATTAGTCTGATGTTGGCATGGAGTTGTGTGCCACTGGATTGTTTCACACTGCATAAGAGGGGACCTAAGTTTACGATTCACACTGCAAAGACAAAATTACAAATGTTTTTTTCCAATATATTTTTGAATATATTACATTCAACATCATGATGTAACAGCAGCTAGAAGCCCCTGTCCATCATCACATGACATTTACTGAAAAGCCTTTATCTTTTGGATCGTGAGGTCTCACTTCCTGCCTTCCAAAGAGTCGGCAGGAAACGTATCCTTGCTGACTCTGTGTGCCCTGAGGTCTATTCACGTTTGAAGGAATATTGAGTGGCTGAACAAAGAACAAAACGGCGTAGGAACAGGCCCTTCAGCCTTCCAAGCCTGCACCGCTCATGCGCCCAACTGGACTATTTGTTTGTATCCCTCTATTCCCAGTCTGTTCATGTAGCTATCTAGATAAGCCTTAAATGATCCCAGCGTGTCCGCCTCAACCGTCTTACTTGGGAGCATTCCAGGCTTCCACCACCCTCTGTGTAAAATATGTCCCCCTGACATCTGTGTTGAACCTTGCCCCCTCACCTTGAACTTGTGACCCCTTGTATTTGTCTCCTCTGACCTGGGAAAAAGCTTCCCACTGTTCACCCTATCTATGCCCTTCATTATTTTATACACCTCTATTAGGTTGCCCCTCATCCTCCGTCTTTCCAGGGAGAACAACCCCAGTTTATCCAACCTCTCCTCATAGCTAAGACCCTCCATATTAGGCAACATCCTGGTAAACCTTGTCTGTACTCCCTCCAAGGCCTCCATGTCCTTTGGGTAGTGTGACGACCAGAACTGGACATGGTATTCCAAATGTGGCCTAATCAGCATTCTATATAGCTGTAACATCATATGCCAACTTTTATATTCTATGTCCTGTCCAGTAAAGGCAAGCATGTCATATGCCTTCTTCACCACCCTCTCCACCTGTGCTGCCACCTTTAAAGATCTGTGGACTTGCACACCCAGGTGCCTTTATGTGTCTATACTCTTGTTGGTTCTGTCATTTATTGTATAGCTCCTCCCTACATTAGATCTACCGATATGCAACACTTTGCATTTATCTGCATTAAATTCCATCTGCCACTTCTCCACACAGTTTTCTAGCCTATCTATATCCTGCTGCATTCTCTAACAATGTTCATCACTGTCTGCAACTCCAGCAAACTTTGTGTCGTCTGTAAACTTACTGATCACACTAGGTACAACTTCTTCCAAATCATTATATGTATCATGAACAGCAGAGGTCGAGCCCCGCGGAACACCACGAGTCACAGACCTCCAACCAGAAAAAGACCCCTCCGTTGCTACTCTCTGTCTTCTCTGGCCAAGCCAATTCTCCACCCAACTAGCTAGCTCATCTTTTATCCCATGAGATTTAACCTTTTGCACCAGCCTGCCATGAGG
Source organism: Sphyrna mokarran (assembly GCA_024679065.1). Classification (NCBI taxonomy): domain Eukaryota; kingdom Metazoa; phylum Chordata; class Chondrichthyes; order Carcharhiniformes; family Carcharhinidae; genus Sphyrna; species Sphyrna mokarran. Next base: position 79,739,326 of record JAGIQG010000002.1, read on the forward strand.
GTCCTTGTCAAATGCTTTACTAAAGTTCATATAGACGACATCCACGGCCCTTCCCTCGTCAATCGTTTTTGTCACCTTCTCAAAAAACCCAACCAAATTTGAGAGGCATAACCTCCCTTGTATAAAACCATGTTGTCTATTGCTAATGAGATTATTCAGTTCTAAATATGCATATATCCTATCTCTAAGAATCCTCTCCAACAATTTCTCTACCACGGACATCAAGCTCATTGGCCTATAATTACCTGGGTTATCCTTGTTACCCTTCTTAAATAACGGGACCACATCTGCGATTCTCCAATCCTCTGGAACCTCACTTGTTTCCAGTGAAGAGACAATGATTTCTGTTAGAGACCCAACAGTTTCATCTCTTGTCTCCCTACACAGTCTAGGATAGATGCCATAAGGCCCTGAGTATTGTCAGTCTTAATGTTTCCTAAAAAACCTAATATTTTCTCCCTTGTAATTGAGATTTTTTCTAACACATCCCTCTGAGACACTACCAGTTGACATGTCTCTCTCCTTTGTGAATACTGATGCAAAGTATTCGTTTAGGATCTCACCTACACTCTTGGATTGAAAGTGGGATTTCCACTTTTCCCTCGGGAGGAAGCCCCACATTAGAATGCTGTCAGCCAATCTGATTGACTGGCAACTCTCCAATAGCTGCAGCAACAGCATTGGAGTGGACAGAAGAAATGCAAGAGGACACCTGAGACTAAGTCCATGCACCAGAGGCCTAGGTAAATTTAGACGATCCCAGAGCAGGGAGAGTAAAGAAAGCATGGGGGAGTTTGAAGGGTGTTTCGGGAGAGAGGCTGAAGCAAGGAGGGAAATCTAGAGGCCACCGCATATCAATGAAACTGAGCACACTTTAAGAAATGGGGTAGGATTCCCCACTCAACCATTCTATTGATTTTTGGCCACCCCCATGCAATTAAGTTTAATCGTCCCACCAAGCTAAAAATTGAGACAGGTGGGAAGTAGCCCCTAAATGACTAAGACCACTTAAGGGCCTCAACTGATTTCTGACTGACATTTAAGTTAATTTAACCAATCTTGCTATGAGTGAATTGAGAAAATTTGGACAAAATAAATTTCCTGGAAATGCCTTAAACTAGGGAGTAGAAAATTAACTACCATTTAATACATTCTTTGTGCACTATTAGTCATAGTACCCTAATGTCTACAGCTGTATAAATACTCTTCAATGCCCAGCATATAGTTGCTTTGGCGAAGTTTTCCAGCAAAGCTGTTCTTGTAACCACAGATACCTGTAAAGTCTTTTCTACAGTATCATCTTTTTAGCAGTAATATGAGTATATTTTTTACCAGACCAGGGAAACTCCAGTCTTCCTTTGTAAGTATTTTTTAAAAAAATATTTGAGCTTATAAACTGCTAATGTTAAAACAAGCTGGTATTACAATAAAACTAATGATATCTTAAATTATTAATATTGCCACACAAAGCAATTGGCATTAGCAACAACATTTCCTTATTTTTTTATCTTCTCTTCCCTTGTATCTTCCACTGGTCAGCCTCCCATAGCACTGTATGTACAGATTCAAGACCAAGGGCATAATGGTTAGCACAGCCGCCTCAGCGCCAGGGGTCTGGGGTTCGATTCCTGGATTGGGTCACTGTTTGTGCAAAGTCTGCACACTCTCTCCGTGTCTGTGTGGGTTTCCTCCAGGTGCTCTAGTTTCCTTCCATAGTCTGAAAGATATGTTGGTTAGGTGGATTGGCCATTCTAAATTCTCCTTCAGTGTATCCAAACAGGTGCCATTCAGTGGCAACTAGGGAATTTTCCACAGTAACTTCATTGTAGTTTTCATGTAACACTAACAAATAAAAAGTGTGGTGTTGAGATAAAGCAGGATGACAAGACAAACAGACCCAAAAGAACAGAGGCTAAAAAGTACAGGTGCATTCTGGGTAAGTAGGTACATAAATTCAAGTCATGCCTCTTGGTCCTAGTTTAAATATTTCAGAGAAACAAAGTCATCAACTAAGAACTTAAATGAAGGAATTGAAAACTCAAAAGATAATTCAGTGAGTGAATGTGATCCTATTGTTGAGGATTTTTTTTTGATTTTTCAATTCTTCTTGAAGCCTGATTTTAGGTGTGAGAAATTTCAGTTGCCAAAAACAAAAACGGCACACAAAGAAATTCAAACAGCTTTGCAACAATTTGAGAGGATCCTTTGGGCAGATTTTGTAATCACAGTCACAAAGTCGTTGAAATAATGTTATATTATTTTAAAGCCGCCTGAAAAAAAGAGAAATATATGAGAAAGAAGCACCAATAGGAAGCCAAGTTTATGAAGATAATGTTGATATGACAATTTAAATTGAAATATAAGTATTGGTCAACTTTTATGCTTCAATGCTCCAGTTGTCTGACAGGTAGACAACTTAAGATATTTGGCACTTCCTGTTCTCAATTTGGGAAGAGACTGTGAAATTTCCTGAAACGCACTCTGGAAGTATTTCACGTAAGTGAAATGAAAAAAAAAAGGTCCAAATTATTTACGAGTATCAAAGATTTCGTTGGATATCAAGAATAAATTTTAAAGGTGGTTGTCTTTTCCTGAATTGTTGAATCTGAGGGCTACTTTTTTCTTATGCATTAATTCATTTTATATCAAGCAAAAACATGGAAGCTAAATATCTTTGTACGGATCATATTTTGTAATACATAACAGAAGGTTTGCATATGTGGCCAGAAAGAAAAACAACGAATAGGTTGTCAAAAATTAAGAGAAAAGTAACAAAGCTGATCTGGAAGAAGGAATGAAGTTGAAAACAAAAAGAAAAGATCAAGGGGAAATGATCCAGACATTTAAATAATTGAGGGATAAGGATGGTATCAATATGGAATTTAATTTTCTGATTAACCAATCAGAATAAGACCAAAGTGAAGTATCACCAGGATGGTGTTTCCAAGTTCAAGGGAATGTTAGACAGGCCTGTTCAATCTCCTATTCTGAAGATTTCAGGTCCTCAAGCTTCATTTGATATTCATAGGCAGGGTTTCTTTTGTAGGAAATTATTAATGTAAGATCATCAGTTGAAGAACATCAACGTTAAGGGACAGGATATTTTCCAGTGCAAGCATATAGCCAGTTCAATAATAGTGCAGCCAGATAGCAGTATAACTCCCACTATTCTGGCTGAACAATGTTCATTAACTTCCAAACCAAAAAAAAATCTTCTTTTGTGCTATTGTGTTTTACATTTCCCAGACCTGCAATATTTATGACCTTTTCAAATAAGGAACAAATTGGTGCCAATTTTTGAGTTATGGCTCTGGCTTCAACAACAACTGGACGAAAATTTCTCCAACTTCCTTCAGCCAGACACCATCATTTGATACCTGGTTTAACAATCGATAAAACTAAACTCCCTGCAGGAAAGATACGTGCCGGCAAGGAGGAAGGATGGGAAAGGTAGGATTAGAGAACCGTGGCTTACCAGGGAGATTGAGGACTTGATCAGGAAAAAGCGAGAGGCTTACATTAGATCTAGGCAACTAGGGACTGAGACAGCGCTGGAAGCTTATAGAGAGTGTAGACAGGATCTTAAAAGGGGTATTAGAAAGGCAAAAAGGGGCCACGAGGTGGCTCTGGCAGGTAGGATTAAGGAAAATCCAAAGGCATTTTACACCTATGTAAGGAGCAAAAGGATGGTTAGAGGCAAGATTGGACCTCTCAGGGACAGAGGAGGAGATCTATGCTTAGAGCCTGAGGGAATGGGGGAGATCCTGAATGAATACTTTGCGTCGGTATTCACGCAGGAGACTGGACAGATGTCTGTGCCTGATGTTGACAAAGTTGAGGATCGGTTGAGGGAAATAAGGATTACGAGGAAAGAGGTGTTGGGGCTGTTAGGCAGCTTAAAGACATATAAAGCTCCGGGGCCTGATGGCATTTACCCCAGGCTGCTAAGGGAGTTGAGGGAAGACTTGGCTGGGCCTCTGACGCAAATCTTTGTCTCTTCCTTGGACACAGGTGAGGTCCCAGAGGACTGGAGGATAGCAAACGTAGTACCGTTGTTTAAAAAAGGTCAGAGGGATCACCCAGGGAACTATAGGCCGGTGAGCTTGACTTCAGTTATAGGTAAGCTAATGGAGAGGATCCTTAGGGACAGGATGTATGAGCATCTGGAGCACTGCGATCTGATCAGGGATACGCAGCATGGCTTCGTCAAGGGGAAGTCTTGTCTTACAAATCTAGTGGAATTTTTTGAAGAAGTGACAAAAACAGTTGATGAAGGACAGGCTGTTGATGTCGTCTACATGGATTTCAGTAAGGCGTTTGACAAGGTTCCTCATGGTAGACTGATAGAGAAGGTGAAGGCGCATGGGATACAGGGTCGGGTATGTAGATGGGTCGAGAACTGGCTCGGGAGGAGGAGACAGAGGGTAGTAGTGGAAGGCTCTTTTTCCGGCTGGAAGCCTGTCACTAGTGGAGTGCCACAAGGCTCAGTACTAGGTCCTCTTCTATTTGTGGTCTACATAAACGACTTGGAAGTTGGGGTAGGTGGTGAGATCAGCAAATTTGCTGATGACACCAAGATGCTTGGATTGGCGGGTATAGAAGAGCAGTGTCAGGCAATACAACAGGACATAGACAGGTTGGTAGACTGGGCAGATAGATGGCAAATGGAATTTAATCCGGATAAATGCGAAGTGATGCATTTTGGCCGGAAAAATGTAGAAGAGAGTTATAGGATAAAAGGTAAAACTATACGGAGCATAGAGACGCAGAGAGACTTGGGGGTGCAAGTTCACAAGTCTCTGAAGGTGTCCTCACAGGTGGAGAAGGTGATAAAGAAGGCGTATAGTATGTTAGCTTTCATAGAAAAGGGTATAGAATACAAGAGTAGGAGTTTGATGTTGCAGTTGTATAGAATGTTGGTTAGGCCTCACTTGGAATACTGCGTCCAGTTCTGGTTGCCGTACTATCGGAAGGATGTGGAGTCCTTGGAGAGAGTGCAGAGGAGGTTTACCAGGATGCTGCCTGGTATGGAAGGACTGTCTGAGGAACAATTAGATAGACTGGGATTGTTTTCCCTTGAAAGACGTCGGCTTAGAGGGGATCTCATAGAGGTGTATAAGATTATAAGGGGTATAGATAGACTAAATGGAGGTAAACTCTTTCCGCCTTTAGAAATGGATAGGACGAGGGGTCATGGCCATAGGGTGAGGGGGGCTATGTATAGGACGAATATTAGAGGGCAGTTTTTCACACAAAGGGTAGTGGGGGTGTGGAATGCACTGCCGAGTAAGGTGGTGGGAGCAGGCACGCTGGGGCTGTTTACGGGTCTCTTGGACAGCCACATGAGCGGTATGCAGATAGAGGGATATATTAGGACTGTTTAACTACGGCTTTTTTCCACAGGTAATTCGGTCCATAATTTGAGCATGCATTCGGCAGGTGGTGCGGGTACAGCTCTTGGATTTTGATTCATGGGTTGCCTGGTACCTCATGTCGTATATGAGTGCTTTATGTGGACCATCTGAAGGGCACCATGACAGCTCAGAGACTATCGATGTGGCTGTGCAGACACTTGGAATTGGGCCGGTGTCTGCAGGAGTTTGCGCGTTCTCCCCGTGGTTGCGTGGGTTTTCTCCGGGCACTCCAGTTTCCTCCCACAACCCAAAAATTCGCTCTTAGGTTGATTGGGAAACAAATTGTCCCTATAGTGAGAGTTTTCCATATTAGGAATAATATATATTATTATGTAGGAATAATATAATAGGATAATGGATTTGCTACTATATAGTTATGACGGCGGCGCGGGCTCGTTGGGCCGAAGGGCCTGTTTCCCGTGCTATGTTGCTCTTTAAAAAAAAACAAGATGTTCATCCCATCAAGCTGTGCCTGGATTAAAATCACTGGGAGCGAGTGTAGATCAGCAAACACAAGATAATGGGTGAGCAGGATTCAGCGTGAGTTATGGCGCCGGTTGCAGAGTTTTGGACAACTTTAAGTTCACAGGGGGCAGAACATGAGAGGTCAGCCAAGTGATGAAATAATAAAATCTGAGGGAGCAAAGGCATGGAACAGGGTTTCAGCAGCAGATGAGCTGAGACAGAGGTGGTATGGAGCAGTGTTTTGAAGGTGGAAATAGGCAATATTATTAATGATGTTGATATGCGATTGAAAGCTTATCACCAAATTAAATTATGACACAAGGCTATGAATCTGGTTCAGCCTCGGTGAACTGTCAGAGAATGGACAGGGTTGGTGATGAGCAACATAGCTGGCATTAGGAACTAAAGTGAATGGTGTATTTCAGTTTTCCAACACTGAATTAGTTACACTCACTTAGCATCAGCTTCCAGCTGGAGTTTATAATGCATGAGAGGGAACTAGCTATCTGTGTGATTTGAGCCTACCATTGGAAATATACACTTCAGTGTGGGAAGTACTTTGATGCACAAGATTAAATGTATGTACTGCATAATTAAAGGACGCACATGCATTTAAAGTGAAGCACCACATCAAGGGTAAACAAGATTTAGAAGCAGAACTACTGAATCAAGAAGTGTCTCTGGGAAGGTTTTCCTATTTCTAGTGCAGAGCACCTTTTTCACAAAAGATTGCAGAGTTCCTGGAAGGAAATGGAAGCTTTAGAAATGACTCTACCTCTATGTACTGCACATGGAGGTAGACATGCAAGAGGCTAACACCCATCCTGAAGCCCTCAAGCTAAGTACCCCAAGTTTAGGCATTGTGTTAGATATTCTGTCAAATAGAATGGTGTTAGCAATAGGCCTGAATATTTGACATTCAAGAGCGTGCCCATGCTAGCCAATCCGTATAATAGCAAAGCACAGGAGTGCAACAATAGTATCTGTTCCCATGTAATTTGTATTGTATATTGTTTTGTTTGCACATTTGCTTCTTCAGCCTTTTTTAAGGCAGACTGAGAAAACATTGGAGATGATGAGACCGAATACGAACCATTAAATTGCTTTCTTTTGCAGCAAATAAGCAAACAGAGAAACAGTTAAGTGAAAAAATAGAAAATGCTGGAAAATCTCAGCAGGTCTAACAAAATCTGTGGGGAGAGAACAGAGCCAACATTCTGAGTCTAGATGACCCTTTGTTAGAGCTGAAAGCAAAGAAAATCAACAGAGATTTGTACTAAAACTATGAGGATGGGAATGGGAGGATGGTAGTGAAATGGGACAAAAGGGAATGCAAACATGGCCACTGTCCCATTCCACCTCCTCCTCCCATCCCCCTCACACAGGGTCTCCAGGCTTCAAGGAGCAGGAGCGATGGGGTAGAGAGGATTGAGGTCGCAGAGTAAGGGCTGTGGGAGTAAGGGGAGGGAGATCGTCAGCAAGGGAAGTTGGGTTGCTTTCAGCAGATCCATCAATTAGGCACTTTGCATGATTGGCTTCTGAATGATGGAACTACAAACCTGAGAGTTAAACACCAGCAGTGTGAGAATCAGCCCCTGCTTGGGCATTAGTTACTCATTTAAGAGCCTCAATTAATACTGGGAAGGGAAGGCTATCCATGAATCTTTCTGCCCTATGAATAACTCTGACAAGACAGGTAGGCAGAGGTAAGAATATCTGCTGCCCTCCCACTTTCAAAGTTGCATTGGGTAAGGCCATCAAATTCTGCCCATCTCAAGATCATCATCCTTAGGATGGGGGTTGCAGTTTATACACTCTGACAAAGATATGGTTCTTGGAGGTGTTTCAAAATAAAAGTGCAGCACATAAAGGTGTTGGAAGTGTGGGTGTGAGATTTACAGCAGTGCTAAATGTGTGGCGAGATAAAACAATGAATGAGATATGATTGGAGGAAATTGTTAGCAGATATGGTATTGGCATACTGTTCACTGAGCATTGAACAAGGCTCAGGGGCAGTTATTGGAATGTGGGATTTGAAGATACCACTCACGTGATGCAGAGTTGGTAGCATGAAATTTGTATGGACATAGTCAATCATGGTTGCGATCTCCACATCTGTTTTCAGTTCTTATCTGACTGCTTGTAACTTTGGCCATTCTAGACCCAGGCTTCCATGTTTCAGGCAACCAATGTACCTGCTCTAGTGCATAGAAATCGCAGTGCAGCTTAAAGATTCATTAATATGCAAATCAGTGGGCATACGAGAGAATAACCAGCAGAAGTTTGTTTCTAAAGATCAATTCATGCTTTCTAATCTTTGGACACTACTGGAACTGATATGTAGCTACTGAGTCATCAACACAATTGCTGTCCATTCATTCAGTGCTCCCGCTGCAGTGATGTCAGAGAATTTGGCACCCAACCAAATCTCCATTCGCTGCAGCGGGATAGGAAAATCCTGCTGCAGTGAACAGCCATGACATTTCGCCCAATGTCACTAAGCAACCTTACTTACTGTTTGAGTTTATGTACGTCACCTTCAGTCTTACAAGTGCAGGAAATCCTAAAGAAATACCCTTACAATTGTAGAGGAATATGCCAAACTATTATTCCAATGTTTTCCCAAAGCCGTATGGATGCGCAGCGCCACAACAACCCAGATATTCAGCATTGGGAACAAACAGGCCACACATAATTGCCTTGAAAATAAATAAACAGGGTGGTCCCAGTCATAACATCATCTACTTTGCTTTTTGAACTCAGCTGAAATTACAAACAGGCCTTATCCTGAAGTATTCCTTTAAGGCAATTTTCCTCCAGGAAAACCTATCAGCATGTCATGCTGACTTTATCATCAGCAAGAAGCGCTATCACTATCTCTTTAAACATCCTGACAGCAATTTTTTTTTGTTGAAGATTTGCAATCTCTGGAGGTTATTTTGAGGCTCTGCTGTCACAACCTGCAACAATCATCAGTGGCAGGAAATCTTCATTGTTCGTGTTTGAAATGCTTCTGAATCCTGGTTCCCAGAGGTAAAAGGTGTGCCGCTAGGGCTCTGATAACAACAGTACAAGGAAATCAAAAAGCGACGGATAGGGCAAAAAAAAGTTCCGCAAGTTTGAATTCCCCCATGGGCACAATCCCGGACTGTTCACATAGCAACCCTGATAAATAGGGTGTTATACAGGAACATTGCACGGTTCCAAAAACAACAGTGATTCAGGGCAGGAAGCAAGAAGATATTTCTACCTTTGTGAACAGTAAGGAATATTTGAATGATTAGTCTACTGTGAACCTCAAATACTCCTTGTATTGTTAAATCAAGTCAGGAGACTGCCTGCTTTCATCACACATGCAGGGTGAGTAGCAAAATTTGAAAGCAAATATAACTGCAGCAAACCCTCTGACGCGCTTTAAGAAAAACAGAAAATGCTAGAAAATGTCAGCAGGTCTGACAGCATCTGTGAAGAGAGAATAGAGCCAATGTTGAAACTCTGGATGATCCTTCATAAGAGCTGTATCTTGCTTTTATCTCTAAAATTCAATGTTGTGTCTGAACTGAGGAATCAAGGATTTGAAGCTACAGAATTCTTTGTGCCATCTACTCAAAGGCTGCCTTCTGTAATTTCCCTTGAAGAATTAGCTGTACAATCCACTTCACCAAATCCTTTAATTACCTTAAGCATCACAGTTAATCACCTCTTAGATTCCTATGCTCAATGGAATATAAATTCAGTCTTTACAAACTGTCCTCCTAATTTAACCCTTTGGTTATTCTCAAACACTCGTGAACACCCTAGATTTTCCTGGTGTGTCTTCATGCTCCTTTTGCCTCTTAAACTCCCATAGTTTGGATAGAGCAGATTAATCTCTTTGATCAAGCTTTTAGTCATCTCACCTCATGGCCATAATTTACCATTCAAAGATTGGACTCTTGCTCAATCCAATTGAACATAAAATATTGTCAAACGATGTCAGACGTGCTTCCAATGTCACTACGTACATGCACCATTTTGAGGTCAACAGGCACATGTGCAAATAGTTTGAACACCTGCCAAAAATTAAAAGGCCAATTATGGCCATGAATAAGCCAATAGACAGTGTTTTAAACTCTTGGTGTAATATTCAGCTCATCTCATGGGCTAACAAGCTGCCGGGGGCGGGGGGGGGGGGGGGGGGGGGGGGGGGGGGGGGGGGGGGGGGGGGGGGGGGGGGTGGGAGGGGGGGGGGGCGTTGGTTCTTCTAGGTCAAACCAAGTAAACAAACTCAAATTACATTAGGACAAAGTAAAAGGGGCGGCTCCCCAAAAGGAAGGGGGAACAGCCGGAACAAAAACAAAAAGTATAAAGGAAACTTAAGATATGTCAAATGAAAACATGATTGTCGGGGTCTATAATGCATCTCAGCCCCTGCGGTGCCCAGCAGGCAAGGAGGACTTCGATTATGCCCACAGACCCCGCATGCTCCCTCTCCAGCCCACAAGCATAGCCGCGGTAGAGGGGTAGACAGTCAGGACGGACGCTCCCCCCAATCGCCTACTGCCTGGACCTATTAAAACGAGTGGCAGGGAAATCATGTTTTTATCATTTCCTCCTCCAAAGGCAGCATAAAAAGCCCCAGAGCAGCAGCACTTTCTCTGTCATTGCGAGTTTGTCACTGTATGACTACTGAGGTGCTTTTCCAGTCTTTCTTTCAATATTTTAGGACCTCACCTTCCCTGGAAGATTTCCCGAAGAAGTGCTCTCTCATTTGCAAGGCACTAGTCTTCATGCATCAGATTTAGTGCTGATGAAACCTCCTCTTAAGGAGAAGAGTGGCTCAGGAGGGATAGCAGACAAGGTGAGCCTGGTCAGCATCCCAAGGAAAGATCGATAAGGGGAAAGGTACAGGTTCAGCTGGTGAAGAGGCAGTAGGAAGGCCAAGGCAAAGGGGACGTCGAAGGCACTATCCAGCAGTTGAAGTGTATAAGCAGCAGCCCAACTACTTCCAAATGTCAGAGGTCCAGGACACAGAAGACTCTACTTCTCCAGGGACACAAAATGTCACACAACAGATTTGGAAATTACTTTCAACTATGTGGGAGACACCCTATGCTGGTAACTTTGAAGGTCAGGTGCTTATTCAAACCATGCAGCTCAGTCCATTGAAGTCAAATAAATATTTCTGTTACTGTACATGAACAAAGAGATCAGAGATAGCTACAGGAGTGGATTATTGTCAAGGTAGACTGTTTAAAGCGCCTCAGTTATTTAATCATATGTTAAGTCCTCTAGTCCCTGCCACTTAAATATTGTCACCCCCACCCAGTCACATGCCCCCTTTCACATTAACCCATGCCCCCATCCACCTCCAATAGGCCCTCCCACAATCCATGCCAACTCATAACACTTTTGTGCTCAATCACCCAGTAAACACTGCACATAACAAATGAAACTATCAAAACATTAGTATATGTGGAAGTGTTTAAAAAAAATCAAAGTTAAAAAATCTGCTGTTGCTACAACCATAAAAAAAAGTGATCAACCAGACCTCCATAGTATCAGTAACAGAAGCTACCTCTATCTTGTGCAAATGAACATTGAGACATTGGGAATAGAAAAAATAGCTTATTGTAACAGGAAGCTGGGCATGTATTCATTGACATTTAGATGAATGAGAGGCAATCTTATTGAAACATTGACAGGATGGATGCTGAAAATATATCTCCCTTTCTGGAAGAGTCCAAATTAGGGGACAGAATTTAAAAATAAGGGGTCTCCCATTTGAGGTGGAGATGAAGAGAGCTTTTTTCTGAGGTTGTGAGTCTGTAGACCTCTCTTTCTCAGAAAATGGTAGATGCAGGCTCGCTGAATATTTTTAAAGCAGAATTAGATAAATTCTTGACTGACAAGAAAGTCAAAGGTAGGAAGGGAAGTGGCACTGAGACCACAGATGTGAAAGGTGGACTAGGCTCGAAGGGCTGAATGGCCTATTCCTGCTCCTATTTCATATGTTTGTATGTTCATGTCATAAAGCTGTCAATATTCCCATGCTGATGAAAGGAGGAGTGCTAGGAATGGAGATGGGAATCTAGAAATTGGCTTCCACCACCCCCCATTTTTAAGTCTCATCAGCCCCTGTCCCTGTTCCTGTCACAACATGGGTAGAGGTATGAAAATCTGGACCTAAATGAAAGGAAAAGCTCGACTGACTGACTAACATACAAGCATTGAATTGCTAAAATGTTTACAGGAAATCATAAAAGGAATACAGCAGCAATAAAACTGTTTTGTAATAAACACAGAATAAACTGCCAGTCTTTGTATATAAACCACTAATATACGGTGTATTTTTAAACCTTTAAAACAAGGGGCCAGACTCACCCACTACATTTGACATAGCCAGCTGAAAAGCAGACATCCAACCGACAAAATCAAACTAACTTAACTTGACGATGCAAAAGGGAAAGTTAAAGCCATCAGACCTTTGTCTCCTTCGGTTTTCTGTAAATCAGTTCAATGAAATTCCAAAGAGATCACGTATAGATTTATTAATCTCACAGGGCCAGTAAACTTTCAATTTTTTTCCTTATTCAGCCTCTTCGATGACCCTATCTCCTTATTCATGACATTCATTCCAGAGATGAGCCAATGTGATTTTTGTTATAACTTTTATCCTGTGGGAAAGTGTTTAAAAACAGAGTGGATAAAAGTATGACAATCAATTACTTTCAAAAAGAGAAAGTATTTGATGGAAGTTTCTTTTGTTCTCTTGATTTTGACCTTCAATCCTCCCCCGCTTTCTAAAGTGGCTGTAGCAACATCTTTACACTGTGCAGAAGAGAAATCATTATATGCTGGGGCTGACTAACATAGTTTTGTTCCATTGAGCTGTTAAATAGGTTAGCTACAAGCTTATTTCAGCACTAGAACTAGTTAGGCTCAATTCAGACAGAGCACCAGCCTTTTATTTGTCATTCTCTTCTGATTTTGGGTAGAACATGAGGGTAAAAATGGAGGAAAAAAACAGTGGAAAACCATATAGTGTCAACTCCCCACAATCCAATATCACATGGAATTTTCTTCACAACGAGGTTCACCATATAGCCCACATTCAGGCGTATTATAATGGATTCAAATGATGCAGATGACATTGTATGATGTATCTCCCATGAGCTGCACTGTGAAACATCAGCGAATTATATTCCCAGCATCCAGCATTGCTATGCACAGAATAGAAAGAGTTTAACTTTTACCGGGAATCTTGTACAAAGAAATGCTGATAAAGTTAGGGTGTGGGGTACCTGAACGTGTTATACCACTTTTCCTGTTCCCCTGAGGTTCTGGATCCTCTTGGGATACTGTCTCCGCATTCCTGCAGTTGACTTGGTCATTTCCATCCATGTCTGTTTGGTTGGATAGGTTGTCTTTTTCTCCCCTCCTTGGCAAATATCACCACTACATTTCTCCACATCCTGCAGCCGGTAAGAGTCAGATGCCCCAGGGGTTTCGGTAGGGTATAAAATGGTGTGATTGGGGGGAGGTGATGCAGCTTTCCAAGGTCTCCTTTCCATTTGTGTTTGGGCCTATCTATTTGTATGGGAGTCCTTGTAACCTGTGTTAGAATCCCTTCAATTACTATTAGAGCAACAGATCATGTTTCTATGAAGCACTTCATGTAAATAAACATCCCAAGGCACTTAAGAACTCTTCCTTGACAGATTCCTCAGCTGAGCATGCCCACTTACTCTGATTTGTCAAGGAACCTGGAAGGGGAATGCTAATACAGAGATTCAATTCAAAAGCCACGATAAGACTCACTTCAGTTATCAACATGTTCTCAACCTACAAATGGTTCTCTAGACTGGTCAGGGACTATTGGTTTAAAAGTCTGTTTATTGTCTTTGGACTTTCATTACCACAATTGAAATCTGTTCCTAGCCAATATCCCATATTTTATCCTCCATAAATTTGATTGATGCCATCCAAAATTCTGTTGCTCATGCCTTAACATGCATCTCTTTGTTTTTGATATTAACCTGTGCTCTCTGACAATTGACTCCCAATTAAACAATGCCTCAATATCAAATGCTCAATTTTTTTTCAAACCTCTCCATAGATTTGTCCCTCCCCATCTCTGTAACTTTCTCCAGTCTCACTGAGTTATATGCGATTCTCTAATACTGACATCTTCCGCATCCTCACTTTTACTCAATCCACTATTGATGGCTATGCCCCCAGTAACTTGCTTCTAATTTTTGGAATATCCCCTTTACATCTCTCCCTCTCCAAAAACAGTGTTAAAACCAAGCTCTGTCCTAATTCTATTTATGGGCGAAGTCTCAAATTTTGTTTTCCAGTGTCCTTATGCATCTAGCTTGTCCCAAGGGTCATAAGTATCTCTCTCTGACAGAGCCATTTTTGACTACTTGTATCTTGAGGAGTGTCATTCTGCAAGTGTAGGCAGGACCTCCATGAACTACTAGAGTAAAGGGATTGACCCAAGCATCATGCTCTAGCCAAATAAACTGACTGATTCCAATGCTCCTCTGAAAGGAGTATTATTATGTTTTATTACAATTATTATATAAATGTTGTTGTTGTTTACCATCAATTGCATTTTCTGTGATTCAAGCAATTTTGGCTCAGTCATTTCATTTGAAATTGAATACATAATTTATGTTATTACTTCAGTGTCAGGTTCAAGAAGAACTACAATCTCAAAGCTGTATTCTTCTCCTTCACTTAAAGAGGCTGTCAACTTGTTCTGGTATTTCAATTTATAAGGAAGTTCTCATAGTGTTGTCACAACCATTCTTCCCAATAAAGACATAAAGGAATAGAGGGATATGGTCCCTAGAAGGGTAGGGGGTTTTAGTTCAGTTAGGCAGCATGGTCAATGCAGATTTGGAAGCTGAACAGTCTGTTCCTGTGCTGTAATTTGCTTTGTTCTTGGGCACATTTTCATCACCGTGCCATTGTGCCAACCCAGTCTGTTATTTCATGGCTTACTTGTGGGATTTAGGATGTAGGAACAGTTTTCTTCTTTGCATCTCAAATCAGCCTTTGCTTAGGGACATTTACAAGAGTTTTACATCTTTCATTAAATATTAATTATAAGGCCCCATCGAAGTGATAACCATTTGGATTTTTTATCTTAGTTTGCTACTCATTGACTCCAAAGCAAGCAACCAAACTTGTAAAATTGTGATTTCAACATACTTAACCATCTAATCAAAGAAAGAAGTTGGTGAGCTTTGTCATTGGGAAAGGTTTGAGGGGCTTTACGGGAGAGTGGTGCAGTGATCTGTTTGGACAAAAACTTACACCTAGCAACATTTTATGGATGAGGATATTAAGTGGAACAATTGGTTAGTTGAAATCTGGGCTCTTTAAACTCCCAAATATTTGCAAGTTAATAAAAGACTGAAGCAGCAAGATTTAATAGGAAAGCAATATGTGTAAACTGAACTTACCAGATTGTTTCACC
This sequence comes from Sphyrna mokarran, assembly GCA_024679065.1. Classification (NCBI taxonomy): domain Eukaryota; kingdom Metazoa; phylum Chordata; class Chondrichthyes; order Carcharhiniformes; family Carcharhinidae; genus Sphyrna; species Sphyrna mokarran. Next base: position 79,754,674 of record JAGIQG010000002.1, read on the forward strand.
ATTTAAAATCCAATCAAAGTTAATTAAAGATATAAATTTAATTTGAAACAGTAACCCTGTTAATCGGGCGCCGAAGAATGTGCAAAAGGGATATGAAGTTGATTTCAGTGCAGCAGATTAAAATCTGTTGACTCAAACAAAATACGTTTGATGGAGGAAGTTGGAAAATTTGTAATCAGCAAAGCAAGCTTAATGGATGCACATTGTTAAGTGAATGTGACTGAAAGAAAGAAAACAACTTTTATTTTTATAGTACACTTCACGACCTTGGAGTGTCCCAAAGCAATCATAGCCAATTAGGTATCTTAACAGGGCAGTCACTCTGTAATGCAGGGAAATGGAGCAAATTGTTTGCATGCTGTAGGGTTCCACCAATAGCAATGAGGTAAATAACCATATAACCTGTGCTTGTAATGTTGATTGAGAAATAAATATTGAGCAGGATTTCGGCAACAACAACTATTTGCACTTTATTGCTCATTTAACAACAGCAACATACATGGGCCTTTCATGGAATGAAAAGACCCAAGGTGTTTCACTGCAGTATTATAAAATAAAGTATGACTTATAATGCCAGATAAGAAGGCATTAGGTCAGGTGACCCAAAACTTCATCAAAGAGATAGGTTTCAAGCAGGGTATCAAAAGAAGAAAGCAAAGTAGCAAGGCAGAGGAGTAAGCAGGGAATTACATAGATAGGGCTCTAGGCAACTGAGGGCACAGCCACCAATAATGGAGCAATTAAAATTGAGGATACACAAGAGGCCAGAATTAGAGATGCACATAGATCTTGAGAATCATAGGATTGGAGACAGCAACAAAGACAGGGAAGGCTGAGGCCATGAAGGGTTTGAAAACAAAGAGGAGAATTTTAAAACTACAATGTTGCTTGACTCAGAACCAGTGTAGGTCACTGAGCACAGGGGTGATCTGTATTAGGATTTGGAGGGTCCAATGTGGGAGATCAGCCAGGGGTATATCACATCTAGAGATAACAAAAGCATATATAAAGTTTCAGCAACAGCTGAGATGAGCCAAAGGCTGGGTGAAGAGATGTTACGGAGCTAAAAGTAGATGATCTTAGTGATGGCTCAAAAGTGAAGTCGAAGCACATCTCGCAATCAAATGAGCCACCAAAGTTGCAAACAAACTAACTTAATCTCAAACTGTTGCCAGGGAGAAGGATGGAGTAGGTAACTAGAGAACAGAGTTTTGAATGGAGATTGAAAACAATGGCTTTAGAATTCCCAATATTTAATTGAAGTCAGTGTAATGAATTAAAAAATTAAAGTGGCCCAAGACACTTTACCAGAGTGTTATCAAACAACATTTCCGAGCCACATAGAGATTGGATAGGTGACCAAAAACCTGGTGAAAGAGTTAAGTTTGAAGTAGTATTTTAGAGGAGTAGGATAAGAAAGGAGGAATTCTAGCACTTCAGGAAAACCTCCTTTAAATACTGTCATGGGAATTTTTTTTTTTTACATGCCTCTGAGGGAAGATAAACTCTTGAATACCTTCATCAAAAAGATAATGTCTCCAATAGCTCAGCATTAGCCAAAACTGAAATCAGACTGGTGTGCTCGGGTCTCTGGAGTGTGGCTGGAATCTAAACCATCCAACCTGAAATTGACTGCAACCACTCAACCAAGCATTATATTAAAAATACAAAATTAATGGAGGGTTTGACAGCGTAGGTGTTGAGAAAATGTTTCTCCTCATTGAATAATCCAGACCAAGAATCAAAGACAGCCAAACTTTTGGAAAATTCCATCGTAAGTGTCAATAGTGAAAACTGATGTGAATCTCTCAGCCCTAGTTGCACTTTTTAGATACTTTAGGAAAAGAACTCCCCATGTGAAAAACACTGCTTGTAGCACAAACTGTCTGTTTCACTTGCCCTGGGGATCATCTGAACAGGTCTATCAATAGCACTGCATTTAAACAACTCTATAACACTTGCTCAAAGTAGTATTGTACTTAATGTTAAAACGAAGTCCAACTTATACTTTTCATCAAAACATGTCACACAATTTTACACTTTGATCATGGTAAGGAAGATTTTCTCTGTGTACTATTTTATATTCAACAGAACCTGAAAATGCCTTTTTCATCAGAAATCACCTTCTTGTTAAACGTAGTCCACGTGAGAAATTTTCAGTGCGTAACATTACCTTCCTTCAAACTCACACAGCAAGAACTACTTATATGAGGTACTGAACCCAGCATTAATTATTCTACAGCACAAAACAGCAATAAATAACTACAGTTTAATGCGATAAAGAACATAAGAAATTTTAAAAACTTTTCATGTAGTCAAGATCCTAAAAAATGAAATCAACACCGTGCAGCTTTCCCTTCCATATGGAAATCGGTAGCTTAAGGAGACAGATTTGAGCACCAGTTTGCAGTTTCATAAATGCAAATACATTGTATAAAAACATAGGAAAACTATGCACATGTATAAATGCTGAGAATTTGAAAACTGATTAATTTAAATTTTTTTTTATATAGTTATAATACATCAGAAACACTAACTGGGAATTCTGACTGCATCCCGGTGTCATGCACTATGGGAGCGTTCAGCAACCCAGTTGAAAGTCCACTGAATCTCAGTGGGACAAGACGATCCCGGCAATTGGTAGTGTAGAAAAGTCCTGTCTGATGGCTGGGACCAGTGCAAGGAATGACCAGGGAATGATACTGATGGTTGCTTGACCAAAGTGCTTCATTCAGTTCAACAAATCTACTCTCATTAAGATGATAATGTACTTTGTATATTTTTAAGGCACAGCAAGATAGATTATTGAAAAACAAAGGAGTGAAAGGTTACTGGGGGTAGGCAAGAATGTGTGGTTGAATTTACAATCATATCAGCCATGATCTTATTCTATGGTGGAGCAGACTCGAGGGACTGAGTGGCCAACTCCTGTTCCTAATTGGTATGTTTGTAAGATTATAAGAATCCTTGTTTGAAGGATGTGTTTATATTTATATGATAGTGGTTGGAGCTTAATTGAGATATTGCTGCTTATTCACTATAGGTTAATTCAGACAATTGTAGCCACTCTGGTCTTCAAGAAATAGGTCCAATTTTTGTAGATTTCTACTTCCAGATTACTGTTCTTTTTTCAAACACTGTTTTCAATTTGTAAGAAAGCTATAACCTTGCTCACAATATTGGGCAAGATTTTAACTCATTCAAAATAAATTCACTTCGACACAATTAACATCAAGCCCAGTGAATCAGAGACAGTGTTGCTATAAGGAAAACTGGACTAGAGTATGGATTTTAAGTAGCGGAGCGACTTAAAACGATTCAGGCTCAGACTTCTACCTAGATTAGTTCTTGGAAAATAAATCAAATTGGCTGCTAGTTTGCTGATATTTTTCAGTGCACTGATGCTTTGTTTGAGGCTGACTTTGGTAATCAAAGCACTACCTCATTACACTAGCACGCTACCCACTTTCCTACTTAATGGAATTGCTGCCAAATTGAGAGTGGGCATTTTTTGCATTTCACAGGGTAACACAACCTTCCCAATTTCTGGCATCATACAAAACTGTAAAATGAGAGTACTTGCTTGCCAGAATTTGGTCTTGCTAAGAGAAGCTAGAACTAATTGAACAGGCTAATTTCTTTGCAGTATTTAAGTGTGGAATGGTTGTTCCCTTTTGCTCATTAAGTATTTTTTCTCCTCACCTCCACTACATCTGATAATGGATATTTTGACCACAAAGGAGCACATTCAAGTTTACCAGAATTATGCAAGATCTGCCTGGAAGAAAGATTGTTTAAATTTGATTGTCATTCACTTGAATCCAGAAATTTGAGAAGTAATCTAATTGGACTGCTTAATGTTGAAAAAGGAATGATAAGATCGATGTAGAGGAACAATATGGTATCAGCAAGGGCTCAGATTACAGCATTCTTTCCTCCAGACTCAAAAATGCAAATTTCACATAAAATGACAGAATCAGAGAATGCCTACAATGCAGTAAACCATTTGACCCATCAAGCCTGCACCCACCGCAATCCCATCCAGGCTGTATTCCCATAACCCCTCATTTTTACCCTGCTAGTTCCTCTGACATTAGGGTCAATTTAGTATGGCCGATTAACCACATTTTTGTACCGCGGGTGGAAACTGGAGCACCTGGAGGAAACCCACGCAGACATGCAGAGATTGTGCAAACTCCATATAGACGGTGACCTGAGGCTGGAATTGAATATTGGTCCCTGGTATCGTGAGGCAGCAATGCTAACTACTGTGTCACCGTGCCATAGTACCACAATTGTGCTGTACCACCAGAGGTGCTAAACTTTAGGTGAGATATTAAAAAAGACCCTCATCTGCCTTCTCAAGTGGTCATAAAAGAACCTACAACACTATTTCAAACAGAGAAGCTCTTTCTGATGTCCTGGCCAAAATTCAACTTTCAACCAATACTGCTAAATTTGATTAATAGGCAATTATCACACTTCTGCTTCTGAGACATTTCTTGAGCAAACTGGCTGTCACATTTCCTATATTACAACAGTGACGACATGTAAAAATACTTTTGTTGGCTGTGAAGAAGTATGGGATAGCCTGTGGTCCTGAAAGGTGCTATATAAATACTTTTGCATCCTGGTGGGGGAATCCAGGACAAAGGACACAGTCTTAAGACGAGTGTAAGGCTATTAAAAAGTGAATTCAGAAGGCAATTTTTCACACAAAGACTTGTGGTAATCTGGAATCTTTCCTCCAAAAGGCTTGGGATGCTGGGAGGCCAATTAAAATTTGCAAGACTGAAATTGATGTGTTTTTCTATGGTAAGACTATCAAGGGGTGTCGAGCTGTGATATATACCAGCCATCAGTTGCTAGATTAAGTCATCTCCTTTAACAAAGGAAGGTAATTTTTTTTTAAGGTCACCACCATTAATTGCTGTTAAGTAAAGACTGGATCAATTCTTTCATAATTTATGTTTAGGCGGTCCCTCAGGATCTTGCCTTTTCCTTTTATTTTTTAGTGTAAAACTCAGTTGAAAGGCTGTGTAGTAACTGGAATACTTTATGCATTCCACGGACTCTATTTGTAGTTTCCGTACTATTTAAAGAAGTCAGAAGGAAATATGAGTTTGACAGAAAGGTGATGTCCATTAACTTAAAATGAACGCAAAATGGTCCATAAACAGGTGGCTGTCCTGACTGGCCCAAGTCTCTACATGATTGGTGATTGGAACCATACCTAAGATGTATGTCAGGACCTTATAGAATTGCCAGAGAAGCTCAAATTCCATATGGGCAATACACCCTCTCCCTATGGATCCCGGAGCAGGTAAGTCCAGGGTCTTGGGCTGGGAGAGTTTGGTTAGATATCGGAACAGGGAAGTGCAAGGTGGACTTAGTGGAGGGAGCAGGTCGGAATGAAGTGGGGTTTAATTTGAGTAATGCTGCCCCCCGATAGGCCAAGGGCAGCCCTGATTCACAACTCAGCCGGATGCTTAACCTCCAGCCAGCAAACATCTCAACAGGACTCGAGGTTAATCAGCAGCTCGCAGTAAGTCTAAGCCGCCTCAAAGACTTTTATTCTAGAAGATTCCTCATGTTGTCTGCTGAGCAGACCAAGTTTCTGTCCCAACTTCATCTTGCTGTGTCCTTTTCAACTTTAAAGGAATTCTGCAACAGCTGTTTCAGCTAGCTGGGTCTGCCTGAACTATAACTTCTCCATGGAGAAACTCTCACTTCTAAACTCTTGCAATCACGTGATCTGATATCCACATCTCTTGGATTTTTTTAAAAAAAGTTATGCATAGCTTTAAAAACACTACATTCTTATCCCCTTATTGTGTGTCTGCATCTATGTCTTATATAATGAACTTGAACTGGGCATGAATGTATGAATAAACAATATTCCTGATTTAGCTCCAAAGAAAGTTTGCTGTGATTCATTTTAAACACTGATCTCACAAACTGATGGTTTGAGGGAACACACCACACCTCTTTCAGAATTAAAACATCTCTGTTTATGCACTGATGATGAGAAAATAAAGGAGCCCAGGTTTGTATCTCTCCCTTGTCTGTAACAATACCAAAACACGTTTTCTATAACACATGAAGGAAACTAAATCCAATTGAGGAACAAAGAGAGAATATACGCGGCATGTTTGCACAGTGATTTGTACAGCTTTCCCACACACAATACCAGGCACCTAGATTCAATTCTGGCATTGGGTGACTGCCTGTGCAGAGTTTGCACATTTTCCCCATGTCTGCATGGATTACTTCCGGTTTCCTCTCTCACTCCAAAGATGTGCAGATTATTTTGATAGGCCATACTAAATGGCGCCATGGTGTAAGGCGAATTAGCAGGGTAAACATGTGGGGTTATAGGGATAGGGCCTGGATGGGACTGTTGTCAGTCTAGCCTCAATGGACAAAATGGCCTCCTTCTGCATTGTAGGGATTCTATGAATCTATGAACTTTCAATAAGCTAAATAAAAAGAAAATTCTTTGGTTTATAAGAGTGAGCAATGAAGATTTCCATACAGTGCACATAAAAATATAAGGAATTGAAGCAGAATAGGCTATTTAGTCCTTTGAACCTGTTCCACCACTAAATAAAGTATTGGCTGATTGGGTTGTGGCTTTATTTAATTCAATTTTTTGCCTGTGCTTTATAACCTTTGATTCCTTTGTTAACCAAAATTCTTCCTTGTTTGATCTTGAATGTTCAACGAACTACAGCTTGCTGGGAAACAGGACTCCAAATACTAATGACCATCTGAAAGAAGAAATTCCTCCTGATCGCCATCTAAAATGGGAGACTCTTTATTTTGAAATCATGACCCCTGGTTCCAGATTTGTGATTTCTTTATCAATACTGAATTGTGCAAATGGCTAACAAGCATTTTAATTATGACTTCTCAACAACAATATGTAGGACCAAAATGATATCCAACTGAGGTTCCATAACAGTCCAAGGATGACCTTCTTAATTCCAAGTCAACATACTGAACACAAATGACTATACTCAATATGAGATTGCACAGTCAATAGTTACTCTCCATTCCAATATACATGGTTGTTGGATCCTCAAGTTGTTCTGTTTTGTCCCTTATAACTGGTACAGATCTGTAGCGGCTGTTTTCCTTCAGGGAGCTAATTAGAAGCACCCTTCTGCACCCTCACTTTCCTCGGCACTAGCCCAGCCCACTACAAACTCCTCACCTACAGAACCCATTAATTGGCCAGCCAGGATGAAGTTGCATTGTATGGGGGTGGGGAAGGGAGCGGGGAGACAATGGCAGTTGAAAGCACATTTCACACCCGCTTCTGGGCCCACCAATAACGCGCACCTGATGATTCCGGATTTAGGTCTGAGATTACTTTACTACATATTTTAAATAAAACAGCAACATCTGCCTCTCTTCTGTCCCAAGGCACCTTTCCATTATTTAAGGATTTCTGGAAGACTTGTGTCAAAAGTTCCTGCAATTTCCTCCTTTATTTCCTTAAGAATCTCTGATGATTTCTTCTAGCCCCCGAGATTTATTTGCCTCAAGTTTGCACAGCTGTACAGCTGCCATATTGGTAGTAAAGTGAACAGGATCACAATTTAACTCCACAACATCCTTTGGTCATCTTTTTTGATTAAATGTTATTTGTTGCTCATTGCCTAGACAAAAACTTACTTGGGACTCCTGCCATATTTAATTTTAGTTTATTTGCCATTCTGTCGCCTTTTTTTGCATACAAACATTGACTGTCACATCACTGATCTATAATTTCCTGTGTTGGTTTTGACACAGGACAAAGCTGGTCTCTCAGTGGAACAAGGCATATTTACCACTTTGATAGGTTGGCATTAAATTTGCTGAGTCCACTGGAAATGCAGTGTAAAGAGACTTGTGTCGGTCAACCTTGGCCTAGGTCCCAGCCTACATGACAGGATCATTTCATAACCAAGGTAGATGGTTAATATCTGTACCGGCAAATTAGATGTACCCTATTGGCACAGTGGCAAAATGATAAACACTGCTGCCTCACAGTGCCAAGGACCTGAGTTCAATTTCAGACTCCAGCCACTGTCTGTGTGGAATTTGCAGGTTCTCCCGATGTCTCTGTTTCCTCCAGGTATTCAGGTGCTCTGGTTTCCTCGCACAGTCCAAAGATTTGCCGATTAGTTTGATTGGTCATGCTAAATTGCTTCTTAGGGTCAGGGGGACTAGTAGGGTAAATATATGGGATTTTGCGGATAGGGCCTGGATGTGATTGTTGTCGGTGCCGGTTCAACGGGCCGAATCGCCTCCTTCTGTACTTACTGATTTTATAATTCTATTATTGTGTCATCAGAACTGGTAGTGAATCCAGCCACTTGGCAGTGGAAGACTAGTAAGAAATAAAATTGGTAAATTTGTCTACTGTACCTCAGGGATTTTAACCAATCACCTACGAGATCAAATTTCGACTTTTGGTTTGTACACAATCCTCGGTGAAATCAAATCAGTTCTCAACAAGCAAAAGTTCCACTGGATCCCAGGGGGTTTAATTTGTGGAATTCCTGATTTAGCTTGGGCATTTCCGAGACATCCATTAACTAGCATGCAATTCAGACACAGAGGAAACTGACCCCCTTCTCTCCAAACTGGAATTTGGGCTGCTTGTTACATAGGATGGGAACCTGCTGAATCTGTTCAAATTGAAACCTCCCCTCCACCGACCCCCAATCATAATAGGTAATTGCAATAAACATTGCAATAGTGGTAACATTAGTATGACAAATTATTACATGTTTAGAAAATATCACAAAAAGGATCATCAGCTGTTTTGAGGGTTGATTTAAATATTGGTGCAAATATTGCACTGCTTAAACTCCTTAAAAATTAACTGTATTTTCTTCCATTCAGTGGCAAAGAAAACATTTGTAAAATAGATTTGCTGATTTTTTTTCCCAACTATATTCAATGGAAAGAAAAAAAACAAAGGGCGCAATCTTTCGGCCTACTGTGCCAGGTGATTGGCACAATGGGCTGGGAAGATAAAACAAGAGGCTTTTGCGCCAGGCGTGAATGAGTCTCACATCAAAAGCCATTTCCTGACTGTATTTTGCTAGCATGATTGTCTTCACACTCAGAGTACTGAATGGCGTAATGCAATGATTCGCGGCTCACCGAAAAAAAAACCAGTGCCATTCTTTCTCGTTTTCTCATTTGTTCGACACTTTGAATTTTTTCGTAAGGTCACACCCAGAATGTTTGGAAGATCACTGCATTTAATTTGACAGATACATGATAGCACTATTGCAAAGCAGCTACCCTAAATGTTATCCTCGCTTCTCCTAATCCAGAACTGGCTCACTAACTATGGAAACAAACAGTAAAGCAGATCATTTCAAGACTGTATGAGAATTGATGTTACCATTTGCTTGATCTGGGAATTCTTAAAAATAACCAGAAATTGGTTTGTTGTTCTATATTCAATGTAATACCACCCAATACATAAAGTGACAGTATGACAAAATAAAGCCAAACTAGTCTGCAACATTCTTACTTTATGCAGCCTAAATTCAAATAAAAAATGGATATTTCAAAATGAGCTTTACCCTTTTAATGGGCGATGATTATACAATGATTGCGACTCTACTATGTAGTATAAACAGCTTCCCTTTCTAACCAGAAAGCCGCTCACGTGTAAATCTCATCAGTCTATTAAGTTAAAAGCAGACATTTCTAATTGATTCCAGAAGTTTTTCTTTCACCGAAGGAGGAGTAGAGGAAGCTGATAATGAGCAACTTTTTACAGGAGGCGGCTGTGTGCAACAGCTAGTTACATTGGTGGAAATAAAAAGCAATTTTACGGTCAATTGGTCTGAGCATCTGGATTTGTATATTGCAGAGTAAGATAATGGAAGGCAGTGGAGCTCACACACAGTGCAAAGAAGTGCGCATTAACAAATCCTGGCATAAGCTATTGCAAACTTGGAAGATACTAAAAAAAAGCTAGTGCTATTTTGTGTGCTTTAATAGTCACTTTCAGTACATATAAACATCTAATACTTGTAAATCCCTTCTATGGGTAGTACACCATATAGCACATTCCCACATTTATATAAATTTATTCTGATACACATCCCTCCTGCTGAGACTGGTATTGCTTTGGTATGCTAAATTGTTGATTAAGTGTACCCCCAAGAGGACAAAGAGGACAAAGTCTTATAACTTCATGAGCAATGACGTTACTAAGAATCGTTAGCAGTATTTCCAAGCACAGTAATATGCAGAAATGAGTAATTATGCCTCTTTCTCATTATAGATGATTTATGGTATTACATACTGCATGTGTTGCAGAAATTAATATTTTGTCCAGTCTCTGCACAAAATTCCAAGTCGATGCATAGGCACGTGGCCCAGTGTAATTTTTGAACGGGGCCTGTAAAATGGAATGAAATTTGTTCTGCCAGGATTCCATTGACGGGAAAGTAGGTTACAATATGCCACTGAGAAACCAGCAATAGGGGCGGAGGGGATTTGTTAAATGTCACTCCACGCCAGTGTCAATGGCATATGTCTGGGGGAAATCGATTCTTAGCCTTCCATAGGAAAATCCGTTCAGTATGCCACCTTACAGACCTCAACAGAGTCATGTCAGTACAGCACACCCATTCTGACAGTCTTAATGAATCAATTCCCACAATTTGGGACAGGATCAGCATTCCTGGAAGTCAGCAGATTTATGCCTCATTTGTCCTATGCTTGGTCCAATAGAGCTGAAATATTGACATTTTGGTTCTGAGGAGAATATTTAATGGAGCCTGTGAGAACAGGAGGCATGGTGTATAAGCTTAGTTAATTAGGTGGGATGTGAGATTTTGATTTGCCTACAGCAGGATGAGATGCAGAAATAAAGTCAATGCTGTGTTTGAAGTGTGTCGAGCATTAGGCAATCTGAAGAAGTTCATACATGTAATCAATTTGCATTCTATGAATATTCATTAACATAAAACAGTTTTCAATAACATCCTACCTTCAAGATAAAGTGAGTAGTGCACGGAGATCTCATGGCATCCGGTTTAGGGATCTTTAAAGTTGGCATTTACATTTGTGTTGTAAGGCCAGTGATTTTCCTTGTTTAACTCTGCGGCACAAGGGAGGGGAAATAGAGAATAGTACCTTGCTGGGAGGCTTGGGACTGGCAAGAGTGATTCAGTGGTGAGGGGATTATGGTGTGGGATCAGGAACACGGTGGAGTGAAATAGAAAGCACATGACATCCTGAACAGTATTCAGTCAATCAAGGTAAGAAAATGAGGGGCTCAAAGGGTAGTATCCGTACTTTCCAAACATATGTCCATTTCATGGTGTTGGCTGGCAGAGATTTTACGGGTTTTTGAGTTGACCTTCAACATTTCAATTATCTCCATTGATACTGATGTTGGGCAATGTCCTTTACAATGCCATAGAAGGGAGGGGGAGTTGAGCCTATAAGTTATCACGTTCTACAAAGTGGCAGTATAACTGGACACTAACATGAACTTTCAATAAAGAATAAATAAAAAAAACAGACCATTGTTTCTTCCACAATCAAGGGAATATCCCTTCTAACCATTAACGCATACCAACCATGAGGTATGCCAGTGTATTGTGTCTCTGACTTGGCTTGTCTCAACAAATAATTATGATGCACACAAAGTGAAAATAATATGTGAAATGTTTAAAACTGAAAGTTAATTGTGAAAAATCTTGTGCCATCTTTGTATTCTCAAGTCTAATGTTAATAGCAAAGATATTGGACAGGAAGATATAGGCTATGAAGCAGTTTCTCTAGGAAGCTCTTCTATATCCTCCCATACCTGCTTCCTTGTCAACTGACAGTGAGTTTCACTACTGAAAAGCTTCCCCGTCTCCCAGCTGAATCACTTGTTTTCCATTGCTCACCATGGACATGAGGAATGAGATGTTATCGACTAAATCCCAGCCTCAATCTTTAGCAGTAACAAATACTTTAACAATGCTGTCATTAGTGGAGACTTTATGCTGTTCTATTGAATGAAATAAAAAGTACAAATCTACCTATCAGTTCCAGTGTGGAATGAATATGCAAAGTATACAACATGGCAGGAGAAAGATCAGAATTAGTTGTTCAGAAGTTTGTCTAAAACTCTGATCTTTCCAGATTGAGGTCTAATTGAAGGTATAGCATTTTCAAACATACAGAAGTTAAATCAAAAGTATCATGTTAATGAAAGCATATTTTATTACATTTTACTCTAGCCTTAAATAGTAGTCTAATGATAGAAATGATAAGTGAGCCGGTAATATTATAATACCATTGTTTACAGTGCAGCTGGTATTTAAACAATTGCAACTTGAGAATCGTATGGTTCTGTGGCAGTAAAGTGCAGTATGCCCAAATCCAGAAAGGGACTTCATTTTGTTCAGATATATTCCCTTCACAAATTCATAACCAAATATTAAGAGCTCCTAGACACTATTTCTAAACTTTATTTCACAGAGTTTTCCCCTCATTTTTCAGTTTTTCTGTCCTTAATGGCTACATTTTCTGACCTTACCCTGCTTCTTTGCCATTTTTGTTTCTTTATTCTTCCATTTTTCTTTCAATCCTTCTATATATCTGAGATCATTCATGCCTCCAGCTCTGTTTTCTCTACTGTTAAGTCTCACCCTTTCAAATTGTAGGTAGGCTCACAATCTCTTTATTGTCTTAGTTTATCACTTGGCATTCTTCTTTATTCCATCACTTTTAACGACAGATGTTGCTTCAAAAACCTCCTTCTCCTGCCCAATAATCTTCTCGGCAGATCCTCTCAAACTCAGTAAAACTAATTTCAACAGCATCTTTGGAGATCTTGACCCATTTCACAATGAAAAGTAGCAAGATCACCAAATTCACATCCTCCTCCAGATCATACAACATGTTAATTTGAACATATGCTGCTGTTCTTTCATAGTTAAAATTCCCTACCTAACAGCATTATGGGTGAACCATCAAAACACAAGGACTGCTGTACAGCCAAGAGAATGAATTCCTCAAGCCAACAGAAATATGACTTTGTTAACATCACAAAAGGAGGAGATGGAGGTAAAACAATTTTTTTTTTATTTTCTACGCTCAAGAGAGGCCAAACTGAACTCTTTTATTTTCACACCACCTGTCTGTAAGCAAAGGAGTTCACATTTTTGAAACAGGCTGTGATTGTTTCCCCAAATCCCTGGTTTGTGAGGTCAATTTTTAAAATGACTCGGTCTCTATGTCTCTGGTCAAAACAATCAGTTTTGACTAGGGACATAGAAACTGCTTGTCAGCTTACAATGGATTTATTAATGGAGATGCAATATGACCATGCTCTTTGGAAGATTCCTGCCATCACCTGCTGAATATGCCCAGTCTCTGAATGCCAACTTAGGATATAAATAGCAGTCTTTAGCAGGTCTCCTGGTACAAGTTTTGATGGCTTCTCATTTGGTTTAGAACCAAACTGGGAAGATGGATTGTCTGCTGGTCCTTGGTTTCATTGTTTGTAATGTGTCCTCATAATGAGAGGTGTGAGAGTTCACAAGGATGAGGGTTGAGTGTTTGTCCTGGAACTGTTCTTGGAAATTTCCATAGACTGCAGCCAACTTATGAATTATGAGACTTGCAACAGCCATTTATTGGTTCAGTAAGGTCCGCTTTTTAAGTAAGCGGAAAGGTAAGATTTGATAGAATGGTTTATGATTGTTTTATGTTTTATTAGGAAAATATCACTTAGTTTCTTTCACTTTCTCAACAGGGAGTAATTTTGGCTTTGGGTAGGAGTTGAAATTGGGCAATATTGAAATGACATTTCTTTGGCTGTCTCTCTCAATTGCAAAGTGTAGTTCCAAATTTAAAATGGAGTTCCGACTGGTGATCACAAATTTTAAACTTCTGTTTAGTCAAGGCTAACCTGCATGGGTTAGAAATGTTATAGGATTGTTTTCACTGGCAAGAGAGAGGCTGAGGAGAGACCTGACAGAGCGCTACAAAATTATGAGAAACATGAGCAGGGTGGATAGTCTGAGGCTTTTTCCAGGAGTGGAAGTATCAATTATAAGGGGGAACAAGTTCAAGGTTGGAGGGGAAAGTTTAAGAGACATGTGCAAGGGAAGTTTTTCACACAGGGAATGGTGGATGCCTGGAACATGCTCCAGAACAGGTGGTGGAATCAGGCACATTAGTAATATTTAAGAGGCATCTGCATGAGTACATGAATAGGCAGGAATAGACAGACACAGACCAAGAGCAAAAGGTCTTTCTTTAGTCTAGTTCAGGCATCATAATTGACAGGCTTGGAGGGCCAAAGGGCCTGTTCCTGTGATGTACTTTTCTTTATTCTCTTTGTTGCAGCTACCTTAAATTCTCCAGTGTCACTACTATATTGCTGATGTTAGCAAGATAGTGGTTTGACAGCATCCAGAATCACTGTCTGATTCTTGGCATGAGAGCAGGAATCATCAGATATTGCCACAGCCAAATTAAGTGACAGGGAGGCTAGGTTCTAAGGCAAAAATGGGGTCAGAGAAATTGCTCATTAGAACTGCATGGTTTCCTATTATTGGAGTTGGAATTCTTGTTTTAAATCAAAACCTCAGAAAATGTTGGAATTCTGGAAAGTGGAAGTGTCACAAGAAAATGTGCCAGAACTTTTTTTAAAAAGATATACTGCTTAGGAGTTTTTGAGAAATTTCTCCTTCTTGTTGGCAGCAGTGAAAGCAATGCCTAATAATGGAGCCTCAAGTGTCAAACATTCATTTCACAGAATAAAAGCTAAGTACATGAAATTACCAAAAAAATCTGATGAGCTTTGAAAATAATGGGAATGATCCTGACCAGGAAACCAAGTATGAGTCATGAATGTGTTGCACATTCATTGAAAATGAAAATCATTGCCCCCAATATATGGGCTTCGTTCTCACTTTCCATGGTATATGAAGAAAATGATGTATAAATTAATCACCATTGATTAAAATGCATGAAGTATTATCCCAGAAGGTTACAATCAAATATTTATTCTGCATAAACGTGACGTGAATACTAAATTACTGCTGAAACACTCGGAAGATTTAAGGATCTGACAGATGATTGTAATATTGGCATTCGCAATGCTTATGAATTTCATTGTTCTTCACTGGTGTAATTGTAGTTTTTAAGTTCATTTCCATCTGGCTTATGTATAACTTCGACTTAAAAAAATTGAAGCAGCACAGTGGTTTCATGAGCATAGGTCATGCAAAAATCAAATCATGCTTAGAATAACTTTAGCCTCAAGCCAAAACAGTTCCTGGCATGAAAAATTCTCACTTTTGTCAGTCATTATTGGTTAAATAACAGACTGTCTACTAAAAAAAAGCAACCACCTATAAATAACTGTGTTGTTTGTTGGGCCAAAGATTTATCTAACATGTGATGAAATAAGCAAAGCACTAAATTGCATAATTTGCAACTTAATTCAGCTTCGAGTCTAAATAGTGGCTTATATTAACTATTCAATATCCTCTTCAGTTTTAGTAATTTGGTTACTAGTCTGAATTACCTCTTCCTAAACTTTGAAAAATAAGTGTTCAATTTGCACCAATACTTCTTTCACTTTTTTCTTTATGTGTGATACAGCAATAGCTCTCTGCAACTCTGCTGTTTTCTGAATGCCTCATAGTAACTGGTACTGCAGAAAATTTTCATTTGCATTTCATGATCTAAGATACAAATTACAGAAGTGACACAGAAGATAGGATTTGCTGTAAGGTTCGTTCCGTAGTTGCTTTAAGCAATTAGATGATAGGGCTTTATTAAAGCTATTCCTTTATTCATGTACTGTGTGAGTAACATCGTGACAAGACAGCTCAAAATTCAAAAGCAAAATACTGTGGATTCTGGAAAACCAAATTAAAAATAGAAACACTGGGACTACTGGTTATGATGAAAGTCCTTTGACTCAAAGCACTGGGCTGATTTTTGCCACAGAACTAGGTGGGAAAAAGGAACTGCGTCTGGTTTTGAGTTAGAAGTCCACCCCTTTGGTGTAATCGATTAAGATTTTCATAGGGGCCAATCGTTAACTGATAATGGAGATGGGTTTCTATTTGATTAGAGCTAGTGTGGATAGCAATGGATGTGGGTTAAATGAAGTGTGGGACTCAGACTCCACTTCTGAAGCTGCAGAGGGGGGAGCCAGCTGACTATGTAAAAGCCTGCAACAAAACAACTATCTATAAATAACTATGTTGTTCGTTGGGCCAAAAACTTATCTAATATGGGATGGAACAGCCAAGCATTAAATTGCATAATTTGCAACCCAATTCGACAAGACATTTGAAAGAATACAGGAGAGCTGTGGCAGGACTATCCCTCACTTGATCAATGGCAACCCAGGTCTAATGTTGGAGATTGCAAGGAAGAGAATGGCAGGAGAAGGCTACTGCATCATTCATCTGTCTGTTCAGCATCTTCTTCCTCTTCCTCTTTTACTTCCTACTCCCGTTCATTTTCTGATGAACTGCATACTCCATAGCCCCACTATCCTCAAGGTCCACTTTCTGGTAGACCACGCATTGGAGAACGCAGCGAACCATCATAATTACCCCAAATCTTGAAAAAAGGCATTGGAGGGCATCACCTGACTGGTTCAGGCACTAAAATTGATCTTCAGATGCTCAACAGTCTGCTCAATGGCTTTCGTAATGAATAGCTATTCAAGATATCATCACTGCCTTTCTGTTTATGGCCACCCCACAGGATTCAGTGGCGATGTATCCCCATAGGATCCAGCCAGGTAGTTGCCTCTGCTCTGCTGTCCCAATGATGATATGACTGGTGACTTGGTTTGATCCTGTTGGTGAGTGCTCATTCTCCCAGTGACCTGTGCAGTCCCCTATGTCTCGCTTTCATTCTTCTGGACCTGGTGTGATGCCCTAGGGAATCCATGATTCGCTCACCACTCTCTACCTGCCTCCTGCACACACAACCCCAGACCCCCACATCCCACCCATCCTGACTGCCTCCTTCAATTGATTTGCAACAGTAACAACCCACACTCCTTTTTAAAAAAAATTCAATAACTTAACTTCAAAAAACTCACGATGAGCCTTTAAATTGCCTTCATTGGCCTCAATATGGAGGAGAACAGAATCCCTAATCTCTACTTGTTAACAATATCAGTGCTAAGAACAGCATCCTGTGACAGGTACGCAAGTGGCTGCTGATATTTTCGGGGGACACCTCACCATTGCTTCCAATCCCAGCTTTGTAGTTGTGAGGAAAGGTGATGGTGAAAGCTGGAAATTCAGCCCATTAACTTTGTTTGTCCCCACAGATGCTGTTGAACGTTTGCAGTATTTTCTGCCATCCAACTCTACCAAAGCCATTCCCAAACTTGGCTGAAAAAGGGAGGGATTGAACATAGGTCTAGCACCCTCATCCTGTAAAAGCCACCACTATAACAGAAACAACAAGTAGCCGCCGTACCTAAAAGACAGCATGGTGGCACAGTGATTAACATTGCCTCACAGCATCAGGTCTGGTTGTGTGTGACTGTGTAGAGTTGCATGTTCACCCCGTGTCTGTGTATTTTCCTCTGGGTGCTCCAGTTCTCTGCACAGTCCAAAGATGTGCAGGTTAGGCGGCCATGCTAAATTGCCCCTTAGGTGTCCAAAAATGTGTAGATTAGGGGGGATTAGCAGTGGTAAATATGTGGGGTTACAGGAAGAGGGAGGAGCACTGTGTTAAAGAGACAATTGGTGCTGGCAGGTCAGATGCATGGTGAACAGTGGCTAGCACTGCAGCATTACAGTGCCAGGGATCCGGGTTTGATTCGTGGCTTTCGTTACCATTGGTGTGGAGTTTGCACATTCTCCTCATGTCTGTATGGGGTTCTCTCTGGGTGCTCTGGTTTCCTCCCACAGTCCAAAAGATGTGCTGATTAGGTGCATTGGCTGTACTAAATTCTCCCTCAGAGTACCTGAACAGATGCCAGACTAGCAAAGGAGATTTTCACACTAACTTCATTGCGATGTGAATGTAAGTTTACTTGTGACTAATAAATAAACTTTATTTTTTCACTTCGCCTCTTGGATATACACCAGAGTACAAGACAGCACACACCGCCAGCAGAAGGAGATCCAGAGCAAGCAAAAGAAATAGTTTTAAGAAGGATATTCAGAGCTGGGATACCACCTGTACTTTAGGGAAAGAGGTTGCAACGGACCGCGATTGGTGTCAGGATCTTGCTGCTCATTGCCCTATACAGGACAGGAGGAATTATGTCTAAAGTAAGTCTGCTTTTCTTCAAAGTTCCAGCCATTTTCACCGTTGTGGAAGTTGAAAGAGAGTCAGCAGTCAAGGTCACCAACAGTCACTACTGTTTAAGTCATCACACATACATGTACGTTTCCAAAGCAGTGGGAATTTATTTAAAAAAGAGGTTCTGCTGTTTTAATACTTTTCAGCTACTTTAATTCTGCTCTTCAATGTAAATTTAGTGAGCCAAGAGAATATTCAAAAATGCATATGCGCAGAGCAGCCTGGCGATGGTGAGGTATGAATAGTTTGGTTATATAATAAGACCATAGCTTAATCCTAAGGAATTCATTACCACTAATCACAAAGCACAAATGCTTAAATCATTTATGAATATGCATTAAAATTCTTGAGTCAAATTAATGCCTTGTTAATAACACACATGTATATTTTTTTAAAATAATGTAGGCTGGAAATCCATTATGGTCAATATTTAGTTGCTGGAGTCATGTGCTCTGCAGCTGAGGTCGGCAGAACACAGGTCTGATGCTGCCTAAGTGCTCAACAGGAGCTGATCTCACATGGCACAGGCAGTCCATTCCTCTTCAAAGTAATCTGCCCTCTTCAAGAGAAAATGCACTCAGTGGAAGAGAGCTGCTGCTTGCAAGTAGGAACCGCACAAATAAGAGCATAAGGTATAGGAGCAGAATTAGGCCACTCTGCTTATTGAGTCTGCTCTGTCATTCAATTATGGCTGATATTTTTCTCATCCCCATTCTCCTTCCTTTTCCCCATAACCCCTAATTCCCTTATTGATCGAGAACATATCTATCTACGTTTTAAAGACACTCAATGACCTGGCTTCCATGGCCTTCTGCGGCAAAATGTTCCACAGATTCATCAGTCTCTGGCTGAAGAAATTCCTCCTCATCTCGGTCCTAAAGGATCGTCCCTTTAGCCTGAGGTTGTGCCTTCTGGTTCTAGTTTTTCCTACTAGTGGAAACATTCTTTCCATGTTCCCTCCATCCAGGCCTCGCAGTATCCTGTAAGTTTCAATAAAATCCCCCCTCATCCTTCTAAACTCTAATGAGTAGAGACCCAGAGTCCTCAACTGTTTCTCATATGACAAGCTCTTCATTCCAGGGATCATTCTTGTGAACTTCTTCTGGACACTTTCCAAGGCCAGCACATACTTCCTTAGATATTGGGCCCAAAACTGATCACAATATTCCAAATGGGGTCTGACCAGAAACTTATACAGCCTCAGAAGTACATTCCTGCTCTTGTATTCTAGCCCTCTCGACATGAATGCTAACATTGAATTTACCTTCTTAACTGCTGACTGAACTGCACGCTAACTTTAAGAGAATTTTGAACAATGACTCCCAAGCCTCTTTATATCTAAGCATTTTCCCATTTAGAAAATAGTCTATGCCTCCATTCCTCCTTCTAAAGTGCATAACCTCACACTTTTGCATGTTGTATTCCATCTGCCACTTCTTTGTCCACTTTCTTCACCTATCCATGTCCTTCTGCAACCCCCTGCTTCCCTGCCCCTCGATATATCTTTGTATCATCTGCAAACTTAGCAACAGTGCCTTCAGTTTCTTCCTTCAAATGTATATTGTGAAAAGTTGTGGTCCCAGCACTGATCCCTGAGGCACATCACTAGTCACTGACAGCCATCCTGAAAAAGACCCCTTTATCCCCATTCTCTGCCTTCTGCCAGTCAGCCAATCCTCTATCAATGCAAGGATTTTACCCTTATCACCATGGGCTCTTAACTTATTTAAGTCTTCTATGTGGCATCTTGTCAAAGGCTTGCGGGAAATCTAAATAAATCACGTCCATTGGTTCTCCTTTACCTAACTTCCTTGTTACCTCCTTAAAGATAGAAGTCTAATAGACTTCTCAGACATGACAAAAAAATGTTGAAACTGGAATGCATTGTACTCACTTTTCTGAGCATAAAGTATGTGTATTGATAAAATTAGCACTGGACAAATAGGCTTCAATCAGCGTATGAGCCACTGCCAAATTTGTTAGGTCTGTTTTTTAAGACATCCAAAATAACTACCTAAAACAGGCATTGAAACACTCATATATATTTCACAAGACACTGGTACTGTCTGGCCATTCCTGCCAGCAGGTCCTTCTGGTTTCGCTGGCTGCGGACCCCTGCTGGAGATTTTCCAACACTGGGGACTGCTTTAAACAGGAAATCCTGTTGGCAGTAGTGGCAAGAAGATTTTGCCACTAGCCAATGCCAGGCCATCTCAGCCATCATATGTTGGAGGCGCAGAAAATTTTGCTCTTTTAGTATTCTTTAAACTCAAGGCTGACTAAGACCTGAACCTGCTGCCATCGATAAAGTCAGATCATTTGCTTAATTGATTTTGAGCTCTCCTCTCAGATACCAAGACTTCCATTTGAATCAATTTCCCTACCTACTCCTTAATCATTGTGGTCTTTAGCAACAGAAACATGTCATTTACAATAAAACTGATAATCTTTCTACTGTTTAAAAGTGTCTTGCCTCTCCATTAGTCTTAAAGTGTCCTTGTGGGCTACATGCCCTAGAGAAACACTCATCTCTGTTAGTGCATTGTTAACATTATTAGATACATATGTTGACCCAGCAACATTAGATTTTAAATTTTCCTCCTCCTCCCCAGAGGAAATCTGCAAATGTATGATACTAATAGCACCAGGAGCACTTCATGAACATGGATTGAAGTTACACTGAGGAAACTTGGGCTTATATCTGGAGGAGGTACAATAACACACAGAAGTGCAGCGCTGGTGCAATTACAGCACTGAGCTCATTACCAAGAAAAAAATCCAACCCTTCATCTTTTGCAATTTCTGAGAAAAACTCCATTGCACTTTTTCCAATGCTGTCATATTCTTTCCACAACAAGGTGTCAAAAGTTATAATTTATATTCAGCATATTTTTCAATAGTAATGCAACTTTAATGACAAACAGTATAAATTGTCATATTACAAATTTTGCTACAAATACATTTCAACATTTTTTCCTATTACTGAGCTAAGTTATATGAAAAAAAATCACTTACTTCGGTGACTAGTTTGAAAGGACCAGTCAAAGAACCCAGCTCAAGAGAAAGGAAAATACAGCATCGGATGGTTTCCAAAACAGCTATGCTCGATCTGTTAATGTTGGACGATAAATAATTACTGACTAGAGAACGTCAACAAACCTAAACTGCCAGAATAAGCCAAAAAGTTCAGTTTTACTCACAATGGAGGAAAATAAGGGGGTTGATCTAACATCACAAATAGGAAAAAGGAACAAAACATGTATGTTAGGACTTTAACAAGGTCCATGAAGTGGACCTGTTAAAATATGAGCTCCCTGATTGAGGCAGTTAATGCTGTTCAGTTTGGTAGCCCTGCAGAGGTATATAATATGGAGTGTCTGGGTTACTGGCACTCAGGGTATGTATTCCATACTGGGAAGTATGTGTCGGAGTATTATTAACAGTTGTAAATCAATCTGGATTTGGTGAAGCGACACCGGCCTCGTGGGAATTATTTCAATGTGAGGAAGGAAGTAATGGGGGCAATTTTTAGTGACAGATCTAAGTCATTTCCAAATGGTTAAAGCCTAATACAAATCACAATTGAAAGACCAAGTGGTAATTGCTTTTCACTGCTCTGGTCTGAGATGATTTTTGTTATTCATGGCACAAGATGAAAACTCAGAAAGCCTATGAAGGACTTCAGTTACAGGTCAGTCCTTTTGAAAGGGATGGAAAATTAAAGAAATGCATCGCAATAAAACACCATGGCTGGAATTATACCAGCCTGCCCGCCACAGGAATTGGAATGAGCTAGGGGCGGAGTATGAGAAGCTCTATTGACCTTGGGTAGGATTTTACAGTTTTGGGACAAGCAAAATCCCACCCTATAACTTCTGAAAATTTATGGAGTGTCTCAAATGGGATCTCAGTCCATTAGTTATCTTTCAACATTTTGAAAGAAAGCTAATGGGTTGAGATCCCATTTGAGACATAATATGAAAGGAATTGAGAACTGACAGAGAGAAAGAGAACTCAAATGCAGGGATAGGTCTGCAGAAAAGATAGAACAGTGTAGCAATATAATTTAATGTTGTTGAAATCAAAGAGGTGATTGCAAGGTGAACACCCAATGCCATTTCATTGAGTCAGCAGTTTATCAGGAGATGCAGCTGAGTTTCATGTTACAAGTGACTGGGTACTGTCCCGACAACTGCCAGCCTGAGGCTGTATCATAGCCAGAGATGTCTTTACAGCCCTTGCAGGCAATGACACATTTTGGCACTTGCCTTTCTTGTTGAATTAGACCCTGATGGGATAGGTCGAAGGTGTCATGTCTTATAGAAGTGGCAATGGTAGCATCTTGGCAGCGACAGCACATTACGCAATATGCTCAATCATCCTGGCATGTTTGTTTTAGTGCAGAATTGCATTAAATAGGCATGATGGAAGTGAGTACTTCTAAACCTGGTTTCACAATGGGTAGTCAGGAATTCATGTATGTATTTAGGACAGGGAACCTTCATTCACAGTGGGGAAATGTGTGCTGATTTCAGATCTGTCTGTAGATAAATTATGTAGGTATTAGTTACAAGGGAAAGGAGCAATTCTTGGATATCCTGTCTTTCTGACATCACATCATGATTCATTCTCTTCTTTGGGTATAAGCCTTGGTATGATGTTACCACTCTTGCCTTTGAGTCAGAAGGTCATGGTGTAAGGCATACTCCAGATATTTGAACAGATTCCACCTACTTCCCACCTATAATAAGGCTATAACCTCAATCCCACATTCAACAAAGAATTTCTGCAGGGCTGAAAATAATAATCAACAAGAACAGATTTTCACCCAATTTCCTGCAGAGTTACAGCCCCTCTACACCTGATGGAACTCAACTTCAACATACTGGAAATAAGGAATGACATGATTAACAGAAAGAAAATGATGAGTAAAGGAAATAAAGAGAAAGGGAAAAAGAACAATCATTTGTTTTGGTAGTGTTAAAAAAATTCTTGCCTGTTCTCCATCATCAATCCAATAGAAGTCAGCGTCAGCATTACATAGCCAATTCCAAACAGGATTGTGGTTTCAGAGAGAGCCTGTTTAACCAAGCAAAAATATTACTTTGAACGACTGAGGTTGAGTTTATTAGACTAAAGGATTAAAACAGATTTTGAAACAAAGTTGATCCAAAAATCTATGGCAATATAGTATCCTGACTTGGAAATATATTGCTGCTTCTTTACTGTCACTGGATCAAAATCCTGGAACACCCTCTGAACAGGAAGTACCTACATCACATAGACTGTAGTGGTTCAAGAAGACAATTCACTTCCATAATTAGGGATGGGCACTAAATGCTGGCCTAGCCAGCTGCATCCACATCTTTTGAATGAATAATAAAAGACGCAGGTAGGTTTCCTGACTACAGCAGCATGGTGTCCTTTTAGAACATTTAAGCTAAATTATAATCCCTTATTTCATTTGACAATCCTTTCCATTGTATATACAAAAGAATGCTATATTGATTTTACATTGTTTTCTGGAGAAAAGTAGAAATATTTCAATCCATTTTCATTATGCTTCAAGATACTGAATGTTGTATAATGAACTGGTAAGAAATTAAACTAAATACCCTGATGCAGCAGAGTAGGAACAGAAGCCTTCACAAGGGGATAGTAAAGGAAAGGACTTGTATTAATTCTGCATTTTATCATAGCCTCAGAAAATTGTACAATCAATTATTCTGATTTTATCTAGACAAATACAACAGCAAATCTTGCAGAGTAATGTTCCACAAAAAAACAAATGAGAAGAAAAATAGGAGAATTTGATTATTGCTGAAGAGTGATATGACGCTGAAGCTTTTCACTTTGCACTTATCAGATACATGCAAGAATGTCAAATTTGAAAAGGCACAACAATTTATACTACAGAATAAAAAGATGCTGATTCGTTTTCAGGTTAACTCTGATTGGCTGAAGGGCTGGCATAAAGAATATAATTGGGAACTACAGGCTCCCCAAGCTCCAGGTAATTACAAAAAAGTGCAAGCTTGAACATATTTCTTGTCTCTCTGCTGCAATGCCAGGTACATAAGCACACATGATAACGAGTGGCTGTCAAATCAAACAGCTTATTCCTTCAGTTGTTTGCAGTAGACAGGTACAGATTGTATTTGACCAGATTCTACTTGCAAATCCCAAAATAAAATGTCCATTGTTAGATGTAATTCCATGATTGTTCAGCAAGTGCTGCCCAGTCTTAAATGTGTTAATAGCAGCACTAGTAATTAATGTAAAGTCATCAGTTGAACTTGTAACATGGCTCAATTACACTTACTGGAAGTGATTTGCCTTCACAGGTAGGGACGCCTTCTCTGGGGGAATGTCTTGGATGAGGAAGAGCAACGGTTTTACTGATGTCTAAAGCACTAAAGGAAGAGGTGAGGGTAAAGTTTAGCAGGTAAGTGGCTGCAGAAACATTGTTGTCAAAGGGAAAAAGACACAGAAAAGTAAGTTGGAAACAAATAGGGAAAGACTTTCTTTCGGGGACAGTAGAAAAGGAAGCAGAATTGGGTGGAGTGTGATAAAGGAAATGATCAGAAATTACCTTATCTATGACTGATACAATGGACGTAGTGTGGTGACACATGGTGTCAATAGCCATGAATGTGTGATGTTTAGATGAAGGACAAAATTAAGGCAAATAAGGAGGGCGGTGATTTCGTGGAAAGATAGCATTATACATTGAGTCAGCCAAATCTGCCTTTAAGTAATTGATGGTGGCAATTTTCTTGGACCCACCATCCTGTTTCAAGAATGCAACATGCCAAAAAGACCTTTTGCCTATCTGAGTTGAACTACTGGTCCACAAACACGGAGTCTGACTTTTAAACAAAGCCTAATTACACATCTAACTCAGCCTAAGAAATCAAGTTGGTAAGAAAAGTGGACCTCAGCATCTCTGGCTGATATTTGAAGAAAATAAACTCATACGTGGATCTATCTTCTGCTTGTTGTCAGGATTCTCATCTGATGACAATGTCTTGACTGCCCCTATATACCGAATTTGGGTAACTTATGGACGTTCTAACATGATGCAACTTGGGAGGACTGAGAAATTTTTATTGCTTTATCAATATTCAGCCAGCACTTTTGGAATGCACAGTGGCAAGCACTGCTGGTTCAAAGCTCGGCTTGGGTCACTGTCTGTGAGGAGTTTGCACATTCTCCTTCTGTCTGCATGTGTTTCCTCTGGGTGTTCCAATTTCCACCCACAGTCTGAAAGACACGTAGGTTAGGTGCATTGGTCAATTTCTCCCTCAGTATACATAAGTAGATACTGGAGCACAGCGACTGGTGGACTTTCACAGTAATTTCATTGAGATGTTAATGTAAGCTTACTTATGACACTAATAAATAAACTTTACACTTTTAAAACACAAGACGAGGTGGTTGGTCCATTTGAAAAGAATTCTAAAACTATATAACTGATCATCGAGGATTTTTCCTGATTTTTACATTCAGAGGACGGGCATTACCAGAATTTTGAAAGTTAGCTCTGTAGCTATTTTCAGAACTATTTCCAAACACTGTTTATGATAACTATTATTTTGCTTCAAATCGAGCATCATTGTGCATTGATATAAAGTTTTGTGTTACTTAACATGAACATAACACAGTATTACATTGAAGTACAAATACTTACTGACTTATTGGCAAATAAGTGTATGTTAACACCCAGGATGAAGACAAAATGCAGCACTGCATAGAATTGAAGCCAAATAGGAATTTGGGGATTATGTGGAATCTCCTTTCCAGTAATCTGAAAAAATTAAACAATTTGAATTAATAAACTTCTACGTAGGCTGTAATTATAGATGCCACTCCCTAGCCAACTCACTTCACTCCCTGTGACATTCAGAAATGATTGTTTATGTTGAATACAGCCTAAGGGTGGGATTTTTGGGCAATGGACCTATGGCTGGACCACACCATTGCCCGCAGCAGGTTCCACAACTGAGGGAAAGAAAATCCCGGCCTAAGTCACCTCAGCTGTGGTGCTAAATTCCAGTATTAGGTAGTCTTGATAGAAGGTTAACTTTGTATATCTCTACACAGACACTGCCTAACTTGCTGACTATTTCCATTTTTTAAAATTTCAGCTTCCGTGGTGTTTTGCTTATGAACCATAATTAGCTGACCTGTTTCTATATAGATATGGATCTATGATCAATGCAATAGATTTCCCAAATTGGCTCCATCCACAAAAAGAAAATCAAATCAATCCGATCTGAACCAATTACTGTCCTATCAACCCCTTCCCAATCATCAGCAATGATTAAATGATCAATCAAAGAGCAGTCATTCACCAAAATCACTTTCGTTCACACGAGTTCCTCAACACAGTTCTAAGACCAAATGTCTGCTTCATCATTCTTTCCATGCTATAGTCCACAGAAGTACTTTTCACTGAAACTTCCCAAATTCAGCTCCAGAAATGAAGCAACTCATTACAGTTATAGACAACAACCAGACTTGAGCTGATAGGTTACATTAAGCAAGTTCAAAAAAAGATGATTTTCTAGCTATTCCCAAGTGGAAGAGCCCAACCACCTTCTTCAATGTCAGGGACACATTCATCATGAGTCTTCCAGCATCAACATCCTGGAGGAGCCTCTAATCAGAGGTTTACCTAGGCCCTCTCATGTCTACATTATAGCCACAAAAGCAGGGGAGAGGATATGTGCACTGTGATATTTAGCTCATCTCTTGGTTCCTCAAAGAATTTCCAACATTTACAAAGCTCAAATTTAAGTATGATGGAATGCTCATCTCTTTCCAGGGCAGGTTCAGATGCAGAAGTTGTTCAACACCATCCAAGAAGAATAGTCTGTTAAACCAGGTCCCACTAGATTCAATATGCAGCAATCTCAACAAGGTTACTTCAATAGCACCTCCTCCCATTATAACCTCCTCATCAAGAAGAATAAGGTTAAAAAGCTGTTGGAACATGACCACCTCCAAATCACATACAATTTCGACTTGTCCTAATACTGTTGATATTTCATTGGCGTATATCATCATTGGAGCACATGGACCACATAACTGTGTTGGGTTAAGAAAGTCATATCACTTCCTGGAGACAATGAGGAATGCATAATAAAACAGCCTTTCCAGCTTTGCCTGCATTTTAAGATTTGAAGATCCAGCAATAAACAACACTTCCACTCATTTCAATTAAGTGTTTTCTTCATGACTTGAGCTTTATGTTTCAATATGCTTCTGGTTAGCCAAGCCATAAAGTAACACACAGTCCAGAAGTCACTGTGGACTATGTGAAGAGCACTCCTTATTTTGCTCTTCCATCTCTGCATAGTCAAATGTGTAGGAATGAGGGAGGAAAAAACATTAAAACAAATTTTACATAAGGAAGCTTCGGGATATTTTGTACCTACTCTGTACAGTCTGCCATGGATCTTCTTACGCAGCTTGTTCTACAAAAACACATTAAACTAACAGCCATTGTCTGTACTTTTCAGTAATCATTCACTCCAGTGTTTTCTCCACTTCCTTGTGGAAGTCCTGCCTTATGAAATTTGGCAGTTTTCAGTACATCTAAACAATACTGATTGAGGACAGGGTTTCACCAGACTTGTTATACCAATTTCCTCTGATTGTACTTTTTGTACCTTTATATTGGTTCCTCTGTGGTCAGTTATGAATGTTTTCATTAAAGCATACTTAACCCTTGACATATTAAATATATGGGAGTTGGTATGTGTCTGTAGCAGCATTAATTACTTGCAAAAGCATTTTCAACCATTGCAAAATAACACCAAATTTCTGTTTAGTGCACATTAACAGATTTCTGACTCCCAACAGAAAAGCATATCTTATGACCAGATGAGGGGAGGTTGTGGGGGTGGGGTGGAATAGACTGGTTATCCTCTTTTCTCACTGTGGTTATAGCAGATGTTTTGAATTTTAAAAGAATGCTGAATTGGCAATACAGTAAGTAATTGATTGCATTCAGTCTTCAGACGGGTCACCGTCTGTATGGAGTTTGTATGTTCTCCCCGTATCTGCATGGGTTTCCTTTGGATGATCTGGTTTCTTCTCAGTCCAAAAATGTGGAGGTTAAGTTGATTGGCCATGCTAAATTGATCCTGGTGTCAGGGGGATTTGCAGGATAAATGTGTTACAGGAGTAGGGCCTAGGTTGGATTGTGGTCAATACAGACTTGCTGGGCCAAATAGCCTCCTTCTGTTTTGTAGGGATTCTATGATTTTAAAACTTTCCCTCACTCATTTTTCATTTTGCCCACGTCCTGATTGTGCAGTTCTCACAACTGAGCTAACCCAATGTTGGTCGTCTCAACATGCTCTCTCTCACCATGATGGATCTGGTGGTTTGCCAGCTCTTTATTTAAGCATAATCTGGCACTGTGTCTTCAAATTTTTTTCTGTCTAGTCATCATGCTGCTATTTCAACAATCTTCAACATTGTGGCTCCGTTGCCATCTCACCAGAATATCTAAGGGTCATTTCATGGCCTGTAGCATAATCTAAAACTGCGCTCCAAGTCACATCTTTATTTAATTTTGCTTGCAGGCTGAGCACAATATTGTTTAGCAGGAACTACTGTTGCATATCATGATATAAAGGCTACACTCACTCACAAGAGATTGGATAAATACTCTGTAGGCTCATTTATTGTGACGAAGCACATGGGAACATTTATACAGAGGTATAAAATCAGAACGGCAGAGCTACGGGTCTGTACTCTGCTGAAAGCAAAAGTGAACCTAAAATTGGATCGCACAATAGATTTCCTTTTGAGAGATATCATGCTTCTATCACTTAAAGGTATATTACAAGAGGTCCTTAAAAAGATATTAAATGCACTTATGGGTGTCAATTTGCAGCAGGGTGGGAAGCCATGGTCCACAACCCAAAACTTAACTGAGGCTGAGGCAGGAAGATGCAATGCCACTTGATTAAATTCTCCCTCTCCGACCCCCACCACCAAACTCTCCTCGGAGAACGACATTCAATTCCCGCCCACAGCAAACAATTTACATCATTTGAGATTTCCCAAAATGTATGAGATGAATTATCTAAACAGCTGAATCTATTTTCAGTCACACAGGCTGAAGGATGGGTAGGATATGAAAGAATTCCCTGCTCAATTCCCATCAAACAGGCAGCTGGGCATCAATTTAATGCTGAACTGAAAGATGGAATCTCTGATAATGCATAAATTTTGCACAGAACTTAAGTTAGTACATGTTGAATAAATTGCACAATAATAACAAATTTATTACATTTTCCCTTAATATTCATACATCATTGCCTGACTTGTGTATCTGATAATTTTTTTTTAAATTGGCATTTGAAAATACATACGTTGTGACAGACTATGATATTTGTAAGGCATGGTATCTGTTAGTGTGGCTTTGTGTGTTTCTGTCATTCATATGACTGAAAGAAGACTCCCAAAGCAATTGCTCTACTGAGTACTTGATTGCAACAAGAGACTGCCAGGAAGACAGTGGAAATGATTTAGCTTTGTCCTCAATGCATCCCTGAGGAAGTTAAATACATTCATCTGCTTATGGGACAGCCTGTCTTCTGACCAACCAAAATGAACAAGACTCATTCAGAGGTTACCAAATCTATCAAAATATCTTATTAAGAACATGCAGAGGTGAAGTTGAGATCCTAGAGGGAACACACAAACTTCCAGGCAATTTATTTACCTAAGCCTTCAAGCACCACCTGCTTCATACAAGTCTGAAGTTTGCACATTAGGCTCAATAGCCATCTCCAACCCATCAAACCAGAGTGAAACAAGTCATTCTCAATTCAAGGACCTGCCTGAGAGAGGAAGACTTCTACAAACGATGTATTTTTACTCTGAGCATATCATTATTTGAAGTGCAAGGTTTTGTAGTTTTTATAAATTCTGCTGATTGTGATTAATAAGTACTTGTCTTAGTATAGAAAATTATTGCTTTGAAATTTGAGTTAAATCAGAATGAACTATTTATGTATTGTTACTGCTAACATACAGGGTCCCACGTTTCTAAGTAATAAAGTGTGATAATACACTTCTGATTATAATATAAAAGATGTAAACAATTTCAATGGAAGTAGGAATTATTGGATGTAAATTGAATGTCATTATCCATTATTCCCTGATTGTATTTTGCCAAAGTATGAACTGTCAATGAAGCCCAAATTGGAACAAAAATAATTAATATTTTCAATATTAATTTCAAAACATCCATTTTTAAGGCACCAAAATTTGTTTCAGCATTACATGATTTATTCTGTTTGTGTAGACTGCTCTGTAATTCTTCCTCAAAAATTGGGATAAATCAAAAATAAATGGGGAATAATTAAAAAGGTGTACTGTCAAAATGTAACACAGATTAAAAATAAAATCAGTTCTTTGTGCATCATTTTTCTTCCAGAAGATGTGTTTTCTGTAATTTCTACCTACACATAGATCACTGTGGATTCAACCACAAGTAAAAGCCTCGACATCTGCAGTGATTCCACCCCTAACATTTGTTAAATAAACAGGAACATGTTGGAACATATTCAACATTTTAATACCGTAGATTTTTACAATCTGGGCTATTTTTTGTTTAGAGTCATAGAGGTTTATAGCATGGAAACAGGCCCTTCAGTCTGACCTGTCCATGCCAACCCTTCTTTTTTAAAACCCTTAAGCTAATTCCAATTGCCTGCATTTGGCCCATATCCCTCTATACCCATTGTACCCATGTAACTATCTAAATGCTTTTTAAAAGACAAAATTGTACCTGCCTCTACCACTATCTCTGACAGCTTGTTCCAGACACTCACATCTTCTGTGTGAAAAAATTGCTCTCTGGACATTTTTGTATCTCTCCCCTCTCACCTTAAATCTATGCCCTCTAGTTTTAGACTCCTCTACTTTGGGGAAAAGATATTGATATCTAGCTGATCTGTGCCCCTCATTATTTTATAGACCTCTATAAGATCACCCCTCAGACTCCTATGCTCCAGAGAAAAAAGTTCCAGTCTATTCAGCTTCTCCTTATAACTCAATCCATCATGTCCCGGTAGCATTCTAGTACATCTCTTCTGCATTCTTTCTAGTTTAATAGTATCCTTTCTATAGTAGGGTAACTAGAATTGTACACAGTATTCCAAGTGTACAACTTCAACAAGATGTCCTAACTCCTGTATTCATTGTTCTAACCGATGAAACCAAGCATGCTGAATGCCATTTTCCCCACTCTGTCCAGCTGTGACTCTGCTTTCAAGGAGCTGTGAACATGTACCCCTAGATCTCTTTATTCTGTAACTCTCCCCAATGCCCTTCCATTAACTGAGTAAGTTCTACCCTGGTTCAATCTATTAAAATGCATCACCTTGCTTTTGTCTAAATCAGCCCACTGGCTCAATTGATCAAGATCCTGTTGCAATTGGAGATAGCTTTCTTCACTGTCCACTATGCCACTAATCTTAGTGTCATCTGCAAACTTACGAACATGCCACCTTTCTTTCTCAAGCAAATCATTAATATAAATGACAAATAACAGTGGACCCAGCACTGATCCCTGAGGCACATCACTGGTCACAGGCCTCCCGTTTGAAAAACAACTCTCTACAACCACCCTCTGGCTTCTGTCAAGAAGTCAATTTTGTATCCATTTAGATACCTCATCCTGGATCTGAAATATTTGAGTTGTGTCAAGAAAGGATAACTTTAATGAACGGTCTGAAATAGAAATTCCAGCTTCCCTATCATACCTGCCATCCCACTCCTCCATTTAAGTAAATAGTATTTTTCATTACGTACTATGGGAATATCTTCAGGGCAGCCAAGTCTGGGTTTGCCTGGCTCCCACCCTGGTCCCTTGAAGATGACGGAAATTTTGTTGCTTATGCCAGGGGTAGCCCAAAATGTCTTCCAAATGTAAAGCAAGTGATGACACTGGAGGAAAAGAAATGAACAAAAATTAATTAAAATAAAATGTCAGCTTCGATTCACCTCGTTTTTTTAAAATGCATAATTCCCAGCCCAGTCTTGAGAAGCCTCATTGATCAGTATAGAAAAGTTTCAACCCCTAGCTGAGTGTGCTGGGGAAGGGTGAGGGGTTGAATGATTTAAATTCACAAATCTGACCCCATTCTACTCGCATCCAAAGTTAACAGAGGCAGTTTCAGGGTGCGGTGGCCAAACTACTTTCAGCAGGTGGGTTGATAATTAAAATCTTAAGAATAAAGAAGGCAGCATTCCTAATTTCTGACTTAATCTTATTTTTAACGGTTGGAGGCAAAAGGGAGAAGAAAGGAAGTAGCATTCTTTCTTCCTGATTCAGTTCTATTTTTAACAGTTTGGGGCAGAAGGAACTTAAATGGATTCATTGCACTGCTTGTGGGTCAAGAGGAGCAAGAATATTCCACCCAGGCCTACAAACTCACTTTCATGCAATAAAATTGCTGCCTCACATAAGTCTGCAGACTGCACACTGGGCTTAAAATGGTTGATACTCAACCCCCACAATATCAAGTTCCCCCTCAGCCATGCTATGTCCAAATTATCAACCCTCCTTTGCAACACTTGCTCTGTGATTTTTTTCCAGCCCAATGGGCAGCCAATCCATCAATCAGGCTAGCTGGCGTGCAGGGAATCGGTTGAAAGTGTTTAAAAGAGGTTCAGCCGTTAAATTTGGCAGGACACATGAAAACCCAAACTTATGAGTTTCCTTTCTCAAAATCACCTCCCACCCCTGCCTCTCAATTTTCAGCCTGGATTAAATATTGGGGCCCAAAGGTTGGCTAATATGTCAGAAAAATCATACTGAAGTCATTGTTCCGACTAACTTGTTTATGATCAATTGTTTTATTTTTATATAACTTGCCAGTTTTTTTCGTCAAACAAGTAGAATGTGCAACATTCCACCATTAATCTGGAAAAAAACCTCATATGCACATTGAATAAGACTCTCTATTTCCCAAATGACACTGATATACACAAAGCACTAATGTATTGTACAAATCATTTTTTTATTTTTTAATAGCTATAAAACAAGGGCTTACAAAGGATTTTTATAAAAGAAGTAGGGGGTTATCCAGACAGGCCTAATCCTGGATGTGAACGTTGCAGTTGCAAGCCTTATGTTTGAGGAACCGAGGAAATAACAAAAATTGCTAAAAGCAGCAAGATGCCCTTCATGGGATGTCAAATGCTACAAATATATTGACCCAGATTTCCCTGGGGACTTGCACCATTGCAGTGGCCCTTGAATGATGCAAAAGAAAGTGAAAATTATGAAGTCAGTGATTAATGACATTAGCAGCACGTCTCCCTGGAATTTTGCAATCCTCCATTGTTAACCTCACTGAAAACAGTTAGAAGGTAATTACTGTCACCCCACCTCCACATTTAAATAGATGGTGATCAAAATTTCACGCATTTAAGCCGATTTTCACATTGCTGCCACTTAGACTTAAAAGAAATAATACATAGGTGGTCTGACAGTATGTTTTTCAGCCATATGACTTATGGCTTTGAAATTGTTAAGAAAATAAGAAAACCAAAATGAAATTATATTCAGTGGGCAATATTTGTTCCTATAGTTTTATGAAGATGATTAGCCTGTGAACATTTCATCTGTTTCAAATCATAAAAGAAAAAGACCATTTTTAAATCATTTATTTAGTCCTTTACTTAGATAAGCAAAACATTTGTCTTGATCTCCTGAGTGTATAGATGTACTTGAGCAGTATGGCAGTGATTAATACAAAACTTGATTGTCAGTTAAAGTTTATGGGAGAAGTTGCACTTCCGTTCACTAAAAGGCTCCTGTGGTTCCAGATGGTGAATGTGCTGTCACCTTAACTCACTGATTCACTTCTATATCGCTCATGTCATATTCTAATAAAAAAGCAAAATTTGGAGTAAATCCACAATTGCAAAGCTGTCATAATGGGTAGTGGAATTTACATTATTTGTAATCAATTTTGTCATTTTAGGAAAATCTGGGCCAATCTTTCCATTTCTGCAAGCTACTTATGTCATTCTTTCTCCTTTTCTTTGTTCCCTTCTCTGTGATTTTTCTCTCTCACTTTACACTTCCCTGGCTGTGAAATTCAGGATGGTTTGCTTAGCTTGCCATCACTAATGAGTGCAAAGTATCGACAGAAACGCAAAGAAAACCAGCACAATCCAGAGAGGTTTGGGGTCGTGCTTCTGAGACTATAACATCACGTTCCCACAAATTAGGCTGCTCATGAATGCGGTAGAGTTAATATACCTACTTAGAATGCCAGGTCTATACTTTCTATACTATTTGAAAATCGTATGTTAATCACTAAAATGGAAACTTGACGGTTCTTGTAGGAATTTTAGATTCTGTTGTCTGGAAACTTGGCTGAGTAGCATTGCAAACGTGGGTGGACACAGGCTGCAATTTTATCTGTTTTCCTCATTTGTATCTGACTGGGAATGTGTGCTTGTCAGTAGCTACTTTCACTGCAACATTTACATCTGTTGTCAAAGGGGTGAAGGTTGCACAACTCAATAACTCATGAATGTATAAACAGATGTCAATATTTTTCCAATGCCTATATTAGAGACAAGTATGGATTCCAATGTAAATTGATCAAATTGTGGACAGCAACTAATGAGAATTTAAGGGGAAAAAAATACAAGAAGAAGATAGGTTTCAGTCAGTCTCTCCAAGTTGATTGGTAAATAGACAGCTCTGAAATATAGGGAAAATATTCCCAGGCAAATATTTCTCGCTTGCCATTTGAAAAATTAGTAGTCTTGGAGCTACTTGATACTCCATGGAGTGTGATGTCAATGGAGAAATGGAGTGAAGGGAGCACCCATGGGAAGATAGATCTGAAGGTGTGCCTAACTCGGAAAGCCGGTCTCTGATGAAGACACCACCCTCCTTTACTCCTTTCCTATCCAGCACCAGCAGAGTGACCTGCTGGGCTACCCCACTGGCCCTGAATTCCTCAAAGTAGCCTCAAAATTGAGGCTGGGCAGGAAGGGGCGCTTGAAGCGTCAATAATTAGACACTTAAGAGCTTCAGTTATGGTCGAGAACCGATGGGCTTCCCTAGGCCATGCCTGCTCCCCCACCTCCGTAAAATGGTGAACAGGTCAGGAGTGGGCAGAGAGAACACAAGAAGATCACCTGGGGAATCTTAGAAGCAGCCACCTTTGCCAACAAACCTACTGATGGGAAGCTGTAAAATTCTGCCCATGAACCAATAATCAATCATCATCAATTGACTACCTCTAACTTCAAACTCAAAAGAAAATAAAAAGTAAGGTCTCCCCAGTTCCAAATGACCATAGGCTGCTGTCCCTTTGAGGGACAGAGCTGACTGATGGTGATTTAACTGAGGGTCAGCACAAATCATGTGAGGGGCCAGGTTGAGAAGGTGGGGCCTTAATGAATAACCTTAGCTGGTGCAGGAATTGCTGGTGTTACTCTGCATCACAAGCCAACCAAGCAGCCAACTGACCAACATACCTCTTACAATGAATGAGGTTTCAATCTGATCTGGAACATGGCATACACGGCTGATGGATGAAATACTGAAATGGACGAAATACTGAATTATAAAACTATATTGCAGGAAGGATATCAGGGGGAAGAGAGAGACAGAGAAAGAGAGAGATGATTTTCAAATGTCAATGGGGTTTAGAATGGGAACAAGCATGGTTTAAAAATTGTGATCCCAGACAACGTCTCTGGATCTTGCGTCTCCAGAACTCACTCCAATTTTCAAAATGAGAGCGCGGAAGGAAACAGAGAATCTGCTCACTACCAGTAATTGGTCTACTGAGATCCTGGAGGAGCTTGTTAATGATTGCAGAGGTTGGGACCGTAATTTTTGAAAGTGCATTCGACAAACCTGAACAATACAGTGCATATTACCACTG
This sequence comes from Sphyrna mokarran, assembly GCA_024679065.1. NCBI lineage: Eukaryota > Metazoa > Chordata > Chondrichthyes > Carcharhiniformes > Carcharhinidae > Sphyrna > Sphyrna mokarran. Next base: position 79,790,943 of record JAGIQG010000002.1, read on the forward strand.
AGCTGCCGAGTTCAAAGTGGGTCAGAAGGAAAGATTTTCTTAATGAATTGAAAATTATTGGGTCCTGGGGGAATCTCGTGCTGAATCATGTCCATTAACTCTCATTTGGCAATACCAACAATTTCCTCAGCTTTTATGCTGCTGCCTGCCCTCTTCAATGAGACATCCATAGGCCCCATCATTATTGTTGTCTACCTTGTTCATTCATGCTTTGCAGACAAGTCCTGCTTCCTGGACTCACTTGGTGCAAAACAGTGTAGCTTGTTGATGCATGAGATCAGGACCTGGAACTTATCAGGGTGTGAGGTTCCTGACCCCACTTTGAAAAATTCAGCCTAGAATGTTTGCAGATATTGACAGCTGCAGGATTAATCTCTTCCACTTTCCCTAATACATGGTTAAGGACTTGGATGTTCTTTTGCACCAGTCACTGTAGGTAAAGAAGGCAAATGATATGTTGGCTTTCACTGCGAGAGGTTTCAAGTAAAGGAGTAGAGATCTGTTGTTGCAATTATACAGTGCCTTGGTGAGGCCACACCTAAAGTATTGATTGCAGTTTGGTTTCCTCTTCTGAGGAAGCATGTTCTTGCTCTCCAGGGAGTGCAGTGAAGGTTTACCAGGCTGATTCCAGGGATGATAGCAGTGATGCATGAGGAGAGATCGACTGGGTTAGGATTGTTTTCACGGAAGTTCAGACGATTGAGGGGGAAATCTCAAACAGGCTTATAAAATTTTAACAGGACTAGGTAGGATAGATGCAGGGTGGAAGTACCCGATGGTGGGACAGTCCAGAACCTGGGGTCACAATCTGAGGATTTGGAGTAGACCATTTAGGATGGAGATGAGGAGACAATTCTTCACTCAAAGAGTGGGTAAGCCTGTGGAATTCATTACCACAGGAAGTAATTGTTGCCAAAATATTGAATATATTCAAGAGGCAACTAGATAAAACATTTGGGGGTGAACGGGCTCAAAGGTTTATGGAGGTAAGTAGGATTGTGATGAATGGTGGAGCAAATTCAAAGGGCCAAATGGCTTTCTCCTACTCTGATCTTCTATGTTTTTATTTGACTTAAATTGGATTGTCACCATCCCAGTACAGGAGCATTTACTATTGTCTGTGTGCTCACTTTTGGAAAAGTATTTAAAATCACTCATATCTTTTGGGGCTTTTTTACTTGTTTAACTGATAGGAGATTCAAATATTTAGAAGCGAGTGAAACTTAAAACTTATATATCTTGAAAATAATTTACTTTGATTTCCTTTCAGTTGATTAAATACCTTGATGGGATGGTGCGCAGCCTACAGAAGTTCATTCTTGTGTGTTCATTAGTGTGTACCTCACCAGCAATAATGAGGAAAGTCTCCTTTGCAAAACCATCACAAAGGCTTAGACAGAGCATCAAATGTTAAATGATCCTTTCATGATGCAAGAATGGGCGGGATTTTATGTTAAACTCTAAGACATCAGGGGGCCTGATAGCTGATCAGAAATCCATTTTTAATTGACTTTGTAATTAACAAATTACGCTTGTAACTCTTGCAGAGTTTGCTGTGGCTCGTTAACTCAGCCAAGGTATTAACATCTCTCTTTCAGAACTTTCACTCAGATAGGGTCAGCAGGATGATGAGCTCAGTCTGTCAAAGAAAGGCACCCAAGCTGAGGGGCCCCAACAGGGGTCAGAATGAACGCCTGAAATTGTACTTTGATTCCTGAGGCTGCAGCAATCGTAGAACAAATTGCCCACCCGGGAAGCCTGCTCACCCTATTCAAATGAGGTGATATTTGCCAAGTCAAGAGCAGGAGTCCAGCCTCTCAAATCAAACAGAGGGGACTGTAAATGAGCATGATTCCTCCAATCTTTCAGGCAGTAGTCAAGAAAATCCAGGACTACAGAAGGATTATAAAGCTGAGTGTCATAAACTTCCAGATGCCAATCCACACACTCTCACTTTTCCAGGATTCTCCTGCACAGTACTCTTCAGATTAACACACCTTGTATAACCACTGATTCCTCTCTCTTTGGGCATCTGCTCACATCTCCACCTGAGGAACCAACACTCATCCTCAACATATTGACCTCTTGCATCCATGCCTCACAGTCACTCTCCACAATTATTGTCCTTTCCTCCGCTCTACTTAATTCATTTCTCAAAGTCACATTTCTGTGCTTTTTCTCCTTGCAGACGAGTGCACAACCTGGATGGTTCCAATGATACCCTCATTGGTGACCACTGACAATGCATGGCCACTACTGGCATGTTCCAGGAGGCTGCAAGTGCTAGTAATGACTGGTTGGGAATGCCTGAGCCAGTGTTCTGTTGTGTCAAAAGAGCGGACTTTCTGCCTAATGACCTGGTGCTAAGGAGTTGGGTCACTCAGTCCATTCTCTCTGTCCGTTGGGCAAGAAATATGGCCGAGAAGAAGGCAGCTGATGATGCTACTGGTGGTGAAGATGTTGCAGTTCCTCTTGCTCCTTAACAGCTGCACAAGTTGCCCCATGGCTCAGCGAAGGCCGATCATAGGGAAGTGCAACTTGATGTATGAAGTCACCAAGGTACGTGGACTGAATTCCAAGAAATTGGTAATCACCACCCAAGAGGGTACGCTCACTGCTTGATTGAAGTGCTATAAGTACCAACCTCTCACCTCGGCAGGGTAGGAGCTGCAGGGTTCCACTACTTGAGGGCTGTCTAGCTTTTCCATTTCACTGAACAAGCACCCCCTATTGTGCTCACACCTGGATGACCCTGGTGAGCTGCTGATACCCAGAAAACATGTGCGCTGTTTGTTAAAGGCAGGATGCTGGGTTAAATCTTCAGTTAAATACTCCTCTGAAAATTTTAGTTGCTTGTCCTACAATACTACGGTGGTAGTGGTGGTGGTGGTGGTGGGGAGGTGCAGAGGGAGAGAGAGAGAGAGAGAGAGGGGGGAAATGGTAGTGGTGGGAGGTCTGGGCCTCAGCACCTCCTTCTATGAGTGGATCCTGAACTCTGAACTTCTGAACTCAAAGACACAATCCATAGGGATAGGCAATAACACCACCTCCATGATAATCCTCAACACTGGTGCCCACAAGGCTGTGTTCTCAACCCCCTACTATACTCCTTGTACACCTCTGATTGTGTGGCCAAATTCCCCTTCAGTTCGATTTTCAAGTTTGTTGATGACACCACTGTGGGTCAGATCTCAAACAATGATGAGACAGAGTACAGGAATGAGATAGAGAATCTGGTGAACTGGTACAGTGTCAATAATCTCTCCCTCAATGTCACAAAATGAAGGATGTTGTCATCGACTTCAGTAAGCGTAAAGGAGAACGTGCCCCTGTCTATATCAATGAGGTCAAAGTAGAAAGGGTCAAGAACTTCAAGTTTTTAGGTGTCCAGATCACCAACAACCTGTCCTGGTCCCCCATGCCGACACTACAGTTAAGAAAGCCTACCAAAATCTCTACTTTCTCGAAGACAATGGAAATTTAGCATGTCAGCTACAACTCTCACCAATTTTTACAGATGCACCACAGAAAACATTCTTTCTGGTTGTATCACAACTTGGTACGACTCCTGCTCTGCCCAAGACTACAAGGAGTTATAGAAGATCGTGAATTAGCCCAATCCATCACTCAAACTAGCCTCCTATTCATTGACTCTGTCAACATTTCCTGCTGCCTCGGCAGAGCAGCCAGCATATTTAAGGATACTATGCAGCCTGGGCATTCTCTCTTCCATTTTCTTCCATCAGGATGAAGACACAAAAGTCTAAGGTCACATACCAATCAACTCAAGAACAGCTTCTTTCCTGCTGCTGCAGGACTTTTGAATGGACCTACCTTGCCTTAAGTTGATCTTTCTCTACACACTAGCTTTGACTGTCACTCTACATTCTGCAGTCTCTCGTTTTCTTCTCTATGAATGGTATGTTTCATCGGTATAGCATGCAAGAAACAATACTTTTCACTGTATGTTAATACATGTGACAACAATAAATCAAATCAAATCAAATTTAGCATCCAACCCAATGTTGATACCAAGTCTGCCTCCCCTTGGCAATTAAATCTCTGCTCAATATCTATCAACTAAAGGATACAAGTGTGATGATAAATTGCAGGGAGAAAATACATTGAAAAATAAAAATATTTAGATTTAAAATATGTGAAAGCTATTTATACACAAAGTAATGAAAATTTACTTAGTAATAGGTGCAGCCATGAAAAGAGTGTCATTGTATAAGATAAAATTCAACGTAAGAAAACACAGGAAACTTTCAGATTGTCAATAAAATTGCGCATTGGATGAAATGTACAGTACTGTTTTTTCAAAATATATGCTGCAACTATTAGGTGTTTTAATGTGAAAACTGGTTTGCATTGACTAATTTTTAATTTTAACTCACATTAAAATATGCATTTTGTTAAAACCAAGTTGCTTCAAGGAAATAGTTCTTGCCTCACAATTTGAAAAGCAATTCATGGTTCAACACTGTTACAGAAGAAAATGATCCTGAAACAAACTTTATAGATAAATTTAACAACACGGTAAAAAATTATCCCAAATTCAGAATATAGGTACCTGAACCCAGAACGGTTCAAATGCATTGAGTGGGTGAGTCAAGCCATAGATCACTTTCTCATTCTCTGGTTCAAAGGTCCCTGTTTTATCAAATGAAAAATACTGGTAAGATAAGAGTTCTTGGTCTACATACATGCAACATTCTGCCCGATTCCCCACATATTAATAGAAAGCAAATTTCATTCAATTAAACTATAGACCAGTGAGCTTGATGTCGATGGTAGGGAAATTGTTGGAGAAGATTCTTAGAGATAGGATCTATACACATTTACAACTGAATAGTTTCATTAGTGATAGGCAACATGGTTTGCTTCACAAATGTGGTTGAGATTTTGAGGAGGTGACAAAAACGATTGACAAGAAAAGGGCCGCGGATGTCGTCTACATGGATTTTCGTGAAGCATTTGACAAGGTCATAAGAACATAAGAAATATCTAGCCCTTCGAAGCTGCCACGCCATTCAATAAGATCATGGCTGATCTGAAATGGATCAGTTCCACTTTCCTGCTTTCTCCCCACAACCCTTAATTCCCTTATGTTTCAGAAATCTATCTATCTGTGACTTAAGTATATTCAACAAGGCACCCTCCATCACTTCAATGGGCAAAGAATTCCAGAGATTCATCACCGTTTGAGTGAAGAATTTCCTCAACTGCTTTTTAAACTGCCCCCCCCACCCTTGTTTTGAGGCTGTGCCCTGTAGTTCTGTTTTTGTTTCTAAGTGGAAAGAATCTCTCTAATTCTACCATATCTAGCCCCTTCATTATCTTGTAAGTCTCTATAAGATCCCCCTCAGCCTTCTGAGCTCCAATGACTACAGGCCCAGTCTATTTAATCTCTTCCCATAAGCTAACCCCCTCATCTCCGGTGTCAACCTGGTGAACCTTCTCTGTACTCCCTCCAAGATCAATATATCCTTACACAAATAAGGGGACCAAAACCGCACACAATACACGGCCTCACCAGTGCCTTGTACAGTTGCAGCAAGACCTCCCTGCTTTTATATTCTATCTCCCTCCCGATAAAGGCCAACATTCCATTTGCCTTCTTGATCACCTGCTACACCTGCAGACTGAGTTTTTGTGATTCATGCACAAGGACCCCCAGGTCCCTTGCATTATAGCATGCTGCAGCTTTTTGCTATTTAAATAATAGTCCTCCTACTATTATTTCTTCCAAAGTAGATAACCTACATTTGCTAATGTTATACTCCATCTGCCAGGTCCTTGCCCACTCATTCAGCCTACTCAGATCTCTCTGCAGACTTTCTGAATTCTCCACGCAATTCACTTTTCCACTCATCTTCGTGTCATCAACAAATTTTGTTACCATATACTCAGCCCCCTCTTCCAGATCATCTATGTATATGATAAACAGTTGAGGCCCCAGCACCGATCCCTGTGGCACTCCAATAGTCAGGAGTATAAATACACAGAGGGATCTGGGTGTGCAAGTCCACAGATCCTTAAAGGTAGCAGCACAGATGGAAAAGGTGGTGAAGAAGACACGTGGAATGCTTGCCTTTATTGGATGGGGCATGGAGTATAAGAATTGCATGAGAGTGGTGGCCTGAAGGGCGGGGTATGAGAGTGGGAGCCTGAAAAGGGGAGGGTGTCTTTGGTGACCTATAATAGAGTCTGTAAACTTTTCTGGTAGCCGCTGATTGAAGTTTGGAGAGGGGGAGTTGGGGGTGACTGATATCAGCAAATAGAGGGTCTTTTTGCTGGCAAGGATGAGGCTGTATGCACTACAGGATTGCCTGGAAGTTAGGTTGTCTTTCAAAAATGGTGGCAAGATATCTGGGGAGTCAGTCTTGCTGGTGTCTTTCGATCATGCACATCCCTGTCATGGCGTGAATCACCCCAACCTCCAAATAATGCAAGTTTTTGTTTTAAACGAGTGCAACCCACTCTGATTTATGGCCTCAATTTCTTTTCCCTGGATGAGTATATAACTGGGGCAAGGAAAAGGTGAATAATGATGTATGTGCCTACACAGTGTCTGCATGTGGAAGGTTTAATGAATATGCCACCTTTGTCCCATTTGTCTGTTGTCTTTGTACTGCTATTTCTTTATCTTTTTTCTTTCTTTTTTCCTTTGTATGTTTCTGTTTTTTTGTTTCTAGTAACAAATATAAGTGTTGTGGTGCAACATAAAATAAAGTCATAATGCTGAGGTACTAGTTATTGGATAGATTCAAGCAAAATAGCAAAGAATCTGGGGGGGGGGGGGGGGGGGGGGGGGGGGGGAGTTGTTGAAGGGGGTGGTTTTCTTTCTGTATTATGTGAGGCAGCTGGCTAGGTCTCAAGTTGGCTCTGTGGCTGGGAGGAGGTATTCATCCCAGAATGCCAGCACCTGTGTTGTGCTTTGGGTTGGTTGGACGAAGGAAGAAGCAAAGACAGATCACAAGATAATTCATTTCCCTCACTGTCCCAATATCCCCTTGCTATCATTGTTCATTAACCTTTCAAACAGGGCGTGACGTGGTGGCACAGTGGTTACCACTGCTGTCTCACAGTACCAGAGACCCAGGTTCAATTCCTGGCTTGGTTCACTGTCTGTGTGGTGTTTGCACATTTTCCCCATGTTTGTGTGGTTTTCCTCTGCGTACTCCGGTTTCCTCCTATGTCCAAAAATGTGCGGTTTAGGTTGATTGGCCGTGCTCAACTTCCTCTTGGTGTTAGGAGATGTCAGGGGGATTTGTAGGGTAAATAAATGGGGTTATGGGGATTGGGTCTGAGTGGGATTGTTGTTAGTGCAGGTTTGATGAGCCGAATGGCCTTCTTCTACACTGTGGGAATTCTATGGGATTCTAAACCATCCTGGCAATCACATACCCTGCTCTATCTGTCTTCTCATGCCAGTCCACTTTCTCCTTTCTTCCCTTCCATCCCACCTCTTTAATCCTATTGATTCCCATGTATTTTCTTATTCTCACTACATCCACTCTTATCATCTCCACGTATCTACTCCCTTTCTTAAATCCTGTCCACCTGTTACGTCCTCCAACTGTATCCTCCTTTCACCAACTTTTTCCTGCCATTCCTTCTTCTGCTATAGTCTCCACTCCCCTTCCCCTCCCTCTGTTTCTCCTCCATCTTTCTAATCTCTTTCCCTTTTTCCTCTACCTTTCCTCTCAACATGACCCTTGTGTCTCTCTACCAAGATTACACAGTCAGCTTGTTAGTCAAGAGTCACAGCCCAATAATAAGAGGGCTTTGGAAAATTGTGAAGTTGTATCATGTGGCTGAATTAAAGCACGTATTTTTTTTCAAGTCATTAAATATTTTTAAAATGTTGAGTTAAAGTTAAAATCTGCATTCCTGACTGAGAATGAAAATTTGACCCAATAATTTAAAAGTTTAAGTCCAAATAAGTAAACTCTCAGTACGAATTTCATCCCCTTTTCCAACCACCATCTCAAGGTGAGCCAGACTCTTCACGTCCTTAGCATGTTATTCAAACATAGGTTGAGTTCACAACCCTATATTCTCTCTATTACAAAAACCACTATGTTCTTTTCCATAACATTATCAAAGTTAAGTTTATTTATTAGTATCACAAGTAGGCTTACATTAACACTGCAATGAAATTACTGTGAAAATCCAGCATCTGTTTGGATACATTGAGGGAGAATTTAACATGGCTAATGCATCTAATCAGGGCATCTTTTGGACTGTGGGAGGAAACTGGAGCACCCAGAGGAAGCCCATGCAGGCATGGGGAGAATATGCAGACTCTACACAGATAATGACCAAAGCCAGGAATCGAGCCTGTGTCCTTAGCTGTGTGAGGCAACTGTACTAACCACAATGCCACCATGTCATCTTGTGATTTGACCCTCATCTGATTTTAGCTCCTGTCAACATTCTTACACATGGATATTAGTTGAAATAGTTGAACCTGGAGGTGACAATATTTTCCTTATCAACCTCTCATCACACATCCTCCACAAATACTAAATAACATTAATGCATGTAGCTTATCGTGCGCGAAGTCTCAAGTATGCCCTTGTCCATATTTGCTTAAATTGACTTCCTGTCTCTCGAAGCTTGGCTATAATGATTGTCAGTTAGCTCATTTATTATTATCCTAATTGACATCCTGACACCGATACTGGGAATCCTGTACCAATCCTGTCCACCCTCTGACTTCACTGGGGGAAGCTTTCCTGCCACTGGGAGTTGACAGGGTTCCTTTCCCATGATTAAGTGTCCACAGTTCCTGCCATGACAAACTGCATAAAATCCAGTCCCAGGTTATTAAAGATTTTGGAACCAAGTCAGGTTCATGAAGTGGAGCTGCAAATCAGCTACAATTTGATGGAACAGATGCCAGGAGATGAATAGCAAACTCTTGTTCCTATGCATCAGTTTTTGGCATGATATTAAATGGTGCAATCCTAAAGTCAATGGTCAGACAAACTGCAACTCCTGCTTGTCCAAGCATTAATAATTTTTCTTTTCCATTTTGTAGCAGCCTCCAGAAATCCAAAAGCCTCTTTAAGAGCTGCTGAAGACCTGGAACTATTGGATGGAGCATCTGTGGGTCATACTTCGCCAATTTTCTGACCAATTTTGATTGAGGTCCTGCAAGCATCAGTAAGACTCTTTTCTGCTGGTTGCCAATGGTCATTTTGAGGAGACACCCTGTTTACCTAGACTTTGCCAGTTTCTAATTTGGTAGCCAGCATACATCTGTTAAAACTGGGCACTTAAAATCATAACCTGAAACATGTTTCTCCAATAGTGATTTAACACCAAAAGGCAGAGATACACTATTCCAATTCTCCTCACTCCCATCCACATTTATAATGGAAACTGTCTAAAATTCACTTATTACACTTTGTTTACACTTCCCACCTGTAATGAGACAGCATGCCACAAACATTCTTAAAAATTCAAAAACAAATCAAGCTTAAAAATTTTTGTTATACTAATTCATTTTTTTCCCCCATATAATTTCTTTATATTTGCTTGTCATCATTTTATTCATTATACATTTTATGTTAATTCTCTCAGTCTCAACTTGTTCCGTCTGAGGGGTTTGAGTAATGTGGAGCATTTGGCAGAAGAATGGTTCCTATGGGATTCTAGATATGGAACCAGTGACTAGGCCGGGTGCCTTAGCGCAGCCTTGGAAAGTTTATGGAAATCTCCCCCATGAGAATACTCCCCACTATGTGTGTTGACATTTTTACATCCATTCTCTGCATTTTATCCAGCTCCGCAGAATGAAATATACTGGACTGGGATGGGGAAAGAGAGAAACTACAGTGCAAGAATGCTGTAACCCATTTAACTTTTATGGCCCTCATGAGCTTCCATTAAGTGGGATGTTTCTCAGTAGCTGCTTTCAACTGTCTTACAATGCATTACGTTCAAATACAGCATCGGTTGAAATAATATCTGTTAAAGATCAGTATCTTTGTACGCTGCCTTACTGAAAAGCCTTTGAGAAACTCAAAGTTTTTATCAAACCAGACTACTCTCAGCTACTTACCAAATATCCTGTCCCAAATGATAAGGGTTCCACCATAATTCTTGTCAATGCAGTACTTGTTCCGTCCTGAAAAAAGGGGTCAACAGAGAATCACAAATTATTTAATACTTGGACTTGTGCGCTACGTCACAAATAAGCAGAGAAACAAATAGTGATGGGTTCTCCTTTCTATCATTCAGAACCTTTCTCTTCTCCCACAATCAATTAAAATGAAAGGAATTCACACTGACAGAATACAAATAAGCATCTGTCTAACTCATCATTCTACAATTAGATTTAGCTTCTGGGCTTGGATTTTCCAAATCTGAGCCCTGCACCATCATTCATGTCTGACCTGACTGTGGCCTCAACTTCATTTTCCTGCCTAACTGTTAGTCAAGAATATTGGCTTCCACCTTAGAAATATTCAATGACTCTACCTCCATCATCCCCTGGGAAAGGAAGTTCCACAGACTCATGGCCTTCTGAGAGAAAAAAGTTCTCCTCACTTCCATCTTAAATGGGAGAAACTTTGTTTTTAAACTGTACCCCTAGCTCTAGTCTCTCCCATTAAGAGAAACATTTTCTCAGCATCCACTGTGTCACGTCCCTTCAGGATCTTATGTTGGTCACTCTGTACCTCAGTGTTGTGCAGTCTTTTGATTTAGATGACATGCTGCTTTTCATTTCTTCCTGCCAAAGTGGACATATTCTCATTGTCTGCATTTTATTGCGTCTGACAGATTTTTGCCCACTCACTTAATCTATAGATTAATCACTTTGCAGTCTCCTTATGTCCTCTTCAGAACTTACTTTTCTACCAATGTTTATGTCATCAGCAAATTTAGTAGCAATACATTTGTCTCTTCATCCAATGCATTGATTATAAATTGCAAATCGTGGATGCCCCAGCACTGATCCTTATGGCACTTCACTCATTAGGTCATGTCAACCAGAAAATGACCCACTTATTCCAACTCTCTATTTCCTGTTAGCTAACCAACCTACTATCAATGCTAATATGTTACCCCTACCTCATAAGCTCTTATTTTGTGTAGTAACTTTTAATGTGGCATCTTATCAAATGCCTTCTGAAAATCCAAATACATGCATCTACAGGTTCCTCTTTATCCATATTGCTTATTATTTCCTTGAAAAACTCTAACAGTCAAACATGACCTCCCTTTAACAAAGCCATGTCGACTCTGCCTGATTGCATTGAGATTTTTGCAGCCATAACCTTCTTCATACTGAATTTGTGCATTTTCTCTATGATAGAAGTACAGCTAATTAAACTGTAGCTTCCTATTTTCTGTCTCCTTCATTTCTTAAAGAGAGCATCCTTCCATTAATTAAATACTGCCAGTCCTAGTTTTTTTTCTCTCTGTAATAGATTGCTTAATATAAATAAAGTATATTGAGTTGCCCAGTGTTGACCAGTTATTGTTCCCCAGCCTTTTGCAGTTCCTGTCACTGCTTGCCAACTTTCCTACTTTTGGGCCCTAGAACAAACTTTGAGATTGTGCATGAACAGGATAGTCTGAACTACTTTAACAATTAGAGCATAAACAGATTTAAGGTTGTTAAGGCAAGTGAGACCGGACTAACTAACAACATTAAAATGAGAAAATTAATATTTAAATCAGCCTCATGCTCGGGCTGGTAACATCACGAGAAGCGAGAAACCAGGTTTGAAAACGACTTCTTGCCTCTTGCACAATCTTAATGGCTCATCACTCCGATTGACTGACATGACCTTACTGGTCGCCCTGAGATTTTTAAGGGGAGAAACAATTGCTGAGCAAACTTAAAGCAGTGTTGTAGCAATAAAGTGTTGAGTTAAAAAGAATAAGCAACAAAAATTATCAGTGTACGTGGGTGGGAGTATGTGGGTTTATGCATGCGTAGTGGTGAGAGTGAATGAGGGCAAAGAGACTGGGTGCAAAACACGCACTCTCACTAATTCATCTTGTCACCCCAACACCACACACATGACCCAGTGTGACTTTGTCATCAATAGCTTGCTTCCAGCCCCAAAGTCAATGACTCCCTCTATTCCCAATGAGCCACCATCATTTGGCTCCAGCCCTAACTTCATCCTTTGCTTTTCTTGCCCACCAGCCTTCAGCACACTGTTCACTGCTCCACCAAGGAGAGACTGTTTCTCTCCCCCATTTGCTGCACTAGGCTCACTAGTCACCCAAGCAGCACACAGGAGAGAAACAGCCTGTGATTGGATGAGCAGCTCCAACGAAAAACTGAATTGACTCTCAGCTGGTTGACAAGAATTTTGAATACAGTCTGCGAAGGGATTCCGTGGGCCATTTCCGGCCACAGGCAAAACCTTAGACAAGCCTGATGTATGTGTTTGTGCCAAACTATGTTTTGCATAGGAGGGACGAGGTTAAACAATAAACTATCTGAAGGTAAGGATTGAAGCAAGGTTTATCTGTCTCCTTGGGTCAGTCATTGCACATTGTATCATAGTTTGTTTTTTTTAAAATCTTGACAAACTTAGAAAACATCTAAAATACATGTGACAGTGCCTAAAATCCAAACATTTTTGTCTTTCTTTTCCCTTTGGGATGTGATCATGACCTACCTCCAAGTTACATCTCATGGTCAATGTGCACCAGAAACTGGTGGGAAAAAAAAGCAATATTTTATTATTTACATTGGACTTACTGGAGGAAGCCTCGCTTCCCATCGCCAATGCAACCAAAATCACAGTGTGGGAAAGCTGGGTTTGCACCATAACCACCTATTTCCCCTGAGAAGAATAGATCAACGGAGTGGAATGCAGTTTCAGAATGATCCATGCATTCTTGCCACTTTGCTCTGCTGAGGCAGTTGCTCTGTCTTTACTTCCCTGACCCCAATCCTCCACTCCATGTTTTATTACCCTCTCTGCCCCTACACTCTCTCCTTTCAGTCCCTCATATCCGTCCTTCTTCACCCCTATCTATGGTCATTGCCATTCTGTCCTGTTTAAGCACAATGCTGTTTTTCCATTTTTTGGGGGCTGAATTCTGTTCTGGGGTTGGGATGCCAACATCAGGATAATTGTCTAGTGCTGGCCAGGCACATCATAGGTGACATGCACAGCCTGATTTATGACTGAATGGCCAATTCAATTCAAGCGTGAGTGATAATAGCAGGCCTTCCAGCACTGGAGGAGTTGTGTTTCGCTGGGCAGCGAAGGGAGAGAGAGGGTACCTCAAGATGGAGCCACACTCTCAGCACTTTTTAAATTTGAAATAGCCAAAGCTTCCAGACAATCCTGAACCACAGGGCAGCCTGCAGCCATTTGTAAGTTGGCTGCAGCAGAAATAGTTAAGTAATGAAATGGAATTCTACTTCTCTCAAATCTCTCCCCTCTTACCCTATCCTCTCCCCAGTTGGCTGCTTCTTTTCTTTGGCTGTGTTTTGGCCACAGCAAGGGGCCTGCCTCCCAACTAGAACTTTCCAGTTATTATGGGAGAGGGGCCTTAGTAGGTCCCGTGTTTGGCTCAAGTGACTAGTCCAGATAGCTATGCCATCCTGATCTGACTTCCACAAAATGGATGGAGACACAACCTCACCAACAAATAGGTTCATGGGCCAGTGGCAGAAATTTATGGACTTACTTGTCTGCAGTCCAGCCTCAGGAGCCTAGAAAATTAATGCAATCCTATCTATCAAAGAACTATCTGAAGTACCAACCGAATGTATAACTTTAATAATTCATCTAATTTTCCATCACCATCTCAACACTTTCACTTGAAGGCTACACTTGGTTTTGTCTGTCCAATGGCTCAGTCAAACAAATAGTATTCATTAAAAAGACAGACTCCTTTCAATGTCTATTGAGTCATAATTTTTTTTTTCCAACTCAATTGCTCAGAAGAAGTCAATTTGGTTTACTTGGAATTTTGAACTGATGTTCATGCTAAAAGTAAGTGATTATATTCCAAGGCCATGTTTTTGGAGGTAATTATAGCTGCGATTTGATATTACAAGTATCTACAGACTTTACTTCAACAGGTTTATTTTTTAGCAGCACTGCTAAAATGTAACAGCTGTTAATTTGGGCATGCAGGTGTACAGGCATGTGAATGCACTGCAGAATCAAGTGTATGTATGTAAATTAATGTATATGTCTGTTTACATATGAGAGAGCAAGCATGTAATTGCAGACATTGATAAAGTAACATGTGCACATTCCACTTAATCCAACAATTCATCACTCTCAGTATTCAGGTTGCACAATGCTATTATGCTCTAAAACTTTGAACTTGAAACCTGATGTTTAATTAGTGTTTTAAATAGAATAATTATTCTCCTCACATCTGAGTCAAGAAATACAATACTATATAAATCTTTTTCCACGTCGCAATTTGGAACATGTATTTAACAGTATTCCAATATTTCAAGCTCACGCTGTTTATGGGGGCCAATATTTACCAAAATGGAATTTGGCCATTTGAAAAATAAACATCAGCTAGATTTTGTTTCATGTTTCTTGTTCTTTTACAGATGTAGCATGGTTGTCCAAATTGGAGGTTTATTATGGGACAATGGCCTTCCATAAAGTATGTTATCAAAGAATGTTAAAATAATCTTGTTAGATATAGGAACAGTAAGCAAAGGATATTTTGGTATAGTTTTTAATGACCTTTGTTAAAATTGAATTGCTGGATAAATATTTATGATGCAATATTTTATAAGCTGCCTACTTCTGGTATACAATTTACAACATCCTGATCCAAACATAATCCTTGCTTTAAACACAAAATTCTTGAAAATTGTTATTATTCGATTAGAATTAAGGTCTCTCAGAACAGTACATTTTTGAAATAATTTCAAAGCTGTTCAATATAAGAAAATAACCTGGAAGATGTTTGCTGACAGGTTTCTAGACAGCCCCAAAAGCTACACATTTAACAAGACAGGATTCTATTCTATTGGGGCAGACTCACCATGGTGGACTCTGTGGTGACTGGGTGTGTTGAGGATCAGTTCCAGAGGCCCAAGGTTACCAATTATCTGCAACAGAGTCAGGAAACCATTTAACACTGGGCTTTAATGCCAAAATCGAAAAATAACTACCCGCAGCCAGCTCAAGGGATTAGGAAACAATTTTATTTTAAAACTCAAAATGACAGAAAAGCAGATGTTAAAATAATAACATCACATTGTAATAGCTACCATAAGGACTATTTTGAGTTTTATTTAAACTGAATATCCCTGAACAGCCTACTAATTAAAACTGTTTTATTTTAAAGGAAATAGCAAGGTAGAAGGCAAGTTTAGTCTGTGATTTAGACGATATGCTCAATGTGTGGAAGTCCCGGAGCCACTCAGCATTTTCTTAGATGGTTGCTGTAGTTTCTTTCAAGCCATTCTTTAAAAATGGTATATTTTTACAATAATTTCAAAGCTGTTCAATAAATAAGCTGGAAGATGTCTGATGGCAGGTTTCGAGACAACCAGAAAAACTACACATTTAACAAGACAGCAGTCCGTTTGAATCTAGTGGTTTTGTTAAGTTTTCTTAATAATATTTAAATATTTATGTAAGAACAAAGAGGTTATCTAGAAAGCAATATATACATCATGAAAATCATTACTTTCCTGAGAAAAGGATAATTTTTTTTAAAGAAATTTAATGTCAAAAATAAAGTCAGTCAAAAATTGGTTGGGCTCTACGCAGCAAATTTTTAGAATTCAGTATTGAAAGCTTGAGATCTATAAGCAGCATGGACTCCATCAATTACAAGTTAAAGTCTTCCTTCAGTTCAGAAGAATTAGATTGTTAAACATTGCTTTGACTGACACTGGCCATAAATTTTGTTTGGGACATTTGTAACTGCATTTGATAAAAAAAATAAAAAAAATAAATTTGACACATCTCATTTACTTTGCACAGCCCCTACATCTCAAAATATAATGAACTGTTCAAAATAATATATTTTCATTTTTGGTTTAAAAAGTATATCATGTCCAGGGAATTAATAATAAACATGACTACATGCTGTTGTTCTCAGATATGCTCTCTATTGGTCTAGTGAACCTTATCAAAATTGAATTCCAGTTTGAAAGTCACATGCAAACAAGCAATTTGTCTGCATAACACCTTGACTCTATTATCTATGGGAACCACTCCCCTTGGGGAGTGGTTCAGCTGACCGGAAACAGGTAAAGCAGAGGTTTGCTGAACCTAACAGCAAAGCCTCATTTGGATTCAGATCTGGGCAGAATATTATGGTCCCCTGGCAGGTAGGTAGGTCAGAAAATTCCCTAGAAGGCCTTTCTGCTGCACTCCTACCTGCCCAGTGTTATGTGGCTCAAGGAGGTCTGTCTTTACCCTAGTTGAGGCCCTTCTTGGCTACTTAAGAGCTGCTTCCTGCTTGGTTTCTACTTTCAGCCTGCTGGGAAGAGTTCAGGGCAAAGGGAAAGCCCAGAAGGTCACCATCAGAAATTCCACCATTGAACATTCTGAGTGAAGTTATTCAAGAAAGCTTGTTGCGGTCAAAATGCTATTAAACAAAAAGGTTGGATTTTCATGCCCTTCCCACTAACGGGATCTTTCAGTTCCATCAAAGGTTGCCTCCTAATGGTGGGTTACTCAGTGACAGGACCAGTGAGCCACACAAAATGCCACAGACATTGGAGGGACTGGAAGATCCCAACAGCGACCAATGGCAAGTTGCTTCTGCGGCCATAAAACATGTCAGGGAGGAGCACAGAAAATCCCATTAAAAAGAACATTTGATGCATGAATTAGGTTTTACATTTATTGTGAAAGGTGGATCAAGAACTTGTGCAAAAGATGTTCAGTATTTGAGAATTCAACATTTGGGAAAAGGGAAAAACATTAGGAAAACATTTGGGAATTAAGTCATCATCCAAACTCCAATTCTCACCCCAGTGCAGCAAGCACAGTTTTAGGATTCTCATGATTGTTCTTAGAATTTAAGTTTATATAATATCAGCATGTGAGAGAAGGGAGTTTGGGCAACTCACTTTCTCAAGAGGTTTGCATTTTTTTGGACATCTATAGAATAATATTAAGAATAGGGAACGGCTGCTGCAACGATCACGGTAAAATTGCTGAAACCTAGGCTGGAATTCTCTGACCTCTCGCACACAGTTGTGATTCTCCGGCCCCATTGCAGTGTACAGCGATTTGGCTGAGCATCAAATTCTCCAATCTTGTTAGCGGTGGTAGCAGGACATGCAAGACCAGAGAATTCCAGCCCCTTTTTTTCCCCCACTAAGTGTGATGGACTCCTATAAATTAAATAGACGTCAGAGATCGGGTGTTCGCAGGCCAGGGACTATAATTCCCATTGGGCCATGGGCATCCTGTACACTTGCCAGCAGGAAGGAGGCTGCACATGTGCAGTTAATAGTTCTTCACGTCTTTGGACTTTGAAGAGAAAAGTGAAACAATATGACACTGGAGATCAGGTGATCCAAACAGGGGTGCCATTGCAGAGAAAGTGTCCTAAGGAGCAGGACAAAGAAAAAGGGACAGACAGAAGGTCCCAAACCAAGATGGTGGTCCCAAACAAGTACAAAAGGAAGTTTCAGACAGTGACAAAAGTCAAAATCAGAGACTGATCCTGTTAAGGAAAGTTGAGGAACAAAGAAAAAGGCTCCAAGTTAAAAGAAAGCTCAGTGAGGATGAGACTTGAAGTGAAGCCCTGAAGATCTGAGAAATGGTTTTTTATACAAACAGGATTTCTCTGCTTAATTGTCCTCAAACTCACTAATAATATAAGAGGAATCCTGACTTTATGCATGTTAGGATGTTATGCCTGATAATCTGGGGTGGGGGGGGGGGGGGGGGGGGGGGGTAGAAATTAAGTTGTCCATTATTGTCGGCATGGTGAATCAAGACTGGTCCTCCACAATATGCCCCTAACAACCAAAATCTACCGGACGTACAGCTGAATACCACCATCACAGGGGAAGGGGGTCATGCCTAGGCTATACCCTGGAACTGCCTGGGCACGTTGGTCACACCTGTCATTTACTTGTGGATGTGATATTTCTTTTCCAGTTGGTTCATGTGTATTTCATACTTACCCTGAATATTAGAGTGCAAGATAGATTAATAAATTGTTTTATCTTTCCAAATTTGCATTCATCCCTAAAGATAAAGCTGGGAGTGAAAAAAACAGTGAATATATGAATCATTCCTTATGTTTGTATTGAGATCTTGCCAAAGGTTTTGCCTGGCATAATACAGTTCATTTTTCTTGTTTAATAAATGTTTTATTCTCGATGTTAAAAGTTCATCATCAGACTCCCGTGAATTTGTTCAGTACCTTACCTCCATGATTTCTAAAACAAATAAGAATTAGGGTCTATTAAGCCTGGTTTCACTCTGAGAAGTGACTTGGCCAGTAGTAACATCAACTGGGATCATAACACAAGGTAGCTTGAAAACTATTAAAGTATAAAGTAGATTTTAAAAAAAATTCCTTGATATATGCTATGAAAAGCAACAGAAAATTAATTGTTGGTCTGCTGTCACTGTGGATGTGACATTACATTTTATTAGCACACTAAATTATACCTAGATATAGTGTCAATGTTTCACACTGTATTTTGTATTTACACAGATGGACTTTGTGGCCGCACGTTCTGTGTATGCACTGTATGGGGGAAGCTGCATGGGAAGAATGATCCGTAGGAGACCCAAAAGCCGACAGTTTCAAACTTTGAAATTCATTCTAGGGTCCAACTTATATGAAGCCAGCTGTTTTCTTATCTGATGAGGCATTTTTTAAAATACTTAAAAAAAATATTAAAAAGCCAAATTTTCCAAATGGAGAGACAGAAGCAACAATATTTGTGGACTGCAGCATAAACAGAGACAATCTGCAAGTGGCTCGCCCAACTATCCACCCAAGATCGTAAATGTCTCGTTGGGGTATGATCCATTGCTTGACATCAAGCTAACAGCACAGCCTTTCTTTCCTTCACCTCCAAAAAAGTAGCATTAAACTGAAGACTGCCAAGTATCAAATGGAAAATAAATCAAGTGAAAATTGCTGGCACACTTGAAGCAAACTGTAAATTACAGTAGTTTCTTCAATATCACCACCATCATATATTGTGACAAGTGCATCAAAGCACATTGCCCAATCATCAACAGAAACATTTTTAAAATGCTGCCTTTAATTACATTGCATTCAGGTAAATTTTGAGCTTTTCCATGGTAAAATACCTGGAGAAACATGAACGTGGATCAAAAAAGTAAGTAGTGGGGATTTTCCAATCTGTGCTTCCATAAGGCCTGATCACGTTGTACAATATGTTGTCGCTCAGCAAGTTAGGGAGAGGGTGTAATCCATGCACAGGAATGCTCCTTCATTTAGGACAAGCTCTCCATTCTTATGCTGAATATTTATATATTTACTTTCTTTCTGAGTTGAATTTTGTTAAGCTATATGCTTCATCAAAATATTAATGGAAGTGAAACTACCTTTTCCATTGTGCTACCAAAGTGGGATGACCACCTGATCACATACCTTCGCAACCAGTAAGACTGCTTAATTTCCCTTCTGTAATATTACCTGGCTTCGTGTCCTTCTGCTAATGAAACCTTCATCCACGACTTTCTAACCTCCAGAACTATTATTCCAATGCATTGGCATCAGTATTGTTCAATTCCTCTTTGCTGCTCTGCTACATAATGAAAATAAACAGGAAGCAAGGCCCAAAGTTCAAAAATTATTTTGTATACATGCGCAACATGAGAGACAATATGTTCTCCCATTTACACTGTTGCCACATAGAGGACTGGTCCGAAGTTTATTAAGTTCTCTTTCCATTAACTTCCATTAAGTTTGAAAGGAACAGATTAGATTAGAATCACAGAATTTTAAAGCACAGAAAGGAGCTATTCATCCTACAGTGCCTATTTCATCCCACACCCAAGTTTCTTTTCCCCACAACTCAGCAACTTAGAGCTCTTTAAGCATATATCCAATTGCTTCTTGCATGTTCCTACGGGATCCGATTCCTCCATCCTTTCAGCTGGTGCATTCCAGTGTTTAACAGCCCTTCGTGTGGAAACATTTCTCTTCATTTCCTCTGCAGTTGGTTGGACAATTATTTTGAACCCATGACCTCTGACTACAGGCTTGCTAAAGGAAACCATTTCTCCCTAATTCCTCTGTCAAAATCCCTCATCATTTTGAATACCATCATTAAGTCTCCACTTAACCATAGCACAACAATCCCAGCTTCTCCAATCTCAATAGCTCTGATTTTAAGGTCACGTCCCTTGTCTTCAACTCCATCACTACCCTATCCTATCACAATGCTTTCTCCCTAACTTCCTCATCAGTTGCTCCCAAAAGCGTAAAAGTATTGATCAGTTCACTGCTTAATTGTTTATATTTCTGGGAATAATCCCTCCTCATAACCTAACATTTGGAGCTGGAAGCATTCTGAGGAATTTCCTCCAACATATGAAGTTCGTTGCCCAGAACTGTGCACTGTATTCCAGATATGGTCGAACCAGAATGTTGTATCCTCCAGTTGTACAGGCTAATATTCTATTTTAATAATCTATGTCCATGGACCCTTATTTCTCTTCACAAAGTATCAGCATTTTAATATGAATGTCTGCTCAAAAATTGCCAAAACTGAAAACAAAATAAATCCCAGCTGCTCCCCTCCTCCCAGTATCACCTGGAGCTTCCATAGCACAGTCGAGAGCTCATAATCTCACTCCCAGTGAATGAATCACACCCACAATTGCTGATACAAGAATTCTTAATTTGTCAATAATCCATTTTGTCTCAAATACTCATTAGCTCCTGAAAATTCTAGGAGCCACATAGGTGCATTTAGAGTTGCATTTTCCTTTAGTTTGTCAAAGCGACGATCAAAAAGAAAATGGATACTTCACTTTTTGATTTATTAAGTTGTTTATATTTTATGTTAATAAACAAACACATTCATTGGAAAATATGGGATTCTATAGCCTCGCTCACCCCAAAACCATAAAATCCCACCTGAGGTCAACAGATTTTTCTATTCTGTGCCCTTCATCGCTCTGATTCCTGTGGCAGGCGGGCAGTAAAATTCTAACCTACATGTCTTTTTTAAGCCTTAAAACTCTCATTCCCATTAAGCATCCTATCCTATGATGATCTGCACCATAGACAGACAAACACAATTACAAAAGGATACCAGTCTTACAAAAAACAATAACATTTAAAAGATATTTATAATTAATACAGAGTTACCTCAGTATGAATCCAGAACTGAAACAACAAGTTAAATTGAACATGTACAGCAAAAACTGAGGGAGGAATGCAGAGTGCCATCGGAAGGTTAAAGATCTGGAAGAAAAGAAACATTGTATAACGTCAAACAGTTTTTTTAAAAAATGGTTAATAATACACAAGTACTCCTCAAGCAGTTACAAGATCACACCTGAGCTCATTCTTTGTTAGGAACAGACAAACCCCCTGCAACATTGCTCACTGAGTGAGAATAAGTCTGCAATGGATAAAGTTGTCTCTGTGTAATAAATGGAGTTGGGCATGTAGCAAGCTTCAACAGCAGGCAAGGCTGTCAAAGGTTAGGAAGCATAGAGGGAATATTGGTGGGGGAAATTGAAACTAGTTGGTGGACATTATGGAGAAATTATTCATAGATTCATTGAATCCATACAGTGGAGAAGGAGGCCATTTGGCCCATCAAGTCTGCACCAACCTATCTATTTACTTTATTTCTTTGCTGGGCTGGTTGGGAACTGGTCGTCTAGTTTTCTCGTAGAGATTGTTTAGGGGTGGATGAACCTTTCACTCACATAAACCTGGATATGTTTTCCACTGCGGGGGATGGAGTGATTGTATTTTCTCCCCTTGTCCTGTTTCTGCTTGCTGGCATGGAAGACTGGGTTGCTTTTGATCTTCACCTAAAATGCAATTCTTTATTCAGGGATGAGGTTAAAGAGGTAACTTTTATATGTGCACACAGAATGCCCTTTATTTTCAGGTCAGAAGAATGGGGTTTGAAGAGACAGGTCTGCCCTCTTTACAGGCTCTAGTTTGCTGCTCAACCAGAGTGGAATAAGAACACTTGGGCATGAATTTTCTGAAGGAAAGTTCTCAGATTTAGCCAAAATTGTACCAGAGTCATGACTCATGAAGTCCCATTCTAGGATCCAGCATGCACCTTTTCTGCCAGTGGTGAAGGGTGGGGATGAATTTTACTTTGTACATCCATGGTTCATGGTTCAAACAGATCGAACTTTTGTTAGTGGAAAGTCAAAAACACAGTTTATGGTTTTAGAGAAGGTTAAGGTCTAAAGCTGCCAAAGCTATTTAGAGAGGTACAGCAACCTTTTGGATAGGTCCAGGAACCCATTTGGGATAGAACCAGGTACCCATTTGCGATAGGACAGGTACCGATTTGGAAGGATGTTTCCACTAGTAGGAAAAACTAGAACCAGAGGGCACAACCTCAGACTAAAGAGATGGAACTTTAAGACAGAGATAAGGAGGAATTTCTTCCGCCAGAGAGTGGTGAGTCTGTGGAAATCTTTACCACAGAAGACTGTGGAGGCCAGGTCATTGAGTGTCTTTAAGACAGAGATAGAATTCTTGATTAATAAGGGGATCAGGGGTTATGGGGAAAAGGCAGGAGAATGGGGTTGAGAAAAATATCAACAATTTTGAATGGCGGAGCAGACTCAATGGGCTGAGTAGCCTAATTCTACTCCCATGTCTTAAGGTCTTTTGGGATAGGTCCAGGTACTCTTTTGGGATTGGTCCAGGTATACTATTGGGAGAAGAAAGATGCTCTTTGGAATTGTTAAAAGTTGACATTAATGTGCATAAAAAATGGATAAACCCATTGGAATTGTTAAATTGCCTGGATATTTAAATAACTGGTCCTTTAATTTAAAAGATTTGAGAAGTTTGAAAAAAAAAGTACTTGCTATTTAATTCTGTCTATCATCATGCTTCTAAAGCAGGAATCTTTAAAAAACAAACCTTTTGAAATGGGTTTTTGTTGAACAATGGTGGCTGCTACTGATCACATCTGGCTATCTGTTCTGGAAGTTTCCAAAAAGAGATTACAAAAATAAAAGAGTTCCTCAGTTTTAATGATGGCTACAGATATTGGAAAAGCATGAGTTTGCCCAAAGAAAGTGACTTTTTGCCTTCTGAAGGGCAATGGAGGCTCTTACTGCTGTATAGTGCAGCACATTGTGAAAAGAATTTGTAGGTATGAGTTCCACACGTATCACTGACTGCAGGCCTCTGATTTGCCAGCTCTGCCATCATCTCAACACTTCACCAATTAGATCTGACTTTAAAGGCTGCCCCTACACACAGCTGGAAAATTCAGAGTTCATTGCGAAGTTCCAAACCCAGGAAACATTCTTCAGCCACTTTTATCACTGTGTCCCTCAAGCAACTGTTGGACATAGTGAAAGCTCGCCACAATATACTCTACCCACACTCTGGGCAAAGACTGTAACCAAAGTGACAAATCCAATACGGGAGGCAGTAGCAGCAGTGCTTAGTGCCAACACCCTGAAGAAGAGGACAGTGATCTAGTGTCACAAGAGATGAATGATCTACATTCTGCTAGGGTAAGTCTCTTCTTGCATCACTCAACTTCAAAGCTCACAGATTTATCTCACAGCCACAGGGATCTCACTCAATGGCAGTTCAAGGAACACCACTGCTAACTCTCCCATCATCTCCCCTGCAGTTTGCCCATTACCTTCCCGGTCCACTCACTATCTACACATGACTGGCATCCTTATAATTTGCCCTGTGATGCATTCTGCTTACATTCTCTGCATCTATCTTCATGCAAGACCACCTGGCACACAAGGAGAGATCTCAACCAGGTGGGAAGATGCCAGAACTGAAGGTGTTCACAGAGTTTGAACAAAGAATCTATTCAGCTGGCTAGTCAGGACATGGGCCATTGCTGGGCTGATGGAGAACCATGCAAGGATCCAGCACTGCAACATTCACCAGGCTGCCACACTGTGAGTGACGTCTGCTGCTTCTCAGGCCACTCCCACACATCCATGATCTCTCTTTCCTTTCTCAGGCACATCATAGAAGCAGCTGTAGGGCTCTATGAGTCAGGTCCTCAGCTCCAGCTCCAACAGCAGCAGAGTGTAGACTACACTTGCTGCCATCCAGCGGAGAGCAGAGCTTCTCAAAGTTCACTCCAGCTCCCCTTCCATCTCAAGGAAGCTGCCAGAGTCCTCTGGAACCCACAAGGAGGAGGATTAGTTCGTGCACACCCTAGGACCATCCATCTAGATAGCACTGGGAGTATCCTACTTTCCAGAATCCTTTCTCAAGACATTCATAAAAACTCTGAACGGATTTATACACTGTTTCCACTGCAAGTTATCATCATCTTCCTGGAATGTAGAGAACAAGGGCTTGCACTGTGTCTCAATTGCAACAGTTTCATCATGATGGATATGTGTGCACTGCCATCAGTCAGGTACAAATGCAATGTTCACAGATGCCATCTGAAGATTATGAGATGTTCTCACTGGACATCCTCATCACTGTCCATGAATCGAGTGGAAATGAGTGCATCCCAAGCTCATCTGTCTCATCTGGACAATGACATGGCCTCATGGCCAACATCCTTGCTCTCGAGGGCTTCCTCAACCTTATCCTCTTCAACATCATCCTCATTGGAGGTGATATACTACTTTTCCATCTCTTCAGGCAGTTCCACCCCCTATTGCAGTGCAAAGTTATACATGGTGCAACAAGCAACAAAATGTATAATGTTTCTGTGGATTATATTACAGGGCACTGCCAGACCTGTCTAGAGACCAGAACTTTATTTTCAGCATTCCCCTATGCTTGACCAAAGAATGAATTGCAGCATGAGCCTCATTGTATCTTGTCTCATCTGAACTCTGCAGCTTCCATACAGGCTTCATTAGCCACATCCTCAGTTGATAGCCATTGTCCCAGAGGAGCCTACTACAACCTCTCAGAACCCTGAAAAACATCAGAGATCTGTGACTGACTGAGGATGTAAGAGATGGAGACACTCCCTGGGAACTGAGCACACACCTGCAAGATGCATTTGGTATGGTCACAGGTCAAGTGAACATTCAGTGAGTGTAAGTACTTGCGGTTCACAGCTTGATGGCCTGGAGACCTGAGTGCTATATGAAGTTTAAAGTTTATTATTAGTGTCACAAGTAGGCTTACATTAACACTGCAATGAAGTTACTGTGAAAATCTCCTAGCTGACACACTCTAGCACCTGTTCAGATATACGGAGGGAGAATTTAACATGGCAATGCATCTAACTAGCATGTCTTTCGGACTAC
Source organism: Sphyrna mokarran (assembly GCA_024679065.1). Taxonomy (NCBI): domain Eukaryota; kingdom Metazoa; phylum Chordata; class Chondrichthyes; order Carcharhiniformes; family Carcharhinidae; genus Sphyrna; species Sphyrna mokarran. Next base: position 79,816,346 of record JAGIQG010000002.1, read on the forward strand.
GAGAGGAAATTGGAGTACCAAAGGAAACCCATGCAGACACAGGGAGAACATGCAAACTCCACACAGATAGTGACCCAAGCCAGGTATCAAACCCAGGTCCCTGGCACTGTGAGGCAACAGTGCTAACCACTACGCCACCGTGCTACCGATGCAGTCGATGATACCCTGCCCCTGTGGAAAACGAGAAATTTATGCAAATCCCATTGCTTTTCCTTCCTACCTTGCCTGACCCCAGTCAAAACGCACAAAGTTGTGTGGCCTGTGAAGATTGTGACCGTGACCTGAATGCACTTATATCGGAGGCTTTGCAAAATCCTGCAGAGGTCACTTGTTGAGTCTTGGAAGGACACACTGGCATAAAAATTGAGGGCTGCTGTAACTTTCATCAACACTGGCAGTGAATGCCCTCCAAACAACCTAATCTTGCAGCAGATGGCAGATCTGACCAACCAGTTCCCTGGACATATATCTGCAATACCGGATCTCAAACATCTGTTAGTACGTCAAGTACAAGTTTTTAAGTCATATCTTATTTCAATTTCTTCTTTCATTTGTTTCCCCTTACCCCATGCACTATAAAACAAACACTTGGATGGCAGGCAACTTCTTGCAAGGCATCTGTCAATGTCACAGTTAAATTGACAGTAAAACTGAACTTTTATCCCTGTCATCTCTTTGGGGAAGTGCCCTGACTGTATTCAACACTATTTTGTGATGTTGGGATTAAAATCAAGAATAGGCTATGTCAAAATTACAGAAGGAAGTTTAAATCCTATTAGACCGAATTGTACTTCATCCATCCCAGACAACAGGGAGCACTGTTCATTTTCTGAAATGTTTCCAGACTAATTTCACAAAATTGCATCCCTCATGGGAACTTGTGCCTGCAAGGAGACCACATGATGGACATTGACAATGTATTCCTGTGGTAATTACTATTTTCACACCAATTTTTTTTTTGATTTGCGACATTTATTTACATTTATGTTCCAGTTTTGTAAGAATTGGAAAAATAGAACAATAGCTTTTGCTCTGGATGGAGTCACGAAGCAATCTTTTCATCTCACAATTGTTACAAAATCAGTTCAGGTAGATGGGTTGGAGCTCTGTATTCATTGGCTGCAAAGATTTTACATAGAACATAGAACATTACAGCGCAGAACAGGCCCTTCGCCCAATTAAGAAAAAGCAATGACCCTCTAACCTGAAACATTCCCTTTTCATCCATAAACTTATCTACTAACCTCTTAAACACCACCAAACTTGGTGCATCTACAACTGCAGCAGGCAGGGCATTCCATATCCTTGCATGAAATGAGTTTACAAAATTTATAACAAATTGATCCTAAAAGCCACAAGTTCCTCAGTACATCCTTTTTAGCAAAGAGAGTCAAAGTGCGCATAAAGCAGTGCTTATCACTTTATTTTGCTGAATTAGTAAATAAAAATATGTACAAGTTGAATTCAGCAATCGTGATTACAGGACTATGGACTGGACTATACAGTACGAGGGAAAATTCTGAGTGGTGATTTGCGAATGTTCTGAGGTTGGAGCTGAGAAATGTTTCTATGACAGGCTGAGAGCTATAACTTGTATCTAGCTATGTTTAATGCAGAATAAACATAAGAACATAAGAAATAGGAGCAGGAGTAGGCTATCCAACCCTTTGAGCCTGCTCCGTCATTCAATAAGATCATGGCTGATCTGCAGTGTTCAGTACCACTTTCCCGCTTTTTCCCTGTAACCCTTAACTCCCTTGTCAATCAAAAACCTATCCACTCTTGACTTAAATATATTCAGCGAGGAAGCCTCCACCACTTCAACAGGCAGAGAATTCCAAAGATTCACCACCCTTTGCGTGAAGAAATTCCTCCTCAACTCTGATCTGAACCGTCCCCCCAATCTTGAGGCTGTGCCCTCTAGTCCTGCTATCTTTGCTAAGCGGGAAGATTCTCTCAACCCCTACCCTATCCATCCCCTTCATTATCTTATACGTCTCTATAAGATCCCCTCTCGGCCTTCTAAACTCCAATGAGTACAAACCTAGCCTATTTAGTCTCTCCTCATAATCCAATGCCATCATCTCCGGTATCAGCCTAGTGAACCTTCCCTGCACCCCCTCCAAGGCCAATATATCCTTCCTTGAATGCGGTGACCAAAACTGCACACAGTATTCAATCTGTGGCCTCACCAGTACCCTATGCAAAAGTACCTCCATACTTTTACATTCTATCCCCCTAGCTGTAAAGGCCAACATTGCATTTGCCTTCTTGATCACCTGCTGCACCTGCAGACTGTGTTTTTGCAATTCGTGCACAAGGACCCCCAGATCCCTCTGCATCGTCGCATGCTGCAGCTTTTTGCCATTTAAATAGTAATCCTTCCTACCGTTATTCATACTAAAGTGGATAACCTCACACTTGCTAACATTATACTCCATCTGCCAAGTCCTTGCCCACAATAATTTGGTCCCCGTTCAGAGCAAAAATGCACTGTGTGATGATTTGGCCACAACAAGAACATGTTGTGATATTTAATCCTCTTAAAAATATATTGAAATACAGCACAACATGTATTCAGAACTGGATGCAGCAAGTTACTGAGCATGTTCACAAGCTGATCTTTCACCCTGTAGATGTCCAAGAGCCCTTGGCCATCTTCTTGAGAGGGAGGGGCAACTGCAGTGAACCAGAGAAGCACTACCTCCCCTCTGACATTGGCACTGGCATTACCAGCAAAAGCCTTGCCATGAACTGCAGCTCCTACAACAGTATAGGACAAAAGTCTTGGACCACAGACTCTACAGTGGTTGCCCTAGTGCATTGCCCTATTGCCGCAATCACCTCTGCTTGAAAGCAGACAGACTCCATCATAAGTTTCAATCTAAGGTGTGCAGCAGATATCCCTTCCTGATTTTCCCCACCTTGTTTTTGGAGCACCAGCAACTGAGGCACAACCCAGTCCAGAGGCTCCTCATCTGACTCAGACTCAGCAGATTCCTGACCTCCAGCAATGCTCTGGATGTCTGAAGCTTGGACACCCCAGCCTGCTGTGGATCAGACAGTGTGATATACGCATCAGATTGTAACCTCAAGGCTACTCTAGAACTACTCTCACCGAGGTATGTGTCTTTGCGCTGGTACAGTGTGTAGGTGATGACAGGATGAATGATTCAGAGGTTGCCTGCCAACAATGCAGCCATGATTGAAAATTTTTTTTTACCAAGTGCTACACTACGTGCTGGAAAAACTCACCATTGCCATTGGCAGGCTAAATTCTACTTTTTCTGCCTGAAATTGGACTTTGCCAATTTCTGAGATGACGTTTTGCTTGGTCTTTACATATTTACGGTGAAAGCACGAATAAACAACCCTCTTTATTTAAACCCATAAAAGTTTGCTGCTGTTATTCAAATTACTCAAGGTGGTGCAGGCACTTTCCAAAATCACACTGATAATAAATAGTAAGTGAAGAGAATTGCAGGGTTCAGTTAATGTCTCCTCCCCTATCGGTAACTAATCATATTGGTAATATTTATTTAGTGCTGTAACCATACAAGTGAGTGTACTTCAAGGGAGTTACAAAGCAAACGTCCTTGACAGATATCGTCTTGGAAAATCTGGAGTGACTGCATCATCAAGATAAACGCTTGTTACTTAGTAATTGACTGAACAGGGCCCGTATTTCATATTTACTAGAGATAGTGGACTTTTCATCCAAATATATCTGGAAGGATATTTTACCCACCAATGACTTACCCAGGAGATATATTTTTGTAATGCAGACTGCCGGAGGGCTGTAGACAGATTGTAGTCTTCCGAGCTATGATGAACTTGGTGTGCTGCCCATATAATATTCACTTCTGCAAAACAAAGCAAAAAATACATTTCTCAACATTGCATTGTGCAGAGAATGACGTTAGTCAGGAAATTCAGCTCCTTAGTATTGGTTTTACATTGCTCTAAGTACCATTTTGCATTCAAAGTTGTGCCATGGTGCAGCACTAGCTGCACTGAATGCCATTTTTATGAGAGTAACGGTGATCGTTCACGGGAAGCATGCAGAGCAGACAAATCATGTACCTTCTTGATGCTGGTGCTAATGCCATCTCCTGTTATCACACTGATGCACATTCTTTCAGCAGCAGAAATGATCCAGCCCCTAACCCCTTTAACACCACCAACACTTATGAAAGGGATCATCAACTATTTTGCACAGCGTTCATGACCATTTACAATTCCACAGATTTTAAAGTCTCTGTACATTTGAACATGAGAACATAAAAACTAGGAGCAGGAATAGGCCATCTGGCCCCTCGACTCTGCTTTGCCATTCACTAAGATCATGGACTCGGCTCCACTTACCTGTCTGCTTACCATAACCCTTAATTCCTTTACTGTTCAAAAATGCATCTATCCTTACCTTAAAAACATTCAATGAGGTAGTCTCAACTGCTTCACTGGGCAGGAAATTCCACAGATTTACAACCTTTGTGTGAAGAAGTTCCTCCTCAATACAGTCCTAAATCCGCTTCCCCTTATTTTGAAGCTATGCCCCCTAGTTCTAGTTTCACCCCAGTGGAAACAACATCCCTGCTTCTATTTTATCTATTCCCTTCATAACCTTATATGTTTCTGAAAGATCTCCCCTTATTCTTCTGAACTCCAGTGAGTATAGTCCCAGTCTACTCAGTCTCTCCTCATATGCCAATCCTTTCAACTCTGGAACCAACTTAGAGAGTCTCCTCTGCACCCCCTTCAGTGCCAGTATGACCTTTCTCAAGTAAGGAAACCAAAACTATATTCCAGGTGTGGCCTCAACAGCACTTTATACAGCTGCAACACAATCTCACTTTTTTAAACTCCACCCCTCTAGCAATGAAGGACAAAATTCCATTTGTCTTCTTAATTACCTACTGCATCTGCAAACCAACTCCTTGAGATTCCTGCACATGGACACCTAGTTCCCTCTGCACAGCATCGTGTTACAGTTTTTACCATTTAAATAAAAGTCCATTTTGCTATTATTCCTACCAAAATGGATGACCTCACATTTACCAACATTGTACTCAAACTGCCAGACCCTCACCCACTCACTCAGATTATCTATATCACTTTGCAAACTTTCCTCTGCACACTTTGCTCTTCCCCCTATCTTAGTGTGAATTTTGACACAATACACTTGGTCCCCAACTCCAAATCATCTGTGTAAATCATAAACAATTGCGGTCCAAACACTGATTCTTGAGGCACAGTATGAGTCACCGATCATTTACCCCCACTCTTTGCTTTTCTGTTAATTAACCATTTGCAGCAAGAGTTGAATAACTTTCAAACTTGGGCTAATAAACAGCAAGTAACATTTGTGCCATGTAAGAGCCATGATCATATCCAACAAGAGAGAAACTAACTACCTTCTCTTGACATTCACTTGCTTTGCCACTGCTAAATGTTCTACCATCAATATCCTGTGTGTTACCATTGATCAGAAACTAAATGCACCAGCCACATGTATTTGAACTATTTTTTCGTTCCAAGGCTAATATTTTAATATCGTAGCTACAAGAGCTGTCGGAGAATAAGAATTCTAAAAATAAATAGTTCAGCTCCAAAATTCCCAAAACCTGTCAGCCATCTATAGAGCGAAAATCAAGAATGTAATGGAATACTTCCTAGTTGCCTACGTGAGTGTCACTCCAATAACATGAATAAATCTCGATACTATCCAGAACAAAGCAGTCTATCTGATCAATGCCCTATCCATTATTTTAGACACTAACTCACTTCAGTACCTGTTTACATTAAGAGCAGAACAAGATGCACTGCAGCAATTCACTGAGGCTCTTTCGACCATACTGCTAACCTGGGATCTGCAAAGAAAGTACGTTCCTCTCCAAGTCACACACCATCCTGACTTGAAGCTTTATTGCCTTGCCTTTATTGTCCCAGGGTCGAAATCCTAGGACTCTCTTTCTAACAGCACTTTGGATGCATCTACACCACATAACTTGCAGCAAATTTAAGAAGGCGGTTCATCACCACCTTCTCAAGGTATTTTAGGATGGGCAATAAATTGTGGACTTGTCAGCAATTCTCTCATATCATATGTATGAATACAAAAGCTTTGCGTTAGTTGCTTATTGTTTTCTCATGACTGAAGCTTCAATTGGAGGAGTGGTTAGTTTTTTTGAAAGATGCTGTAGTCTACAGGGAGTGGTCCATCAGATATTTTCATTTGATAAGTTCTGCCCTTGCCACTTGATCTTAGAAATGCTGCATACTAGTAGCCAGTTCCCTTGGAATACAACAGGAGTTGAGATAAACAGAGACCACACAGAAGTGGGTAAGCTGCTGTAGGAGGAAGGAGCGGAAGAAGGCTTTCAGCAACTACCCAAGGTGTTCAAGAATAAAATTTCATATCTAAACTTCAGCAAGGAGCAGTCAAGATATCTTCACTGAAATCTACCACTTGCTGAAGCCACAACCACAAACTTAAAGCAGGATGAAGACATCATAGCCAGCGGTCGTGAAGGTGACAGTGACCATGATCTTCCATACATGTGGTTTATTCTGGTGGTTGAAATGAAGCCAACACAAGTTAGCAAAATTGTAAAAATGCAAATAAAGCACTGGGATTCATTTTAGGTGAATAGAATTCAAAAGGAACGAAGTCATACAGAACCTTGATTAGGTCACACTTGAGCGTTCTGCTGAGTTTTCACCTGTTTATCATAAAAAGGAGATTGGAAGCACTGGAGAAGGTGACAAACGATTTGTAAGAGCGATCAGAAAAGGCTGAACACACTTGGGCTGTTTTCTCGAGAAAAGGGCAGATTGCATAGTGATCTCGCAGGGATCTTCAAGATTCAAAAGGGATTCAATAAAGCAGACAAAAAAATGATCAATTCTCCCATTTACTAATTGTGGAAATGTCCAAAAATTAGGGAACACAAACTAAAATAGTCACCACTAATAAACCCAATAAGGATTGTGCAGAGTGGTGAGAATGTGGATTTTATTACCATGACATAACTAAGATACATAGTTACATAATATTTATAGCACGAAGATTGGCCATTCAGTCCAACTCTCTGCTGTATTAATGCTCCACATGAGTCTCCTACCACCCTTTTTTAGCCAACTCCATCAACAGATTTTGAAATTATTTTTTCCCATAAAAGTTTATATTACTTCCCCTCAAATGTGCCTATTTTACTTATATCAGCTAGTACTGATGCATTTGAGAGTGAGCTTGATAAGTGGAGGAAGCTGAGAATTAATGATTTTTGTGCCTGGATGGCTAATGCATTGGCAGGGAAGAATGACAGCATTAACTGCAGAGTAGAAAATACTAAGAGGATTAGAGCACAAAAATGTCTTTATGAACTGTGTGAATTCAGCTTCACTTCCAGGAGGTGGGGTGGTGGAGAAAGAGAGGTTAGATCAACGATTCATGAGGAAAACAATTTGTCAATATTACTGGTGAGCTGAAAAGGAAAAAGGCATGAAAGGGAAAAAAAAAATGCATGAAATCGAGGGCAAAAAGCCAAAAAAATGCCAGCACAAACTGATGGACAGAAGCAGGAAACTGAGCATCTCTATAAAGTCTGATTCTGCCATTTACAGTTACAATACAAATGAAATGGTTTAAGTTACAACCAATGTTCAACTGCACTTTTCAGGTAGTTCCTTTTTTTTTAAGATATATGCTTATACTCAGGAACAGCATGTTTAAAAGTTGCTGGTCTGCTTGCGTTACTTTTCTAGGTTTGCACAGATGGGGCTTAATTCCATAATCTGCAGCAGGCAACACTTAAAACTGAACAATTTTGTGTACAATGACAGCAGTTGGCTCTTGAGCATAGCTGCATCTACTCGATTTCAATAATTGTCCTGAGTTAACAGTCAGGAGTGAAGCAAGAGTGCTTGCTGCTAATCACAAAATAAGCTTCATTGTGAAATCTTGCAATGTCTGCACTGAGAAATTCACCTCTATCACTGTGCAGGTGAGAGTGCAACTGTTGGCAGCATTCTTCACTGGGCAATCTGAATGCATATAAACAAAATATCATTAAACTATTAAAACAGCGAAACACATTAAAAGATTTTCACAGACACCCAACCAGGAAAAGAAAAAAATAAAATCATTTATAATATTTTTTAAATAGTATAGATTAAAGATTGGAAAATGCACCTTGGGTGGGGGAGAAGTTAAAATGTTGTTGCTAAAATGTAAATCCTAGTCATTTACTAAAAGAATGGAGCCACAAAATTCCATTGTTTAAAGCAGAATTTTTTCTTTATCCTATGTGAGAAGCAACAAAGCACTAAATATTATCTATCTTCTACTCTCGTAGGAGTAGGAGTTAAACATGAACTAAAAGACAAATTGTGATCAAATATAAACTATAAATTGCACATTCAATGGCAGATACAACAAAGACAGATCTAATAAGTTGGGTCAGTCCACTCAGATTTTGGTGACCATCTCAATCTCAAGATCTTCAAACTCGGTCCTCCTTAAAATGAGTACCAGCTTCTCTCCTTCTATCCCCAGTACACAACTAATAGTACACAACTAACTGAAGTTCCATGGACGTGATCCTCAGCACAAATGGTACATTTCTGCAGAACACGTTCAGCTTGGTCTCTGCCTTCTACAAACTCCTTCAGATTGCTTGCATCAAGCCAACGCACTCATCAACTACTATTGCACAGCTTGGACTGATCTGTACCTTTTCATATTTTTCAACTAGGTCCAATTGCACTTCAGTTTGCTGTTGTTTCCTTAGAAACTGGGAGGGTCAACTTCCTTTCTACACTTAACTGTTATGTTTTCTTTCCAGGTTTCCCTTTTCAATTCTGTTTCTATTTCAGTTAGGGTCTGCATCAAACAGTACAAATTAAAGACATAAATTGCCTCACATGTTGATTTTTTTTTTGAACTGTAGTTATGAATCACATCACCATTAAGAACCCAGTCACATCTGATTGAACAAGGTGAAACATTTTAACGACGTTTCAAATAGGAAAAGGAAAGAGGAAAAAGGGAGAAGTTATCATTGATTTTAATGACTGCCGTCTCGGGAGTGGTTCACAACACTGCTTGTAGCACAGCATGAAGTGACAGACAACAACTTCAGGATTTCTGTGCTAATCTGCACATGCAGAAGTTGTAATTAGATTCAGAGCATTAATGGTGGCAAATACTAATAGTTAATTGTCAAACTCTTGCCCCCTCCCAAATCCAGTTACTCTTGCCCACACCTCACAAAATCTAGCTTTAAGTTAAGAATATATTTGTTATTTTATATTGAATCTAGACAAATGGCTGCAAAATATTGATTGGCAATTCTATTTACAGCATATCTGACCCTGTGTGGACTTGGGAGGATGTGAGCAGGATCCTAATCTAATTGTAGGATTTGAGTGCAAAAATCTATTTCCACTTATTGCCAATCCAAACATGACAGTAAAAAAAAACAAAATTCTCATTTCACAGGACATTCATTCTCTCATATTTTTCTATTTTCAACAAACTGAACCTGGCAAGCTTCTGCCAAATATTGCCTTGAATCAACAGCAAGCATCATCAATTTTTATTAGCCTTTTACAACCACAGATTATTTACAACTTCTGAGTAGATTTCACAAGAATTATGATTGTAATTATGTTTAAAATTGTTTGAAGTAATATTTCACTTTGCCTCGAGCCAGAGACTCTTAATAAAATGCAAATTATGAAGATAGATATAGAAGTTATAATAACAAAACACAATTGTATGAATAAACACTTTTTTTTTACACTGAACATAAATATTTTTGTACCATTATGTTTATGAAAACTGATATTAAATAGCATTTCTGTTTTCCATTTTCTAACACTCTCTTCCAGCTTCACACCAGCTGTCACAGAGGAGATTTTCAGGCTGCATCTATAAGTGATTCAATAATAATGTGCATTTATATACAACCTTCAAAATAAGAAACCTTTGAAGGCACGGGGAAGAACATGCATTAAAGCAAAGGCAGAGCAACAGCTTGCATTTTTATGGAGCCTGTAACATAGTGAAAGCTGCTTTACAGGAGTTCTGTCAGACTGGATAACACAAAGAGATGGAAGGGCAGGTTTAGCTAAGGCTTTTTAAGGGGGGAAAAAAAGAGGAGGATGGTTGCAAGGTTTAGGGAAGGAACTGCAGAACTGAGAGCCTAAGGAACAGCCACCAATGGGAGAATAATATCTACACATGGAAATCAGGCATGTGCAGGAGGCCAGGGTAGGAGATATGCAGCAATCTTGACTAGTTGTAGGACTGAGGGAACTTGCAGAGATAGGACAGGCTGGAATCCTGGATCTTTTTCAAAACAAGGATGTAAATTTAAGAAAACGAGGATTTTGCCAAACTTGAAGTCAATATTGACCAGTGAATAGGATTTGATGCGAGTTAGAACACGAGCAAAGAAATTTGGATAAACTTAGGTTTACAAAGGGTGTAAGGTTACCGAGGATTGCTCACTAAGGCAACATTGAAATAGTCAAGCCTAGAGATAACAGAGATGTACAGATGCCAGTGTTGGACTGGGGTGGGCACAGTAAGAAGTCTCAGAACACCAGGTTAAAGTCCAACAGGTTTATTTGGAATCATGAGCTTTTGGAGTGCTACTCCTTTATCATGTCACCTGTTGGACTTTAACCTGGGGATAACAAAAGCATGGATGAAGGTTTTAGTGGTGTTGAGGCAGGAGCTGAAGTGTGCAGTATCACTGAGGTAGAATTAAGTGTCATATTATAGAATCCCTACAGTGCAGAAGGAAGCCATTCGGACCATCAAGTCTGTACCGAATCTCTCTGATAGAGTACTTTTCCCCGGTCCCTAACCCTGTAACCCACCTATTTATCACTAATCCCACAAACATACACATCCTGACATACTAAGGGACAATTTAACATGGCTAATCCACCTAACCTGCATACCTATGGTAGTATTTAAATGGTATTGGAAACTCAAGTCAGCATGAAATAGGACAGTGTGGACTATGCAACGTTCATTACAGCCTCAGACAGTGGCAAGGGAGGAGAGATGGAATCAATGCCTAGGGAACAAAACAATCACTTTGGTCTACATAATGTTTAATTGGAAAAAATTCCTGCTCAGCCAAAACTAGTATCGGACGAACAGCATTCTAAGTCAGAGACAATGGGGGCCTCAAGGGTTGTAGTGCAGAAACAGAACTGGATGGCATTAGCGTACACATGGAAACTATTCTCTTTTCGAATGATGGTACAGATGCAGAAAACGGAGGGGGGCCAATTTTAGATTCTTGAGGAATAGGGAGAGAAGCCTATGCAGTAGATTTTCTAACTATGACTATATAGGAATGCAACCGGGGAGGGAAGTCCATTCAGCTGAACCATGTAGAGAACTGTTGCAGGAAGATGGCATGGTCAACAAGTTGACAAGGAGACAAGACAGTTTACTATAGTCAAATGGAGGATTAATGAGGGTTGGCCACAGAGGTAACATTAAAAGGGGACTTTAAATAAAGCACATAGGTTAAAAGGTGGAGGAGTTTGCAGACATCATTCCTGAGAGTAGGAACAAGGGCACTGAAGTATTAATGGTGAGCTGAAAGTTGTGAAGAAAGACTAGAGGCTGGAATTAAAAGAAAGGTACATGTATGGAGGGGTAATGCCAAAGAGAGAATGAAAGACAATGGCAATCTATTAAAATGTGAGCTAGCGACATACTGTAAGCCAACAGAAATAAGTGACAATGAGACAATGGGTATATATGATTTAGATGGAATGTAAGTAATGTAATGACACATTTTCAGAGACTTCTTTCTGAATGACTTTGCCTAAGAGAATTCCTCCTCCTGGGAGAGTCCCCACATGGAGTCCTGATTGGTCACCCAGACCAGGTGATCATTACTCTGCTGTGTTGCCCTTAAGGGACAATCACCACAGGTAAGAGAGCTTTGGACAAGTTGAACTTTGCATGGGGGGAAGCCAGTATGCAAAGTATTGCAATGAATTTGGAAGTGAATGAAATATGAATCATGATTTCTGCCACTGAAATCCTCATTCCAGTGTGGAATTGGCAATATTACGAGATAGAAGTCAGTGACTCTGCTTTCCATTGTACCTTTGCTTCTTGTAGGTTAGCACATGGCTCTCACTTTTCTTGACCGTGGCTCTCTAAGAATTTTATCTGTAGGTAGTCACAAATGAAGGTCAGCACCCTGTTATTTGCATAGTGGATGTTTGGTAAATATTTTAACACTGAAAAGATTCCTTGTGTTTGAAACTAAAAATTCAGTTCTCAAACATTGTATTTAGTTTCAAATTCCAGCCCAAACTGGGAATGCATTAGATTCTCTTTATTGCAAAAGCCATCTTAAGTCTGAACCTAGTCAATTAGATTACAACCAAACATTAAATAAGTTACAAATAAAGGGAATCATAGATTTGTCAGGAAGGTGAACTACATGAATCAAAGGCTTCTCTCATCTATATTTATCTTTATGTTTGTAATCTGAGTACTAAAGAATTCCAGGTAGCACGGCAGTAGGTTTGTAACTAAAAATGCTGGCACATAAATTTCCAAACCCACCACACTGTTTCCAAAATTGGGTACACAGAGGATTTCTTGGAAAAATGCTGGAAATCATCCAGATTGCTCTTGCCTGCCATCTAGTGATAGGTTCCACTGTGGAAAGGTTTCATTGTGGAAAATGGCTTGAGAGTGAGCAGACTGTTTACCTTCTCTATGGGGTTTAGTGCTTGGCACCTGTTAAGAGTTCTGAGAAAGGCAGGACTCATTGTTACATCACATTAAAAATGAGAAAAATTCAATAAAAACCTTTCTGAACTCTGAGACTGCAGCAAGTTTAAAACGAGCAAAGTATTGTCAGAATTTGGGGAGACATGCCAAAGTTAAATTCTTGTGAACTTAAAGCAATTTGTAATATACCAGACTAAAATCTTTACAGAAAAAAAGGCAGTCTGCAAGCATTTTGAGATTTGAATACTGACATCTTAATTGATATTTAATTAATTGATAAGTATTTAAGTGAATAAAAGAAATCAGTCTGTTCTCCCAATCAAAACTGGCAAATCAATTATATACTGGAGGAAGATTTCCTCTGTGTGCTACACGTAATGGAATCATAAACCTGTTTACAAAGAACATTTATGATTTGCCACGTATCGTACTCAAAGGTATTCTTCTCCCGAATCATTCCGAGTTGGTCAGGGTCAGTGTACAGTAAAAATGGCTCAGTAATTTTCTCTTGCTGGTCAACAAACAGAAGATGAATCATTATTGAGTTTTAAGATTTGAGAGTTTTGATTTGCCTGTGCTCCCAGGCAAATCAGAAAATGGAGGCTACAGTCTTCTAGTCATATTGTCAAATTGCACCTTTTCCAATTGCAGCTTCACCATGGGAATGCTAGATGACAGAATCGTGCACATTAGTTGTTCTTGAAATATCACTATTGTGCCAAGCATCATTGGGTCATCTTCCTACCTGATTCTGTTTACCCATCCAATTGAGAAATTGCTTCAAAATACCTCATACTGGAGGTGGAATTACATTAAATATAGATGAAGCTCTGAATAATCACCAATTATTAAGTTGATTACAAATTCTACAACATACAAATGGGTTGAAGTAAGGCTCTCAAATGTGAACGCAAGTCACAGGAACTTAGTAAGTTAAAGAAATGGTTGGGTGTTATGATGAGTAACACTTCGAAAATCCAACTGAAAAGTCCCTTTTCCCATTAATCATTTAAAATTATTTATCCATAAATATTTTTGTTTAATCCATAGCAAAGTGAATATTCCCCCATGTGGAGGGACTATCTTTATAATATTTTATAGGATAATCCCTGAAATATATTGTTTCTTTACCTAGCTTTGACTCCAGTAACTTCACCCTCACCTGCTGCTCATAGCTTCCAGGGTTAATCCATACGTCAATGACGGAAGATCGTTTTATGGAATATAAGCTTGAAGGTAACACAAAAATAGTGCCTATTAAATGTCCTTGTTCACAAAGAAAAAGTAGCTTAGTGTTTTTTGATATATTTAAGAAGGTAAGGATTATGCTGCTGCATATTTTTTAAATATGATAAATAAAGTGTATTGTCATCCTCAACACTTGAAAAATCTGGATGTCATTACTCTAATCCTTTAACTTTAACAGTGCCAATTTTTGTCAGTGTGTTTGAGACACAATGAACATATTTTAAAAAGTGGGATTCAGAAAAAACAGTGCAAGTGAAAACCTAAATTTTTGGGAAGGTGACCTGATATCCCTCAAGGAATGATTGTTGGCCTTCTCCTACTTCTCATTTACATGCTGTCTCTTGGTGTCACCATCCAACGCACAAATTAGTTTTCACATAAATGCCTCCAGTTGCCCAACTCTATTTCATTAGCACTATTTTCAACTCCTTCACTGTTGCTAAATTATCAGGCTGCTCATCTGACATCCAGGATTCGATGAGCAGAAATTTCCTCCAAATAGATATTGGCAGGAACTGAAACCACTGTTTTCAGTTCCTACTCTGAGCTCCAATTCCCAACTATCAACTCCATCCCTGTGAGATTAATAGAAACATATGAAATAGGAGCAAGAATTGATCAAACAGCTCATCAAGCCATTCAGTGCAATCTTGGGCTTCAACTCCACTTTCCCACCCACTCCCCATATCCCTGAATTCTTCAAAAGGCCAAAATATCTCCCCACCTCAGCCTTTAATCTATTCAGCAATGTAGCATTCCACAACCCTTAAGGACAGAGAATTCCAAAAAGATTCCTAACTCTTTGAGTAAAGTAAGTTCTCTTCACCTCAGTTCGACATGATTGGCCCCTTGCCCTAAGACCCCACCCCATCTCATTTTTCCTCTCGCTATCTTTGTAAGTTGCCTCCACATACTGAACCCTCTGAAATATCTGCCCTTCTCTAACTCTGCCCTCCTCTGCATTTGCAGTTTAATTTATCATGGTAGTTTGACTCTACAAATAAAGTAGTCAAATGTGTTGTTAAAAGAAGGATCTTCATTATATAACTAAACAACAAAATTTAACAAAATAGTAGTAAACAAAAGAAAGCAGAAGCACTGGTGAACAGGTCTGGATATACAGAACTTTCTTGCAGACTAAAACCCCTTCCAAAGTGTGCATGTGCTCAGAAAGGAGAAAAGCTTATAAGAACACTCTAACATTTATAGGCCCCAAGCTCTAGAATTCCACTCCCTCCCCACCTCTCTACCTCACTTTCCTGTTTAAGACACACCTCAAACCATATTTCTTTGATCAACATTTTAGTCATCTGATTTGGCTTGGTGACATACTTCAATATCTTACAGTTCTCCTCTGAAGAGCCTTCATTGCATTTCGAGCATTGTATAGATACCCAAAGTTGTTGCTGTGACTGCAATCAGAGTGACACGTCAATTCACAAAATGTTCTTTGTAAACAGTCCCTATCTCACAGACACCAATCTGCTTTTTCTTAAAAGAACAATTCACATGGATAGCTGCATAAATACAGAACATGAGGAAAGCAAGAGCTGACAATCTAAGCAAAATTAGTTGATTATAAAAATACACAAGTTAAAACATACTTCTGAACATATACATCATAGGTAAAGAATGAGAACAGCAAGAAATGGAAGAGACGGTAAAGGATTAGCATACAGGATGCTGATGTAATAATAATGCCAGATTACATAACTGATAAACATGCGAGAACTGGAAGGAGATGAATCTCCAATCTTGTATCAAGGATCAAATGTGTAAATATTTACTGGGCAGCATGGTGCCAAAGTGGTAAGCACTGCTGCATCACTGCACCAGGGACCCAGGTTTGATTCTGGACTTGATTCACTGTTTGTGCTGAGTCTGCATGTTTTTCCAGTGTCTATGTGGGTTTTCTCCCACTGTCCAAAAGACAGGCTGGTTAGGTGCAAAAGCTGAGAATGCTGGCAAATCTCAGTCTGTGTGATCCTTGACGATGGGTTATCCAGTCTCAAAACATTGACTCTATTCACTCTCCACAGATGCTGTAAAACTATTGAGATTTTCCAGCATTTTCTCTTTTTGTTTCAGATTCCAGCATCCATAGTATTTTGCTTTTATGGCAGTTTGATGCATTGGACATGCTAAATTTTCCCTCAGTGTACCTGAACAGGCACCAGAGTGTGGCGACTAGGGGGTTTTTGCAGTAATTTCATTGCAGTATTAATGTAAGCCTACTTGTTACTAATAAATAAACTTTAAAAAAAGGTAATGGTTTTGAGAAACTA
The DNA here is from genome assembly GCA_024679065.1 of Sphyrna mokarran. NCBI lineage: Eukaryota > Metazoa > Chordata > Chondrichthyes > Carcharhiniformes > Carcharhinidae > Sphyrna > Sphyrna mokarran. The sequence continues at coordinate 79,832,663 of JAGIQG010000002.1, forward strand.
CAGACACTAACAGTATACTTTGGGAGAACTGCCAAACCCCAAAACCCTCGTTGAGACTCCGATCACACAACAAAACATGGTGACGGCCAGTAAAAGAGCCAGTAAATCCTAAAAAGACACAAGACTGACAAGAAAACAGTGCTTTGAAGGAAGGACAAAAGAAAAATAAATAATAGCTGGGATTCCCCTGTCCTACCAAGGTGTGACCCCATGCATGGAATGTGGCAAGTCAACCAAAAATTCATTGATCTTGGTGGGCGAGGAAGATTCTGACGGCAGATGGTGCTGGAAAATCCCAGGCAAAGACCCACCAAGCTGTTAGTTGGAATATCATGGGAACAATAGGCAGAAACTGAGGCACAGACCCAGACATGGGAAAGCAGTCAGCAAAGGTCTGAAGAGTGCAGAAGCAAGGACATTTCCAGGAATCAGCAGAAGCATAGAATCCACATTATCACCCCTGTAACCATTCCAGAGTGCAGAAAGCCCAGAATTGGAACAACTGTGAAAAAAGATTCACAAGGTTGAGAATTACTTCAGGATTAGACAAAAGAGATCAAAGTGACCAGATTAAATATGCAGTAGAATCAATTGCTGACAACAGAAAGGCAGGGGTTGTTGATGAGACTTCCACTTCTAATGAAAAAGTCCTGCAAGCTTTCAAAACCCATTTCAGGGCCCACTGAAATTTAATAAGAGTGCAGGGGTAAATTTAATAAAAAGAAAGCAAACCCAGGCAAAAGCATAGGTTGGTTCATCAATGATTTCCAAAGGCTGATAGGGAGCTGTGATTATGGAATCTTAAAGGATGTGCTGATTCATGACAAAATGAAAGTCAAGATAAAGCAAAAGCTGGACTTTTACAGATAATAAATGTTTTAATATTTGTAAAAGCAGCACAGATTGAGAGGCAAATAGAACTGAGGAAACAGAATCAAGTGTTAGTTTATAGGAATGAGACCAATCAGTTTGTTGGCCATGAGACTGAAAGCACGCCAAGCCCAAACCTGCCAAAGCAAGGGAAAAGGCACCTGCCATCACTTTGAAATGTTTTTCGCATTACAAAAACTAATGGCACAAGCAGGAAAAGTATTCAGCACTGGAATCGAGGGCGGGGTGGGGGGGGGGGGGGGGGCAATTTGTCACAACTGTGGAAAATTCACCAATTTCAAAACTGTTTGTTGTTCAAAAACATTGGATTAAAAGGGAGAAAATTTTAAAACAGAACCATACACAAAGTGGATGAACCCTAAAGAAACTGTTGGTTAGTAAATGATACTTAAAACAAATGTTGGAATATTAAACTGAAAATGAATAGACACCCCACAGTGTGTTAACTGAACACAAGAGCAAGGGTTTCTGTTTTATCAGATGAAGTTAAATAGTGCAAACAGATTATATTGTAATCCTTGTCTATCAAGTTACAAGGTAATAGGGTGACAACTTTAAAAGTCAAAAGCCAATTCACGGCAAAGCTAAAATGTAATGACCGAAAAATCACCAAACCTCTCTATGTCATTCAAAATCAACAATGCTCTCTGCTCAGCGGAAAGGCATGTCTAAATCTAAAATTCATCTATAAAATAGATGAAGTGGCCAATGCGAACTACAGCATTACATTTCAAAATGAATTTCAGAAAGTGTTTAAAGGCCCAGGAAAGTTAAACACCATATATATTGAGCTGATGCTAAACCAATTTGCCTCTTTACGCCAAAACAAAGCCCTTTGCCCATTTTTGAATAAAGTAAAGGCTGAACCCAAACAGATGCAGCAGCAAGAGACAGGTGGTGGCCCAATGATAATATCACTAGACTATTAATCCAGAAACTCAATGTTCTAGGAACCTGGGTTGAATTAGAATTCAATAAAGAACATTTGGAATTAAGAATCTATTGATGACCATGATTGTTGAAAAAAGTCCACCTGCTTCACTAATATCCTTTAGGGAAGGAATGCTATCAACCTTACCTAGTCTGGCCTAAATGCAACTCCAGAGCCACAAGCAATGTGATTGACTCTCAACCGCCCTTCAAGAGCAACTAGGAATGGGCAATAAATGCTGGCCAGCCAGCAACACCCAGGCTTTTCAAATGAATGCAAAAACCTGTCACCATTCCAACACAATGGTGCTCAGGAATGGATATTGTTCCTAAAGCCACAGGCTGCTATCAGAACATGCATGGATTCAACTCAGCTAACCAGACAGTTGAATGTGAAATCCACCCAACAATCTCAGTGAATGAGGACATGTCCAAACTCGTCAAGAGTACTTTATTTATGAAATTGGATGTGAATAGTGAATTGTGACAGTTGCCTTTTGATAAAGATTGCTGACCATATTTATAACAGCACTCAGTCACTATTACTTCAATAGATTGCTCTTTAAAAGAGCGTTTTGGAATGTTACAGAGCAACATTACACACTTCAAAATAAGTGAAAACATATAGACAACATACTCATATAAAGTGCTATGAAAGAAGAGCATGATCATAGAGTCAGATCAATCCCGAGAATCTAATAGGAAACAGCCTAATATTGAATGAAAAATAGCCAAACTAATGATCAAGTTTCTAGGTCATGTTGAACAAGCCATTGGAAGCACAGTTGATCCACAAAAATGAAAGTAATCAGAGTAATTTCCACAACCTAAGAACATAACAGAGCTTCAAACATTCCTCGGAATGGTCAACCAAGTAAGCAAGTTCCTCCTAAAGGTCAATGAACCCTTAAGACAGCTGTTGAGACAGAATCAACAGTGACGCTGGAACATGGACTAGCAAACTAATTCTAAAAGAATTCAACAACTTTTAATTGCTCCTGAAATCTTGGCACATTGCAACTCAGAATCACTAACCACAGTAGAAGCAGATGCATTATCCCTACAGGTCTGGGGACAGTTTTATTTCAAGTGTACAGAGATGGCAACAGTAGACAGATCTACTATAATCTTTCAGTCACAATCATAAACATCACATCGATATGTCACAATGCATGTGAAAGAACTTTTCACATTATTATCAGGTTGCATTTAAAAACAAGATCAAAAGCTCAATTTCTGACCATAATAAAAACTGCAAAGATGCCTCACAGAAACCAGTGGTTCAGATTAAGACTGATGAGATATGACTCCATTACAGAGCATGTGCAAGGAAAGTTCAAACAAACAGTAGGCACACTTTCATGTCAGAAGGAACCAAACGGGAAATTTACACTTCATTGAGCATTTACATCCTTAAATCACTCAGAACTCACATGCGACTGCAAAAAGTTACAGCAAAATAAAATAAGCTCAGCAACTAAAATAAAAAAATCTCTCCTATTCCAAGGATATTAGTGGGAGGATATACCTACTAATCTGATACTTTGGCAGTACTTTCAATCGCACTAACATCTCACAGGCATTGATGACTAACTAGCTTTCAATGAAAGAACAGTCATCAAGCACTTTGGCTTAATATTCCTCAGAAGCTTCACAAACTCACATGGAAATAGCAAAATGCCATGCAAGAAGTTATTTATAACTGCCTTGTGCTAAAACAAGTCAAGAATGAAAAAAAAATCTTTTTTTTTCAATCAAGGTCATGGGAGTGCCTGGGAATTGATCTATTTGAATTTAGGGGGAAAATCTTTGTTACTAAAAAGGTTTAATAATGATGAATAAACAGATATCATAGTATCACAGCAAAAGCTGTCATCCAATTTCCCAAGAGAATTTATGCAAAACAAGGCATCCCAGACATTAGAGTGTCTGATAATAGACTACAATATGCTAATGAACTATTCCACAATTTTGCAAACATACATGACTTTGGTCTTCTAATTAATTTATCTTGCTACCCTCAAGCAAATGGAGATAGCAAGAGGAACATGAAAGATTTATTGAAGAGAAGTTAAGACCTTAATCTAACTTTTCTTAGTTTTCAAATCACACGCCTGCAAAATGGATTCTCACCATCAGAGTTACTGGATGGTAACTGAGAATACAGTTTCCACCTCTGGAACAAAAACTCAAACCCAATGTCATGACAGATGACCACAAGAGGTTAAAACAGTATGAGGAAGAACAGAGAAGCAACCAGACTCGAAACTTTACTCCCAGGCATAGAGTACATCAGTTACCAGTACTGCACCTCGGTAGAGAGTATGGGTCTGAGACTAACAGGAGGAAGGCACAATCATTGAAAAAAACGCCACAATAAAAATCACACAAAATTGCAATAAACCAGTGTATCAATGAGGAGAAACCTCAATGCCTTAATATGCTTAGAGAGAAAGGCAATGGAAACCCAGGGTACAATTCTCCTAAAAAATGACTAAGTATCATCTCCGGCGAGAAACAAAGTGCCCACTTAAATGGGAATCTGGATTGGTCAACGGGATCCCAATTGCAATCCTCCTCCACTTAGTCAGTGGCGGAGTGGGGGATGGAGGAGGGTAATGATTTGGGTAATTTGTGCTGTGAATGAGAGTGAGAGAGAGAGAGTGAGTGTTTAAATATGGCTGCAAAGTCTGCTCCCCAGAAATCAAGGTGCTCTTTTTAAAAAGTGCCATGATCTCAAAATGAAGCTAAAGACTCCCCTTCACACTCCAGCACCAGGACCTCTCCACCCCAATAATGTCTAGCATCAGTCCCCATCCCTCCAATACAGACATCAGTGCTCACATGAATGAGATCCCACTATAAGGATACCATGTCCATGACCACACAACACCTGCAATGACTGGGTCTGAGTTTAAGAATCTCAACCAAAAGATGGCACCTCTGACAATGTAGCATACTTTCTCAAATGCATTGAAATGACAGCCACATGGTCAAAATCCCCAGCTTATACCTTACAGCTCTGATTGCTAACAATGAATTTAGCTGAACACCGAACAGGATAGGAATGAGGTAATAGTTCTATGTAGGTCTAGGGTTCTGAATTCCTCTCAAACAATACAAACTCATTGTAAAACTGTTTTAGCAAAATTGACCGCAAAAAAGTTTTTATACAAGGCAACACCAAACAACAAAAGTGCAATTCATAAATCACTGAATACTCATGGAAACTGCAGCTGTCAGTTATTACTATGAAATTTCCGATTATGACTTATATATTTTAATGTAATAAGATAAAATAAATGTTAAAATATGTGGTACTGGAGAAGGTTCATAGGAAAGGGGAAAAAATTGAATTTTGTATCTTGAATCCGAGTATGGAGTGATTTAATTCTTTGGTAAGGATATCTCTAGGCATGTGTGTGAGCGTTAGAGACATTTGCCATAATTTTGTTCCAGTTTTTTTTTCCCACTTCTGCTAAAGACGCTGTGTCACACCAGGGTGCAGTTCCATGGCCACTGGCCAACCCCAAGTATGTAGGCCAAATGGCCATTCTTCAAGTGAATGCCTGGATAGTGAGTGTCAGAATGTATTTGATCATGAGAATCATTCCAACCAGTCTGATTCTCTCCTCACTCAATGTCAACATACACAAAAGTCCTTTCTAAGAGGGATTACTTGTGAGGACTTGCAGTCATAGCCGAATTTCCTTTCTGAGCTCGGCACTGCCAAGGCCAGCTGAGGTGATCTTACTGCTGTTTTGAATGAGATCAGTTAATTCAGTACAGATCAGAAATAAATCCAGTCTTTTGACCTCTTTTAGTTCAATTCCACCATAAGCTGTGCATTTGCAAATGAGTCATTGAGGGAACCATCTGCGTGAGATGGTGTGATTGCACGTCTGTGTATGTGTGGGAGTGTTTGGAAGCAATAAAACTGTGACCTGTCTAACAGCATTAACATAAACATTGCTGATGCAGTCATGAGATTCAGCTCTAATTATTTCCAATAGCACAATATAGCCTTAAACAAATTTATTTCTCAATGTGTAGTATAATTATTTTAATCGATATATACAGAAAGATTAATCACATTACAAGGGTAATCTCTTTTCAGTTCAAGATGCTGAGGATAATTAGAAAATAATGACCTTAATGTTACAGTCAGCAGAGAATGAATGGTGTCAGTCGTTTATTACACTTAGCTTCCCCACAGACTTTCTATGGGGTCTTGCGCTGGGAGTTGTGATTAGAAAGCCCTTTCAATGTAGCACCCTCTAAGAGGATCTGGAATCTCTGTGAACAGGGCAAGTAACCATATACCCTTTTAGTCAAATATCAGTTAGTTATACGGCATTGATTAAGATCTTCCACGTCGTTAAAACATTTCTTGCACTGGAATGAACAAGACCTAACTTTTTCTGGTAGACTTAATGGGTGTCAATCACATTGAGTACCACAGCTTCATGCTCTTCCTCATGTATCGATGTCAATTTCTTTAAATCACTTAAAGCTGCTGTCAGATTCACATTTTAAGTGAGCACTAACAGTCTCGTTGTTATTTATATTGCACAATCTGGACTATTACATGTTATTGTTATTTTGACTACACATTTAAATAATAAAAAATAATTCCTTGAAAATAAAGTTATCTATTCTAAAATATCCAGGCCTTTGTAACTGATACTTTCCACTCAACTTTTTTCTGCTGTACATGAGGGAGAAGGGCCACAGTGGATGTGTGGCAATTTAATTATCATACCCAAAGAGTTTAATTGCTGCATGTAGCGCCTTACTAAGATATGAAAACAAGTTAAAAACAGGACTGAAATACTATAACCTCAAAATTTTGACCAGTGCCCTCCCCAGTGAATCTTAAATCTCCAGTTACAGACTTTGAATCTAATTCATGTGGGAGGGAGAGTGTGATAACAGTGCCTTGCAAACAAACAAATTCGTTCCAAATATTTATCAGAAAGATTAGATCTATTAGCGATTTGAAAAAAAACACAATCTTCAAAAAAAAAGAGAGAAACAAAATGAAAGGAGATGCCAAAGCTTATCACAATCCTTAGTAACTGATTTCTTAAGTGCTTATTTAAAGAATCTCTTACATTGACTATGTAGAAAATGTAGTGACTGAATGGTTAATAGTCAAGTACATTACACATTTTATTCATTATATGGTTTAGCAATTTACTTCAAACATTAGTAGCAAAGGAAACAAAGTAAAATCTGCTTGAATACAAGGAGAAAATTGATGGCAGTGCATTCCTTTTGTAGTTGTAATTCTCTAAAGAATATAAGAATAGTGTGTCAACTGTTTCCTAATGCATTCCCCAACCAGCAGGCAGTGTATTGAGGTTTAGTTGTCCAGGGTAGTACCTGAGGATGGATAAATGATGTAACCTGTTAAACATAAATGCACGTACGCATCTGTTCCCCCCGGCCCCCGCCCCGAGGAAATGTGGCTGGGCTAACCACGCAAGGTTTTCAGTATGCTTTTAAAAGAACTATGCTTCATTTAAACTGCTTTCCACTTGAAACCAAGCCAACTGCAATCCAGAAGCCACTCTTTAATAAAAAAAAGTCTCTGAATATTTCAAGGCATCTGATGTAAGCTACAGTTTGTGTCTCTTAACAATTAAGAAACTGTCCAAAGGCACAGCCTCTTTTTTAAAAAAAATTCCCCTCTCTGTGTAATATTTTCCAAACTGGCTCCATTGATCAAGAAAGAACTAGTGTCAAGCTTGTTTTAACCTCTTCACCTTAAATACAATCTCATAACAAAAACAAACAAAAATAAACTGAGAATTCCCACATTAAAATCTAGAAATGCCTGAAATATGGGAATGGAATAAGTTTTTATATACATGCACAAAATTATATTAATGATACCATTGCACAGCCAAATTACACAACGTTATGTAAAACAATTCACTTACCAAGAAAACAGATTGTTGTGAGGACGAGGTAAAGAAGTTTGCAATGATTCTTTTAAAATGGGTTGACTGATTTGAAAATGTATCTTGACAGTTTCCACTTTGCAATCTGGCATGCTGAATAAGCCAGCATGGTTCAGTTATTGACCAATTTATACAAAAACTTATTTTCTGTATTGTTGATGCAGGGCAACGCTGCTGCATACTTATAACTGTTGAAGTATGCTATCAAGCTGATAATTAAAGATGTGATCATTTTCTTCTTAAACATAAGTTTTTTTTTAATTCATGGTATGCGCTTGTTCCCCAACATTTATTATCTGTTCTTAATTACCCTTGAACTTAATGACTTGCAAGGCCATTTCAGAATGCATTTAAGAGTCAACTACATTGCTGTGGAACTGGAGTCACATGTAGGCCAAACCAATCAGGTAAGACAGCTAGATTTCCTATCCTAAAGCAAATTTCTTTCCCGAAAGACCAGTAAATAAAAGATTTTCATGACATTAGTTTCATAGCCATCATTAGACTTCTAATTCCAAGTTTTTTTTTACTGAATTTAAATTAAACATCTACCATTGTGGGGTTATCCTGGATCACTAGCCCAATCACAATACTACTGTGCCACCGCCTCCCCTAAATTGTTTATCAAAGATTACTACTTGACAGCATGAGAGATCATTCTGGTTTATGCACTTAAATTACAGATTAACTGGGGAAAAAAAGAATTAATTAATTAACAGCAGTTAAGCAAATGGCTTAAAATTAAAAAGATAAATACTGAAATTCATTCTTTTTCTGTCCTTGCAAATAGCAATTATTATTAGAAGGAACAGAGGTGCTAACATTCTATAGGTATCTGTCACAATAAAATATGATATTGTCTTTGATCTTGCATGGGATTCTCTAATCATATCCATATCTACCTTGCCGTCAGCAAGAATGGAGAATTTTGCATTCAGCCAAAACTCCATTCACTGCAGTGACACCAAAGAATCAAAGCCACAAATGAGGTCAGGAGGTTTTTTGGCATCTATGTAATTATCTCTACACTTCAATATCCTTCAATGCAATATATGATTTGGATAGAATAGCAACAATTCACTAGTAAGTGCGACATATTCTACTCAATCACAAAACAGTTTTGACTTGGTAGATCATTTGAGTTTCACAACTACTTGCAAACTTTTTAACTGGCAAAACTAACATTTCACAAGTATGCATTTTGTATCTTCCTTCACAAAGAGCCAACAGGAAGTTCAAATAATTCTCCAATGTTCAGATACTGGTTTACTGAATCTACAAATGTATTGGCACTCACATGCAAATGATTTGCCATGCTTGTAATTCTCCTAACTCAGCAGGCAGGTTCTCAAGAGCACCAGCAGATACAAACATATCATAATTGTTACAATGGCCAGAAACTTCAAGATTTTTCATGAAGTTAGACTAGACCCTAAGTTTTACATTTGAATCATACTTGGAGTGAAACACCTTATGCTTACCCATGCCAAAATCAAGTGACCCACTAGGAAGCTTTTTACTCAAACAAGCTTATTAAGTTTATTTAAGAACGTAATTAAAATATAACAAAAATTATTAGCATAACTTTTACCAATTACAAGATTTAACCATGACACACTATAACTCCTAACAGTTAGCTATCTCAGTTGTTCCAAGTTAAACACTATCCCATACACAAACACCCTTCTTCAGGTTTGGCACAGAAACGAGAATGCTCATGTGATGCTGGATTTGCAGCTTTTTAACACATGCTGTGAATTGGTTCTTTGAATGGTGGATCAATTCTCTGGGGACTTTCAAAAAGCCTCTGCAAAGAGGGAGATAAAGAAAGACACTGCTTTCTTCCACCAGATTCTGGCAGCAATTAAGAAACAAAAATAAAAATTGGACATTTGTGTAAAAAAGCAACTGTGCCCAGGCAGATCAGCTGACCTATCAATCATCTTCAATCAAGCTCCATTCAGCAATCTTCAAATGATCACTAAAATCCCAGAACACTGCGTTAGGCCAGAATAAAATCAATTATACTGTCCCAGCAACAATGAAGGATATTGGTTACAGACAACGCGGCACCAATTAAAAAACTAGAGCTTGCTTGAAACATCCTGCAGAGAAACATGATTAAAATAAATTTTGAAAGACACAGTACCATCACATTGGGTACCGTGATATTTGAGGCATAATTTCCCTAACCCACTTGGAAAATGGGCGCCACAAAATACGTTGCAGAAAATGGATAAAACCCAAATATATCATCATAAATTAAAAACAACTCTAATTATTTCTTAGTCATTCCCTTCAAAAGATTTGACACTATAGGAATAAAAGCACATGGTGGCGCAGTAGCACTCAGTTAATACATTATAAGCAATGTGAGAAAATACTTTCCTCATGTACTACATGCACCAAAACGTAAAACCCATTTTCAAAGACTGAGCTGACAATTTTGTTACAATGGGGAAACGTTTTCATTAGTGCATGTGATAAAAATACACTTTTTGGATCAGATATTTTTGTAGAAACAGCATATGAGTGATTTAATAGCCACAGAAGGTAACTCGAAGATCTGATAAGCTTGCTTTGGTCTTCATTGGTGTAAGTTGATAATGACATTGAACCACTGTTATAGGTTAGCTTTAACAGTGTTGATAAAAAAAAATAATGTTGATAAGAGAAAGATTGTTTTGTTTGTTAGATATTACATTTTACAATTTCAAAGATTGCTGAATTCTATTTAAAAAAAGCAAATAGCACCAGAAAACAGAAACAGAAATTGCAATCACAGGAGTATCACTCTGCTTTAGTAGAGAGAACAGAAAAAGTAAGGGGGCAATTTTCTTAAAACAATTCTAAGTGCAAAACAGAAGGCTTTCTCACCCATTTTTTCAGTGAGATAAATAATTGTAATTTATGGCACTCTATGCAATGCAGAAGCTATAATGTGAATCTCACTAGGAGGTGGAGGTGTGAAGCCTTAGCATGCCTGGGAACCTGGCTGTGCTACTCTCGGGGCAACATTGTGCAGGTGCCCCTATCTATTGTGTACATATACTGGGAAATCCCACCACACCTTCACAGCCATTGCCTCCATAACCCCACACCCACCCACCCAAGTTGATTGCTCCAACCCCCTCCAAATCACAGCCCCGGATTGCAGTCCTGAACATCAGCCCTCCCTGATTGCAGCCCCAGTTAACTTCGCAATACCATCTCCCCCCCCCACCACCACCCTCCCCAGCACCATCACCACTGCTAGCAATCAGAGCCCCAGTACTTCCAACCTGATCGCGGCTGATCGCCCACCCCAGATGTGGCCCTGATCGATGGCGTCCCCCCCTCCCCCCCCAACTCCTGATCATTGCCCAGCTTGTCAACCACCCCCTTCCCACTCCACACCCCCCTTCTCATCCCCCTACTGAGCTCATGCCTGCCCTCCAGCCCCACCCCCATTAGGCCCCACTCTTGCAGGCCCTGCGCCGTTGAGCCCTATTCCATTGGCACTGCCCAGTCAGTATCTGGCAGACAATGACTGGGTGCCTGGTGAGAGTGCCCAGGTAGGCAGTACCTAGGTGCCCAGGGTGCAATGCCCCATAGGCACTGCTAGACTCTACCCTTGACCACCTGGGGCCTTCAATGGTCTGTGATTCTACAGGCAAGGCCATTACACCTGGTATCCATTGCTAAACAGGTCATTGATATTTAAATCAGCTTCATGTCCTTTCAGGGCGTAAGGCCAATTTCGCCAACAGAACGGTGCTGGCAGAATCGCAGGTGGCCAGAAATTGGGCCCGAACCTGATTGTTCACTTCTTACCCTATTTTACCAGCTCGCCTAAGATCTCACCCAAACTCTTTGGTTTCCAGCCTTCATCACAATTGATCTGATGAAGGAGGAGGTGTCAACACCCTTTCTGCCTTTACACTGGGTAGTGCCTGCTTCAAGTGCAAAGCACTCTTGACTGCACTGTTGCATATACCATTTTTCAGATGAGATCAACATTTCCCCTTAGCCAGTTAGACAAAAACAGTTAGTCACCATCTCGTGGTAACATGTAGGACTACTGTGAACAAACCATCGAGCAAGTTTCCGACAACAGTGACCGCACTTCAAAAATAGTTGTAAAATACTTTGCAACATCCAAGGTCAACAAAGAAAATTATTAAATTTGCATTTAATACTTCTTTCTCATTTTCTTTCATAATGTTTAGGAACTATGCTAATTTAAAACAACCCATCTGTTAATTCGGATCCAAAGGAGAATCACTTAGTGCACGTGCTAAATTTCAGTATACAAAATTGAGTTTTTTTGATTTTCCTTCAATTTTCTCTTCTGCCGGGATACAGACAGATAAACGTTACATACTCTAGATTGTGCAGATCTATGAAGTATCCCGACTTAACTGGCTTCTAAACAGAGATGGGCAACTATAAGTCTCAGTGTGCCAAGGGACAAGTATATCCCTTTGCTGCAGTACTGTGCAGCTTGGCATGGCTAAAGAGTTAGAGTTGTGCCTGAGGGTCGGTGTTGGAGCACAGAATTGGAAAGCCAGTAAAAAGTGTCATTGACAAGGCTTCTCTGACCACATCTTTTAAGCTTACAACCATACCATCTAGATGGGCAAGGACAGCAGATTCATGGGAACATCATATTGAAGTTCCCCTCCAATTCACTCTCTATTCTGACTTGGAACTATATCACCATTCAAAACCCTGGGTCAAAACCCTGGAACTTCCTAACAGCACTGTGGGTATACCTGCACAACATGGACTGCAGCGGTTCAAGATGACAGATCACCACCATCTTTTCAAGGGCAATTATGAATGGGCAATGAATATTGGCCTAGCCAGGACACCCACATCCCTTGAATAAATAAAGTAGTAGTCTCACGAGAAGAGATGAGTCATCAGGATGTGTGTAGTCATTGCGGCAGTCCACGTCAGATTGAACTTTGGAAAGAATTCAGAGACTTGATCTTCAAAAATAAGAAGTTTGGAATCTTTTGTGTGGAAGTTTAGTTTCAATGAGATTGATTAGCCACAGTGCGTCTAGGTGTGTTGCTGAGAAGTCTGTTGGAATGTCTTGGGGCATTATCTGAGGCTCACTGTGGGTGTTTGGCCATTGTTAGCTGGTTAATTCACATTTTGAATCTCTATGTTACAGTAGATGACAGATATTGTAAATTGATTTATTTTTCTGACTTTGGTAAAATTTATTTTGTCTGTTGAAAAATTGTGGAAATTGTAATTTTATCCAATTAGTAAATATCAAGGATCACAAATATTTCTATTCAAATAGTCATCCAATGCCCTCTTAAATGCTTCAATTGAGCCTGTCTCCACCACACTTCCAGGCAGTGCATTTGTTGTGTGAGAAAGTATTTTTCTTGCACCATATTTGCTACTTTTGCAAATCATTTTATATCTGTGCTCACTCATTCTTGATTTGTTTATGAGTGGGAAACTTTCTCCCTATCTACTCTGTCCAGCAGAGATGCTGGTTCAATATCCATCAACAATTTGGATGAGGGAATCAAATGTAATTTTCTCAAGTTTGCTGATAATGCAAAATTAGTTGGAATTGTGAGTGGTGAGGAAGAAAGCAAAGAAAGCAAGCCCAGGATTACCTGATTCCAACATCCATGACACTTCTTTATGAGCCTTCTAACAGTCCCAGCAGTGCCAGCTACTGAATTCTGAAACTGTAAGACCTAGTCTAATTGACAAATTACTCTTTTGGGCAAGACTTTCTTCCATGGAGAGGGACAGAGATCTCACTGTCTAATTGTTAAGGTGACTCACAATGTAATAGTGCTATGGCACAACTATTTTTATTTTCAGATTACAACTGACTTTTCTAACAGAGGAGTGGGCAAAACAATCCCCATATGTCTTTAGTTATACAAATAGTCTAGTATTGGGTGCTCTTCCTTTCCCATTCATAGGAATCCATCAACTCTGTGCATCAAGCACTTTGGAACATCCCACAACCCCACTGTTCACCGACTGTTTTGTCTACCAATTTCTGATTCTAATTCACATTAACCACACTTTTCACCTCAGTGAAGTGAATCCACGTCCTGTTCAGTATTTTTACAGTTGTCCTTTGACCTTTTCTGTAATTATCCTAAGCTTGGCAATAATACAATCACTGTCCCCCAAAGTACACTCTCACCAAAACATGCTCTTCTTGTCCCGCTTAATTTATCCTTTCTTATGGGACTTAAACTTACTGACCAAAAACTTATTTTGCTTTCTGCTAAAAAGGATTAAAAGTGGAAAGACAAAATGAATACTGAAGAAAGAATCCCCATTCACATAGCACCTCACATTCCTGAAAATATCCAACACCACGAGCCAATTATTTCTTTCTTAGTCACTGTTGGCGACACAGACAGGGACAGGGGATGAATGGTTATTTAGTCATTTCTTTTGGTTGTGCTGGTTTAGGACAATCTGGAGGACATGTGCAGGACACCTGGAGAACTGCATGTTCTTTCAAAACAACAATGTGATCTTGGCCATTTGCCTGAACCAGCAGACAAGTCATGATTTAATATCTTATCCAATATGGGCCTGTCATCAACACAGCAACAACCAGCATCAAATGTGTGCTCAATCCCTCAATTCTGCAGTACAAGCAAACTCATAACCTTCTTCCTTGGAGGGGAGAGTGCCACCATCTGAATTAGGCTGGTACTCGTGAGATTCCGTAGCCGCTCAATTAATTAAAAAGGGAAAAAAAATACAACTAAGATGAAAAAAGGAGATGGCAAATAAAGGAGCAAAAAACTTGACAATGAAAAGAGATAAAAGATAGCAAATAGGAAGAAACACATCGAGACATAATTCTTCCTCATTACCATTATGATTTATTTTGCTTTGTTTTCTTTGCCCTGAAAGTCACCTTGAATATCTTTGAAAATGGACTATAGACTACGCTCTCAAACATCTGCTGTATTGCTTAATAGCCAGCCAAAGGTGAAATGTTCAAGCAATTCAGAGTGAGCGATAATGAGTTCATTTTTTGCTTTGTTCCCTCCTGTAAGGTAATTGCATCCTATTGCATTGTATGCACTATCAAGGGTTCACTATTGGGAAAAGGAGATTTTATTTTCTGTCTCAGTGTTGAATCATACTGATTTACTCATCTGCGAAATGAATAAAATGGGGAGGGGACTTCACATAGTACATTGGTAATTCCTTGATTTCTTAATATTCACAACAATTACCACATTCAAAGTCTGAGGGGTTAGGTAAAAGGTGAAATTTGCAGTTGTGTTATTGTGCCATTTAGTACAGAGAGAAGACTCACCAAATATGTTCTTTATAAATATGTAAAGAGTGTCATAAAGATGACCACAGCGGTTATTTTGCGCACAGAGAAAAGTGAGATAACAACTAATTAATCTAATTGTGGTGACAATTCAAGTCACTAGGAGAACTCTCTAGCCTTTATTGAATTTTGCAAAAGTGCAGAACGTGCAGCTCAGCCCTCAAATAGTCAGGCAAGAGATTTGATTTTGTATTATTCAAAAGGTATTTGATAAAACTTCAATAAAATAAGCTTGTGAGTAAAGCCCTCAGGATTATAGGAATACTAGCAGCGTGGATATAAAATTGTTGAGTAGACAGAAAATAGAGAGTAGTAGTGACAACTTGTTTTGCAAACTGGAAGGACCTAATTCAGTGGGATTCCTGTGGGGTCTGTTTAGAACCTAGACTTGAGTGCACAAGGCATAATTTCAAAGTCTACAAATGAAGCAATAAGGGAGATATTAACAGACTTCAGAAAGATGACCAGATTGGTGAAATGGATAGAAACGTGGCAAGTGAAGATCAACACAGATAGATGTGAAAAGATATATTTGGTGAGAAGAATGAGGAGAAGTAATGTGAACTAAAAAGTATAATTTTGAAAGGGATGCAGGAACGGAGAGTCACATGGCGTATTTACACAAACTGTGAAGATGGTGGAACAAATTGAGAAGGTTAGTGAAAGGCATATGGAATCTTTGGCACTATTAAAATAAGAATAAAGTACAATTACAATTTGAGATATAATGCAAAATACAAAAGTACAATTAAGTGTAACATGCAAAACCTTTCTAACTATTGGCTTAGCCTCAGCTGGAGTACTGCATTCAGTTCAGGGCATTACACTTTGAATAGAATCTACAGAGCAGAAAGAGCCATTTGGCCCATCGATCCTGCACCGACAACAATCCCATCTAGGTCCTACCCCAATAACCCCACATATTTACCCTGCTCATCCCCCTGACACTAAGGGGCAATTTGCATTGGCCAATAAACCTAACTCTGCACATCTTTGGAGTGTAGGAGAAACCGAAACATCCAGAGGAAACCCATGCAGACATGAAGAGAATGTGCAAGTCCACATAGACGGTGATCCGAGGTCCAAATGAAATCCAGGCCCCTGGCACTGTGAGACAGCAGTGTTAACCACTGTGCCACCATGCCGCCATTTGATGACTAAGCATGATCAGATCCTTAAGAAAGAGGAGAGGGAATTGGAACAGAATTGGGGAAGTGGTTCGAGCAGGCTTACTTTAATGGAACCAGAAACTTCAGTTATGTGGACAGATTCGGGAAGCTGGGCTTGTCACTCAAAGTAGAGAAATTAAGATGGAGTAGTTCAAGATTATGAATCATTTTGATAGGTTAAATAGAGAGAAATGCTGATGGCAGGAGAGTTAGTAACTAGAGGAAAACATAAGAACAGTGAAACATAACAAAATAGTAATTTACAGAGCAAGTTATGATGATCTGGACTGAAAGGGTGGTGGAAGTACATACAATATTCAAAACAGAATTGCATAAACAATGGAGTGAAAACATTTACTTGGTTATTAGGAAAGAGCCGAGGAGTGACATTAATTGGATTGTTCTAGACCCAGTACATGGGTGCAGTGTAGACATAATGGCCCAATTGTTTTCCTTCTGTGCTGCATCATTCCATGAATCTATGATCTCAATTTATTTTTTATTCATTTGTGGGACATGAGCTTCTTTGATTGGCCAGCATTTATTGGCCATCCTTAGTTGCCCAAAGACAGATGAGAATCAACCGCTTTGCTGTGTTCTGGAGTCACATGTAGGCCAGACCAAGTAAGGATGGCAGACTTCCTTCCCTATAGGATATTAGTGAATTAGGTGGGCTTTTGGGACAACTGACAATGGTTTCATGATCATCAGTATATTCTTAATTCCAGATTTTTTTTTTTAAATTGAATTCAAATTCCACCAGCTACCATAGCGGAATTCAAACTCAGGTCCCCAGAACGTTAGCTGGGTCTCTGGATTAATAGTTCAGTGATAATACCATCTCCCCATAAAATGACACATTGAACTGAATCCCGAACAATTATTGACAATAACACTTTTGTCAATACTACACATTATCTGTACAAGAACAATGGCATAGTTCAGAAAGCAATTTGTTGGTTTTGAAGCATTTTGAACATCCGGAGGATGGCGAAGTTGCCTTATGAATTCAAATTCTTTGTCTCTGAAGTATTCGCTGAGATTATATACATACTCAAGTCCTAAGGGAAACCCTGAGGGTTGAGGGAGTGGTTGGAGTAACAAGAAAAACAAGTTATGTAGTACCTTACATGGGAATGTTTCAGTGCAGCAATGAAACTTTGGAAAATAAATTTCATTTCTGAGCACTAACATCCTTCAAAGTGATGAGAAAAAAAAATTCAAACAAAATGCATTTTAATATTGGACAGACTCTCCTACTCTCTGCAGATTTATATACTGTTAAAATTTGTGTAGGTTGACTTCCTGAAATTTGGTAATTTGAGGAAGTTCAAGTTACTGAACTTTACGCACAGTATGGAAACTCCTCAAGATTGGCTACAAGAGATGCAAAAGCTCTTTAGCAGAATATTCCCTTCACTAGAAATAAATGAAATGGCTCCAAACCCTCAAAAAAAGATCTATAATCAGAAAATGAAAATATCGTCATTTTTTCCAGTAATGGAAAATAAAAATAAATCTTATTCAGAAAAGAAATGTGAGAACCAGAGGAAGTTTTTGAAACTGGGAGACTGTGATTTTTTTTTGTTCAGCATTTGGAAATAGTGTCTGCATACTTTGGCAATATTAATCAAATCCAATCAGAAAGCCCAGATCAAACATCTCAGCAACTGATTTAACTATGTGAGCTGTTGGACATTATGCATGTTAGCAGTTTTCAACTTCACCTTCAGAGAAAGGAAAAGAGCTTTCTGCAGCAGAGCAAGGTCCAAATGGGATTTTCAGTTTGTCAGCCCTTTTCATTTTTATACTTTAAAATGGTGTTGGGTGATTTATGGGGCATTTTAACTTTGAATCACAGGAAATAACTTCTGTGATGTAAAGCTTGTTTTATTCGCTGTCTAATGGCATGTGACTATCAGAGCTCCACAGGAAAGAGAATCTAATGCGATTGAGAGCTGGACTTGTGTGTGTCAAATTCTGCCAAAGGCTTTCAAGGTTCAAGTAAGCTGCTAGGATCATTAAAGAGAGACTGGGGCCACTTTCACCGGCAGCTTTTATAACCGTTTTCAGTTTGAAAATGTCCTCTTAAATCCAGCAATTCTCAGATCTGATTTATTGCTGAAGTCACAATATCCCCTTGCGTTCCTTTCCACAGTCCAAGCATGCAATCAACTGAAGAAGGCAAGCATATTTTCTTAAATAAAAGAAACAGTAAGTGCTGGAAAAACTCAGCAGGTCTGGCAGCTTCTATGGAGAGAGAAACAGAGTTAATGTTTCACGTCCAATTTGATTTTTTTCCGAACTTCTTCTTTGAGAACTTTTAGTTAGAATTTAAATGGACCAAATGGAGAAAAACTACAATGGTTTTTCTGTTTCACAAAATAGGTAACACATTTATAAAGGTATTCTATGATCAACATTTCAAGTTATTGGTCTCTTTTTATTTTCTACAGGGGCATTTGTTGCATTTTCTCTGTGTACAATCAATTTATGTACAACGCAAGGAAATTCCATCTAGAGAATGATCCTTTAGCTGAACCTTGATAGATGTGCCATAACATGTTGCTTGCTCACCTCACCTCAGAAGACTGAGGAAATTATAGTGGAAGATCAAGAGCAGCTGAACTATTCAATATATACTTCAAATTAAATCTTCAGCATGTGAGTTTTGTATTTTTGTAGTTCAGCAATAGCAATATGTACTCTTATTATTTAATGTATGTTGTTGCGATAGCAATATAGAGATTTCTGTGCCTATAGCTGTGAAAAAAACACAAACATATGCCAGAAAAACCCAATTTATTGAAAACAAATGTCTCTTGGCAGCAGGCTAAGGAATGGACCCTAATCAGCAAGCTACACTGGACATTCACACTTAAGTATTATGGCTATGCCTATACAATTCTCATTTAAGCTCAATGATCTGATCACAACATAAAGTGCAGAATTTCCCATACCTCAAGTTGGCTCGGGGCATGAAGTTCACAACTGTTTTAAGGGGAGTTGAACCACAACTCATTAAAACCTGGTTCAATACCATTAAATTGCTGAGGAGTAGGACGCAACTGACAGGTCAAGAGTTTTGACTGTGGGTTTTTGACATGAACCAACCCACAGTCTTTTAAGAAACTTAATAGGCACAGAGAGTCTTGGAATTTTATTAGGAATCCCAGAACTGGGACCTGCTTGCCAGTTTTAAAGGGTTCCTGTGTCAATCCAGTTCAGTGAAAATCCAGGCCATGTTCTGCATTCTAAAACTGAAAGGATTTATTTGTGTGGGCGCATGGTCTTTTATATATTTAGACGTGACTAATGCTGCAATATAACCTTGTACTAATTATTATTACTCTTTAAATAAAATTTTCAAATTTATGCTGTGTATTACGTAGTGTGTCTAAGTCTCAATCAAACCTGAGGGGTAAAACTAACTACTGGTGAATTGAGTTGATTCCAATTAGGCACCCATCCAAAAATTCTTACAAGTAACAACATCTTGCAATGAGCCACCTTTAATATAGCAAAATGTTCCAAGCTGCTTAAAAGAGCATTATTGAGAAGAAATAAAGAAAACCAACACTGAACCACAAGGGGAGTTATTAGGGCAGATGGCCAAAATCTTGGTCAATGTGGAAGGCTTTGAAGAATGTTTTATAAGACAGAAAGAGAGGTGACTAGGTTTAGAGAGGGAATCCCAAAGCTTAGGGCCGAGGCAGCTAAAAGCGTAACTACCAATGGCACAGCAATTACAATTCAGGATGTGAGAGATGCTGGGACTGGTGCAGCAGGGATGCATACATCCCAAAAGAGTTAAAGCCGTTGCCAAGGAGAGGGGAAGCATGGTGGGTTTCAAATCTTACTGCATTATCCTGGATCTCTAGGTTACTAGTTCAGCAACAACACAACTGTGATACCCCGATGATACCATCTGGTAGACCCGATGAAATTATCATTTGGTTCACTAATGTCCTTTTGGGAAGGAATTTTGCTGTTCTTGCTTAGTCTGACATATACATGACTCCAGACTTAGAGCAATATGATTGACTCATTTTCTCACAGTCAGCTCTAGATGAAAAAAAATAACTAAGAAGAACCAGGGATAAGTAAAAGCTAGAGCCAGCATAATTAAGTAATGCGATAAGTAATAATAATAAGTAATACAAGGATAACTAGAATTAAATAAGGAATCTTAAAGTAAGAGCAGTATCTTGTAAGACTAAATACACTTAAGTTTAAGACAATGGCAGGTGAGGTCAACCAATTGGAATGTATGATCTGTCAAATGTGGGAAGTAATGGGCTATATCAGCATCATAGATAACAAAGTGCACAACTGCAAAAACGTGAGCCTGGATTTTGGAATTCAAGTGGCAATAGGAGACACTGTGGTGCATCCACGAGGCTGAGAGTTACTTGAATAGCACATTTAGAGAGGTGGTCACACCGCAGCTCAAGAGGAAAAAAGGGTGGCCACAAGGCAGTGCAAGAGAAGCAAGCAGGAGACTCCTGGACTTCTGCTCTCAAGTCAGTTTTCCATTTTAGAAACTGATAATTCCTCAGAGGCATGCAGTTACAGTCAAGCTTCTTGCACCACAAGGGGCCTGGCTGTACAGGAGAGGGAGGGAGGAGGAAGGGAGGAAGGGTGGTAATGATAGAGGATTCACTAGCTGGAGGAACAGGCAAGCGTTTCTGCAACCATTGATGTGACTCAAGGATAATGTGTTGCCTCCCTAGGGCCAAGATCAGGGCTGTCACTGACTGGGTGTGGTACACACTAAAGGTGGAGAGTGATAAATCAGAGGTCATTGTACACATTGGAAACAACAATATAGGTGAAATGAAGAATGAGATCTCTCAGGGAGCTAGGCAGCAGATTAAAAAGCAGGATCTCAATGTCTGCTATATCTGGATTACTCCTGGTGCCACATTCCTGCGAGTACAGAAATAGGGGAAATGAAAGTTTAGCTCAAGAGTTGTACACGAAGAGAGTTCCAGGTTCCTGGATCACAGGGACAGATACTAGTGGAGATGGGACATGTATAAGCAGGACAAAGAGCTGGTGTTGCATTATTAATTAAGGAGTCAGTTCCTGCAAAAAAGGATGATACATTGGAAGAGTCTTCAAGTGAGGCTTTGTGGGTAGAGTTTAAGAATAAAAAGGGGACAGTCATATTACAATCAATTACAGAAGCTCTGATCCAAATTTTTAATTCCTCTCTGACCACAGGGAAGGTGCCAGAGGATTGCTGAACAGTTAACGTGGCTCCAATTTTCAAGAAGGATGATAGAAATAAACCAAGGAATTAAAGACTGGTGAGTCTCACATTAGTGGTAGAAAACTACTGGAGAAAACTCTGAGAGACAAAATTAATTTCCACTTGGAGAGGCAAGATTTGATCAGGGATTGTCAGCATGGTTTTGTCAGCACGGTTTTGTCAGAGGGAGGTCATACATAACAAATTTGGTGGAATTTTTCAAGGAAGTGACAAAGTATATAGTTGAGGGTAGTGCAGTTGATGTAGTTTATATGGATTTCAGCAAAGCCTTTGTCAAGTCTCCAAGTAGGAGTCTGATAAAGAAGGTAAAAGCACATGGGCTCAATGGTAATTCAGCAAGATAGTCCCAAAACTGGCTTAATGTTAGGAGAGAGAGGATGCTGGTAAAAGGCAATTTGTATAACCGAAAGCTGGCGTTCGATGATGTACCACAGGGATCAGTGCTAGGTCCCTTATTGTTTGTGATATATGTAAATGATTTAAATGAAAATGTTGGGGGGGGGGGGAGGTGATAAATAAATTTGCCTATGACATGAATATTGGCAGAGTAGTTAATACTGAGAAAGAAGGGCTTAGATTGCAGTAAGTATAGATGGGTTGGTCAGATGGACAGATCGGTGGCAGAATTTAACCCTGAAAAGTGAGAGGTGACGCACTTTAGAAAGAGTAATAAGACAAGGGAGTCCTTCATGAAAATCAGAACAACAGGAAGCTCAAATGAACAGAGGGATTTAGGGATGCTTGTCCACAAATCCTTGAAGGTGAAAGGACAGGTTAATTGGGTAGTGAAAAAAGTATATGGGACTCCTATCTTTATCATTCATGGCACAGTTTATAAGAACAGGGAGGTTATGTTGAAGCTGTACAAAGCTATGCTTAGGCTGCAGCTGGAGTATTGTGTACAGTTCTGTTCACCTCACAAGAGGAAGGATATGATTGCATTAGAGAGGATGCAGAGGAAATTCACCAGGCATGTTGCTTGGAATGAAACATTTGAGCTAAGAGAGGCTGGATAGACCCAAGTTGTTGTCTTCAGAGCAGAGAAGGCTAAGGAAGGACCTTTTTTTTCAATTGAGGTGTATAAGATTAAAAAGAGTAGGAAGAGGATGGATTGGAAACAGCTGTTTGCCTTACTTGAAGGGTCAATAATGAAGGAGTGCAATTTTAAAGGTGAGGGGCATGAGATTTAGAGGGGATGCAAGGGAAAGCTTTTACACACAGAGGGTGTGGGAGTCTGGTATGCACCTCTTGGGAACATGATAGAGACAGGAACTCTCAACACTTAAAAAGAATGTGGATGAATGCTTAAAATGTTTTAACATTCAAGGCTATGGGCCAAGCACTGGAAAGTGGGATTAGTATAGATTCAGTGTGTTTTGTTGGTGCAGACTAAATGGACAGAAGGGCCTTTTCTGTACTGTATGACTTTAAGGTCTTTGAAATGGCCTAGCAGCCACTCAGTTCAAAGGTAGTCAGGAATGAATTACAAATGCTGGTCTTGCCCACATCCATGAAGGAATAATAATCCTTCCTGCTGCTGATTCTTCCCACTGGAACCTAATGTGGTCATCAGCAAGTCAAAAAAGGACATCTGTGATTCAGTAATGAAGCAATAAATCACAACCTGTGATCCTTGACAAGTCCCCTGCTAGTTGTTTAGAGAACGAAGAGAAAAAAAAATTCTGACCCAGCACTTTCTTTGGCATTTTAAAACATCAGACTTGGCTCAGACACTCCATTGGGGATAGATCAGAATATTGTCAGTGTACATGTGGAAGCCTATTCAATAACTGTACACCATGTCTCCACAGAATCCCTACAGTGCAAAAAGAGGCCATTAGGACCATTCAGTCTGCACCAATTCTCCAAAACAGCACCCACCCAGGCTCTTCCCTCTGCAACTCCACACATTTACCACAGCTAATCTGCCTACCTGCACATCTGAGTGTGGGAGGAAACTGGAACACCTGGAGGAAACTCACAGAGACACAGGGAAAACAATGCAAACTCCACAGTCACCCAAGGCTGGAATCAAACTCCAGACCCTGGCACTGTAAGACAGCAGTGCTAACCACTGTGCTGACTACTTAGCATGGAGATAAGGAAAAGGCTTAGACAAGGATGGATCCTTAGAAATCCATGAGAATACAATGAGAGGTAAATATTCTCTGATTGAAATAGGTAAACATAGGAGCAGGAGAAGACCATACTGGAAATTTAATCTCTTCTGCCATTCAATATAATCATGGCTGATGTTTGGCTTCAACTGCTCTTTCTCACCTACTCCCCATTTCCCTTTATCCTGAAGAGACCAAGAACTGGGCTTTCCTCTTGGGAGTGCAATTTTTAGGTTGGTCAATTTCACAGCTCCCAAACTACACTCCCGTCTGACATGTGGCTCTGCGCAGGATTTTTGCCTTTTCCCACATGGTTTGCAGTGCAGCCTTCAAATTGTGAACCAGTGTGGGAGGAGTGTGGGCGTGGACCTGATTTTCAGTGACTGCAGCATGGCTGCCGACATTGTTTGTAGGACCCTAAACCTCACCTCCCACATTTCCACCTCTCTTTGCTACCTCAGTCCCCCTCCATGCACCCCATTTATTGTCCATAACCACTCCCCCAACATCTTCCTTGAACAGTCTTCAGAATCCATGCAATATCAATGGAACATATTTCATATTCCTTGGCAAAAATACACCTCTTGCCATTTAAAAACACCTATATTAGACACATATTCAATGATACTGAAGAAGTAATGCATTTTGCCACAGGAAGAAAGAACATTGCAATAGATGTAACTCTGTTAACTTATGTAAACAAATGAGAAATCACATCAATGGCAGACTCTGTTATTACAACTATTTAAAACTGTCATTTATTCTCAGATGAATGGAACACATAGTTCTGAAAGCATTTGCACTTGAAACTCAGCCAAGTATTTATAATGACCAAAAGTGGTTCATAAATAGATGCAAGATAGAAAGAATAAAATTTCATTTTCCAGATAGAGTGCTTATTAATTGACAGAAACAGGAGTTTGTTTTATTTTCAAGTTCTGGTTTAATCAGCCAGAACTGTCACTCCATTTAAAATATATTACAAAAAAGGCTGATAGGACCTTTTGTAACATTTTTCACTGCAATATGGTACTTCCTCCATTGCAAAGACATTGTAATGCTTATAAACATTAACACAATGTTAATCAATATAAAGGTCAATTTATCTTTGCAGGACAGATTCTTATGATGAATCATTGGATTAAAAGTTTTAAAACACATCTCCATTATAACATTGCACCAAGTAGTGACACATGAATGTGTGAAAATATTTTACATTTATCTTTGTCACCCTTGTTCATCAGCGTATGATACATATAAAGACTATGGAGATCCTTACATTTTTAAAAAAAAAGCAACATGAAAGGTTGA
The DNA here is from genome assembly GCA_024679065.1 of Sphyrna mokarran. Taxonomy (NCBI): domain Eukaryota; kingdom Metazoa; phylum Chordata; class Chondrichthyes; order Carcharhiniformes; family Carcharhinidae; genus Sphyrna; species Sphyrna mokarran. The sequence continues at coordinate 79,857,655 of JAGIQG010000002.1, forward strand.
CAGTTTATCTGGATATAATATGACATCCAGGGATCAGATGACTTCTTGTGATTTTCGTGCAGACAGAGACTTTTCCTGCCTCTGAAAACAGATTGAAATGTAAATTTGTATATAGAGAATCCACTCTAGAAGAAACATTAAGGAAAGCAAGTTTGTCTAATTTTCAACCCCTGTTGTCTTGATAATTACAGAATCTCAAATATAGTGGTCACCTCAGACTTGGTGTCTGCAAATCAAAAGCCTAGCAAAGTGGGCTGTGAATAAGAACACATGATTTTTTCTTCTTGTTATTTAGTTAATAACTTGAAGCTCATGCTTTAGCTTTAGAAATCATCTTTTCTCGTCTGTATAGAGCAATGTGTTTGAGAGAGTTGTTCACAGCACCTCAGCAAGCTTTCTATTTTCTTTATGGATTCTCAAACCTGATGTGCTGTTTTAATACACTTCCAAAGACTCACACAAAAATGGTACATGGGAGGAAATCTGATTTTTGTCCCCTATTGTCCCTCAGTAGGCGTATGCCTTTTACAATCTAGGCATTCCTGGCTCATAAATGAGCCAGAAGAAAATGGCATGGGGTTGGGAGTAAGGCGAAAAATCAGATTCACTCCAAAACAAATTCAAATTTTATGCATGTGTGTGCTGGAACATGCCTCTACACCAAAGCGAAATTTCAGCCCAGAAATCTATTTTAGCTTTGAATATGTTCAATGATGGTGCATTCCAAACACTTGCAAGCACCAAATTTCTCCTCCTCTTAGCCCCTTGTTCTAGATCCCCCAGCCAGGGGCAACAAGTCACAGTATCTACCCTGTCAAGTCCTTTCACAATTTTTAATGTTCTAATAAGTTCACCTTCCATTTTTCTAAACTCTAGAAAACATGGACCCAATTTATGCAGCCTCACATCATAGTACAATCCTCTCAACCCAGGAAAAAGCAGAATCAGACTAGGTTCACTGAACTGTATTAAAAGAGAGCTGTTGGAGAACAATGATTTGGTCAACTATGTTAAAGATTACAGAAAGACTGAGAAGGATGAGGAGGGTTCAAGCGCTTTGATCATAATAGCAAAAGATTTTTGACTTTAATTTAGGCTGTTTTCAGGTTGTGACAGAACAAAACTAATTGAATACGGAGTTGTGAGAACGATGGACACAGATTTGGGAGTTAACAACACATTCAGGGGCTGTGGAGAGAACAAGAAGCTGGGAGATGGAACAGTTGTTTTTTTAGGACAGAGGTGTCAAAGGTGTAGGTTGCTGAGACAGATGGGTGACTCACTTATTGTGGATACCCCATCACTGCCATTATACTTTGGAGTGTAGTGTAGTGGCAGAAAGAAGAAATTAAGTAGCTATTAGCTGGCCACTTCAGCCACTCAGTTGGGCTGGGGGAGGGAAGAATGAACACAACTTCCACTCCAGACTTCATCAGGGAGAAGGGGCCGAATCAGGAAGGTGATAGGCTCTCAACAATGCACTTTCTGATCTGATTAAAACACATATTCTCTACTTCTCAGCACTCCCTCTCAATTTTCCTGAAGGCAAACTTCAGAAAGTTTGCATACTTCAAATGGATTTTTGGTTAACAAGCTAATAGCACATATTCGCTTACACTAGATAAATTCATTGCCCGAAGTACTTTGCAGTAAAACATTGTCGCTACTGTTATGTCAAATGTAGACATCATTTTATGCCAGTATGAATTCACCATATGCCACCAGTTCTAATGGTAAGAAATTCATCTCCTTAAAGTGTTAGGCATGTTCCATGCAATTGTGTAGAATTGCATGGAATTTTATACCCCTCCCATCTTCCAAACTATCTGTTCTCACGGTTTAAAATTCTCCTGTTAGTTTCCACAGCAAATGTGGAAGCTACATAAAGTTGTGGATTACTAAACAGAAGAGTAAATGGATTTGAAATCAAATAAAATGTTTTTCCGGTCACGAATACATCCAAACCATATCAAAGCCTGAAAAAAATTCACAATGTACAACTTTATGTACATAATTAGCAATTTTTTGTTTATTTCCTTACATCAATAATGGCAAAATCAATTTTGTATTCTAGCTGGATATTCATGATACTTGTACCTACCAAACATAGCAGTTTTGGATTTAATCATGCACTTGATTCCCAGTAGAGCTAGCATGAAAAGTATATTAAATTTGTTTAACTGGCTTAAGAATGACTTAAAATGCTTTCTTATGACTACTTTGCCTACCAGAGGAAAGTGTTATTTTAGGCATTTTGAGAGGATGGAGAAAGTGCACTGTTTGATGCTCTGTGGTTACAGATTTGCTGCCACAAGCTAGTGACTGGGCCACAAGCCACAAAATCCCTTCTGTGAGTATCCAAACTAGAATATAAACAAGCAAACACTGATGAAACCTCCTCATCGAAGCACTTTGAAGTTTGCCAAGGAGGTAAAAATGTACAGGTTAAAGATGTGTCTCCTACTTTATAAACATTTACTTCCCATCATAAATTGTGCACAATGCAACTTTGCTGCAAATGTGATCCAGCTGTATAAATAACATATTCTTACTGTTCTTCCCTTCTCCATCACAGTCATTTCCAGTACTACCAAAACCTCATTCGGACACATGAAGCAAAGTAATTATATCACTCAAGAGTGAGCTCTGTCTTGGGCATTTAGAGGACCTAGCTGGAACTTCAAATGAAGTTGCAAGGCTTAAAGACCACAGATTAAGACATAAATACAATTGAAGCATGAACAGAATGTACGCAGGTATGTAAAAGAAAGCAATCATTGTTAAAGAGAAATGTACAATATGCTATATCGACAGAGAAACGACTAATATATGGTCAAAGTAGGAAGAATGTGCGAATGATCTTATGCATGCTGTGATGAATTTCAATCAGCTAAATCAGCACCTGAATCTTCATTGCTGTCAAATTTAAAACAAATATTCCGCAGACTGGAGAATACAACCTGGAACTTCCATGACTTCCCCACAACATTTAAGCAATTCATTTTCCATGAGGAAACTAGCTGTGATTTAACTGGGAAGTAGAGTTTAAAATGCACTGAATCAGTTCTCTGTGAGTGAAACAAAAGGCAATATGACTGAATTTGAGGGGCAGAAATTCCTGAAATCAGCAGCTCTTGTAGTGTTATTCGATGAGTGAAATTTTACAGTTACCGCCACCCCTCCCCCCCACTCCCCCTTCTCCTGCAGGGATGTTTGAGGCGTGTAAATTGGGATAGTTGCATAATCCACAGCCTTTCTATCCATCTTCCAGCTATCTCCCACAATATGGTGGCAGATAAGACATCAGCTAGCCTATCGAGGTCCATAACTGATTAATTAAGGTCCATTTTGAAGCTTCGATCCTCCTCCATAATACATAGAATGATTGAAGGTGGAGTAACAAGGCCAGCCTACTTTTTCACAACCTCTGGTGGTAAGGTGAGGCAAGGGGACAGACAAATGGATGCCTCCTTTGGGATGGTGGCCAGTGAGTATAAAGGACATTTCTCTCTAAGATGCCATTCACTCTCGTGCCTTCCCGCAGGCTTCTAAATTCTGACCCTCTCCCTTGGATTTCTGATTCTTTTCCACTCCAATTCACCTCAGTATGGCATCCCTGATATTTCTTCCCAGGGACTCCCCTATAGTTTCAGCAATGGCCATTTCTGGCACTGCTAGGATTGCTCAGATGCCAGCCAATGAGATTAGTCAGCAGCTCTCAACAGAAGGACTTCCATTCCCTGTTAAGGCCAGTCCCAACTCATTATCAACTGTGAGGCAATACGCTACCTGCTGCCACATAAAACCTGTTCCATCTATTTAAAAATATGCTGCATTTTTGATGTATTAAATCTATTTCATCATCACTGCATCAACTAGCAATTGCTGTTGCCAGAGTTTGTAGATGTCTACTCCAGAAAAGAGTCTGTGCAGCAGAATTGTGCTTTGTGTATTTATCAATGATGTTTGAATAAACATACTGGAGAAGGAGAGAAGCCCTCTTTGAAGTCAAAGAGCACCCAACAGAGGGGGCAGGCATGCAAGCTGCCTGTAAACAGATTAAGGAATAGGCTTTTTGATACCTGGTTGGATGCCAAGGGAAATGTACTTAACATAACAGATATTACAACTTTAATTGTAGACCTTAATGGATCTGCTGTGCCTACTGCTTTAACCTTTATACGATGGGCAAAGAATTGCAAATAAATTTCTTCTTGCTACAATCAATATTTATTTCAAACACACAATCAGTAATCCCCAACCCAACCAACAATAAGTTATCTTACAGAAAATACTAAAGTTCATGTCCAATACTAGACCTTGACTTAACTTTGCGTGACTGGCAAATACCCAAGTTGATATTGGCCTTTATCTGTGCGCTGGTCTTGGTCGTCCTCTGCGTATTCTGGTCCTTTCGTCTGGTTTGGCACTCTAGCTTTGATCTTACTTCCTTCTTGGATGCGAAAGCTCTCCTCATGCTGATCATGGCTGGCGACAGTTACTGTTGTTGTAACTCGTTCATGAGGCGAGAGAGGGAGAGAGAGAGATTCCTGGTTGTGCAGTACTCTTTATAGCCCATTGGGTTTCGCACCTCTTTTGGCCATTGCCAATCAATCGACCAGGAATTGATCACCCTGACTGATAGTCTAAGAGGGTGCTGCTACACCAATCTATGAGTGTGTCCCCAATGGTCATGTCTGCAGGTGCTGGAGGTACGTAGGACACACACCTCCCTCCCAAATAAAGGGTTACGGCACCCTATGTCTGGTAAACAACCCAATTTGACCAGAAAGCTCCTTTTGTCCTGGAGATAGCCCATTTCCTGTGTATTCAGTTGTCTGAGTTGCAGCCTGTTTATCTCCATCTTTTAGGTGCCAGCCTGTCATTTCAATTCTTGTCCAATTGTCCCAGAGTGCTTTCCAAATTACTACTTTAGATGGCCTGTTTGGCCACAGGTTTGTTTTGAAGGTTGTAAAGCTGCAGCACTGATTGTGCAATCATTTTCCAATACTCACATTACACTGTCAAGAGGTCTCAGTAGCGTGACGGAAGCCAACACCCAAACAGGCACTGCAAGTCCACAAGTAAGATCATGGAGCACTGACTGTAGAGCACAGACACACATTCCTTGGCTAGTACTGGCAATGCTGTCTGGCAGCTATAACAACTGCCCCTGTAACTCCATATCAAACCTCAGTATTCAATAATACAAAAGATCTAACTTTCTTCCCACTATTTCATACATTTTTGATACAAATTTTTGAGTGGTAGGAATCTTCGTAGAGCAGTAGTAAACAAGAACAATTAATTTCTTGACACTTTCCCTCATTAACACACCATTTTTAATTCATTTCTGTTCTTATAAAAATGAGTAATTATTGGGAAGTCATATGCTTGTTAAATATCTGAAATAGACTGTTAAGATATGCTAATATTCCTGTCAATAACGGATGTGCAGATCTACCCTGAAAACGTGAAAGCATTTTTATCACTACACATTGATGTCTCACCTCTGGACTAGGGAGGAAACTGGCATTCTATTTCAGTTGATAATGAATGTGTTTCCACTCCAACCCCACAGAGAAATATTAGTGGTTGAATTGCGAAACAGATCTGAAGAAGACAAATAGCGCCATTTCCCATCATCACTAAATCAGCAGGTTGGTGCCAATTCTAAATGTGTGATAATGATCATTACTGTCAAAAATGTGACACAGTGCTCATGTTTCACCTTTTCTCTGTCCATTACAGCATTTCTGTTTTGGGAGCTTTTTATATAGCTCAAGTGCTAATCTACTTAAAATGTGACAAGTCAATTAGCCTGGTTAAAATCAGCAAATTAAGTAAGAGTGATGCGCTTGCTATTGCCATGTTAATGTAGTGTTTATTTGATGGATTTAGCTTGCTGGAGATCTTCCAACAAGAAAGCTGGAACTTTCATTGAAAGATGAATCACTGAATACTTTCTTTACCCACTATGAGGATTGTATACTAGCAAGAGCAGATAGGGATATTCACAGTGGTAGATAGCAATGAGTTGCATCATTAGATAATAACATTTGCCTGAGATGGCAGAGGGCCAGCACAAATCAGTGACATGACAGAGTTGTGGTACCTCCTTCAGAAAGGCTAGTGGACAACAGGTTATATCCTTATTATATACTACAATAGCTGTCAAAGTCCTCCTCGTTTTCTGCTTTAGACTCCTAGTGACATCAGCAATATTAGCCTATTTATTACCCACATGCAGATCATTACATACAGGGTCAATGATTTCAACCTTTTTCCTTCTCTAAGAATGACGCAATTCCAGAATCTCCAATGGTCATCAACTAAGCCTCTGCTGTCATTCAAACCTTTTACAAAATGCTGAGCAGAAATTGAATTTTTAAAAATATTATATCATTGTATATAACAACTAGCACAGAATTATTCAGATTAATATCTGCCTTTTTGGAACCTTGATTTTAAAGTAATCAACAGTGTTGCCTTCTCTTTGCAGGGAATTAAAGAGACAAACAATGACTTCTGTAAAGCCAAGATAATGGAGCTATAATATGGGCAATAATCAAGGACGGAAGTAGTCACAAGATACTGCCACAACCAGCAGTTATAATGCAAGTATCAGCTTACGCTGAAGCAGTGCATCAGAAATCCTTATAATGCCACCACCCCATCCACTCATCCTCTCCACCAAGTGTCTCCAATACTTATCAATTTGTATATCCTCCATAACTTCCCTTAAACAAACTAAGGCCATGGCAAACTAAAAAGGTGAAAATGTCATTGAGAAATTAGCAATAATACAGCCAAGAAGAACCGAGCATGTACCAGAAAGTAATTTGAGATATCTTCCAATGCCTTTCACTTTACCTTCACCATAACTGACAAGGAGGTCCAGACTTCCAAGGAGGGTGTCAAGCCAGAAGAAGCTGTGAGCGAGGAACAACAAGAGGAGGAGGAAGTCCAGGAAAAAGAGTTACACCATCTATAAAGTGATGAAACAAGCTCACCCCAGCACCAGCATCTCCTCCAAGGCCACGAGCATTGTATTTGTCAATGACACGTTCTAGTGCATTGCAAGAGAGGCTCCCTCCCTGGATCATTCCAACAAGCACAGCACCATCTGTTTCCAAAAGATCCAAGGTTGTCGTGTGCCTGCTGAGGGAACTGGTCAAGCATGCCATGTTGGAGGGGCAAAAGTGGTGACCAATTACAGCACTTCTAATCGTACAATGCACAAAAACAAATCAAAGAACCCTAAAATCTAAACATCAATCCTTTTAAAATTACATCAGGACTAAATGGCATGTGTGAGGTAAGATCATCTTCTCCCCCACTGTCATTTTGTGTCTTTCCAGGAAAACATATTGTTGTTTACAAAAGGTTTGTCACTGTATTGTAAGTAATAAAAAACAATTACTCAGCATAATCCTGGCATCAACTGCAAAGCCTACATTTTCCTGTACAACATTTGAATGTTGGCAGCTCAAATGCATGAGGGCCTCCGAAAGAAGAAATTATGCTTCCTGATTGATGTAAACTACATTTACATAGTGCCTTTCACGTGTCACAACATCTCAATAAAAGCAAAATGCTGTGGATGCAATATAGCCTTTGGAAGAGTCCCTTAAGCATATCGTGGGCCTTCTCCCCTAAAGTTGTACCACACTACTTTGTGCTTCCTACTTGGCCTCCAACCCCTTTGAGCTTCCTCCGTAGGATACCTAAAGCATCCCTGCCCAAAAACCCAAGATTTATCTGGGTTTGGCATCCATGGTATTTCTTCTACTCTCTGTCCCAGCAGCACCCAGTGCCAGCAGCGCCCATGACTGAGTTCTGGCACTGCTGCAACTGCAGGAGTGACTGTCTGATCTGGTTGGCCCACAGCTCTCAAGGACAAGATTTCCTTTCATTGAGGGGTGATGGAATTCCCGCCCTCTGCTACCAGGAAAGTAATACTGCCAAAGTGCCAGAATGGCTGTTAAGTTAGCAGGAAGAAGGAGGCTGCTTGTTAAAATAGAGTGGCTCAAGGCTGCCAGTTTTCTTGGGGAACGATCTCCGGCACTAGCCAAAGTGCTTCAGTAGAACACTTGTCTGATAGGAAGAGTAAACTCTCGCATGAGAGGCATTCCTGCCCTCCTTGGCCTACAAGGAAACTGAAACAAACATTCTTTTTTTGTTAAAAATATGTTCACCTGGCCATGGGAGATTTTTTTCAAGTCATCACAATTCACCAACTCAGGTCTCAGGTTAGAGTAGCACAGATACATTAATTTTAATTCCCTCCAGTGCCCCCAGCCAAGGACTGCTAACATTGACATTTTAATGTCACCAAGTCATTACTTCTGGATTTGCCACATCTCTTTTAATCTTTTGAGCTCTTATGGTGGCTCTGCAGTTTGCAGCTCGGCCCTTCCTCTCGTTTTCTCAATTTATAAATGCAGCAATTTCATGAACCAATGGAGAATTTCACAGCATTTAGCATAAATAAAAATTAACGCAAGATTCACTCTCTTTCTTCAGATTGTTACATGCAATGCTTGACCAGTTGGTACACCGAGAATCAAGATTAAACTTTATAGTATCAAGCAAGAATGAATTTTAAGGATTTCACTCCGTAACTCACTGTCCGGCAAAATGATTTGATTTGATTTATTATTGTCATAAGTGTTGGGATACAGTGAAAAGTATTGTTTTGTGCATGCTATACAGACAAAACATACCGTTCATAGAATACATGGGAGAGAAGGAAAGTAGAGCATGCAGAATTTAGTGTTTCAGTCATAGCTAGGATGTAGAGAAAGATCAGCTTAACATAAGGAAGGTACATTCCTTCAAAAGTCAGATGGCAGCAGGGAAAAAGCTACTCTTCAGTCGGATGGTATGCGATCTCAGACTTTTATATCTCTTTCCCGAAGGAAAAAAATGGAAAAGAGAACGTCCGGGGTGCACTGGGTCCTTGAGAATGCTGGCTGCTTTTAGGAATGTCATATGCCCAGCTCCCTCTTCAATTCTTTCAAAGCAAGATGGGATTAAAAGCTTAGCAATGTCTAGAGATTGTACCTTCTGTTCAGAACATCTCATTTTATTTTAGTTCATTGGAATAGGAACTGAAAATTTCAACCAGACCAGAAGTTGATCCAGGCTATATTATTCCAAGGAATCCACACATGGGATGGTGTTTGCAGAAGCAATTACTAGCCAGGTTAACCTCTTTTGAATCTATTCGTCAGTGAGAAATTGTGACCCTCTGTGTTAAGTTTATATATTAAACATAAGTAGATAGAAATCTAATCAGCAAAGAATATAGTGAGGAGAAGAAAACAATGGACCAAAACAATTGGATAGTGTGGTGCAGAACACGGAGAAGACAAGATAAACGTGACACTGCACTTTTAAAACTGCATATCATTCCAGTTATTCTTAATCTTCCCAGAACTCTATATTCCTTAGTCATTTATCACAGGCTTATATTTATCACGTACGAATCCTAGCTTCCCACAATCATGGCTAAAGCCGATTGCAGCGAATCATTTACATTACAGTTTGCCAATGGAGACCATACATTAGGTGTAATCAAAGTAGCTTTACTTCCCTCCCATTTGCCCATAACTAGCGTAAAAAATATTCCCTACTGAGATTAACCACAAGCAAATACAGACAGAAAATCGTAATAAAATCACGTTTACTGAAACCAAAGAAGCAACTTTTCATGTCAGGTCTCTGACATTTGATCATAGCTAACAGGCATAAACAAGTCACAAGCACATCAAGCAGCAAGGTGCTGATTACGCAGAATGGGTATAAGCAGAGACTGGAAGTAAAAATACAGAAATTCATTAAATGAAGACTTTTAATGCTGCAATCATGGCACTAAAGGTTAAGAAAAAAATCCAAAATACAAAAGCACAGATATATACTGTTAAATGATGGGTTTTCTGTTCTATGCTGGAACAGAAAATGTATTTTCTGACAATATCACAATTCAAATTCCAAGTCACATTCAGTCTCCTTCATTTGACATAGTGCATTAAATCTGCAGAATCAGAAGGCACAGAAAGGAATATTCCCACCTTGCTGTCAATGCAATTCATTCCAGTTTTGGTGATGCATTTGTTACAACTACTATGAAAGTGGAAGAATGGAATATATGTGCTGAATCAGCATCATTCCTTTTATTTCTTTAAAATTTGTTTTAAACTGAACCCTTCCTCTTCTCTGAAAGAATCGCTCGTCAACGGACAAGTTTTTGACTTTCCTCTCTTTCAAGTTTTACTTCTTATTCCCCTCCACAGGGTGGAAATGTAACCGGTATTTTACACGTCATGTTAAGCTCTTTACAAAAAGGCAGCCCAAAGTATTTCCCTTGCCTCAGTGTGAAAGCATAGAAAAAAGTCATATTTATTTGTTGGGACAAAAATGGCATGTAGCCAAATAAAGTAGACAAATTAATCCTCAAGCCAGTGGATGGCATAATAAATATTGACACACTAATTAATCATCAAAACTAGCATAATGTCAAGAAAGATTTTTTAAGGCAGTAAGAAATCCTAAAAAGCCAAGTTTCATTATTTGTTTTACCAGAATAAACTTGTAGTCTATGTTTAGATTATTGTCAGAAATACTGGGGGGGAGGGAGGGGTGAGGGGGACTTTCAGGGTTTGTTTACCACGGCACAAATCCAGTTAATTCCACAAACTCATATGAAGAGGCTGTAATGTGATTTGAGTGGGGACGTCTTAGTTTTAGATCTTCCCACCACCATCTCCCCCTGCACCCACCACCCTGCCAGAAGAGGCATAAAAAGGTTAAAGATTTTTAAGGTTTATTTATTAATGTCACAAGTAGATTTACATTAACACTGCAATGAAGTAACTGAGAAAATCCACTAGTAGCCAAAATCTGGTGCCTGTTCAGGTATGCTGAGGGAGAATTTAGCATGGCCAGCACATCTTTCAGATTGTAGGAGAAAACTGGAACACCGGAGGAAACCCACATAGACACAGGCAGAACGTGCAGATACCCCATAGTCAGTGACCCAAGCTGGGAATTGAACCAGGGTCCTTGATGGAGTGAGGCAGCAGTGCTAGCCACTGTGCCACCATGACACCCCTAAAGACACCCTATGGTTGGGCAAACTTCACAGCTCTCCATTAGGAATTGAAACCTGGCCTTCCACGTGACAGACGGAGATAATAACAAGGAGCTAACTAAATCTGATTACTATGAAACTGATTAAGTTTTACTACCATTAAATAGCTTGACACTGTTGCTTCCATATGCGTTGAATGCCCCCCTCTGCCAGTGTGACATCACATGCAGGAATCACTATCGGTCTTCGACTGTTGAGACAACTATGTCAAGGGTGCGCAGGCCAGTATAGGCCCTAGGTGGTCATGGATGTGGTAGGGCACTGCCCTTGGCACCCTAATAGTGCCACCTTGATGGTGTCAACCAGGGGCTGTCAAGTTGGCACTGCCAAGGGAAGGAACTGGTGGGACAGGGCCACTAGAGAACCACAATTTCCATAGTGTTGGAGGAGGTGACGGTGGTGAGAGGAGGGTGAGGGCATGGGATATGTTGCCCAGGTACTGAAGGTCAAGGCGGGGAGTGCAGGGGGGACTGATGCCAGCAATGCTGCTATGGGGGAGAGCCCAATGCTTGCATGGCGTGGGTTGGCGGGTAGTGAGGGGAAAAGAGTGGAGGTTGACCTGAATATATAGTAGTGGGGGAGGTTGACCCTCCGTGGTTAAGAGTCGTGTTGTGTTCCTCTTGTCTGCTGGATGTCCCAATATCCATGGAGTGGGGAGGATTCTGTCACTTTACTTTGAGATTACGGAGACCTTTAAAAATGGAGCTCTGATTTTTGTGCACCCAGCATTACCAGCTTTATCAGGCCCTCCCGTCAGAATGATATTACAAAACATGCTATTTTTTGAACAGAGTGCCAATAGATCAGGAATGAAAACCTGGCTGTGTTTTTGGAGAGAGGCATGCTGATTTTCAGTCAGAACCTGAACTTTGCCATTTTTTGCGAACATCTTTTCCCTTTGTCTCAGTCCATGAATGGTTAAGCTAAGTTTAAGCCAAGGATCAAAATGATTACACTATCTCAGTGTTATTTCCTTAACAGGAAACTCAACTCTATTTTTAAACATCTGCAGTAGAGTCAAACCTTTAAAAGAAACATTTACACCCTATCGTTTTCACACTTTACAGCAACAGTTAACACAATTCTTCAAGAAGTGAAAATAAAAAAAAGCTACATGCTGATTCCATGGGCTAACTGTTGATCTTTTTGTCTGCAGATTCTTTTTAATGAGTGATGACAATGATGGAAAATGACTCAATTCCCCATTTACATCAAAACTGGTTAACAGTATTTCTGAGATATTTACAGTGACTGTGATATGTAATGCAAAACCTGGCTTCTTCCTCTAATCCTACTGCTTCCAAAGCTTGCTGCCTTACTGAACCATACAGATGCTTCCCACTTATTATCAAACCTGCACTTGCAAAAAACTGATCTTAGCGAGGACATTATAATCCATCCTCAAAAAACCTTGGGTTTTTAGTATCACCTGTTACAAGATTAAATAATCTTCAGGTTGCTCTTCTTTAGGTAGAACGGGTTGTGTTTGTTATAACCAACATATTGTTGGGCTATTTTCCCCAAGTGGAGATCATTTTAAAATGTACTTCACACTAAACTGAAAATAGTACGCTGTGTGTTGAAGTTTAATTTTTCTGTTTTAATAATACGCTATGCTGCATGTTTGACAGAAATCTACTGTATCAGTAAATGCTTATTATGAAGGAATAATGCTGCCAAATCAGTTAATTTTTAAAAAGCAGATCCATTGTACATCTTCCAACTACCATTTTCTGAAATTTCTGATAGGTTGCAGAAGTTATATAAAATAATATAATTGAAGTTACATTTAAGATTATAAAGGAGACTGACAAAACTTATCTATAAAAATTGGTCATTGTGGCAAAAGATTCAAATAGGGGCAATAAAAGTTACAAATTAGGCAGCTAAGAGTACAAAAAGGAAGTTAAACAGAATTGTTTTGACGGAAAACGAAAGAGTTCCAGGGTGAGTTATCAGGAAAGACCACTGAATTGAGTGATATAGATGGTTCAAATAAACAACTGAAGGAGTATCTGATGGCGCTCCCCAAAATATATCTGATTACGTAGAATTTGGAATCAAGAATCAATGAAAAAAAAAGGACAAATTTATCTGGCGATATTTTCTTTTACTCTTTTGAAATGTTTATGCTTTTGTCAACACTTTGTTCTTCAGTAAACAGACTCACATTAACCAGGCTTTGATAACTTTGATAATATTAATTCCAAACAACTTTTTGGGCGTGATGGGTTGCATATGATTGTTATAATAACCATATTGCTTGAGCTATTTTCTCACATGGTATTTCTGACAAATTGTTGTATTCTGGTGCTAATACTTGTGACAGTGCAATATACCAGGTGAATGAACTTAGCTGCAAACACACAGGGAGATGGGCAGAGTCACACAGTTGCATTTTTAACTGGAGATCATTATTCCATCTAGTCCACTGTTCCAAACTATTCACTAGATTACTTACCTGTAATTCTAATATTCTGTAATGCAAGCAATTCTGTAATTGTCAGGGCAGCTTAGTAGCACAGTAATTAGCACTGCTTCCTCAGGGAACTCAGGTTTTATTCCAGCATTGATGTGGAGTTTGCATGTTCTCCCTGTAGCTGCATGGGTTTCCCTCCACATGCTGCAGTTTCCTCCCACAGTTCAAAAATATGCGAGTTAGGTGGATTGGCCATTTTAAATTGACTCTCAAGTGTCCCAAGATATGTAGGTTAAGGGGAATTAGCAGGATGAATGCATGGGATTCCAGTGATGGAGTCAAGGGTTTGCTTGAGAAAGATGCTCTGTCAGATATTTGGTGCAGATGTGATGGTCTGAATGACCTCCTTCTGCACTGTAGAGATTCTGTGGTTCTATAATAATACAAATATATATTATTTTGCCAAACGATGAGTGCATTCCATTTCGTCAATAAACTTTGATTCGTTCTATTTAATCACCAACATTGCTGTTACATAATTAACAACTTTGCCTACATTTCCTATTTTCTTTTGAAATTGCAAACTTATAAGCTGTCACCCAGTCCTGAAATTCTATGATAAAATAAAAGAGCTTCCCTGGATCCAAATTCTCCATACTCACAGAGCTCAATTTAATCATTTATCATCTTCCAAAACCCCTTTCCTCCAACTTCAGTAATCACATACAAAATTCAATTAGGTACTTCAGGTGAATTTCTGGTTAAGTAAAATAACTAATTACAAAAACAAGTGCAACATGTACCAGACCAATAGTAGCTGCAATTTTCCTTGATCATTTATCTCTGATTTTCAGCTTTCTAATTCATTCCAGAAATAGCCAACGATAGATAAATATTCTAATGAAAGATCACAACCTGAAATAGTGAAATAGGATTTTATAGCCTTGCTATGGTATGCCTCCCTGTAACAGATGCAGTGAGCCATTTAAATCTGCATTCAGTTCAATGGAAATAATGCACTGGGCTGAAAGGGCTGTAAAACCCTGGCCATTAACTCTATTTCTATCTCCAAACATGCCGATAGCTCTGCTGAGCATTTCCAGCATTTTCATTATGGAAAAAGTGCGAGGGGCCTTGTGGTCTCTCCAGTCTTGGGCAGAACATATTTGAAATAAATAGCCTAGTGTTAGTAAACCACAAAGCATTACACTTCCTGAAATCAGCAGGGTGATCTCGGGTCTTGCATTTAAAAAGATACATTGAGAGTCATTATTTAAAAGAATTGAAAAGAATAATTTGCTCCATGACAAAGGGCAATTGAGGTCTTTGTGAATGGACCTAAATCTATTTTCCCTTAAAAAAAGCAAACAAATTGAAAACTTTGAAATATCTCATAAGTAACAAACACACCTCCTCCTGGGGTGTAAAAGATCAAGCTTCACTGCAAGTAATGAAATCTCACAGTTCATCAATGCATTTGTATAAAATATTTTAAAGAAAACCAGGAACTGCTGTGCTATTTTTTTTCAGGATTAATCTATTTTCATACTGATGTCAGAAACTGAGACCCAAATTTCTGTGGTGACAGATAACTCCACACCGCAGTGGCACAGTGATTAGCACTGCCAGGGACCTGGGTTCAATTCCTGGCTTGGTTCACTGTCTGCGTAGAATCTGCACTTCTCCTCATGTCTGTGTCAGTTTCCTCTGGGTGCTCCCGTTTCCTTCCACAATCTGAAAGACGTGCTGGTTGGTGCATTGGCTGTGTTAAGTTCTCCTTCAGTGCACCTGAATAGACACAGGAATTTTCAAATAACCTCACTGCAGTGTTAAGCCTAACTGTCACATTAATAAATAATATAGCCCCAAATCTTGAAGTTGCATCTCAAATCCAGCAGCCACGATTTCCACTGAAGCTGGTGGTGGTTACGGGGGTGGGGGTAGTTGAATATATTTTATATATCCATGGCTCATAGAAATAACAGCACATTTACAAGTGCAGCTGTCTTCACTCAGAAGCAATTTTTATCACCAAGGTTTCTAAAACATGACTTGTAATTTTACAAATTTGAGGAAAAGATCTATACCTGCCAGAGTTCTTTAGAGAGTTTGGCTACCATTTTGGATCAGTTCAGGTGCCCCTTTAGGATTTTTAAAAGCAATATAAATTTGCTTAAATATGTATAAGATCTATGGAATTATCAAGATGTCAGATTATTTAAATCTCCTGTCCTTTAAATGTAATGAAAGAAACAGTCTGCAGTTTAGGTTAAAACAAACATGCTTATAACTTTAAAATCTGCTTGTTGACATAAGCCCAAGGGCTATCATTATAAATGGATGCTACTTGACCATTTCCACAACCTATCATTATCATGGTGGGATACTCAAGTTTAACTGATGACTGTCTTTGCTGTGGAGTTATGAATACAAATATTTGTTTTTATCAGGATTAGGTACTTGAAAAGACTTAAAACTGTTAAATGGAATTTTAACAATGAGCAGATATATCTGAGAAAGAGAGAGCGAGAGATATGTGTAACAGGTATATAGAATTTTATTTTAATCTCAGGATGAATCCTGAGGTCTGCCCATAGTGAATATGATGTGAATTGGCATGGTGGGTATAAAGGAAAGATTGGTGGGTGGAGGTATGGCTTGGCATAAATTGGTGTAGGGTCCATGGCAATAAATTGTGACTACAAGTGTCCATAGAGTGACAACAGGACATCTGTAACATACCAAATTAAATGAATAAGGAGAGTAAAGAAGCTTTCATAGTAAATGCTTTGTTCAATTACACCTCAAAACGTAGTGATGTACCATGCTCCATGTTTGGCTTTGAATCTGCAAGCTTTTTAGAGCGGAGAAAAACTGGTTTCTATTTGGTTTTCAAATGTTATTCAACACTGAGCAGTAACTAGACTCAGTCTATTTCAGAATACAGGCAAGCTAGCTTATATGTTTGCATTCCCACAGGACATGAATGCACAAACAATCCTTTAGCTCCTGCTGATCTCTGCATCAAAATGCCCTATTAATTCCACTGTCAAATGTCCAATGTGTGCTCCCAATGGGTATGATTGTGCTGGAAGTGTGAATTTGGAAGGTTTACCCTATAATAACATTGTCTCTTGTTATATAAAGAATTCTACATCATCAGTATGCTCATGGTATGTCTGGTGCACAGGAGCATCACATTCCAGAAGCAGTAAAAGACCTGAGAAGAACAGGTACATAAGCCTTTGAAGGTGACAGGACAATTCAAAATACAAATGGGACTCCTGGCTTTAATAATAGAGGCATACATTGTATAAACAAAGAAGTTGTGGTTAAACTTTTAGAAAACACTGATGTGGCCTCAGCTAGTGCACTATGTTCCATACAGGAATTGTAGCAGTGTGATAATGTTGCTGGGCTGGTACTCCGAAGGCCTAGCCAAATGTTTTAGAGATGTGAGTTTAAATCCCACCTCAGGAGCTAGGGTATATAAATGAAACTAATGAGTTTAAAGCTAATCTCAACGGTGAGCTCAATAATCAAGAAAACATTAAAAAAACCCATTTGGTTTATTAATGACTTTCATATAGATAAATTTGTTGTCCTCACGGGATCTGGTTTATGTGTAGCTCAAATCCACAGCAATGTGATTAACTTTTAACTGGCCTAGTAACAGATACAGGAATGTCAGAGAAGATTAAACCAGCAAGATCATCTGGCAGTAACTAAAGCATACTCTGCCCAATCCACTCTGCCAAGTCCTCCATCTCACTATAAAGAAACAGCTGAAGGCACTGGATACATAAAGACAACATCCCAGCAGTAATACTTCGGACATCTGCTCCAAAACATGTCACACCCCTAGCCAGGCTAAATCCTTATAGTTAAAACACTGCCATCTACTAAACAATGTGGAAAATTGCTCCGGTATGTTCACAAAAGCCAAAACAAATCCTTTCAGCCAATTACTGGCCTGTCATTCTACTTTCCATCATCAGCAAAGCGATGGAATGTACCAATGGGGAACTAAAAGAAAGTCACATGCTTCTGGAATTCTTTCACTGATGACTGTGGTATAAGGGGACACGTGGGTGAATGCAAATTCATGCATCAGAGTTTGAGTGTTTGATATTCATTATTACTGCTGGGTAGATATCCCAGGAATGGAGATGAGCATTCCAGCCTTGCTACCTGGTCTCCTCCAATGTCAGGTCAAGCTCATCTTTGGAGCTGACGGACCTGACTCCATTGCCTTCTTCCTGTAACTAAAGAGTTCTTCCCAGAGTCCTGGTGTGGATTTTACCTTCAAAGGGAAACAATTGATATGGGTCTTCGTTGCACAGCAACTACAAGAGGTAATTACAGGAAACAGCACCAACCTTTGTACATGGTTGCCTTTGACTTTACAAAGGTTTTTGACACAGTCAATCACAAAAGATTACAAAGCATCCTCCTCCATTTCAGCTGCTCCATATGTTTGTCACCATCTTCTGCCTGCTCCACAGTGACATACATGCTGTGATCCTGAACAACAGATGCATCACAACTCCAACTCACATTCAGATGAGAGTCAAGAAAGTCGGCGTCATTACGCCAATGGTCTTCTCAATCTTCCTTACTGCAATGTTCCATCTCACTCTCAGAAAGCTCTTCACTGGAATGGAGCTAAACTACGGAACAAAACCTTGCCAGCTGCAGGCTAGATCCAAGTTCATCCCATCCTCTGTCATTGAACTACAATATCAATTGATGCTTGCGTTTGTGCACAAGCTATCAACTACCTTCAGTCAGGCGCATGAGAACGTGAGCCTTCCACTAAACATCCGTGAGACAAAGATACTCTATTAACTTACCATCTGCCCCTTACCTTCTTACACAGCACTGCCTCCCCACCCCCTGTTACCAAAACCCACAACAAGGCATTGGATCACTTTCGTACCTTGGGACTGTACAGTCAACACTGGCAGACATTGACAATGAAGTTCAACACTACTCTCAGTGTGCCAGCATACTTTTCAATTGCTTGAGGAAGATCAGCACCAAGCTCATAATCTACAGAGTAGCAGCGATACCCGTCCTCCTACATAGTTCAAAGATTTGTTTTTATTTGTTTAAGGGATGTTGTTGGCTGGGCCAGCATTTATTGCCCATTCCTAATGGCCCTTGAAACAGTAGTTAAGAGTCAACCATGTTGCTGTGGATCAGGAGTCATATATAGGCCAAATTAGATCAGATAAGAGCAGATTACCTTCCCTAAAGGACAATAGTGAACCAGATGGGCTTTTAAGACAATTGATAATATAGTTTCACAGCCATCAATAGACATTTAATTCCAGATTTCACCATCTGCCGTGGCAAGATTTGAACACAGGTCCCCTGAGCATTGCCCTGGGTCTCTACTAGTCCAGTGGTAATATCACGACATCATTACTTCCCATAATGGACAATGAAGAGCAGATAGCTCGAAATCCTGGAGAAGTACTATCAGCAGAGAATCCACAAGATCCTGCAAATTCACTGGCAGATAAGTATATCAATAGTAGTATTCTCACTCAGGTTAACATCCCCAGCATCGAAGCATTGACCACGTTCCACTGGAAGCTTGAAATAAGACCTGTGAAAGCCTCTCTACTCAGATTTTTGACACGGCAAGTGAGCATCAGGAGGGAAAAGCTTCAAGAATGCCCTCAAAACCTCCTTGAGGAAATGCAACATCCCCATGAACATCTGGGAATCGCTGGTTCAATATTACCCAAAATCGAAGAAAGGTATCTGGGAAGGAACTAATAACCTCACCTTTCATTGCTGAAAGCAAGCTGAAGTAAAGCCATGGGTGCACAATGGTTTGCATTGTTGCCTCTCAGTGCCAGGGACCAGGGTTCCATTCCAAGCTTGGATCACGGTTTGAGCAGAGTTGTCACTGTGTCTGCATGGATTTCCTCTGGGTGCTCCAGTTTCCTCCCACAGTCCAAAGATTTGTAGTTGGGCAGATTGGTCATGCTGAATTGCCTCTTAGGTATCAGGGGATTAGCAGGGTAAGTACATTGGGTTATGGGAATAGGGCCTATGTGGGATTGCGGTCAGTGTGGACTCAATGTCCCGAACGGCCTCCTTCTGTAATATATGATCCTATTCATCTATGTATCTATGACAGTGAAAGGAGTGCATGGCAACCGAGCACTCCAACCTCCATCTGCCTCACTGTGACAGGGTTCATAAGTCACACTAGTCACCTGAGAACTCATTTTTAATGTGGAAGCAACTCAAAAGAGAAGACAATGACATTTGGAGGTGGGAGCCCTGCCTCCATCCCATTAAGTCTCCCTAGAATGAAAACATGGCAGAGTTTCTCAACTCAATCCATCTACCTCAACAAAAATCCAGCCCTGTATCATAATTCTTTCACTGTCACTGGGTCAAAAATACTAGAACTCCCTTCCTAACAGCACTGTGACTAACACCACATAGACTGCAGGAGTTCAAATAGGCAGTTTCCAACAACTTCTCAAAATCACTTAGGGAGGGGCAACAAATGTCAACTTTGCCAGTGATGTTCTCATCTCTCATCCCATGAGTGAATAGAAATAAATTCTACAGACCAGAATTTAGGAATTACGCCAAAGTCTTAGGGAGGATGTAGAGGAGATTTGCTTCAATGTTACAAGGGATGAGAGACTTTAGCTTTCTGGAAAAGCTGTGCTGTTCTCCTTACAGCAAGGATGATTAAGAGATTTGATGGGGAGTTTAAAATTATGTTTTAATAAGTAAAGAGAAGCTGTTTCCAGTGCAGGATGGTGTGTAACTGAAGGACACTGATTTAAGGTAATTGACAAAAGTAATCAGAGGCTTTTTTTTTAAGAAATTTCATGTTGTTGTAATCTGAAATGCACTGGTTGAAAAGACAGTGGATAGAGATTCAATGGGAACTTTCAAAAGGAAATTGAATGAATAATTGAAGGGAAAGAAAATGCTGTGCTGTGGGAAATAAGCAGGGGCATGGGACAACTTTAACAATGTGCTACTTGTTGACTTCCATTCAGCTCAACTCCAAGAGAATATCAGAATTGAATACACATCCTTTATGCCATAGCTGGTTCTCTTGATTCACTGCTTGCTTCAGATTTATAATTATTCATTACTTCAACCTGTATATCAGGGAAATGATGAACAATAATTTTCCTTTAAGTGAAGATTTATTTTACTTTGGAAATTATGGCCGGCATGCCTTCGCCATTCACGAGAGCCAGATTTTCCCATTCTGCTGCAGTGAATGAAGATTTGGCTGGGCTAAATTTTCTGACCTTGCTACAGCTGGAGCATGGCGTGAACAGCTGGTAAGATGTTAAACAGATTCAAAACATGAATGATTTTGTACGCTATTCACAGCACTAGAAATGTTGTCCAATTGTGGAAAGTTGATAGAAATGCTGTCTTATCCCTTCATTGCACAAACAAACGCACATGCATACACACAAACACTCGCACATACATACGTATATACAAACGCATGCACGCACAAACATATACACAGGTTCATCTGGATTCTGTCCAATTTTTCTGGACTGGAGACTGACCACTTTTATCTTTATATTCACTGAGCTCTGAAAACTATTTTTTTTTTGGTGGTCAAAGAGCTAACTGTTGTATGCACACATACTTCATGCTTTTCCTTTTATCAGTTTCAGCATTAAAGATGTGCTGGCAGTTAAACACCAGAAGGTTCACATCCATGACAAGTACTGTTGGCTTGAAGTCAAGTTTTGACAGTGCAGGTTTCTGTGCCAGCTACTGCAATGGCAAACGTTCAATCCATCAGCTTTTTAAGTTCAGGCCACTTGTATTTTAAGCCAGCTCAAGCCTTATTCGAGACAAGCTCTCCTTCCACTAGGCCCACTTTTATTAACCATGACTGTATTCTTCTCCTCAAAATTTTACAGCAATTTTAACTCAAACCTCTACATTCTGTGGACTATTTTCCTTCAAACTCCTCCATTTCTAAAATCTGATTCATAGAATTATAGAAATTTATAGCATGGAAACAGACCCTTCAACCTTACTTGCCTAGGCTGCCTTCTTTCAAATCACTAAGCTAGTCTCAGTTGCCCAGGTTTCGCCCATATTCCTCTATATCCATTTTACCTATGTAACTGCCTAAATGCTTTTTAAAAGACAAAATTGTACCTGCCTTTACTATTATCTCTGCAGCTTGTTCCATTTCACTCACGACCCTGTATGTGAAAACATTTCCCCACTGGACCCTTTTGTATCTCTTCCCACTCAACTTAAATCTATGCCCTCTCATTTTAGACTCCCTGACTTTTGGGAAAAGATGTTGACTATCTAGCTCATCTATACCTTTATTATTTTATAGACCTCTATAAGATCACCCAAATTGTCATGTATATTCACACTCCACTAAAGACAATAACTTAATATATCTTATTTGGCTATAGCAAATATTAAGATAGCAGATAAGTTTTAAATGCAGAAATCACTTCAATAAGGAAAACTATTTGCTAGGATGTTAGCTCCTTATCATTGCTTAACCTCTGGGGTTGAAAAGTGTTCCTGTGTTCATGTTAGATACAGACAGAATTTAACTCAGTTAGAATGTCCTAACAATTACTGTAAAGATTCATCTGTGAAAATTAGGGGGGCAGAGGAAACCAGGGTATAGGTATACTGGACTTTGGTGTACAGGAAGAAAAGGGCCATAGTTAGAGAATTCTAAGTTTTGTACAATGGAATAATAAATTGAAAGCAAGCAAGCCTTGTTGAATTTGACCACAGTTAATCTATGACCAAAACCATTTAATTACAGGAAAGAATTCTACTAGAATGTGCACTTGAAATTAAATTGGAAATGTTTGTTTCATTTTGAAGAAAGGTTCAAAAGATACAGAGCTGAATAATACTGGGAAGTGGACAGCACGCGACTCCTCCCATCCTGAGACACCACATTGGCATGAAGCTGAGTAACTCCTCATTGAGCAGCATCACACCAATATAGCACTGTGCGACTGATTAAACAGGACCAAATAGGTTGTCAGCTCCCTCCCATTTCTACCCCGTCCTTTAACCATTCTAATTTAACCACTCCTACACCTATCCTGCTTCCCCTGTCAAACGTATTATGGCATGGACAGTGCATTATTCAGTTCAACAGGCAGGATAAAATGCCTATGGTTTTTTAATTGTTCATTTAAATATGGTCTGTAGACTGACTACCCCTTTGTGTTATGGGGATGAGCGCAGGGCTGGTTAGAAAGATAGTGAGATGCACACCCATACACTTCTACATGCCCACTGTACACATGCCACTAATTCATATATTTCAGCCCACATTCACGTACTGGATCGGAGAAGAGTAAGTTGAGAGGACAGGGAATATATGATCGAATCCTCAGTATAGATGGCTTTTTGGCCTAATGTTCATTTGTTAGCTCTTTGAATGAGCAATCCAAATAGGTCCCATCCATTCCCCATGGCCCAGCTAATTATTCCTTTCAAGTTGATTGTTTGAATAGTGAAATATTCAAATTATCAGTAAATCAGTAACAGTGAGTAAAGATTCAGAATATCACTCAAGTGCAAGTAAAGAGTGTAGAGGAAAGGTTGTCACATGGGGTTATAGGAATATAGAATGTTTTCTCACAAGTGCTAAAGAGCCATAAACTGTAACAATTTAAAACTAAGTTATATAGGAAATTGAAAAAGAATATAAAGGGGCTATAATAATACATTAAGGAGACAGAATAGGAAATTAAATTTTAGTAGATAACTTTAATCAAAAGGACACCTCTGCCAATCCTCTGAGGCAAGACATCAAAGGCCCGCTAGTGGACATGCAATTCTCCCTGTGGATCATAGAATCCTACAGTGCAGAAGGAGGCCAGTCAGCCCATCAATTCTGCATTGACCACAATTCCACCCAGACCCTATTCCCATAACCCCATGCATTTACCCTAGCTTGTCCCCCTGACACTAAGGGGCAATTTAGTATAGCTAATTCACTTAACCTGCTAATCTGTGGATTTTAGAGAGGAAAAAGGACCAAAAATTTGTTAAAAGAAATCAATTTATTTTAAAGGCTTTTAAAAGCTTAGAATTTATAGTCTACATAGATTCACATCTGCGACTCCATACTGAAATACTGAACTGATAAATCACAGAATCCCTACAGTGCAGAAAGAGGCCATTCAGCCCAAGGGATCTGCACTGACTCTCCAAAAGAATATCCATCTCTCCTTGTAACTCCGCACATTTACCATTGTTAATCCATCTCCCTTGCACATTTTGGACATGAAGGGTCAATTTAGCATGGCCAATCTGCACAACTTTGGATTGTGAGAGGAAACCAGAGCACCCGGAGGAAACACATGCAGATACAGGAAGACGAGCAAACTCAACACAATCACCCAAGACCAGAATCGAATCTAGGTCCCAGTTGCTAAGAGGCAGCAATGCTAACCACCATGCCACCTTGCTATGATGTGGAGATGTAGGCCTTGGACTGAGGTAAACATAGTAAGAAATCTCACTATACCAATCTCCAACAGGTTAATTTGGTAGCAAAAGTCACTAGCTTTCGAAGTGCTGCTCCTTCATTAGGTGAGTGGGAATTCCAATGATTATTTTGTAAATTGAGTTTGTGTCTTCATATGCCCTGCTTGTGAACAGAACTCCCAATCGCCTGGGAGCAGCACCACCTCGCTAACCCATGGGACATAGTCTACAAACCCATGATGACAAGAGAAATTGCAATCATTATGGGGCCACTTTTTATAGAAAGTGTTGCACTAACTTAATTTGGGTTTTTATAAGCAGAACAAAGAAGGTTCATCCAACATTTTAGTTGTATGATGGCATCACGGTGGATTTTGTGAATCAGGGTTTCTGACACAAAGCCTCAAGTGATGGGACTAATCAGAAATTCAGTCAAGGATCTCAAAACAAATTTTCTGAACTTGAAGTCTGAACTTCAAGAAATAAATAATCATGACAGAGTAATACATTGACGCTCACTCTGAATTCCCAAAGTGAACATTTGCCCTGTCTTCAAAAGCTAATATAAGGTGAATCCACTTGACATGGTTAAAAATTAGTTTTGGCAGGGTGCCTGTATTGAGACTAATTGATAAACGTGTTCAGCTCAGGGCTGTATGTAACAAAGTTGGACATGTGGAGAAATGCTGGCCTCCACACAAATGATGCTCTTCGCAAAACAAAGCTTCACGTTAAACTGCAGTTCATACAGCGCTACATTTGCAGCTTTTTAGGAAATACTATAGGCCTGATTTTACCATTTTCATTCTAAATGCTAAATCTGGGTGCAAATCAGATCCGACTTGGAAAACTGCTTTCACGCGCCCCCATTCGCGCTTAGCCTGAAAAAAAAATTGAGAGTCTAAATCGCGCTGTGGGCAGGGCTTATTGCATCTGAAACACTGCTGGCCTGATCAGAGTTTTGAATTGCACATGTGCAGTGTGAAAAATCATTTAAAAAACACGCTCCTGCCATATCGCTCCCGGACTGTGAAAAGTGAATAAAATGGCCTGGGAGCGATGGCCCCCACAGACATCGCCTCACTCTCTAACCACACCCCCCAAACTGATTGCGACCCTCTGCCCCCCTTCCCCCCACAATGATCGTCCACAGAGCGGCAGCAGTCACTCCTGCATCCCCCATCCCGTTTCCCCTCCCCCCTCACCCCACCATCAGAGATCCATCTGACCTCCCCCCACTCCAAGAAATGATCAGGCCACCACCTCCCCACCCACCCCAACAATAAGACAATGATCTGGCCTCCCTCTCCCAGAGTACGATATGGCCTCTCCCCACCAGACAATGATCTGGCCTCCCTCTGTGTTCCACCAGCAGACAACAATCTGGCCTCCCTCTCTCCTTGCCAGAGAATGATCTGGTCTGCCTCCCTATTCCTCCACCATTGATCTGAGTTAGAGAACATTTGGAAGCTCTGAACTTACCTCTTCAGAAGCTGTGGCGCCCAAAACAGACCTTTGCTGAGCATGTCTGTTTCATGCCGAATCTGGATGGGCAAACACGATGGTAAAGGGGGAAATGCTGTTAAAGTTGGGTGGGCAGTTCATTAATTAAATTTAACTCTATGCAAATACATTTAAATCGTCATTGTGCCTGTTTCTGGTGTGAATCGGATCGTGTCTATTTTCAGGCCTTGGCAAACGCAGGCACAGATTGCATTAATGGTCTCATGCCCAACTTTACCAATTTTTCACACTTGTTTAATCGGGCGCTATGTTTCCTTACATTCTCAGGCTAGATGAGATAAATCAAATTACAAGACCAAACTTTCACGGGGCAAACCAGGACATATATTGAATATCACTAGTCATAGTTTGCCCAACAACATTGATCTTATTCAAAGGCAAAGGAATAAGCAAGCAAATCTTTAAACTACTGAAAAACAAAATTATACATGACATGTTTCATGGAACAATGCAAAATGTGATATTTATATTAAAATTTATGTTTTTATAAAAGGACATTGCAGTTAAAAAAAAAGTGCCATATAAAAACTTGAAGATGGAGTATCACATGTGTTTCACTTTTGTGCAGAAAAGTGAAAAAAGGGTATTTCTGTTTTGGCAGGTAGTTCAGTTCAGTGGCAGAGCTTTGTATTTGCATTTGTATTCTTTGTTGCTTAGAAGTGACCAAACATTTTAAATGGTGATGAGATCGAAGAGCTTTTTGTCACCAGCACTTTAAAGCCTTTATTTGCTGGCCTTTGGGATAATGTGATTTCTCAATAAACTGAAGCTTTTCATTCCAATGTCTTTAAGAGAAAACGAGCCCTGCTTTTCCCCTTCAATATCATTCACAACAAAAAGCTGTTCATTTGTTTGACATAAAATACAAAGTCCATTGTAGCTCAATCAAAAGCCTCTAAAGTCCCTAATAATCCCATCCTTGTATCACTGAATAATCTACTGAAAGAGAATGCAGAATGGGATTAGTCATAAGCCTGTCAGGAAAGTCTCAAGGAGCTCAAGCAAGAGCTTATTTCTGTTAAAGCAATTAAACATTGCCTGTTGGCCAGGCTTGTGATAACTCCAACACCATATCCTGATGTATCATCTCCTGTACATTTCCTGGTGGCAGTGAAAGGCCCACTGTACACACCTCATGTACACCATCCAAGGTATAACAGAAATTAAGTTCAAATGGAGAAGAAAATTCTAGGATTAATCAATGGAGTTAAAAGATTTCACCAGTGTTTATATGGACACAGATTCACATTAATTATAGACCATCAGCATTTGATCCAGCTGCTTAGCTTTCAGTCATAAACCACAACACTTGCTGCTAGCATGCATATAAAGGTGTGCACTGATCTTACTGCTCACAGTACAAAATTACATTTTACTCACTGAGAATAATGGAAACAAAGCCATATTTTCCAGGCTTCCAAGGCACCATAACTCTACAAGTGATGCTTTTATTGTCAACCAGATTGACACGTTATCCATTAAAGCGGATCATATTCATCTTGAACCACGAAGGGATGCTATGCTCTCCAAAGTATATCTGTATACACAAAGGTTGATGTGCACCCCAAAAAGGGACTATTCAGTTTAGGCCTTGCTACATGTTTAGATTTGAGCTGACTCAAACAAGATGGTTGTTTGTTACAGGGAATTCATGTTGTCATTCCTCCAAAATTCCAAACATGAATATTAGAAGAACTTCACTTCAGTCACATGGGAATCACCAAAAATAAATAATTGATTCATTTACATGTATGGTGGCCACATCGGGATAGGGATAGCAAAGACAAGGCCAGTGACTGCCTACCATGTCAAGAAATAAACTCATCTCCTATACCTGCCCCATTACCTTGGTGGGCTTGGTATGACCTCCAGGGAAGAAACTTTCATGTGGACTTTGCCAGGCTAATTCTCAGACATACATTCTTGATTGTAGTGGATGCCCACACAAGTGCCCTCATGTTATTTCCATGAACTCAACATTGACACTAATGCTCTCCAGAATGTGTTCAGTACTTGTGGATTGCCAGAGCAGATTGTGCCTGATAATGGCACACAGTTCACATCATGCAACTTTCTGAAAAACAAATGGATCGAGCAGATTCTCATCTCATCTTATTGCATCTTCAAATGGTGCAGCAGACTGCTTTATCCAGACATTCAAAACAGCCATATTGAAGGAATGGGCATGAAAGATTGGAAGTTTGAAGTTGGAGAACTTTTTGATTATGTATCATCATAACACTCCACATTCAACAATAGGCATATCTCCTGCTGAGCTCTCGTTTGGAAGATGACTATGTACCAGAATGTATTTGCTATGTCCAGATTTGAAGGGAAAAAATTGGTTCAAAGCAACTTGCTCAGAAAAGGTCACATGACACAAGTGAACCAACTCATGAATTTATCCTGGAACAGTCTGTCTGTGTCAGAAGTTATGGTGGAACATAGAAGTGACTTCTGGGAAAAATTAACAAGCATCAAGGATCACTGACCTATGGTGTTGAACTTCCTGCGAAATCTGCAAAGAGACATCCTGACTACATTAGAGAAACCAAACTCTAAAATAGTAAATAATTTAGAAGA
Source organism: Sphyrna mokarran (assembly GCA_024679065.1). Lineage (NCBI taxonomy): Eukaryota > Metazoa > Chordata > Chondrichthyes > Carcharhiniformes > Carcharhinidae > Sphyrna > Sphyrna mokarran. Next base: position 79,885,842 of record JAGIQG010000002.1, read on the forward strand.
CAAAATACTTCAGTGAGTTATCTTTTAAATGAAAAACAACATTCCACACATTCAAGATGATAGCATTACATTTCCATATATCATTCGTCTTTGAAATTGTGAAGAAAACTGCATGTTCACAATGAACTGATAGTGTAATTACAATAACTCTCTTGCTGTGAGTGCCTGCAAGTCTTCTGAAGCAGTTAAAAAATAACTTGAACTCTAGAGCTAATTCATGAAACAAAAGTTGGATAACTTACAACAAACTTGTATAAACTCCAATCACATAAAACTGAACCATAATTACCATGAATTCTTACAACTGTATTCAACCTATTGAACGAGTTATTCATTTATTCCCAGCAGTTCAACAACCAACTTAAACCCCAATAAAAAATACATGCCCCTGAACAGAATACTTCTCAGTGAACCAAAGACAGTCATCGCTCCACACCACACCAGTACATCAAACAAAAATTCAATTTACTAAACCCAAATTTCTCATTAAACTGATTTTTCCACAGCACAAGTCAGTTGTGAATGTATGGTTTCTCACCAAGTTTTCTTATACAATACCCTCTATCTCAATTGCCACTGATCTATCATCTGGTGTGGCTATGTAGGACATCCCCAATTTGAAGCACTGAGGTTCTGTTTTCGGCAATATAACAAATTTAAATACGGCTTGAACAATTACCATTAGATTTACAATGTGAGCTAAATGGCCGTATATGTGCAGTAACAAATGATCACACTGAAGAATTTGCAATGGCATACAGTAAATTTTAAATTAAACAATTTATTTATGGTAATTATGTCACTGGAAAACCAGTCAAAGTGCACAATTTAAATATTAAACTTGGCTGTGTTTCAAAAACATTTTCCAACTAATGTTGTTCAGCTAACAAAGATTTTTGAAACGTAGATTCCAATAAGAGCACTAGTTACAGAATCTCCTCATTCATTCTCCAAGCAGGAAGAAAACAACGTATCAAGATGTTTTAACAGGGCAGAACTAGCATGCAGTGCCACAAAGTGGCAGAATGAAGGTCTGCACCCACAATTTTCTATTCCAAGCTTCTCACCTGAAGCATGCCAGTGAGTATATTGAGCAGCAAGCAGAGAGGTTAGGAGCAAATTGGAGAAGTGAACACCTCCCAGAGGTCAGCAATAGATAGCACTGAGGTTGGCCCAAAAACAGCTGCCCATCAAGTCTTGTCATCTTCTCCTCCAGCACAGATGGATTCTGGGAGAAGTCGATTCTGTCACTGTGACCGTACTGTGGGTAGAGGAAGAATCCTCCAGTGACAAACACGAGGAAGCTTAGTTTAGATAGGGCATCATGATCGTCACAAGTTTGGAAGGCCAAAGGGCCTGTTCCTGTGCTGTACTTTTCTTTGTTCTTTGAAATGAAGTGGAATAGTAAAAGGGACACAATTCAAAACAAAAATATGAAAATTTATTACAAAGGTGAGTGTAGAGAGTTCCAATTGTTGAAAAGAAGCGTGCTGGCAAACTTTGAACCTTTATAGGCATCAGTAAGTTTCAATAATTCATACCACTCACAATATTTAGTTGGCTGGAATTTTCTGCACAACCCACTGCATGTTTTGTGGCAGTGGAGGCAGCCTGCCAGTGGCCATTAGCAGGATCTTCTGTTCCCACCACTGTAAATGGACTTTTCCATTGAATGCATCCCTTGTTATCTGGAAACCCAGGGAGGGTGGTGCTGTCAGTGCAACTGCACCATTGATGGAACCGGATGATTCTGCCATCACGAATGGCCACAATTATGGATAACAGTGATTATTGTAGCACTTGAAATAATTCAGCATTCTGAGAAATAGTGAGGTAAATCAGGAAGTTAAGAATTAGATGATACAAAGTTCAAATATTAAGATCCTAATTTCTAGAGAAGAAATAACTCAGATCAGGTTAAGTGCATAGTGGGATGGGCCATGGATGGCCTTCCCAACTGACCAACCAATTGACGCCCTTAAGTGGACAATTAATGTTCACTTCAATGCCTCAGCCCACTGCTGCTGGTATTAATCCAGTGGCAAAATTCTCACCATGCAGGAAGCTTGAAAAACAAAACCTCTTGGCATTGCTTGTAGGCCTCCAAGGGAAGTACCTCCTTCAAAGACACACAATGTCTTACTGAGGGACCTGACAATGGGAAGAAAGAGCCAACTGAGGCCGAGTCCCTGCCTTTGCAGTCAATACCCTTCCCTTCCCCCTAACAACCCAGACACTTTAAGCCCCCACCCACCATCACTCACCTCTGCCTGAATCTTTTGGCGATTCTAGGCGTTCAGTGATTTAGTATCAGCAGCAGCCACTATCTCAGCAATGACATTGCTGAGCAACAAAATCCAGGGGATATCTACCATTGCCCTGTAAAGTGCCTGAATGGAACTTAATCTGGCAGCTCTTCCCAAAAAGAGGTGAAGTGGGGCTCTCGTCAATTCTCTAGACTGCCAGTGAGACTCCCCTCATCCACAATTTCAGCCTCACCGGCCCTCAAAGCATAATTTTCTATTTGTGGAGTGTCACATGTCTCCAGAATGATAAAATAGATTACATTTTTACAATATTTTAGATATTTGTTTACTATTATTTTAGCTTCTACCATAAACCAATTTTAAAATCATTTCACAATCTAAATTTTACAGTAGAAATAACGACAGCCTGTGGTTTTAACTTTCTGGTTTGCTTTCTGTCAGAATGCTTCAATGTGATTGGTTTCTTATCTGTTTTCTTATATCACTACTCCTGAACATGTAAAAATCCCCTTGACTTGTTAAATTTGAAGTGCCATAGGAAACTAGGTTTCTGTGAACATCTTTCTTCAATGTCAGTGGTGAGCGTTGTTGACTACAAAATCCAGGCATTGCAATTTCACAGGAAAGAATAGCCAGAGGCTATGCATTGAATCTTGACCAAACCACAATGGCGGTTTGTTTCCGCAATAACGAAAAATGCCATTTCTGTACATGGAAGAAGCTTCTAAATAAAGGTTGGTCTAAAATTTTTTAGAATTTGCACTTCTTCCTGTTTTTAAATGCTCACATTTGTTGTCTTCCCATCTCTGCAGTGACTTTAGTTGGTTGGTAAGGTAGCCTGTGCCACAAAGCAAGTACAAATTTACATTTGTGTTGTCCCTTTTGGGATAACAGAGACAAAGCATATTTTTTAAAGACAACAATGTAAATAAAATAAGATGCTTCTATAATAGGCAGCCAATCCACTTCTGCAGTAATTTGGTGTACTGTGCCCCAACAAGACAAAGTTTTGTCTTTCTACTTTTAGCTCCTTCTTTGATAAATGGTTGCCTTGTGGAGTTGCAAATTAAGCAAATTTACCAACTCTTCCATTATTACTTCTGACTCTTTTCAGAAGAAATACAATTATTACAACAAAACTATCTAGGTAGTAGGTAAAATTTAATTTTAAATTTTAAGTTTATTTCTTAGTGTCACAAGTAGGCTTACATTAACTGCAGTGAAGTTACTGAAAATCCCCTAGTCACCACACTCCAATGCCTGTTTGGGTGCACTAAGGAGGAATTTAGAACGGCCAATGCACCTAACCAGCAGGTCTTCGAACTCTGGGAGAAAGCCAGGGTACCCAGAGGAAACCCACAGAGGTGAAAAGAAAATGCAGACTCTGCACAGACAGTGACCCAAGGTGGGAATCGAAATAGGATCCGATTGGAGCTGTGAGACAGCAGTGCTAATTATTGTGCCACTGTGATTTCATTAATGATGTTGGCTTTAATAATTGGATGATTTCTGGAACAAATTTATCAAAAAAAATCATTTCAATTCATTTTACTGTGCTGAACAAGGACCTTTCACAAAAAAATTATATCTACTTTTTATTTACTCCTTCAAGAGATGTGAGAATTCCTGGCTGGGCCAGCATTTATTGCTCTTCCTTAATAGCCCTGGAGAAAGTGGTGTTTGAGCCACTTCTTGAACTGCTGCAGTCCATGTGGTGCACTTAGCCCAGAATATTTTTAGGAGGGAGCTCCAATATCTTCAGCCAGCAACAGTGAAGAAATGGTGATTATAATTCCATGTCAGGAGGTGGCATGTAGCAAGGATAATATGGTTACACAATGGTTAGCACTGCTGCCTCACAGCGCCAGGGTTTAATTCCGGCCTTGAGTGACTATCTGAGTGGAGTTTGCAAGTCCTCTCCATATCTGTGTGGCTTTTCTCCAGGTGTTCCAGTTTTCTCTCACAATCCAAAGATGTATTAGGTGGATTGGCTATGATAGATGCCTATGGTTACAGGATGGGGCAGAAGGGAGCCCCTGTGTGGGATACTCTTTCAGAGAGTTAGTGCAGATGCTATGGGCCAGATAGCCTTTTTCTACACTGTATGGTTTCTATGATTCTGTGTCTGACTTAGAAAGGAGTTTATGGGTGGTGATGTTTCTATGCATCTGCTGCCCTTGTTCTTGTAGGTTACAGAGGTCATGGGCTTGGAAAGTCCTGTCAAATGTGTTTTAGCAATCTGTTGCATAGCATTTTATAGATAGTACATACTGTTGCCACAGTATTTGAATAACAGAGGAGTGAACGCTAAAAATGGTGGATGGGCTGCCAATCAAGCAAAGTGTTTGTCTTTGATGGTATCAAATTTCTTGAGTATTTTCGGAGCAACACTTTGCCAATTAAGTGGAAGGTATTCCCTCCCCAAAACCTCCTCCTCCAAAACCTCCTCCATTGTCCCCTTCCCTCCACTTTCTCCCCATCAAACCCCACACCCCCCTTCATCTTTCCCAGAATTAAATTTTGTCATTGGTCAGCAAGTTCATCTGGAACTGAATAGAAAGAATTCAAGCCTCTCAGTATCATGTTTAATTTCCAACGTTCATAAGCTAATTGATAAATCCATTTAGCTCAGGTATCAAATCTGTCACTCTGACCTCAAAATAGTTTCCTGAAGGATAACTCTAGGTGATTGTTAGTTCAAGTTTGACCACTCACTGTGCCGGCAGTCAACACTAACAACTTGCCACGAGCAGTATTATGATTCACATAGCTCACGTAAAACGTACAATTGCATTTTCTTCTTGCTGCTGTCCACCCATAGTAACCCTACAGTACAGGAGGAGGCCATTCAGCCCATCGAGTCTCCACCATCAATAATTCCACCCCAGGACCTATCCCTACAACCCAACATATTTATCTAGCTAATCCCCCAAACCTTCATATCCAGGGACACTAAGGGACAATTCAGCACAGCCAACAAACCTAACCTGCACATCTTTGATCTGTGGGAGGAAACTGGAGCACCGGAGGAAACCCACACAGACACAGGGAGAATGTGCAAACTCCATACGAGACCCAAGGCAGGAATCGAACCCCGGTCCCTGGAGTTGTAAGACAGCAGTGCTATCCACTGTGCTGCCCTCTGTTCATTTCCATCTGACTACACATAGGACGAAAATGAATGGTTATGGCAGTGGACCCATCACTGGAATTAAGTGCGTAACAGATTTCCTACCCTGAAGGACTTTCATGGACCCATGGGTTTTTATGACAATCAACAATGGTTTCAAAGTTGTTAGAATTTGAATTCCAGATTTTTATTGAATTCCAATATTACCATCTGCCATTATAACATTCAAACCCAGATTCCTACGGCATTGCCCTGGGTCAACGCTATGCTACTACCTCCTCTGCAGTACTGCATTCTGGTTTAGTGAAAGGATTTTCACAGTGCAAGCAAGCAAGTGGGGTTGAAGTGTCAGGGTCAATCAGGAAGGCCCTGAAAAGTGGGGAAAAGAGGCCACTGCTAAGGGCTAGGGTATGACTGTCCAAGAGTCCCTCTATTATCATTGTTAGATCCTACCATTGAGTTCAGGATTCCAGAGAAGGATGGATCCTCCCCATCCCATCAGGCCACACGCATATCCACCAGAGTTTGCCTGGAATTTACCCACATGGCACAGGTTCAGCCTGCTGTTGGTTGAATACCAGTGGCGATGGCATCAAGCCTTCAAGTGACTACCAAAGAATCTCAATTGACCACTGGATGGGAAGGCTGTTTTTGATCCAATACCTCCACCCAATACCTTCCTACCCCATTATGCACCCCATCCCATTATCCCCCAGCCCATCTCCAGGTGGTCATTACAGTTACCCTCAAATTTTCCTCAAAGTAATGGTTTCATCTATTGCAAATGCAGACTATCAGCAGTGCTGAGGCATCTTCAGAGGTTACTCACCCTCTACTGCTGTGACCAAACATTTAATTTTATTTTCTGGTGACACTGTTGTTCAGTTTTGTTGCTAGATACCAACAACATCAAGCCCCAAACTGAATGCAAACTACAGAAGAATGAAGTCAAATAGTTTCTAGCCAGTCAATAACTTACACCAGGGTAAACGTATATAGTGCATTTAGGATGGACAAATCCAGCAGTATTTCAAAGTGTTACAATTCAGATGTGCTTAATGAAACTTAATTTAGTCGAATCCAATTCAAGTTGAGCTCACATACAGCTATTAAGGAGGCTGTAATGGTGACGATATCTTCTAAATTGGAGGGCAGAGGTTCAATACAGTGGCCTCCTGGCACTGTCCAAGGGGAAAACAGGAATGTCCAAGGGGGCACCTTGCCACTGCTTACTGGGCACCGGCATTACCAAGAGGCGGTGGGGAGGGGGGGGGGGGGGGTGTCCTGCTGCCACTTTGCATTCAGTTTTGACAGAGGGATGGAGGCCAGCGATCATGGAAGGTCTTTGGGGTGGGAGGGAGAGATCAGGACTGCCAGCTGGCAGAGATTGAGGCGGGCCAAGATGGTGTGCAGGGGACTTGAACCGAGGACGGAGGGAAGAACATCCGAGGGGGCTAGCAATTAGGCCATGGGTGGATCAATGAGGGGACGGGTGGGGTGGGTAGGGGGGAAAGGGGAAACATTTGGAGGTTTTTTGGCAGAAATCCACCCAGTGTCTTTCAATCGGTATACGTGAATTTAACTTGAGTTGGCAGATCCATCTTCTTTTTCTCTTATTAAAAAAAAGCTTCCTGATGGCTAAACACAAACTAATGTAAGTCATTACCTCTACCAAGGACACGTCTCCAGCACACGCTCTGAATAAAGACCGTCCTAACCTGATCAGTGGTGGAGGGGTGTCACATGACCCAGATGTAAACAAACTAAAAGTTAAAGAGGATCTCCTAGAAAACAATTTGCCATTACTGACTTCATGTGTTTCTGACAGAAATTGGAACAATTGCCTTGAATATTTGGCATTTGCCAATGGACAATTGAATAAATGGTAAACATAAGGCACCCAGAAACAGGGTGTACAATTTAGCTCAAGAGGGAAAATCAATTTAGACAGGGAAGAGTTTCTTGAGGTGGAACAAGTTTGGCTGTGACCCAGCACCTTGGCTTAGCTCCAGAAGACTTCAGGGCTGGAAGGAGCTTCTCAAACTGCCTTTGACTATTGGCATTTCCAGCTTATCAGGGGCTCTCTGCTGTGCAGGAGGCCATTTGATTCAGTGTGCCTACACTGACAATAATCCCATATTGGCCTTCTTCCCATAACTCCATGTATTTACCCTGCTAGTTCCTCTGACAAGAAGGGACAATTTACCGTTGTCAATTGACCTAACCTGCACATCTTTGAACTTCATCCAATAATCTTCATTCAAACTAATCAGGATCAGTAAACTATTCTGAGGAGACTGCTGGCACCAACCACAGAGATCAGCATTGCTCTGCTTCCCCCACACATTTGTCTGATTAGGTTCTCACTCCTTATGGGTCAAGTTTGCAGATGACACTAAAGTCGGTGGAGTGGTAGATAGTGAAGAGGGGTGTTATAGTTTGCAGAGGGACTTGGACAAGTTGCAGAGCTGGGCCGAGAGGTGGCAAATGGAGTTTAATGTGGAAAAGTGTGAGGTAATGCACTATGGCAGAAATAATAAATGTGTAGAGTATAGGGCAAATGGTAGGATTCTTAGTAGTCTAGATGAACAGAGGGATCTTGGTGTGTATGTGCATAGATCCCTGAAAGTAGGCAGTCAGGTCGAGAAGGTTGTTAGGAAGGCATATGGAGTCTTGGCTTTTATTGGTAGAGGGATTGAATTTCGGAGCCGCAACGTCATGTTGCAACTGTACAAAACTCTAGTGCGGCCGCACTTGGAGTATTGTGTGCAGTTCTGGTCCCCGCATTATAAGAAAGATGTGGAGGCATTGGAGAGGGTACAGAGGAGGTTTACCAGGATGTTGCCTGGTATGGAGGGCAGGTCTTATGAGGAGAGGCTGAGGGATTTGAGGTTGTTTTCGTTAGAAAGGAGGAGGCTAAGAGGGGACCTGATCGAAACATATAAGATGATTAGAGGTTTAGATAGGGTGGACAGTGATAGCCTTTTTCCTAGGATGGAAAAAGCTAGCACGAGGGGACACAGCTTTAAATTAAGGGGTGATAGTTATAGGACGGATATCAGAGGTAGGTTCTTTACCCAAAGGGTGGTTCGGGAGTGGAATGCCCTGCCTGCAGCGATTGTAGATGCGCCAAGTTTGGTGGCGTTTAAGAGGTTAGTTGATAAGTATATGGAAGAGAAGGGAATGGTTTAGTTTGGAGGGGCATTGCTTTTTATATTGGTCGGCGCAACATCGAAGGCCGAAGGGCCTGTTCTGTGCTGTAATGTTCTATGTTCTAAGTCTTATCTGCTTCTTTAGCTTATGTATCATATAAAATCAGCTAAGAGCTCAACCCCCTTTTCGAGAAAATTTGTGACTTCTAGACCAAAACCTTACACTGTGTGAAATAATATCACTTGCAGCACAGTCTACAAAATTAGATTTAGCATGAATTCTTCAATATTATAAACGCTGGCCTCGCTAGTGACACACCATGAAGGAATAATAAAAAAAGAGCCAGAGTTTAAGAATAGCTGTTTTCTCTAAATACTGTGGTTGGAATTTTAGCGGCATGTCCGCCCGAGATTTATATGGTCTCGAGCAGGATCGACAGAGAACGCTGTTGTCCGAGCCTCGCCTGATCCCGGAATCAGGGTGGTTGTGCCAGTAAAATTCCAGCCTACGTGTCTGGGTGCTCTGGTTTCCTCCCACAGTCCGAAGATGTGCAGGTTAGGTGGATTGGTCATGCTAAATTAATCCTTTGTGTCAGGAAGATTAGCAGGTAAATACATGGGGTTATGAGTATAAGGCCTGGATGGGAATGTTGATGGGCTGAATGGCCTCCTTCAGCACGTAGGGATTCTATTAACCTAAATGTTAATTTTAGCAGCCAATAATTTTCAAGCACAGAATTCATTGGTAAATATTATAAATGCGTCTAACAGCAAAGAAAGAGCTCAACAGAATTTTGGGATTATACATAACTTTAGGGTTACTAATCCAACAATTTAACATTGCTAACATTCATATATATTTAGGGACATGTGAAAATATGAAATCTGAGAAGAGCTATCATTTAATGTCAATTATCACATGGAATAACTACACAGTACAACTTGAATACTGTTCGATTTCCAGCTTGTAAGTAAATTGGGGATCTCAAATAATATTGTGCTGGAATGGACCAGATCCCTGAAGTGCTTCACTGTGCAGTAATTGTAAAACTGAAAACTTTCCAGAGCTTCCCGATTTCCATATGGGCCAAGCATGTTGAAACAAGTTAAATCTTTAACATATGGTCTGGAGAGAGATGAATACTCCACAAAACCATGTGTTAAAAGCATGATTTATTTCAGCAGGTTAAGCAAACAAAAACATATTGAATAGCAAATCTAAGTGAATAAAAAACTATCTGCATCTTCCACCCCATGTTTCTTCATTACATGACAAGTATGAAAAGATGACATGTTGTTGGGGGTGGGGTTAAAAACAGGAGGAGAGGATCGTTACTTTGGTTGCTATGTGCAGCCACATTGTAAATGCGTTCACGAAAACATCCCCTTTGATATTTCCCAGTGAAATCTATTTTACAACTTTCTAGAAAAATTGTTCAGAACCTTCATGAATGTGTTACCCATCTTAATAAACAAATGGAGGCTGAAAGTTATGGAACAAACTTATCACTGCCAGCCAATCGATGGCTGGTACTTCTAATCTTGGCAGCACCAGCTGCAAACAATGGTCACTCCTGACACTACAGACAATCCCATCATGCTGAGGAGCTCAGGTATATCTGGACGTAAAAGGCCAGGGACTGAGTTAAAAAGATAGGATATCCCTGGAGAAGGGGCATCACCTGGCCCCTAAAGGGAAGTCCCCACTTTCCTGACATAAACACTTCCATCAAGACATGAGCCTTCCTACTAATTGCAGGAAAAATATCAGTGCCAATGAGATGGCCATTACTTGGGTACAAACCCATAGCAGCATCAAATCAAGGCCAAAAGTCCAAAGCAATCCTGTTCCAGTAAAGTCTCCCAACATCAGCTCTCATACAGACTATTTAGATGTTTCTGCTCTAATTTAAGCCTGATTTGCCTTAATATATCTGCACATTAGTCAAAGGGGATGACTAAACAAAAAGGAAAGAAATTCTGCAATTATTGAACATCTTTCATTGTTTTAAAACATTCAATGAGATAGTTCAAGTTTAGTGAATTATGCAAAGTGCAAAAGACAGCAATGATCCAAAGCAGATAATCTGTTTGTAGACATCGCTTGAGGGATAAACACTGGCCAGGATGCTAGAGAGCATCTCTGCTCTTCCTCAAGGGGGAAGAATACTTAATTTAACACTTCAACCTAAAGTTTGCACCTCCAATGCAGTGTAGCACTCCCTCAGTACTTCACAGGAGCAAGAGCCGAGATTTTATATTCCTGTTTTGAAATAGCTTTAGTCAATTCAGGCTTTGCAAGGCTCGCACAAAATTTATATAATTCTTTAGTTGGTTAGCAAGGACGTAGATATCACCAACCCCCAGAAACATCGGCTTGTACCAGATCAATGGCCACTCAGAACAGAAATTCTTCCGTATTACATGAACATTTTACAATCTCTTAACTTTTTGCATTTTAATACAATTCATTAGTATGCAGAAAATTCAGCCATTTGCTCAGTATTACAACAATTGTTACTTTTAAATTTCTGCACAGTTCTGCCTGCTTTACAAAGGGACTTATTTTCACTAATCTGAACCGCAGGAAGCTTTCTTTTGTTAGAGGATTCCAGAGTGACAGTGGATCAGGATGTGGGACATGTAGTTATAATCCCCGTTTGAAAACACCAGAGTTAATACTTGCATATCCAGATAAGGCAGTGCTGACTAGTAGATAAATCCTCCTTGGTGGAAGTCTTTGGGCTCCGATTGCCTATTAGCTGAGCTTCTCCCAGACAGTGATGCAAATAGTCTTGTATGAATATGCCGAACATTCAAGCACATTCATATGAGACCATTTGCATCACTTGCACCTGAGAGTTATGTTTTAATACCTTACGCAGTGATTAGACATACTGCATAACGCAAGTAATATGGACCCACAGTCAAAAACAACTGCCATATAAATGAAAAACAAATGGTTATGCTGGTCTTATTAATAATTTTAAACCGGAAGGGAGCAGAAATATGGTGCTGAGAGAAACTAACACGTAGCAGCAAGAAACATCCCCAGCAAAATTAGAAGTGGAAGATACTGGGCTAAATCTTCCAAGTCCCATGAAGATGAGAATGGAGATGGGTGGGGTTAGGGTTGAAGTAGTAACTGGGGGCTGTTGAGGAGCTTCCTCAGGGCTAGGCTTGGAACTGGGTCAGCTGTCCACTATGTGGATGCAGGAAATAAGTCCAATTAAAAGCACTTGGGGCAAATTTAAGACAATACCAGTATTTTATGATATGAGACCAGCCCTTCGTGTCTGGAGGCCACCTGTTTGATCAAGATGGACACCTGGTGGCAATCTAGAGAAGCTGGAGTTGCCATACCCCAATGGCAGAGCCATTGGCATGAAAGGTCCCAAAATTGTAATTAAATCAGCCTGGAGACTTCCTTCTGAAGTCTTGATCAGCTTTGCGAGTCTTCAGTGCAGCCCTCAGGTTTTTGCCAACAAGGACACCTCTATGGAAAGGCTGCCTTGAAGTCGCCAACCTGCCCAGCAGTGATTACGATTTTGGAATGGGCTGCCTAAGCTCCAGAGGCTATTTAAAATCTACCTTAGAGGTTTTGAAGCAAAATCCCTTTCAAGGAGCAAACTAAATGACTTTCATTCTACCATAACTCCATTATAGCTGGACACTAGTGCTCATAATGGTTTAAGCAGCACTAAATCCACAAAACAGGGCACATGTTGAGATTTGTTGTCTGATGGCCATAAAGAAGATTGTCCTAAACGCTATATTGATTTGAAATGATATTGTACATTTGCCTTAGTACAAGTTACATTGCTGGGCACCTTTTGACAATATATTAGAAAACAGTCATCTGTGTAGAAGGTAGACACTTGGCATCTATGCTTCAGTCCAGGGGAAGTGTGTTGCACCCAAGATTAGTTACAATTGTGAGATTTAGATGTCTATGCTTTGGTACTGTGTATTAAGATTTAATTTGAATGAAGGGGTCAAGTGATCTTCTGAAGTCTGTCTGACAGTAAGCATGGATGGTTTGGTTTTTAGAGATCAAAAGAAGAACTTTGATAGGCCAGCCAAACACCCAATGATGCAATGGTGAGACTAGAAAATCTCACTGAATCTTTCGGTGTCTAAAAACAAAATGTTGACGGCACAGGAATGGAAAGAGCTGTGGCATAAACTGTCCATTTATTTCCAAGATGAAAAAAGTTGGGGTTGAAGGTATCTAATTAACAGTTCTACTTGAACACAAAGTTAAAGTGTTTTGTGTTGGCGTGCGGAAAGGGTTGAGAAAGCCATTTTTGAGATCAGATTACTGGCTTCCCTGCCAATCAATGAATATCAAAGAGAGACAACCAAGGTTGTGCATGATCAGCAAAGAGGCTGCTTGGCATTGTGAGCTATCAGTTAAATGGTGAAGTGAGATGGTCCCTAGCCAAAGAGATGAATTCCGCAGTCATCTAAGAATTCCAGGAGATTTATCCTGTTACAGGCAGAAGATAGAATAATCATCAGAAGGCAGTACTACTGGTGATGGATTTAAGAAACTCAAAATTTAAGGGGAGTGTCTGGAGACAGTCCCTTGAAGTTGCTATTCAGTGAAATGGGGAAGCTAGGAGTAACTATGGACTGTTTGCCGAAAGGACTATAATTTATTGGAGAGTGTAATGGATTATATGTATGAAGGAGGAACATTACTCTGTACCTTAAAGTAGAAACTGACTATAAAAAGGAAGTAGTGCTTAACCAATATTGTTTTTAATCATTTATTAAAGGGAAATTTTTAAAATATGAAATCTTGCTGTGTCATTCTTTCAGCTAGTAACTGGAAGTTTGCATCTCTTAAAAGAGGGGAATTTGGCCATGCAGTTATAGTGCGTAAAGAATATAATAAGGGGCTGAGGACACAGCATTGTGGGATACTAGTATCGAGGATGATCATGGAGCCGTTGTTGCCTATCCTTATTGATTGCAGTCTGTGGGTTAGGAAGTCTCGGATCCAGTCATAGAGAGAGGAGCCGAGGTCCAGGCCACAGAATAAGGAGAAGAGTTTCATAGGAATAATGATGTGAAGAGACGGTTGCTAAGAGAATGAGTCAAATTTTGCACCAGCCTTGTTGTTTTACTCAATGTATTCAAAGTGCAAGATCAAAATGGCATATCAAATTTTAAGGGATAAACTGTCCATCTTTGTAATCTTAAAGTGCTACCAAATAATCTTACACTAGGTTCAAGAAATTCATTTACACTCTTGTGCTCACCCAATTTTAGCATAATCAAGTCTTTTGTCTTCATTTCTATTTTAGTCTCAGCTCCCAGTTCACTTTTTATTTCCTGTGAAAATTGCTGCTCTAGTTACAAGAGGAAATGATATTAATCATTTTCCCTCCAGGAATCCTTCCGTCATCTCACTAATGCCAAATTCAGCCTTAATGCATGGAGTGAGCATCCAGGCGAATTTGCATCTTCATTGTATTAAAATAGAGTCTATATAGAAAGGACAAGCTGTACAAGTGATAATGTGCAGTGATGACCTTTTTGCACTGCTTACTGTGAATAGTTTTATTTGAGTTTGAAGATTTGTAGATCTTCTACATGAAAACATTAAAAAACATAGACATTCAACAATGATCAAAAATATCAACTCTCTTCAATGCTCCATCACTTAAATAAAGTTGCCATATTCCCAGTTGACCATAGTCTGCTACCCCTTTGAGAGGAGGAGCTGACAGATGATGATTTAATCTGCGAAACTACACCTCAAGTGAGGTTGGGAAGGCAGGACCTTCATGAATAACTTCAGCTGATACAGGAATTGAACCAGCATTGCTCCGCATCACACAAAAAACTGTTCAGCCAACTGAGCTAATATCAGTATTGAGTAAGTAATAAGATTTTGAAATAGTTTTCCACTGGTAATATCAGTTATTGTTCAGTGTACCTTTGCCAATAATGCTTTTTATCCTTTAGGGAATAATGGGGGAAATGGTGGAAGGATTTCCAAGCTGATTATCAGCCTAATGAACTGCGTTGAACACTCCTTCCATGGCCAACACTCCTTAAATTGCCAACTTGTCCTGCTGTTGGACTTGAACCTGGTGCTTCTGGTCCAGCAGTTGGGGTGCCACAAGATCTCCAGGTAATATCAGTACAACTCAAGCAAAACTGGCCAACCCCAGCCAAAAAAAATAAGAGAATTAAATTTATGAAAGTTATACCCAAAATCATACGCACTTATGTTTTCAGTGAAATTATACAGCGGTTCAACTTTCAATTCGACAGATCGGATCTTACCCACAAAATTGGACACTTTCCTAAGACAATGTTGTAAGTTTCCATCAGATATGCTGGTTAGGGAAGTCTCCACAAATTGTACTAATTTTCTCAGCCATAGAAAAGAGGAACATAATTTTCATATCAAAATATATTTATATTAAAAAAATGTGCTGGTAGATACCAATTTGCAAATGGTACTTTATAAAAGCATTTCCAGTGATTTGGAATCAAATTGCCCACAGGTTCAGGACCGGACTTGCATTAAACACGCTTATTGTTTGTGATAAATCCATTTTATCTTCAATACTAATAAAAAGTTAGCATGGTTAGATACACCAGGTTACCACTCTTAGATACACTTAAAAATCCATTTCTAATGGACAAGAATAAGTGACTATTAATTCTATTAAGCTATCAGATTGTGTTGGTCTGTGGAAGATTTATATTTGTGATTATGCTATTTTCTTTTAAATTGCAAGCTTGAACTGTAACTTAATGAGTTCATCATTGAGCACCCAAAGTGGAAGTTCTACCCCTGTATACACACATATTCAATACAGTTTAGTCTACTGTTTATAATTATTGTCCAAATCATTAAGCATCACAATACTGTCATACACAAAACTTATTATTGATCTCAATGTTGTTGAATGAAATTATCCTGGATGAAAGAAAAATAGGAAGTATTTTACTTATGGATGTTTCAAGAACTCAGAAAAACAAATCACAATATTTGATTTATTCTGTTACGCCTTTTTGGAAAGATTTCAATTTGGCAGTCAGGTCTTAGGTGAAATTAAAATCTTTGTTCACTCAGATGTTGTTGATGAATTGAATTGATGCATTTTGATGATAGCCTATTCAAGACATCCACTGAGATGTGCAGAAGGAGGCCATTCAGCCTATTTTTTTTTCTGGTAAGGGAAGTAATAGGGATGGCAGTGCAGGCAGTGCGTTGTACCTCCTGTGGGATGTTTGAGATGAGGGACACAGGTAGTGTCCCTGCTGATTACACTTGCAGGAAGTGTATCCATTTACAGCTCCTTGAGGACCGTGTTAGGGATCTGGAGCTGGAACTGGAGGAACTAAGGATAATTCGGAAAGCAGAGTCTGCTATTGACAAAAGTTATAGGGAGACAGTTACTCCTAAAAGCGACACGTGGGTGACTGCTAGAAAAAGGGGTAAGAGGCTTTCCTCTCCAAAATAGATATTCTGTTTTGGATGTTGTTTGGGAGAAAAACTCATCTGATGTAAGTCACGGGGTACAGGCTTAGGGAGGAGAGCCTATCTCTGATGCTCAGGTAGGAATTGGGAAGAAAAGATCTGGATTAGTCATTGGGGATTCCATAGTTAAGGGGACAGATAAGAGAGTCTGTGGGAATGAGCAAGACCCGTGGTTGGTATGTTGCCTCCCAGGTGCCAGGAACCGTAATGTCTTGGATCGAGTGTATGAGATCCTTAAGGGGGAGGGGAACCAGCCTCAAGTCATGGTTCACGTAGGCACCCATGACATAGGTAGGATAAGGGATGGGAATATAAAACAGAAATTCATGGAGTTGGGGTGAAAGCTTCGGGCTATAACAAACAGAGTGGTTATCTCTGGTTTGCCACCTATGCCGCGGGATAGCATGGAGAAGAATAGAGAGAAAGAGAGAACATTTAAACTTGTGCCTAAAGGGATGGTGCAGGAGGGAAAGGTTCAGATACTTGGACAATTGGGGCTCATTCTCGGATAGGTAGGACCTCTATAAGAGGGATAGTCTGCACCTGAACCAGAGGGGAACTAATATCTTGGGGGGAAAATTTGCCAATGCTATTCAGGGAGGGGTTTAAATCAATTCAGAGGGGGGATGGGAACCTGAGTAGCTTAAATGTACAGAAGGATGGGAACAGTGAGGTCCTGGATAAGGTTTCTGGGTCTCAGCAGGGTACTGGTGGACGGGAGGGTGGTTTGAAGTGTGTACACTTCAACGCAAGGAGCATACGCAATAAGGTGGATGATCTTGCAGCCTGGATTGGTACCTGGGACTTCGATGTTGTGGCCATTTCAGAGACATGGATAGAGCAGGGACAAGAATGGATGTTGCAGGTTCCGGGGTTCAGATGTTTCAGTCAGAGCAGACTAAGTGGTAGAAGAGGGGGAGGTGTGGCATTGTTAATCAAAGACTGTATTACGGTGGTACAAAAGACATTTGATGTGGACCTGACTATTGAGGTAGTTTGGGCTGAGATTACAAACAGGAGAGGAGAGATCACCCTATTGGGAGTTTTTTTTTTATAGCCCTCCAAAAAGTTCCAGAGACGTAGAGGAAAGGATTGTACGGATGATTCTGGGCAGAAGTGAAAGTAATAGGGCAGTTGTTAATTTTAACTTTGCAAATATTTATTGGAAAAGCTATCGCTCAAGCACATTAGAGGGGTCAATTTTTGTATAATGCGTACAGGAGGGTTTTATGACTCAGTACGTAGATAGCCCAACAAGAGGTGAGGCTACATAGGATTTGGTTCTGGGTAATGAACCAGACCAGGTGTTAGACTTGAAGGTAAGTGAGCACTTTGGTGATAGTGACCACAATTCGATTACGTTTACCTTAGTGATGGAAAGGGATAGGCATACACCAAAGGAAGAAGTTACAGCTGAGGGATAGGTAATTATTAGGCTATTAGGTGAGATTTAGGATACATAGCTGGGAGTAGGAAATTGCAGGGGCTGGAAAGATCTGAAATGTGGAACTTGTTCAAGGAACAGTTACTGCGAGTCCTTGATAAATATGTACCTGTCAGGCAGGGAGGAAGTGGTAGAGTGAGGGAACCGTGGTGTACTAAGGAAGTTGGTTCACTGGTGAAGAGAAAAAAAAGGAGGCTTATATAAAGATGAGACGTGAAAGTTCGGATAGGGCACTGGAGAGTTATAAATTAGCCAGGAGGGAGCTAAAGAGTGAATTAAGAAGAACTAGAAGAGGACATGAGAAGACTTTGGTGGATAGGATTAAGGAGAACCCTAAAGTTTTTTATAGATATGTTAAGAGTAAAAGATTGGTTAGGGCAAGATTGGGGCAATCAGAGACAGTAGTGGGAAGTTGAGTGTGGAGCCTGTGGAGATTGGAAAGACACTGAATGAGTATTTTTTGTCAGTCTTCATGCGGGAAAATGTCAATGGAGTTTGGGACAATACTGGGATACAGAGTTGTAGACTAGACGGGATAGGGGTACATAAGGAGGAGGTGTTAGCTATTCTTGAGAGTATGAAAATAGATAAGTCCCTTGGGCCAGATGGGATTTATCCTAGGTAGTCTGGGAAGCTAGAGAGTAGATTGCAAAGCCTTTGGCTTTGATCTTCACGTTGTCGTTGGCTACAGGTATAGTGCCGGAAGACTGGAGAACGGCAAATGTTGTCCCCTTGTTTAAGAAGGAGTACAGACCATCCTGCGAATTATAGACAGGTGAGCATTACTTCTGTTGTGGGGAAAGTTTTGGAAAGAATTATAAGGGATAGGATTTATAGTCATTTAGAAAGAAATGAATTGATTCGGGATAGCCGACATGGATTTGCGAAGGGAAGGTCGTGCCTCACAAACCTTGAGTTTTTTGAAAAGGTGACCAAAGAAGTGGATAAGGGTAAGGTAGTTGATGTGCTGTATATGAATTTTAGCAAAGCGTTTGATAAGGTTCCCCATGGAAGACTACTGCAGAGAATGCAGATGCATGGGATTGAGAGTGATTAAGCAATTTGGATTAGAAATTGTCTAGCTGTTAGAAGACAGAGGGTGGTGGTTGATGGGATATATTCAACCTGGAGCTTAGTTACAAGCGGTGTACCTCAGGGATCTGTTTTGGGGCCACTGTTGTTTGTTATTTTTATAAATGACCTGGATGAGGGTGTAGAGGGATGGGTTAGTAAATTTGCTGACGACAAAGTGGGAGGAGTTGTAGACAGTGAGAACGATGTTATAGTTTGCAGAAGGACATAGATAAGTTGCAGAACTGGGCCGAGAGGTGGCAAATGGAGTTTAACGTGGAAAAGCGTGAGGTGATTCACTTTGGTAAGAGTAATATGTGTGCAGAATATAGGGCTAATGGTAGGACTCTTAGTAGTGTAGATGAGCAGAGAGATCTCTGTATACAGGTGCATAGATCCCTGAAAGTTGGTGCTCAAGTTGATAAGGTTATTAAGAAGGCGTATAGTGTGTAAGCATTTATTGGTAGAGGGGTTGAATTTCAGAGCCGAAACGTCATGTTGCAACTGTACAAAACTCTGGTGCGGCCGCACTTGGAGTATTGTGTACAGTTTTGGTCGCCACATTATAAGAAAATGTGGAGGCATTGGAAAGGGTGCACAGGAGGTTTACAGGATGTTGCCTGGTATGGTGGATAGGTCTTATGAGGAAAGGCTAAGTGACATGAGGTTATTTTCGTTCGAGAGAAGCAAGCTAAGAAGTGACCTAACTGAGGCATATAAGATGATCAGAGGGTTAGATAGGGTGGATAGTGAGAGCCTTTTTCCTCAGATGGAGATGGATAACACGAGGGGACATAGCTTTAAATTAAGAGGTAGTAGTTATAGGACGGATGTTGGAGGTGTGTTCTTTACTCAGAGGGTAGTAAGGGTGTGGAATATCCTGTCGCAGCAGTTGTGGACTTGCCAAGTTTGAGGACGCTCAAATGGTCAGTGGATAGGCACATAGATAGCTTTGGAATAATTTAGGTTAGAGGGTCATAAAATTGGTTCCATTGGTCGGCGCAACATTTAGGGTCAAAGGGCCTACACTGCGCTATAATGTTCTTTTATCTTCAGTGTCATTCGAAAATCACCCGCAGAATTCTCTGCTTTCATTGATCATTTTATAACATACAGCCTGATGGAAAACTGAATTTTAAGGATGGTATACGTACCAAAGTGCTGCAGTTTTCTCCCATTCAAAACTGATTGTTCCGCTATTATGTAAAAGCTTACTGAAGTCCTAACATTTAGGAAAAGATGGGGAAAGGAAGTTAACTTAGCTTGTTGGAAAACCAAAAGAATTTTACCCCTTTCAAATCATGCTGAATTTAAGAACAAGATTGATGATAATTTATGAATGCAGTTAGCTGGCCACAGCCAATCAGATTGGGATCTGTATTGGGCAGGTAGGCCTGCGGAACCAGGTCACATCATGAGAACGTGGAGGAGGGAAGAAAAGAGATCCAGAGAGCAGGGCTCAAGATTGCAGAAACCTCGTGGAGGACTTCACAGCCCTGGGGGTTCATTAAGAGGTCATTGGATCAATGGGATGCTTTAATTGCTTTAAAAATCTCAAAGTAACTTGATGGTCCTGGAAGAAAGCAGTCCTATTCCTTCTGGCCCACAACCAGTTCTGGAAAGCTATTTAACTGTCTCACCTGGCAATGTTCACCTCCTATCAATGGCCGGGGACTCAGAAAACCCAACTGTAAAAGCTGCAAGATACAAAAAAAAAAGTACACAGCCTTAAGATATTTATTAGGCTCTTAGGGGCAGCACAGTGGCACAGTGGTTAGCATAGATGCCTCACAGCACCAGGGATCTGGGTTCAGTTCCAGGCTTGGTTCACTGTCTGTGTGAGTCTGCACATTCTCCACATGTCTGCGCAAGTTTCCTCCAGATGCTCTCGATTCCTTCTACAGTCCGAAAGGTGCACTGGTTAGATGCATTGGCTGTGCTAAGATTCTCCCTCAGTTCCCGAGCAGGTGCCAGAGTGTGGTGACTAGGGGATTTTCATAGTAACTTCAGTGCAGTGTTAATGTAAGCCTACTTGTGACAATAATAAAATAAACTTTTAAATGAAAGATGCATTTCATGAGGGTAGATTGATTATTCACCATCTATTCTGCCTTCGTTAATGAGTGGAAGTGGGGAGGATTAATTTCAGGTTTAAATTTTATTTGCAAATTTAAACCTCCCACGCGTCCATTTTCAAACATTAAAATTTCCAGAACAGAATCAATGCACGACACACCACACAAACAAACCATCCAGCCTACCATGCCTGCAAATAACAGTTAAAATTTAACTGTGGCATTTAATGAGTATGGCGTCCAGTTTTGTTACGCTATGTTTAGAAACACAGAAACATAGAAAATAGGAGTAGGCCATTTGGCCCTCTGAGACTGTTTTCCCATTCATCATGAGCATGGCTGATCCCTTATCTCAACACTATACCCCAATACTCTCTCCATACCCTTTCAAAACTGGGTAAGAACATATGGGATCCTTAGTTTAGAGCTGCAGCATAGAACTACAGAATGCCGAGCTTCTACTAGAAACATAGGTGGCAATCATCCATTTTTTTTTGCATTTGTGCAATGACACAGATTAACAACATTGTACCTTTCAGTGCAGAACGTTACTGATCTTAGCTGTCAGGTTGTGGGAATGTGCAGGTGAGGCACTTCCCAACAAAGTATGTGACTCTTGGGTGTCAGTGACAAGCCCCTAAAAAGAAACCATTTCCCTTTTTGAAGGCAGGCCATCAACAGTAGTAATGAACAAAAAAATCAAAATTTTAGAGCAAATAGACTAAAAATGTGTTTACAATCTATGAGTCTAAAGTATTTCCAAAGTGTCACTGGAATATTTTGCAAAGAATAATTTTTGGCTAGAAAATATATCTAAAAAAGTAGATTTTAGAAAGATTTGTGTTGCTATTCATGTTAGGCCAAAAACTACATCACAATTTGGCTGAGTTATTAAGTATTAATAAACTTTAAAAAATGTGAACACAGTACTCATACCAAAAGGTGTGAAAGTCTACTCATATTGGGCTTTTAACACATGCTTCATCATGAAAATCCCTGCAATAAACACACGCTTCTTACTGCTTTCATCCAGTTTCAAATTTCAGTAAACATGATAAATTTCAGTCACACAGTGCATGTAATATTGGGTTGGTCAGATATTACATAAGCTGTTATATTAGCGCAAAGAGGCAAACAGGTTGAACTCGAATGTCGAACTACAAACTTGGCAATTGTTGTATTATTTTAGAGTCCCTGATGTAACTCTCACATGTACAGTAGAGATTTCACTTCCTGAACCCTTTGATTGTTTTGTATGTGCTCCAATCTGTGTGTCTTCAACATTTCAGACAAAGAAAACAGAAGTTAAGTGTTTGCCAGTATGGTTAAGGCTGTTTTCTCATTACAAGCATCTTCTCCAAGCAATAACATCGACCTAATTTCACACAAAACAACCTTTTCACCATTTACAGAAGAGATTTTTCTTTTTCCAAGCCCACAAACGTTCAAAATTTAATCCAATTTGCCTTCAACCCCCGCTCGGCTCTGTAGCTATAATCTTTGGCATCTATCAGCTTCTGTCATCTGATACAGCCACTGGGTCGAGCAGCTGTTAGCTGGAGAGTGATTTAGGAGTGTCCCTCTGTTCAGCTTTCATGATCACAGCTTTCAAGAAGTCAGTTCTACTCCTTCAATCATTCATGATGGCAGGAGTCCAAACCTCTGGACGTAACACCACCTCCCCCACCAGCACCCCCAACAGTGAAAGTATGCAGTGGACAGCAACTAACAGTCCCAGATGGACTCAGATTTCAGGACTTGTGTTCATGTGGAATTACGTGCTAAGTTTTCCATGAAAACACCAAGAGACTGCCATGAATAGATGGCTTTCATTCAGCTTTGAAATGATAGGAAGAGAAGAGGGTTCCTAGTGAATTGCGTGCTGACGCAAATGTCAAGCCAAAGCAAGACCTTTGGAAAATATTTCCTTGAAGTGTCAGCGAACCTGTTTCCTATAATACTGTCTAATTGCATAAAGAGTGCCAAGTCTTATATAAGACGAGAAGATTTTTGTACCCAAGAATAAGAAAGAAGAATCTTATACTTAGTGCTAGCAACAGAAAATTAATGTGTTAAATCCTAATACTTCCTCTCAGCGGACAAAATTATGATGCTTAAACCCTCAAGAATATCTGTCAAGGAAGGCCAAGTGAGCATCTGGATTTTAATCATCTTTCATCATTTCCTTCACCAGGTCCAAAAGTTTCAGTTATTTCAGCTGAGCCCTGACCCAACTGACATTTGCTTTTTGTCCTTGAAAAAAAGTTTTCATTGGCTGAAACCTGCTTTTCTCTTAGATTCACCACATCACGGATAACAGTAAGTAGAATATGTTCTATATGCAATAAATCAATCCTGCATTGCTGAACTGTGAATCCTCTCCAAGCCACACCACCGCACTGATGCTCAAAGCAAACTTGTGAAACTAAACCTTGGCATGAAATCTCTGCTAGGGACGTAACTGCGGAAATGAACCCAAAATGATATGGGCACTGCTCTGGTTGTGTTGATTTGAGGTTACTGTGAAGTCTCCTCACAAAGCACTTGAGCACAAACTCAAACGTAAGAGCTTGGCAAGCTGGCAAAGCAAAACATAGCTGAAGACCCTTGGTTCTGCCAAATTTAATGGCACAACAACATAACCTGTTTGATCGTATCCTGCCCAGCAATGGGGAACATTCGTCTTAAATCAGGGATGCTGCAAGGGGGTCACCATTTCAGCTGGAGGCAAGGAAGATATCATGACTGGAGCTGGAGGGGAAAAGAGGCTATCAGAATTTTGATGTGGGGTTGATTTAAATACATTGAGGCTATGCCCCTCCATGGATGATTCAGCACTTTCGGACATCACAACATCCGCTGCCATAAAAAAGACAAGCAGGGGTGAAACCATGATCAGGAAAGGGACAAGGCTAGCTGTACTGACACCTGCAATCATGATTCTCTAAACTGGGGTAGACTAAAGGATCAGGCCAGCCAACGCGATTAAACCAATGCAATTTTTCAAAGCCATCTCAGCCTTTTGGCTAAGAAGAAGCATTAGATCAAACCCAAGCAGAGATTGATCTAATGTCAGCCTTGATCTTGATTGATCAAGCCAAAGATGGGATGCAATGTCTTGTCAGCTTGGATCTTGTTTGTTCTTCACGTGGGGACTACGATTGGACTTAATTTGATTTGGGTTTTTGATGAGAATTAAATTACTGAAAAGTACCAAAAAGAAAGGCAGGGGGTACATGCATTCCCCATATTTAAGTTTTAAAATCAAAGCCAAATCTCCCATGGATCAATGCAGTCGATCAAGTATAATTTACATAATCGAGTCTTGACTGGGATAGGACTGTAGGGGAAAGATGGTGGATGGGGTTTGTATAAAAGGTGAGGGTTATACATTCAGAGTGAGGCTGATGATTACACAAAAAAAAATTTCTCCTTGTCCCATGGTTCTTGTTGTCTGCTGACCACTGCTGTCTTCAATTAGCTAGAACTCAGTAAGAATTTAACAACACCAATTTTTAATCCAACCGATTTATTTGATAGTAAATCCGCAAGCTTTCAACATTGTGTCTTCCTCAGGCAAATGCAGTGCAAATGCAGTGAGGAAGACACAGAGTGTTGAAAGCTCGCGGATTTACTATCAAATAAATCGGTTGGATTAAAAATTGGTGTTGCTAAATTCTTACTGAGTTCTTACCACCCCAATCCAACGCCGGCATCTTTACATCATTTCAATTAGCTAATCAGTGCAGTACAGCAGGACAGACCTGTTTGGCTTCAATTGACTCCTTACACAAAGGGCAGATCAAATGACTAAACTTCAACTAATTTTAGCTGATCTTGAAGTAATCTTAAGTAATTGCTGCCGCAGCATACCTAGGTCAGTGGTTTCAATTGATAGCTGGACACCGCAAGTCAACAGTTAACACTGGATTCACGTTGTCAAAGATGCCAGTGCACCAGACAGGCACAAATGGAAGTAACGCACCACTGTGACCTGGGGCTTGGTGAATGTTGTGGGCAAGGGATGCTTTAGACAAATTGACTTTTGAACCATTGAACCAGTGTCCTGAAAGAATAGACAGGATTGAACAAATGGAGTTGCTTTATTGATGAAAGATGGCATTAAGGCTGCAATAAGAAATGACTTTGGCACTAAAATAAACTCTCACAGCCTAACAATCACTAACATTGTTCTTTTAAATTCACTTGCAGGTCT
Source organism: Sphyrna mokarran (assembly GCA_024679065.1). Taxonomy (NCBI): domain Eukaryota; kingdom Metazoa; phylum Chordata; class Chondrichthyes; order Carcharhiniformes; family Carcharhinidae; genus Sphyrna; species Sphyrna mokarran. Next base: position 79,910,704 of record JAGIQG010000002.1, read on the forward strand.
AGAGATTCTCCGACCTCTGAAGGAAAAGCCTGAACCGGCAGTGACCCAGTAGACTCTAATACATGTACTCATCCATGACTACAACTCCAGGGACATCATTCAGTTACTGGCCTTCAACCCTCACGTGCTGAAGCATAGTCTGGATATCCAATGACTGGTGAAGCCAAATCGCAGCCTGACAGCAACTCAGAATTCCTGACTGTGCAGACCAATCTACTGACATAGGAACTGCAAGCAAAGCAACAAATCCTCCACCCACTCCAACCAGAGTGAAGAACCTCATTGGACACAACCAAATCCTTAACACTGTAAGCCACTCTCACCGTCTCCCAGACTTGAAAAGAGGCAGACACTCCAGGAAGCGTGGAAAACTGCAGCCCTAAAACTGCGAGTGAAACAATGTGGTCCCAAGGCCCCCCTTCCCAGTTTACTGCTTGCAAACATTCAATCTCTGGAAAACAAGTCGGATGAACTTACAGCTGGACTCACTTTCCAAAGAGAACTGAGAGATTGCTGTGAACTCTATTTTACAGAAATGTGGCTTATTCCTGCTTCACTAAACAGTGCCCTACAACCAGAGGGCTTCTCCATCTATCAAATGGACAAGACAGCAGTCTCAGGCAAGGTTAGGGGTGGTGGGATCGGCATCCTAATCAAAACCTCATGGTGCCAAGACATAGCAACACTGGAAATTTTCTGCTCCCCAGACCTAGAATACTTAATGCTAAAATGCCACCTCTACTACCTTCTGCAGGAGTTCATCTCCATTATCCTAATGGCAGTTTACATCCCACCCCATGCAGACATGAAGATCACACTGGATAAAACACACACACGAATACGAATAGCCTTGAGATGAAACATCCCAAGGTCTTGCTCATCATGGCCAGGGACTTCAATCAGGCCAAGCTCACGAGTGTACTACGAAGTTATCACCAACACATCTCCTGTTCCACCAGAGGCCCAAACACCCTAGACCACTGCTACACAAATATCAAACACGCCTACCACTCTATCACCAACTCACACTTGAGCAAATCAGACCATAAGGTTATGCTCCTGCTCCAGGCTTACAAGCAAATACAGAAGCAGGAGAAGCCATCAAAGAAAATCATGCAGTGTTGGTCCTACGTGATAGCTTGGAGTCAGTGGACTGGTCAATTTTTAAAATGCTGCAACCAGCCTGAATGAGTACGCGACTACAGTAACTGTTGAAGTCCAGGTCTGAGGTGTTCAAGTCAGTCAACACTGACCTATACAAGAACCAGATGCGATCTGAGGAGGTCCATCCATCCAAGATGCCAAAAGACAATAGCAGACCAAGCTAGAGTCCCAGGCTAGCCACACACCGACCCCTGCTGGCTATTACAAAGCCTGCAAGACAGAACAGGCTACAAGATGAAGGCATGTAAAATCGCCGGCTCCAACGCACCCCTCCCTGATGAGCTCAATGCATTCTATGCCCATTTTAAGTAAGAGGTCAGCGAGAGCATGCCCTCCATCCTGGAAGACCTGGTTGAACCTTATCTGAGGTCACCTTTGCAGATGTCAGAGCAGCTTTCTCAAAAGGTCAATCCATGGATGGGGTACCCGGACATGCACTCGTATCCAATGTGGATCAGCCGGTGGAGGTATTTACAGGCATCTTCAACCTTTCTTTACCAATATGGTTACCTACCACCACAACAGGTCCATAGCAGATGCCATCTCTCTGATCCTGCACTCAACCCTGGAACACCCAGATAACAAAGACACCTATGTCAGACTCCTATTTATTGACTACATCTCAACCTTCAACATCGTTATTCACATGAAACTCATCTGCAAATTCCTTGGCCCGAGTTTTGGCTCCGGCTCCTCCCTCTGCAACTGAATCCTAACCGACGGACCACAATCAGTAAGCTTACGCAACAACACCTCCTCCACAATCATCCTAAACATTGGTGCCCCACAAGGCTGCATTCTCAGCCCCACACTATACTTATACATTTATGACTATGGCCAAATTCTCCTCCAATTTGATTTTCAAGTTTGCTGATGACACCACCATAGTGGGTCAGATCTCAAACAATGATGAGACAGAGAAGCTGGTGAACCGGTGCGGCAACAATAACCTCTCCCTCAATGTCAATAAAATGAAGGAGATCGTCTTCGATTTCAGGAAGTGTAAAGGAAAACATGCCTCTATCTACATCAATGGGGATGAAGTAGAAAGGATCGGGAACTTCAATTTTTTAGGTGTTCACATCACCACAACCTATCCTAGTCTTCCATGTTGACGCTATAATTAAGAAAGCCCACCAACGCCTCTACTTCTTCAGAAGACTAAGTAAATATCAGCTACGACTCTCACCAACTTTTACAGATGCATCATAGAAAGTATTCTTTCTGGTTGTATCACAGCTTGGTATTGCTCCTGCTCTGCCCAAGACTGCATGGAACTACAGAAGGTTGTGAATGTAGCCCAGTCTCTTATCCATTGTCTACACTTCTGCAGCCTCGGCAAAGCAGCTAGCATAGTTAAGGTCCCATACACTCCGGACATTCTTTTGTCATCTTCTTCCTTCGGGAAGATACAAAAGCCTGAAATCACATATCAGCCGACTCAAGAACAGTTTCTTCTCTGCTGTCAGACTTTTGAATGGACGTACCTTGCATTAAGTCGATCTTTCTCTACACAGCACTCTGCATTCTCTCATTTCTTTTATCTGTATAGCATGCAATAAACAATGCTTTTCACTGCATGTTAATACAATAATAAATCAAATCAATTCAATGTTGAATCGATCTGGGTGGAAGTAGAAGACAAAGAAAAAAACTCCTTGGTAGGAGTAATTTATGGACCCCTGAGCAATACTTCCAAAGTTGGGCATTGTATAAACCAAGAAATAACAAGGGCTTGCGAGAAGAGCACAATTTTAACATACAAATTGACTAGATTAATCATGCAGTGTTTGAGGAATTGTTTCTTGGAGCAATATGTTATAGAGCCAACCAGGCAGCAGGCTATTTTAGATTTAGTATTATGCAATTGAGGGCAGGACAGTAGAGGAATGGTGGCCTTTAACTGTCCTGCCCTCAATTATTTGTGGCCAGTCTACTTGAACCAACTCTTTCCTCAGGCCGGTATAATTACCTCTGCCCAATGAGAAAACTCTAGTGCATTCTAGAACTGAACGCACATAAGAAAAAAAGCAGGGCCTGCTTCAAGTTGAACACAAGTCAGTTTCAGCAAAACAAATCTCACTGAATTCTACCATACACCTTGGAAGTATCACTCACACCACAAGCCCATTTGTTTGCTATAATTTTGCTTCGGCTGTCTTTGTGGATAGTTGCAGATACATTTCCCTCCAAAACATATCACCCTGTTAGCTTTTATGTTGATTGATCCACACCCACACTGATGCAAGGCCAAAAGAGCTGAATAAATTTAAGGTTATTTTTCCCCACTGTGGAAGCATCCACTCAAACATCTGCATCACCAGTTATTCTTTAAAACCCCCAGCAACCAGCCTCACTTTAGCTTTATACATTGATCTGCAAAGATTTTCCCAAAACAAAATCCACCTATGGTAAAATTGCTTTCCTTTTCTCTAGTACTTCAGAATAAACTTCAAGTGGGATTTTCCAGCCACCCTCACCCCAAAACAGGAAAATCCCACCGTTGCTTGATCTGGCCCTACCCCCTCCCAGTCTCTCATTTGCTATAATTCCCTTGGCGGGCGGGATAGGAAAATTCTACTGCAAATCTCTCCACCTCAATTACTTTGATTTATCTCTTCTCTTACTTGATCCCCAGGCTTATTGGCAGCCACCAAAATTTCCACAGTCACCAGGTGCTTCTGCTTCCAGTTCTGCTTAAAGACTTTTCCATGACTGTTACTTCATTGTCTAAACTATTCAAGTGATGGGCTTAATCTTTTCTATCTGAAAGATCTTCCATTTGTGTTATCAGACAGTCTTTCTCCATGATATGATCATTTCTAAAGCAAAAAGTCCATTTCTAGACCATTATGCTCTCTTACTCTCCATTCTTTCATTCCGCTCTTGTACTACATTCTGATATTCCATTGACCTCATTTCTTGGCCAACATCTCGAAAAGTCAACCTTTACTTAAACTTGCCAATATCTTTCCCTGCACATCCCATATTTATCATAATCCTCCCGTTACTAAACACCCTTTCAAATACATGTCTCCTTAGAATCCACTAGGCAATTGATCTTTGGATGTGATAACTTTGTGCCATTATCGTTCACATTACCACGACTGACATTATTCTATTCCTCAGAATCTTCACCACAAAGCACATGAGCCTTTAAGGTCCAAGGTGTCTCATTTCACTCAGTTACTCAGAGTCCAAGAACCTCAACACTATCTTACCTTCATCACCAATCAACTTAACTCCTTATGACCTTCTAGGAATATAAAAACAGGAGTTGGCCAATCAGCCCATCCAGCCTATTCCATATTTAATACGATCATGGCTAATCATCCACTTCAATGCCTTTTTCTGACACTATCCATATATTGCCTTCTATTATTAGTATTTAAAAATCTGTCCATCTCTATTTTAAACAGACTCAAAGAATAAGCTTCCACAGACCCCTGCAGTACAGAATTATTTCCTCTCAATAAAAAAAACTCTTCTTCTGCCTTCCCTCTTATTTTGAAATTGTCTCTTCTGGTTCTACACATTCATACCAGGGGAAACATCTTTCCCGCATCCACTTTTTTTTATCTAATGAGTCAAATCTCAAGTAAGTTCCATCTCTGACTAAGTAAGATAGTCAGTGCTCTGAGATTTGTCTTGTGACATTATCCTTAATGAAAGCCCCATCTCACTGAATGAAAAACATTGGAACGCGTGGAAAAATACTGAACAAATTGCAGTACCTGTATCCGAAGAACCATTGCACAGAACAGAAAACAATTTGGGGACTAATTTATTGGGACTATATCCTCTAATCATAAGGAATCAATTCTTAACATGAAGAGCTTGCAATTTGGTTGATCAGCTAAAATTTTATGCAGCATTTAATCGATTAGTATGTGACTGCTTTCACAGAGTCGAATGCCAAAAGTACTTTTAGCTGTGGTTTTAATGACCGTGATATTCATGATTTCACACATTTCTGAACCTATTATGAGAGAATTCCACATACATTATCAGACACAAGCTTCACTCATTCCAAAGTTCAGTCCCTATCCATTTCTCCATAATTTTGTCTATTGTAATGACTTCAGTCAGGCCATTGAGGGTTTTTTTTTTGGAGGCTAATAAATTTATTTATAACAGCAAGTATAATTAAACAATTTCTGGCTCCAAACTCGATCACAAGCACAGTAAACCTTTGACAAAAGCAATGCCTGAACCATTGTGCAATGCACCACATAGATTCATTTCCCAAAGAGTTAGAAATCAGTGAATAACTGAGTTCCCCACAACTGTTATGCATTCTGGTACAGCACAGTTCCTCAGGTACTGGATTTCGCTTTAATTTATTGAAGAGATTTTCAGCCACACAGTGGTCCCGGGCATGCAAGATGTCAAACAGCTCCTCAGTACAGGTTCCTGTGGTTTGCGATCGAGAATTCACTCGCTCTGTACAGGCGTCCAGTATTCCTTTCAGTTTCACACAAGTTTCAAACTGCTCACGTTGCTCCCTGACGTTTGTTAAGGGATCCACTAATTCTTCTTCCTCTTCTTCATCTCCATCCTTCGGTCCCCCCAGTTAACATCAGCTCATCCTCCGACCTTGTACTCACCCTGGCAAGAAGAACTGCCATTGAATCTCAAGCCATTGAGATTGGTCTAATGGAATGTAGATTCCCTGATTAAGGATCCAATTGATAGGCCATCAGGGAGTCTTGCACTTAATCCTGGAGTAGACGACTAACTGCTCACACTCTACTGCTGTTAGAGTTTGTAAGTAAAGAGATTTTGATGAAGGGACTTCTGCCTGAAAAGACTTATTACATCTATAAAATCCTTTCTTTCCATAATAATTATTATTGTAGAAAGATTGAACCATGTTGAGAAAGTTTATAATGAAATTATTTATTTATGCCAAACCTTTAGATCCATAACAACACCTTATTAAAGTCACAAGTTAATGAAAAGTTTAGTTCTACACGTCACCAATTTCTTCTATTAGCCTTGTATCATCTTAATCAAACAAATCTCTATCATTTCACAGAAGTTTTTAATTCTGGACATGTAGGGTGAACAAATGGTTCTAATTTTTAGATTACTGCTTTTTTATCTCCGATTCCTTTACAACCTGACACCATTGATAATTTGATAAGAAACATCAAACATCAGGCTTTGTTAAGGGTGTACAATAATATTCAAAACAGGGTTCTGCAAATCCATTGACTTACGAAAGTAATTGTCTCCTTATGCTCCATGCCAGGTTTCCATTATACTTCATTAGTAGAAGATTTACTCAACAGCATAAGGAGTTCACCAGAGACCACATCAGTATTTATAAAATTGCTCTTTTATATGGAATTACAACTCTCTCAATGTTTCGTCATCACCAAATCAAAAGCAAGTAGCACTTTTATATTAATCAGCCTTTTATATTCCTTAGTCTGGCATCAATCCTCACTTGCTTAATGAATTAAGATAATGCTTTCACCAATCTGTTCCATTTATTGTTGAAGTACAAGAACGATCCAGCACTCCATTGTGAAATGAATCTGCAACCACCACATTTATCAAAGGTCTAAAACTCCTTGTGACTGTCCCATTCATTTAGATTCACCATCCTCTTCCTCAGAATTATCTTTGTCATGTGCTATTTCAAAGATTCTCTCTTCGCTTTGATAATTCACCACAGAACGATACCAGAATGAAGTGAGTAAAGACAGGCTGAATAAAGATAGAAGGGCCTTTTCTAAGGCTGACTATTACAGCAGAAGGCACAACTGGAATAGCAGTGTTAATTATTGAAGCTCAGAAATGCTTAAGGAACAGTTACTAGGCGCTTCAGCTAGGAAGGATTGGCATAAATGGGTATTTTTCTAGTCAGTAGGCCAAAATAGAGGGGTGAGGCAGAGATCAGAGCTAGGACCCCATCTGCTCACTTATATATTAATGATTTGGAACAAGGAACTAAATATGTTATCTCCAAATTTGCAGATGATATAAAGATGGGTGGGAAGGTGAACTGTGAAGAGATGCTTCAGTGTGATTTGGTCAGCTGAGTGTGTGGGCTTATGCATTGCAGTATAATGGGATAAATGTAAAGAAATCGACTTTGGTATCAAAAATAGGAAGGCAGATTATTATTTGAATGAGTATAAATTGAGAGAAATGGATGCTCAGCAAGAATTAAATGTCCTTGTGCTTCACACACTTGAAGTGCACAGGTATAGCAGGCAGTAAACAGGCAAATGATATGTTGGCCTTCATAGCAAGAAGATTTCAGTATGAATAGGGATAATATACAAAGTTTTAGTGTGGTCACATTTGGAGTATTTTGGTGTACTTATCCGAGGAAGGATGTTGTTATAGAAGGAATGCAGTGAAGGCTTACCAGGCTGATTCCTGAAATGGCAAGTATGTCATATGGGGGGAGACTAAGTCAGTTAGGATTGGATTTATTGGAGTTTAGAGAACTGAGGGGGAAATATCAAAAAACTTTTTAAAAGTTCTAAAGCAATGAGATAGCATACCTTCAGAAACATGATTCCTGATGGTGAGAGAGTGTAGAACTTGGAGTCATAGTTTGAGGATAAGGGAGAAACTTCTTAGAACTGAGGCAAGGAGAAACTTTTTCACCCAGAGAGTGATGAATCTGCAGAATTCACTACACAAAGTAGTTGGGGGCCAAAACATTGTGCAATTTCAAGAAGAAATTCGATATAGCTCTTGGGATTAAGGAGATCAAAGGTATGGTGGTGATGGAGGGGGGAGGGATTAGGTTATCAACTTTGATGATCAATCATGATCAAAATGAATGGCGGAGCAGGGTCAAAGGACTGAATGGCCTACTCCTACTTCTATTTCCTATGTTTCTAATGTTGTCTAGGTTGTTACTTCTTGTCAAAAATGACAGTGCCAATGCCTTTGTAGGGATGGAACCCACGTCCGTATATATCAACTTCATTCTTCCATTGGTCGTATAGTTCAGATTCAGAGAGCATCAGAAAGTAACGACAGCCCTACAATTCACACTTGTTTCATTGCTATTTTCAATTATGGCAACTATAAAGTTGTAGGAATGTTTGAAACTGTCTTTTCTCGCCTCCATCCTTCACCTTTAAGCAACCATCCTCTTGCTCCCATGTTACACACCAGAAATCCAGTTGGTGAAGGATATAATTGATGCCAATGTTTAAACACTTCCATAAACATTTATTCATAGTTACAGCTTACAAGCAAGCACCTCTTAACCCAACAATCACAGAGTCACAAGTGATTCCCCAGATAATACCCACCACCTGCTGACAATTAAACTTAATTAATACAGTCATTTGGTGGTTCAGAATATAAGTTTTGCAGAAAAAGGGCTCATCATCTTGCACTCATCAGGAAAATTTAGAAGAGTACCAGATTCTAAATGGAACAACAATTTATATTGTATGAGAGGAGAGTGCTGGTTGGTTGCCAACCAGAAAATTTAGCAGCGATAGGTGGAGAAAGTAGAAGTGGAACCCATAGACAATATCAGCTTTGCTGGAGCAAAGGAGAGATGGCAGAGTAATTTGAAAATTACAGGACTTGGACAGGGAAGAGCTATAATGAAGTTTGGCTAGGTCAACAAGCAGAACAGCAGGCAGGCCAGGGGTGAAATACAGAAGCAGTCAAGTAGTCTTAATTTTAGTAGAAAGAGATTGAATGGACCTACCTTGCTTTAAGTTGGTCTTTCCCTACACCCTAGCTATGACTGTAACATTATATTCTGCATTGTCTCCTTTCCTTCTCTGTGAACAGTATGTTTTATCTAAACAGCACGCAAGAAACAATACTTTTCATTGTATACATGTGACAATAATAAATCAAATCAAAAATTCATGAACTCCCAAGCAGTGTTTTTATAGTTTTGACAATGAGGAACTTATCTTCAAAGCTCCTCTGATAAGACATTTTGCACCACCAAGGATCATTTATTTCATCCCCATTTCTCAATAAACTTCAGCAAAATTATAACATACAGCTGCAACTTAAGTCAGGAGAAGTTCATGTCCCACTGAACTCAAACTGTCATTAATTTTTTTTCATGACCAATGAAAGGCTAATGGCTTTACAGGAAACCCAATTGAAATGTGGAATTTGATCCCAAAATACCTTTAAAATACAAAAACCCAATATAGTAAAATGAATTTAACATATTCAGTTATTATAAAACTGTGTCCTTGGCTACTAGACAGTTTTTTTTTTAGTTCTCTAATTTTTTTGAACTGTCAGCTTTTTTTTTGAAGAAGTTGTTTTCTTTTCCAATTTTTGCCAATTGATGTAAGGTTTTCTCACTACATCTACGATCCCAACACAGTACTCCCAAAATCTGAAACCTCCCTCTCAAAACTCTATGACCCACAGGACTCCCATTCCAATATCCTTAAAACACCATCACAGTTGGCTGTATTATAGTATTATTAAGCAAATAAGCCCTGCTTATTTCAAAGTCCGATGATTTTTATAAAACTGTCACTATTCCCCTCAGGTTTCCACTTACCATTCTCTACACACGTGTTGTACTATATTCCAATCTTTCATCAATGTCTGCACTCCTTTGCCCTTTCACAACCAACACTCTTCCTATTGCCCAAGTTGTCCTCTTACTCAGATCCCTCCTTACTGTTTTTCTGCGTTATTCCCCAACCCTCCATGCACCATACAACAATAGTATGCAAAACACCTCACCAAAGTCCTAGACCCTCAACCGTCAGAAGCAGCATTGCAAAAAAAATCAACCAATTTGAAATTGTAAAATATATACACATTGAAAAATATAAATTGGGATATTAAATAAGTTTTAAACATTTTTAAAAAAGAAGCATTTCACTGCAACAAAAAAAATCATAATCGGGAAGTTTTTAGAGTTGCCTCTTTCAGATATTTCAGACTTTTTTTTATAAAGCCATTCCTTTCATTCCAAATCCACAAAAGGAGAAGGGATCAATGAAGAACATACCTTGAAACCAACAAATGGAAAAAAATGTAGAGCCAAGAAATTATATGAAAAGCAAATTTCCTAAGGAATTCCATTCACAATCTTTCTGTATTTTAATTTCCAGATTTAAATTGTATTTGTCTTGTATATTTATGATTATATTCCCTTAAAGTCTTTTTTATCCATAGATGAAATACAGACACAACAAAGTCAACTTAGCACTTATTCTATCCAGAATTGTCATTAAATGAACTGAAACTGAATTTAAATGAAAAAAATAAACATTTGGTATGCTCATATATCTATGCAACTTGATGCTCTTCAGTGTAACATGTTGATATTGTATTAACATGATATCCAACATCTTCATTGAGTAAAGAAAAAAATATATACTTGAAGTGAATCGGCATTCCTCTTAGATAGTGAAATTAAATTGTTACAGTTCAAGAAAAGTACAATAAATGCAGTTATACACTGTCATATTCTCACTAAATAATTTGTAGACAGTGAATTATTTGGAAATGTATCCATGAATATTATGCAGGCAAATACATCCATCAATTTGCATATAGCAAGATCCCACAAACAGCAGATTAAATAAAATGGCCAGCTGATCTGTTTTGGTGCTGCTAGTCAGTGATTTTGCATGCCATGCACATAGATTAAAAATGGAATATCTAAAAGAGTGCTATATATATTTGAGATGCACCATTTGAAGTTTGGCAAGTAAGCAAAACTTCTGAGCCAATCATTCAGATTTTTGTTGGAAGATACATACTTAAAGATTTGCCAGGAGCCCAGATTTGCTGTAGCCTCGTCCAAAATTAAACGAATGCACATCAAATTTCTTTCTGGCAACAGAAGTTGATATATGAAGGGAAAATTATCAACACATGATTTAGTGCATTATATAAATAGTGAAAAAGATTGTGGGTAATATTTTATACCACAATATTCTGTGGGGAAGCAGGCAAACTAATCTGATTAATGCTCATTGTTTTTCACTGTGTACCACACTGGCAGTGCTGCTCTGTATAACAAGAAAGGTAATATTAATTCTCAACTCAACTTATAATCTTAAATTATGTTAAAGGACAACTAATTTTTGAATGAAATATACAGCAGCCCCTTTGATTTGGGCGAGGGGAAAGCCAAAGAAGTCTGGAGTCCTTTTCCTCAGAAAGTTCTCTGAAAAGTTATATGATTAAAGCTAGTACAACCCAAAATCTGTTACTCATGCTCAGCTCAAAAGCCAAGAAATTCTAATCATTGTGATCCACTGACAACATTCACCCATTTATTTGAAAACCAAAAAAATTGCTCATAAATTGACAAAAAGATAAGTTTTTCATAAACAAACTTACAAGTTTTATTCAGTCATGACATATGGTTCTCTGCAAAGCCAGCATTTATTGTGCACCCAAATTTCCATAGAGAACTGGTGTTTTGAGCTGTTGCAGTTTATGTATTGTCAGCACGTCTAATGGAAGTGGGTTCTAGGAATCTGATCCAGATAAAGTGAAGAAACATCAATATATTTACAAAGCCAGGCTTCAGTGGAATTTGCAGGTGGTTTTGTTGTCTTGTGCCTGCTGCCCTTGTCTTTTTAAGTTGGCAGAAGTCACAGATTTTAAAAGGTGCTTTCCAAGAAGCCTTGTTATCTTACTGCAGAGCATTCCATAGATAGTACATACAGCAGTCACAGTGTGCCAGTGGTGGAGTGAATGAATGCTTAGCATAGTTGATAGAGTGTCAATCAAGCAAGCAGCTTTGACCTGGATGATGTCATAGTTCTTGGGTGGCTAGGTAAGGCTAATGAACACTCTTGACCTATATATTTTGGTTGCTGGAAAGACTTTATTAATCAGAAGGCAAGTTACTTCCTACAGAATATACAGTCTTTACTCTGCTGTTATTCTGACCATAGTATATTTGGCCAGTCCAATCAAGTTTCTGTCAATGGTCACCTATAGCATGTTGGCGATGAAAGATTCAGTGATAGTAATGCTGGTGAATGTCAAGAGGAGATTGAATTTCTCCTGTTGGAAATGTCATTGATGGGCATTCACTTATCAATCAAAGCATGAATGTTGTCCAGGTCTTTCTGCATGCAGGTGTGACTGCTTTTTACCAGGTAAGTTACAAATGAAACTGAACACAATGCAATCATGAATAAGTATCCCATCTTTTGACCTTATGACGAAGGAAAGGTCAGTGATGAGGGACTAGAGATGGTTGAGTGTAAATCAGTGGGTCACTTCACATCCTTAGACTTCAGGTTCTCAAACTCTTTTGTCTGAAGGCAAAAGACCCCATTCAAACTCCTACACCATTCACTTATGCTTGCAACTAAAACAAAATTCATCAAAATTAATGCGAACTAATGGTAACAATAATAAATGCTTTGTCCCTAATAAATGCAATTAATTTAGATGCATTTATTAAATATCGTATGTAAATTAATTAATACCAAAATCACAAAGTATTGACCTTTTCATATTATAAACAATATTACAAGAGAACATGCACTGCCAGAGTGGCATGGCTTGTAAACCACTCGTCTGCGACGCTGCCTTGAAGAACTTCTGGAAAAATATCCTAAACCATATCTAATTGGCTTCCAAAAATCACAACAATTTTCCTTTGTGCTCAGTTTTCCTTTAGTGCTAGGTATGACACTGGTCAACGGAAAGTTTTCCCAATTCCCAACAACTTCAAGTTTAGAAATGCTGCCTTGATGTCACACTGTCAAATGCCTTAATGGCAAGGGCAATCACTCTCACCTCATCGCTGGAATTCAGCTTGTTTGTCCATGCATGTCTCTCCAATGGGGTCCTGAGCCAAGTGGCCCTACATTAGAACATAAGAACTAGGAGCAGGAATAGGCCATCTGACCTCTTGAGCCTGCTTCACCATTTAATAAGATCACAGCTGATCTTTTCATGGACTCAGCCTCACTTACCCGCACACACACTATAACCTTTCACTCCTTTACTGTTCAAAAATGTATCTATCTTTGCCTTAAAAACATTCAATGAGGTAGCGTCAACAGCTTTACTGGGCTAGGAATTCCACAGATTCACAAACCTTTGTGTGAAGTTCTTCCTAAACTCAGTCCTAAATCTGCTCTCCCTTATTTTGAAGTCACACCCCATAGTTCTAGTTTCATCTGCCAAGGGAAACAACTTCCCTGCTTCTATCTTGTCTATTACCTTCATAATCTTATATGTTTCTCATTGTTCTGAATTCCAATGAGTATAGCCCCAGTCGACTCAATCTCTCCTCATAAGCCAACTCTCTCAATTTCAGAATCAACCTAGTGAATCTCCTCTGCACCCCCTCCAGTGCCAGTGTATCCTTTTTCAAGTAAGGAGACCAAAACTGTCCACAATACTCCAGGTGTGGTCTCACCAGAACCATGTACAGATACAACATAACCTCACTGTTTTTAAACCTTTTCCCTCTAGTAATGAAGGACAAAATTCCATTTGTCTTCTTATTTACCTGCTGCATCTGCAAACCAACTCCTTGAGATTCCTGCACAAGAACACCCAGGTCCCTCTGCACAGCAGCGTGCTGCAATTTTTTTTATCATTTAAATAATTGTCCATTTTGCTGTTATTCCTACCAAAATGGATGACCTCATATTTACCAACATTGTATCCCATCTGCCAGACTCTCACCCAAATAACTTAGATGATCTATATTCCTTTGCAGACTTTCAGCATCCTCTACACACTTTGCTCTGCCACTCATCCAGTGTCATCTACGAATTTTGACACACAACACTTGGACTGCAACTCCAAATCATCAATGTAAAATCATAAACAATTACGATCCCAAAACTAAACCCTAAGGCACACGCTAGTCACACCACTGATCACCAACCAGAAAAACACCCATTTATCCCCACTCTTTGCTTTCTGTTAGTTAACCAATCCTCTATTCATATTAATACATTACACGTAATACCCTGCATCTTTATCTTATGTAGCAGTCTTTGTTGTCAAATGCCTTCTGGAAATCCAGATACATCGCATCCACAGGTTACCCATTGCCTGCTGCATATGTCTTGTTCTCAAAGGATTCCACCAAATTAATCAAACATGACCTTCCCTTCATGAACCCATGCTGCATTTTACCAGTGGGACAAGTTATATCCAGATATCTTGCTATTTCTTCATTGATGGACCTCAACCTGAACATCATTGTACAAGTCAATTAATGAGCAAGTGTTTTTCTTGCTAGCATTGTCAATACCACTTTGCATCATTTTGCTTTTGATTGAGAATAGACTGATGTAGCAGTAATATGTCGGGGGGATGATAAGTGGTGTAGGAATCAGAGGAAGTAAAATGGGCACATAAACAAAATGGCAGTAAGAAGAAAAGTAGAAAGTAGAGAAACCAAAGACAAAAATCAAAAAGGGCCACATTGCATCATAATTTTAAGAGGACAATAAATGCAAAAAAGCCTGAAAGCTCTATGTCTCAAAGCAAGAAGCATTTGTAACAAGGTGAATGAATTAACTGCGCGGTCATTAATGAATATGATGTAATTGGGATCACGGAGTTCTGGTTCCAGGGTGACCAAAGATGGGAACTCAACATCCAGGGGTATTCAATATTCAGGAAAAACCAATGGAAAGAAAAGGGAGTGGGTAGCATTGCTGATTAAAGAGGCAATTAGAGCAATATTAAGGAAGGACATTAGCCTGGATGATGTGAAATTATACGTGTGGAGCTGTGGATCACCAAAAGGACAAAAAAAATTCATGGAGGTTGTGTACAGACTTCCAAACAGCAGTAGTGAGGTTGGGGATGGCATCAAACAGGGGATTCAAGACATTGCAGTAAGGATATAGCAGTTATTATGGCTGACTTCAATCTGGGCTCACCAAACTTGTAGCAATGCAACGGAGGAAGGTTTCCTGGAATATATAAGGGATGGTTTCTTCGACAATATGTCGAGGAACCAACTAGAGAGCAGGCCATCTTAGACTGGGAATTGTATAATAAGAGAATTAATTAGCAACCTTGTGGTGCGAGACCCTTTGGAGAAGAGTAACTATAACATGATAGAATTCTTCATTAAGATGGAGAGTGATACAGTTAAAGCTGAGACTCGGGTCCTGAACTTAAAGAAAACTAACTTTGATGGTATGAGATGTGCATTGGCTAGGATCAGCTGGCAAAGGTTACTTAAGTGGTTGACAGTGAATAGACAATGGCAGATATTTTAAAAAAAAAACAAACCGATGAACTTCAACAACGGCAGCAGAGGTTTAAAAGCCATTATTTCAACCCAACCCTAGTACTCCCGTAGATCTCTGGATATTGACTCTGGCTGTGGCTCTGAATTGTGTTATCATTAAAGGGGTTTTGTTGATGGAAGACTATCCTTATTGGAATCATAACACAATGATTCCAATAAGGATGTCATAAACTTCAATAATATATAATCATTGTCTATCAGTAAACTATTGCTTCAAAATTGTCCTACCATGTGACATTCGATGCAGCCAGTAATAGGCAAAGTCAACTCCTAAAAATGTCATCCACCATGTCCAGGGTGAATCCCATGGGAGTGAAAACAGTCTAAAATTCTCCCAGATGTAAATGTAGCCAGTCAGCTCAATGCCTCGGCCCAGTAGTCTACACAAAAGAAACAAAGATAGATTTAATAAATATAATCTTGTTACTTTTTCCAAAAACAGATCTCTGTATACACGTCAACTTCTAAACACTGCCAGCTTGCCAGGTACCTTTCACTAAAACAGCCAAAACTGGAAACTTTGAAGACATTTCTCATCACTGCCTGAACATCAAATGTGTTTACTTTCCACAAAGCATAAATATAGGAGATTTTCTGGAACTGTTAGTCCAGTCAGGATTCCCGATGATCTGATGAATCAGATGTGAGGGCCAAATCAGGATTCTTTCTGACATCAAATCCATTGCGAGTCTTCCGGCCTGTTTCTCCTGGCGAGAGGTTGGAGGGAAGGGTAGAGGCAGAAAGCTTATAAAACATGCAACGCATAGTTATGCTTTAGAAATACCATGATCTAAGGAGCTCCAGCCAAAGGCTGAGAAAGAGAATCATTTTCAACTGGCAGGCATCTGATGGGCAGATTGACTCCAAGTTTAAAGAAACTAATTGCAGAGAAGGTGGTCAATTCTTTGCATCATCCAATAATGTCCTCAGAAGGACTATTCACATAAATCAAATAAGACATCAAAATAATTTTGCCATTGATATATGAAGACATAAAATCATGCCCATTTGAACATGGACTCATTCGGTAATTCATGGGCTCTTAGAAGTTTCAAAAGTCTGACTTCTCAAGTTGGATTTGAAATTGTCCTTACAATTATAACAATACCACACTTGTATGCTAGATCCTATATGAGAGACTATTAATTAAAGCATAAATTCTTTCCACGAGATTTTCCTTCTTCCTCAATGTTCACCTTCTTAGGAACAGTTATTAATATTTCAATGTAATCCATCGGCACTCTGGAACATCACGAGGTCATAAGGTGCTATGCACGAATGTACTTTTTTTGCATGATTTTCTCATCCTATTCCTGATCTACAAGTGAGATGGTGGGTAGCTGGTCAGTAGGAAATGCACAAGGTCTGGGAAGCTCCCCCTGATTGTGTGAGGAGTGTTTGCCTTCTAATAACAAGAAGGGATTGGTAACTCGTGAGGCATTATTCCTGCTAGTCTATATTCTGCTTTATTGTACACAGACTCAAAACTCAAATATACTGTGCCAAATGGCCAGTCCTGTACCAAGCACATAATTTTATGGTGAGGTTGGGGCTTTTGGTGATGGTTGCTCCATTCTATTTTTATTTTTTTCACATTGGGACGCCATTTCTGGCAAGGCAGGAGTTGCTGGATCAGCAGGCTGTGACTTTTTGGGACCCATCTTTTTTTGACTAAATGTCAAAATATGTTGCGGAAAAAGCCAGCAGTGTCTGAGTTGGCATATGGTCAAAAAAATTAGAACATTCCACCCAGTCTAGTGTTCAGGAACCCTCACTGAAAGTAGGAGAGCTTGTAAATGTATAAATTAATTCCTGCTTCTCTTTCTCCAGAATCCAAATGACTAAATCCATGAGGGTACATGGTCTGTAATTCATTCTTTTGTCTTTGTGAAATTTGCTCACAACAAATTGCTTCTTGTATCAGTACACTTGAGTTTTACTCAATTAAAATGCAACATAAAACAAGAATTAAGGTTCATGGGAAAAATATTTAAAAAATGCTGATTCACCTGTTTAAAATTACAACACTTGCCAAGCATTTGTTGGGCTCAATAAAAGAATAAATACAAAGCAAACAAAAATCCTTTTTTAAAAAAACAAGTTCAGAATCACACCTGTTGCACCCAATTATAACTCTATAAAATTTATTGTTCAATAGAAGCTCCATTTCCGATAGAGCATGAAATTCCAACACGGAAAGGAAAGGACCTTCCAGGGATATGAAAATTCTCAGCTTTAGCTACTGCAATTCATTTTTCTGATAGACAACTTAATCCATGGTTTATACAAGTTTAATCTCTTAATAGGACAGGGAGGGAATACCAAGAATTAGAATGTTAATTTTATTCTCCAAGGGGTTGGCTATTTCACGTCCAGTCACATAGAATTATTA
This sequence comes from Sphyrna mokarran, assembly GCA_024679065.1. Classification (NCBI taxonomy): domain Eukaryota; kingdom Metazoa; phylum Chordata; class Chondrichthyes; order Carcharhiniformes; family Carcharhinidae; genus Sphyrna; species Sphyrna mokarran. The sequence continues at coordinate 79,928,496 of JAGIQG010000002.1, forward strand.
CAAAAGGGTTCTGTGCTGAGGTCTTATCCCGCAGATGCTAGAAATCGCAAATAAAACCCGAAAATGCAATGAATCTTGCGGCATCTGTGCAGAAAGGGACGAAGTTAGTTCTACCGTTGTTTTAACTCGCACTAAAACCCATTACTCCTGTGCTCCTTGATCTACGTTGGCTCCCAGTCAAGTTATATCTTGATATTGAAATTCTCAGCTTTGCTTTAAAATTTGGCCATAGCCTCTTACTCTTTGTAACCTCATCCAGTCCTAAAACCAGCAAATATTTGCACTCCTCTAAACCTAGCCCAATGACCACGGTCCTAAATCCGGAAATAAGCTCTCTATGCCCTTTCAAACTTAATTTACTCCTTTAAGATGCTGCTTAAAACCCAACTCTTTGGCCAAACTTTTGATTATCTCTATGACCTAATATTTCTATTTAGCGCTTAATATAATTTTTATTAATGCCTGGAGCATTTTTATTATGTTAATGATTTTACACAAACATAACTTGCAAACTTTATGTTCTGATGAAAGATCTCAGAGCTGAAAAGTTAACCTTTGTTTCTCTCAGCATAGATACTGCCAGACCTGCAGAATATTTCCTGTATTTCTGTTTCTATTACCTGAATCTTTTGAGATAATTAGGTGAAAAGAAACAAACATTTCTGAAATGGAGAATGAACACCACTGGACTGGATTTACCTGATCCTGTGGAAACAGAATTGGAGATGCGACAGCCATGGAAAAATGGTACTGCTCCACACTAAAATTGTTTCCTGGCATATTCCTACCTCCAGGAGACTTTCATAGAGGCAGACTCGGAACCAGGTCATCTGTTCATTCCACAGAGACAGATAGCCAATTGGTACAATAATTTTCCCACATAGGATCATTATGAGTTGGCACCAATATTTTATCGACATCAAAGTGGTTCCCCATTGTATTTAAAGGCATCCAGCTCACTGTAGGTAGTGTCATACCCATATGTTGGCACCAGTATGAGGAAAGGCCACAGGCCTACGTAAGAATAGGCCTACAGAGCAATTTTATCTCTTATCTTGATGTTATCATCTTCAGTGCAGTCCTTCTGTCTTGGTCAGCAAGGGCATCTTCATGTCTAGTTACCTTTATGATTTGCCTGAACAGTGTCAATCTTCCCTCCCTGGTAGGACTGCCAAGGCTTTCCCTTTGACTGCATCTACTACATCGAGATCCCATCTACTATTTTTAATAGAATGACATAAAAGTGAGGAGTTGGTCAATTAGGAGGACGCTTCTAGGAAGGCTGCACTGGTATGACTACAGTTGCAAGCAGGCCTTGCTGATGTCTTTAGGCCCCACATTCTCACTCATGGCATAAATCACCCTCCTCATCCAAAAAAGTGGTTAAGTGGGGGCGGATTGCAAACAGGATTGCACCAACTTTTAGTCATTTTATTGGAGAATTGCACCATGTTCTTAAACTATTTCATTATTTATATGGTGTTGTTGCATGGCACTTTAAGAGTCTAGTAACATGTATAGTTCATGAAGTCAAGATCAAGCCTTTGTAGAGTTAACAGCTGTACAATAAACCTGCACAGTTGTTTGCATTCAACCCTACATGCTACAATTCCATATTTTTTTGTCCTGAGAATGCAGCACACAACATATTCCAACTCAAAATATACAACAGTCGCCAAGAGCTTGAGTGTGAGTAGTCATCGATTCAATGACATACATTTTTGTCGTAAGATTACAGTATTTCTATAGCAATTCGAGGCTGAACAGTGTTGCTTAGTACCTTTCAGGTAAATATACCAACATATCAAACTGCATTAAATAATCTACATGCTGCCTTCAGCAATATTATCCTGAAACCAGATGATATATATGATAATGACACTCTGTTTAACCTTTTCACCAATTTCCTCAATACCTCTGCTGTTCCAAATTGTCAAGTTGCTTGTTCAATGCTAAAATATTACAAAGACCAAAGCCAGTAGATGGAATTTTATGAGTTCTTTTATGTGTCCAGCTAGCACGAAAATGGAAGTCTTACTGATCTGTTTTTTGGATGAGTTTTCACTACCAATTTTGTACAGTCTTTGAAACTATGGGCTAGATTGTTTCTAGCATGAGAGGAGTTGGGCAGGGCTTAATTCATCAGAAAGCAAGCAGCTCAGTTTGGAGCCACAAATTGCGCACGTGCAGAAAGAAACTAAGAACATTCAGCTCTCTTCACAAAACTCCCCCAGGCCAGTTACAGCATCCCCCTCCCCTCCACAGACATCAGATAACCCTCCGACATTACTGACCCTTTGTCCCCCCCCCCTTCCCCCCCCCCCATCCCCTTACGTGTTCCCCCTCATCAGGTCCCTGGCCCCAATGTCTGACTGACATGACCTTCTCTCACCCCTATCCCTAATTATCACAGAGACACAAATCATATCTTCCATCAGCATACCTGTAATTGCTAACTTGGTTTCCCCTTCATGATAACAAGGCAAACAGCTTTAATCTCTCTGAAATGCTCTAACAAGTGCGTGACTCACCCCAACTGCCTGCGGCTTATCTGCCCTTACAAGGGAAAGCTCCATAAAAAGCCCAAGGATGGACAGACAGGCAGGTAGTGCAGGAAGAAATGGTCTCCACGAAGACAGCTCCAAGATTTTTGGAGGCAGATCTAGCCAGGTAGATGAAGGTGGCGGAGGCAGGGTGGGACACCCTCTTTCCCCCCCCAACACGATGCCATGCCAGGAGAAAAGGATGGAAACGCAGCCTGGGAGGCAGTGGCAACATGTATTAATACCAGGGCACTGGCTAGGAGAACCAGAGAAGTTGTGCTGCAAGAAACTGAATGACCTAATCCCGCAGCAAGAGTAAATATTTTACCTCATCTAGCACCTTTCCTCTAAATAACCCCCAGATCCCCCTCACCCCCAGCACCCTACATACTTGTAGCCCTGACCCAGAAGCATCTCCCTTTGCTCCCTCACCCACCCCCCACCAAGAGTGCCACAATCCATGTCTTCTTAGGGCCACCTCCTGGTAGTATGAATTCTGGAGGATATAGGCATTCTTCTCCCTGTGGCTCCTTCTGTCTCACAGGAGAAGAATGCCTATAGCCCCTCCTCCATGGCCCCTCAGAATGGCAACATAACCACCTCCCACAAGCTCCCCCACTCAAAAACACACAGAGAACCTATGCAGCAGTGGGCCCCAGACCATGCTGCTTGACAAGTCCTGAAACTGCAGTACTGCCATGTCAGAGTTTCCAGCCCAGCTCTACCTGTAATAGTGCTTGCTGCTGCCAGCGCTAGGATCCAAAGTCAGCGCTAAGACCTGGGTCCATGCTGAGAGTCCGAGGTTGGACCCCATAAGCAACAACAGCTCCTCAACCCCCTCCACCACACACACACAGCCCCCCCAACCTGAAACACAACATTGCCACCACAAAATACCCTCCCCTCTTTGCAACGTGAAGTAGTTTGAAAGCTGAGACTTATCTCTCCACTCAACCTCACTGCTCAAGTGCCTGAATCCAACTTTTATACTTGAGGGTTTCTTTCTTCAAATTTCCTTTTGAAATCATTCAGAGAGTCCACGTCCATCACCCTCATAGGTAACAAATTCCAAGCCATGTCCACTTACAGCATAAAAAAAATCTTCCTTAGACTCTCCCTGCAATTCTGGCCCAAAATCTTAAAGCAATATTCTCTCGTCCTTGTACCATCAGCAATTCTTTGTCTCATTTTAACCAGCCATAATCTTGTATACCGCTTATCAAATTTCTCCTCAATTTTCTTTGCTCCACAGAAACAGTTTCTCCAAGCTAACCTTGTAGTTAAAATCCCTCATCCCTGGAATGATTTTGGTAAATCTACTCTACACGTCTCAAATACCCTCACACCTTTCCTATAATGCAGTGACCACAACTGGCCACATTTGTTCACAGAATCAGAATTTTTAAGTGCAGAAGACGGCCATTTGGCCCATCACATCTATATTGGCCCACTGACAGAGCATGCATTTCCCTACCTTGCACATTCCCTCTTTTTTGATAACAATACAAATCTCTCGAATACAATCTCTTGAATCAAATGTGCCTCCACCATCCTCTCAGGAAATTTGTTCCAAACTCCAACCATTTTCCAGGTGAAAGTGCTTTTCTTCATATCACTTTTGCTCCTTTTGTTGATTATTTTGAATCTGTGCCCTTTAATTCTTGATGATCTCCTCTGAGAACAGTTTTTCGCTATGTACCCTGTACATAACCCTCATGATCTCGAATATCTCTATCAAATCTCCCCTCAGCTTGCTTTTCTCCAAGAAAAACAGTACCAATCTGTCTAATCTATCCTCATAGCTACAGTTCTTTACCCCAGAATCATTCTTGCAAATCTCCTCTGTACTTTCATCAATGCCTTCACATCCTTCCTCGGGTATGGTGCCTACAACTGAATGCAGGATTCCAGGTGAGACCTAGTGTCTTAAACAAGTTCAACATGTCCTCCTTACTTCTGTATTCAATTTCCTTATAAATAAAGCCTAAGTTACTATATGTTTTATTAATTGCTCGCTAACATGTCCTGCTATCAATGATTTAAGTATACTCTGTTTATAAAGCCCAAGATCCCATGTGATTTATCACCTATTCTCTCTGTATGTCCTGTCCCGCTCAAAGATTTGAGCACATCAACTGCCAGACCACATTCCCAAGTTTGGTATAATCAGCAAATTTCGAACATTTCCTCTACATTCCAATATCCAAGCTATTCCTTTTTATCCAAAACGTATCTCCATCAGAAGGCTGCTGCTTTAGGCTCCACACACATTATTGACAGATACATCAGTGTAAGGCTAAGGAGGACTGTACTGTTGAAGGTGTTGACCTTTAAGTGCTATATGTCTGCTCAGATGGGTAAAGAAAAGTGTTTATGACTCTATAAAAGAGGAGGAAGTTCTCTCAATATTTATCCATCAATCAATTGCAATGAATCTAATCCTGATGTGCTGTTTATAAGAATTTACTCTTCAAAAATTGGTTGCTCTGCTTGCATATGTAACAATTAATATAGTGCAAAACATTTTGGAATATCAAGAGTATGAGACAAAACACTAAATAAATGCAACTCTTCTTATTTACTCATTTTTAACATTGAGATAACATGTAAATGCCATTAGGCTCAAATGTAATAAAATATAGGCATCAATTTCACAGACCAATAATTTACCTCAATCAAAACTCTAAATGGCAAGAGGCTGACCATCCTCCAGTAACTCCCATTTCTGCTTATGGCCTGCACTGTGTCATCCTAGCTGATGACATTAATTGTCATCGTTGAAGCCAACAGCAAACTACACGCTATGTTTCCTGGGGCAAGGTTTCTGCCCCACTAAAGAAGTTGGCAGAGAATACACCCCTGCCCCTTACAGCCGCTCCATAGCCATTTAACAATCTCTGGGGCATTAATTATCAGAAGATGGATCTTCCACCCTATTGCAGACGAAGCTTCACCTCAGACAGAAGCAGCAGCTACTCCTGGGGCCATATTAAGTCTCACAGAAGGAAGTGTTGGGGGTCTTTGTTCTTTGTCAGGATGCAGTTAAGTCCAAGGGTCAGCCAGAAGGACCAAGAGAGAGGGTCCTAGGGAGGAAGGGTTTGTGGGGTAGGAGAGGAAACAGGGTTAAGAGGCAAAGGTCAGGGGTGGCAACCAGAGGCCAAGTATTTGAAGGGTGCACAGTGCAACCCCACACCTCCACAACCATCTCTCACCTCTCCCTTCCAGTTTGAAAATTGCAGTGATACTGGATACAGTTGTTGAGTGGCCATTAATTGCTCATTTAAGAACCAAAATAGATACCAGATAGAGAAGGCCACTCCACTCCTAATCTACACCATGTAAAATCACTGCCAGGTCAGGGCAGATGAGTAGGCAGCAAGAAGGAGGAAACCTCCAGAATTTTATAGGCTGGCATCTGAAAAATTGCCAGCAGGCAATTCTGCCCTAAATTAAATTTAAAAAGCACAAAACTGTACAGCACTCTTCAACCTTTGCCCACAACATCAAGCTGCACATAGATCCTTTGCATGCAAACACCAAGTATCACTATATGTTGATTTTGGTGTTAAGATGGATGTGACTGGCTATATCATTGCACAACATTCCATTCAGTTGAACCATTCTGTACCAACTGATCTTTGTGGTTAACATAATTCAGAAAAACACTTAATCACAACTCTATTATGCAGTGGCCCATGAAGGATGTTCTCAAAGCCCTGCTAGAAAGCAGGTGGATCCTGTCAAATGATTTCTTCAGCAGACCAAAGTCTCTTGCCTCATGCTCAAATTTTCAAACAAGTGCCAAGGCATAGTTTTCCAGGTACATATCCTAGATATGTACAGCAACTATACACAGCAAGAGGAGCATCAATTCTGTGAAAGACACTCTCTGGTTTACCCAAAACTTGTTGGCCTTCTTGTGCAAAGTGCTGTTGACAATCAAGTGTTGCAGATCGGCACATAGGTTCAGGACTACTTGCTCGGGAATACCCTGAAGCTGGTGGCAGCCATCACAGAGGCCCAATGGGCAAAGGTTCACGACCCAACAAGCATGTTATACCGAGGCACTGGAAACCATGTAAAACTCTTTGGACTCTATTCACTTTTCAGAGAGAATGTTTAACATGAAAATGTACATTGTAAATAAAAGCTATAATGATAAGTGTAGCGAGGCACCTCATGCGCTGTACCAAAGGAAACTGTGGTGGCAAATTTGAACAATTACGTATAAACAGTACTTTTACAAACGTTATATATTTTTGGAAGAAAGCTATTTCCATATTGCAATATGTTAAGATTTAAGAAAAGCTCTGCACAAATGATGAAAAACTGCAATCTTTGATAACAATGAAAACCTAAGCTGATTTAAATAAAAGGAAAGGTTTGTAACACTTCAAGGTTTGTTTTGATGCACAGCTCTGAGAAAATGCAGCTTTAAATAAGGAAAGGGGCTCTTGAATGTTTTGTGTACTTACTCATCCAGTGCAGCTTTTAAGTATTATTCAATGTGATTTGAACAATGTTAAGTATTGTTTAAGTTTTAAGTTTATTTATTAGAGTCACAAGTAGGCTTATCTTAACTCTGCAAAGAAGTTACTATAAAAAACCCACCAGTCACCAGTTCGGGTATGCCGAGGGAAAATTTAGCATGGCCAATGCACCAAAACCTGCACAACTTTCAGACTGTAGGAGGAAACCAGAGTACCCAGACGAAACCCACATACACGAAAGGAGAACACACAGACTCTGAACAGACAGTCACCAAGCCAGGAATTAATCCCGAGTCCCTGATGCTGTGAGACAGCAGTGAATTATTATATTTTATCCATTCCATTGAATATCTTTCTTCAAAAAAGTAATAAGTGTTTCTTGTTGCTTGAGAAAAGAAATAAGGATAGTGATCTTCCGGCAACAGGATACAAAATATTGTTTTGCTCCCATTTGCTAGGGATATATAAACCACATTTGCTAACCCCCACTCACTGATTCAGTAAAAATGAGTCAAACAGCGTATGTTTTATTCTATTAACCCAATACAACATCACACAAATTACCTGGAATGACCTTCCTATACTGAACAACTTACCTACCTGCTTACTTTTTACAGCATTCTATTTTCACATGGTTCCTTTTATCCTGTCTATCTGAACTGAATTTTCCTGCTTGAGACAGCCAGATTTCAAACACAAGGGGCTTTTGATAACCTGGTTTTAATAAAACGGGGGAAGCCAAAATCTTTAAAAGCAGATCTCCCAGCTGCAAAAGCGAGTTAACCTGAAGCTGTTTTAATTTCAGTTTTATATCCTGTCAGGTGCAAGGATTTAGCGCAGACTTCCAATTTATTACCTAGCCAGCCAGCTACAAAACATTAGCACAGATGTTTTAAACAATTACCCTGCAAGGTAACTGGTGACCATAATGTAACGTAATAAAACATGATTGTGCCTAATTTAAATGAAACAAATAGTTCTACTCTGTTCACAAACAGCAATAATAAAAAAAAGCCTGACAAACCTTCTTCTCACATGTGCAAACCTCATTTCCTTGATCAGTCATTACCTACCATGCAGAATGCTTTTCTTTGCCCATAATACTGGTTACATCTGTATGCTTATACTGTTTCTTGCATTGCCTAAAAAGTTGTTCTGCATGAAGTACACCATAAAGCTAAAGTGACTCAAATTCCTTGTGATGACAATTTTAATGAAACAGCCCAAGACCAAGATGAAAAATCCCAGTTTATTCACTAAAGCTACTGATAGGAGGAATTTCAATCCTAAATAGCCGCCAAGATCTGCACTCAACAGTTTATTAGGCCAGATGGACTTCACCTTCAGTGAGATCTCTTACTAATTATTAACTCAATACAGATGTACAAATAGTGGGCGGCATTTGTGTTTGAAGGAAAGATTGCTCTTGCTTAAAGAGCATAGAAAATTAAACTTAGGTGCTTGCAAAGACGCAAGCTAGCTCTAATAGGTGGCCAAAACAGCCCTACGCATTAATGTTGCACAAGGACGCATACATCCTCCTTCCCTCTACAGCGCAAGGGAACATAATTCCTGCTCAACTCTGCACTAGCAGAGACTGAAATGCAACATCATCCAATTCAAACAGACTGTCACTGCAGAGCTTGTACTTGAAAATGTTGATCACCTAAGAGCTGAAAATACGCTGAAAACGGAACAAGTTACACACCTGCCCCCACTATTGATCAGCATGGATCTAAAGATAAATTCTGCAAAAGACATACTTCAATAGCACCACTATCGCATCAGATAAATAGACCAAAGGAGTACTCAATGAATGGCAGCACATTAGGAACCTCAGAGGGATGTTGGGGTACTTGCCCACATTTTGTCGAAGGGGCATGGCAGGTTAACAGAATAGTTAAAGAGGCATTCAGGACAATAGCCTTTATCAATCATGGCACAGATTATAAGAGCAGGGAAGTTATGTTGGAGCTGCACAAATCTCTGGTTAAGCTACAGCTGTAGTGATGTGTTCAGTTCTGTTCACCTCACCATAGGAAGGACATAATTGAATTAGAAAGGATGCAGATGAGATTCACCAGGGTTTTACCTTGGATCAAGTGTTTGAGCTATGAAGAAAGGCTGGCATTGTTTTCTTTAGAGTAGAGAAAGTTGGGGGAAGGACCTTATTGAGGTATAAGATTATGCAAGGTGTGGACAGGATAAGGAGCAGCTGTTCCCCTTATTTGAAGGGTCAATAACAAGGAGGCATAATTCTAAGGTGAATTGCTGGAAGTTTAGAAGGGATTTGAGGAAAATTTATTTTACCCAGAGGATAATAGGAATCTGGAATGCACCATCAGGGAGGGTAGTAGAGGCAGGAAACCTCAGAACCTTTAAAAAAAGTACATGGATTAGCACTTGAAGTATCATATCATTCAAGGCAATGGGACAAGTGCTGGAAAGTGGGATTAATGTAGGTGAAGTATGGTTTTGTCAGTGCAATGGATCAAAGAGCCTCTCCCATCCTGTATAACTCTATAACACCACATAATTTCTATGGAGGCACAGAGATTTGGAAGGTACCAAATTCAATTCCTAGCATACAATGAGTTTGTGAAGTCTTGGTCAGGACATTGGTGGAAAGCATATAATTGACATCAGAACCTCCCAGGTAGGGAGAAGAATGCATTCAGGAAATGTTCTTGTTCTTTATGATCCACTACTTGTGCTGCAATGAATGACACAAGAAAATTTAAAAGATTCTCCCATGATCTATGCTCACACATGAGGGATAGCCACTTGGGCGAGATCCTGGGAAACTGTCTGTGGCATCATATTTGAGTGTGACTCACTGCCTTCTGAAAATAGTAGCAGAAAAGGAAAAAAAAAGATTGTGGGGGATGGGGTGATGGATGAACTAATATATTTGTCACTTGAGTAACTGATGCCGAAAGGAATAGGAAAATCACAGAAGAGGGCAAATGTGTTTGATGGATTGCAAATGTGAAATCCAGTTCAAATTGGAGGCAGGCTACAGAATCATAGGTTAGTTAATGTTGTTAATTGTTGGTAATTACTAAATATCCATAATAAAATACCAAGAACTTACAGAAACAGGAGCTAATCAATGCCAATCTGGGTCATTGGACAAGTTATGTCAGTAAAATTGTCAGGAAAGGCAAGTGAATTTGGTTTATGTGATTTTTTAAAAAGTGTAATGGGAAGTTTCTCAGACTGGTAAGACAGAGTGATGATAAGGTAATATCTATGTTGGCAGAAATGGAGGAAACAACATTGAAATGTACAAATGATAACAAATAGAGGGTAATGGAAAAGTATGTCAAAGATTAACAAAAAGTGCAAAAAGGTCAAAATGTTGTCAGTGCAATTAAATTGTAGAAAAATGTGATGTTACAGATTTTAATGTTTTCCTTTCTTTATGCTTGGGTAAAAGACATATTTATTCTCTGGCTTCTAGCTACCAGAGAAATTTCTATAATAAGGGGCAAACAGAGTAACTTTATCTCTAACTTTCTCATATCATCAGATGGTATTGTTTGATGTGGGGATAAGGTGTGTTGGCTATTCTCCAATAATTCACTCCAAATGATCAGCCTTCACCTGGAAGCCTAAGATCCCAGCAAACTACTTCACATCACATCAAAGTGACAGGCAATCAAGACCAAGTAAAATAAATCAGGGATGGGGACTTGTGATTTTTCTTCTCCTGAGCCCACAGAAGAGACCAACTGTAGCACCTTTGATTAATGTCAGAGCTGAGATCAGCTAATGTAGTCCCTACCACGAATCAAACTTCAGGTTGCAAATTTAAAAATGGTACAGCAAAATACCTGAATACTTTTTGAAATATAAAAGGTTGCTTGCTGAGTGATATAATCATAGGATACCTACAGTGCAGAAGGAGGCTGTTCGGTCCATCAAATCTGCACTAAACACAATCCTACCCAAGCCTTATTCCCATAACCTCACATATTTGTCCTGCTAATCCTCCTGAAACTAGGGTCAATTTAGCATGACCAATCAGCCGAACTCACTCATTTTTCGACTGTAGAGGGCAACTGGAGCTCACAGAGGGAACCGACGCAGACATGGGGAGAATGTGCAAACTCCACATATACAGTGACCCGAGGCCAGAATTGAACTTGGGTTCCTGGTACTATGAGACAGCAGTGCTAATCACTATGCCATCACGCCACCCAAACTATATTTTATCATCTCAACATGATCCATGAGGTTTTCCTGCGGTGGATAATGGCTGAGGTAGCATGGACAACGTAAACATAAAAGGGGGTGAGTGGAGGGCATGGGGTGGCATGCATTGAGTTGCGCTGGGGCTATGAGAGGCCTTGGGTTGACAGAAGTTGCTATTAAATTGACATGGGATGATAAGGGCTGTGGAAGTTGGATGAAGACATGGTTTGACATGAATAATGCATGGGCAGTGAATGGGGGTGATTGGGTATGAGAGCTACAGGGCCTAATATTTAACAGACCAACTGGGATAGAGTTTCAAAGGACTGAAGCAGGCCTTTTACACAAACTGCCTTACTTCTCAGCAGTCCCGTTAAACACCTCCAATCTGCTTCTGGAGCAATGGACCCACCTCCATCCCAGATTTGCTCCCAGAGCTAATATCACACCACCCGGGGCCATTTCTCCCGAGGCGGTGCACCAGAAAATTTCACACTACTTGAAGGGGGACAAAATACCGAGCCATTGTCTTGCGTATGTGACTGAAAGCTCTCATTCTGACTTGGCATTGTGTAAGCTAGACTAAATCTTAGATTTTATTTTAAACAGTACTTGTTTACTTAACTTGACAACTTTAAAGGATTTTGCAACATGTACTCTGCAATAGGCTAACAAGGAAAATTCACCATTTTGTACCAATACAAAAGAAGCTATTTTGAGATTTGAACACCTGCTGCAAAACTATGCAACATTTTAGTACACCAACCACTATTATAAAGTAGCAATTGATCAGCAATGGATGAATTAGAATTAGAAGTATCTCAATTACTCTGTAATTGCAGAATAAGTCATTAATAATCAAATAGTTAATGAGAGTTGGATTATACCTATTTCTGTAACTTACTAATATTCTTACGTTAGAATCGAAGTCTGAGATTTAAATATACTTCGACAGCATTTGAGAAAGAAACCCAAATTCAGATGAGGATCCTATCAGAGTACACTTCCGTTGACAACTGGGCTTAACATAAAAGTGTCTGTCCAGTTTATGATAACAGATACACCTTGAAATAATCCATTGTCATAGACCCAATGGACAATTCTCTGCCCATTGAAGTGGTGGAGGTACCTCGTTGAATATGTTTAAGTCACAGGTAGATAGATTTCTGATCGATAAGGGAATTAAGGGTTATAGGAGCAGGCAGGTAAGTGAAACTGATCCACTTCAGATCAGCCATGATCTTATTGAATGACGGGGCAAGCTCAAAGGGCTAGATGGCCTACTCTTGCTCCTATTTCTTATGTTCTTTTTGTGTACAAATAGCTAAAACTGATGAAATTCACTGTCACAGCATTGTTGACCAATCAGCTATTGACAACTGTGGGTTAAAGTTGGGTGATTCAGAACTAGGTATAAATTTTGAGAGCCATTTCATTTTTGTAGACCACGGGACCCTATAGTGGGTTTTCTTGGAGGCAGAAATAGCAATCCTGTCAGCATAAGAATGAGTAGTGTAACATAGAATGTAAAAACAGGCAAAATTCCTGTGGCTTTGTCTCTGAATAGTGCAACTTCCTTCCAAGACAGAGGCAGATTTCCTAATGGTACTGTTTCTTCTGGACTGGCCATCCCTTTGAAGTTGTGAAGTGTGTTCTTTTGCTCCCTTAGTTCACTGAAAAGTGCACTGTTGCTTTACTTCATCCTGTACTCAATAAATTTTGGTATCGTTCACTAATTTAGTATCTTTACCTGACGGTTGTATCTCCATTGAATTAAAACAGTTTAAAATTAATTTGAAATCCAGTCATTAAACTGCACATTACTAAATTAAATCAAGTCTAAATTCATCAGAATACCTTTTAAAAAGCATACAGTTGACCCACATTACAAAACTGATCACAAGCCATCACACCGAGAAGGAGATCACCAGAGTTAATTTGCCTGGATGTGCAGTTTCGCCTGAAATACATTTAATAATACAATTCGACAATCAACTGAAGCTTGACAGGATTCCTTCCAGAATGCAATTAAATGTTTCAAATATATATTTAAAGCAAAAACTTCTTGGAACAATGAATTCAACATGGTTTCCTGCTGAAACCAAGATACATTTTCATCTGCCTAGCCAACAGACACATAGCACATTCCCTGTCAAGACAATGGAACAAAATAGATGCTGGACGGACACCATAAAAAGTCTGAACTCAACCTAACAGCCAATGGTGATAACCTATTAAACCCCTCCTTAAATCAACTAATTTGGTACAGATTTAACATTGAACCTATGATCTTTCTAGTCCACATGGCAAAATCAGTGGACTCATAATATGAGTAATTTGATATTACTGAGCTTCACAGAATCCTAAAACAGAACAGCATGGAATCGACCCATTGAGCCTGCACCAGTTAATTGTAAAAAGCAACCTAATTTGTCTAATTCCCCTTCTCTTTTTTCAATGTTCCATTTTTCAATATTTATCCAATTCACATTTGAAAATTACAACTGAATCTATTTCCACCGCAGTCAACACAAACAGTGACTTCCAAATCCTAACTAGTTGAAGACAAAAATTACACATCTCATAAGCAAGCAATATAAATATTGCAACTTTCTGGCTGGTCCCAAGGTCCCAGATGGATTATCTGGGCACTCTATGGTCACTTCTCCTCTGATGTTAATTTTAAAATGGATTAAGCAGTTAAACAAGTTAGTAACATTTCTTTCTATTGACTGTCACTAATGGTCAAACAACATAGTTCTATTGTCTTTGCAGTGGAGACACAGCTAGTACCATTCAAATGGAATATTCAACCAGAATGTCTTTTTTTCCACTGGAATAGTTCACATCTGCTAACAACCACACATATTCCATATCCAAGAATTGACACTAAAATGTGTGCTTAGGATTTAATAGGGATTCTCATATCCAGGGAGTATGTTCCATTGTGGGGCAGGAATGTGGAGTGTTTCCTGCTGTAGAGGCTGGCAGGAAACATGCCAAACCTTCTAACCCGACCTCACTAATTGTGTAACTGGGATTTTTCATTGTATTCCATGGCAGGGCAAGCCTGATGGTGCATAGTCCACAGTCATATCCACGCACAGTATTGAAAATGCACCCAACATCACTGAATCACAATTGAAGAAAGAAAGTGAACTGACAGAAAATTAAGATGGATTTTCTGGAGCACACGCAGACTGAAAGACAGACCTCCTCCAGGAGGCCAAATATGGAATGTCCACCTGTAGAAGTTCTCCCCATACACTGCTGTGGTGTTCCGAATTCCAATGTAGACAGTGACTTCCTTCCCAAACTCTGGAGGTAGCCCCAGGCGTTGTTCAGATGAGTCCTGATATCTGCATGCCATGTAATTCTGGACACAATTTGCACCGACTTGTTTTCCTGCCAATTTTGGGGAGATTTAGAAGTGAGGGGGTCAGGATTTCATTTGCATCCAGTTAGCGGGATGCAAATCATTTCATGCCGGCCACAAATGAGTTTGCCAATCCACTAGCGGAAGATCCCACAGGAATCGGATATTAGCGCAAAACCAATTTCTAGGCATCCCTCTGGCCTCTCTTCCTCCACCAGAGAGTGCATGGGAAAATTCCACAGAGAATATTTGTAAATCTTTCAAATTTCAGCTCACATCAGAAAAAACGTTTTCTTCTTAAAAGAAACTGTAGCCTGGAATTTCATTTTAAGGCAGAACACAACTCTAAATATCACTCACTTTAAGTTACCTATATAGTTCAAAGTGCTAAATCAGGACAGAAAAAAGTGGCTGTTAGTTCAGCACAATAAATGTTGCTGGTGTAGTTTCATTCAATATTTTTTTCAAAGCAGATTAGAAAATTGCCATCATTTGCTTGCACTCTACATATAAGCATGTATTCTGCATTCCCTAAGGGGAAAATTGCAGAAATAGAGCCCCCACTTCCCATGGAAATGTAATTAAACCATTGACATATTTACCATTTCACTAGAATGATCTAACAGAGCAAACAGTCACACACCTGTCTAAATGGCCCTTATGCTTCTAGAAAACATTATCAGATGTGAAATTTTGGCCTCCACCCATAACTTGCCTTGAGCTGGTCAACACTTTCAATGCATTTCTTCATACAGACTCTATTTGTTTTGAGGAAGAGTGAATTCAATCTTGGCCTAGTGTTTTTTGTGTTCATTCACAGAGCTTGGACATCACCTACAATGCCAGCATTTATTGCCCCATCCTTATTGCCCTTCTTAAGTTTATTGTGAGCTGCCTTCCTGAATTGCTGGTGTACGTATTCCAACAGGGCTATTAGGGAGGGAGTTTCAGGGTTTTGATCCAGTGACAATGAAGGAACGCCAATGTTGTTCCAAGTCAGTGCATGGTTTGGAGGGAAACCAGTAGGCTAATGGTGTTCCCATGTGCCTGCTGGCATTATCCTTCTAGGCACTAGCAGACTTGAAAGCTTACTTCTTCAGACAACAATAAAAATCAGTACATCCTCTTTTTACTTCACATTTTCTACATACCTCATCCACAGTCATTATTTCCATCCATCTTTCTGCCAGAGGAGGAGAAACAGAGTGTCAAGGCGAGTTAGAAGCAAGTATTTTCACCTCTGCATTTTGGTTCAAACCAAAACTAAACTGAATGGGATCTAATCTGGCTGCCAGCTGGTTGAAATCCAAACAGAGTTTGGGCAGCCTTAACCCAGTTTCCATTGGAAACCTGTCAACATTCTGAAGCTGCTTCTAATTTGCCACAATTGGCATAGATTCTGAACTCTAATCAGATATGCATTGTGGAGGAAAATATAGTCATATTGATGTTCTCACAGAAACTCAAATGACATGATTTATGAATTTTGACATTAGTAACAGCTCTGCATTGTATCTGAACCGTGCTCTGCCATCCTAAAGAGCAAATACAACATGGGGCTTGATTTTTAGGACCTTCTGGGCCTAGCATCAGAGGTCGGCAAGCACTCAAAATGGCAGCACCAGCTTATGTGCCAGTTCCTGTCTTCTTCCAGTTTCACGGAAACAAGGTTGGAGATGGGAGTGCCAGCAAGACTACCTGCCTACAGATGATGATGAGCCAATTAACATAATTAAGAGCCACGTAAGGCCAATTAAAGGGAGCCAGCTTGGAAGCAGGATGACAAAGCTAACAAGACCATTGGGAAAATTCTCCCTCAAGGGTAAATCATGCAATATGTTTTCTGTACCACTCCAGAATAATTCTTCGCACGATACTAACCAAAATCTCCTGCCAATATGCTTGATGCTACTCCAATTAGCAATCTGGAAAGAAGTATTATATTCTACAAAATAATTGATGATCCTCTAAAACACAGACATGTAAAAAAAAATCAAAGGTACTTTCCCTGGGATTTAGTCTGAAAAAAAATTAAGTACTGTTTATTTGATTTGGCATTAATTATTGAAAATCATAAGAATGTTTAATCAAGCAGATATCTATAATATACACTCAGCACTGATTACAAACTACCATAGTAAAATAGATTAATCCACAGGGTGCCTCTGGCTGACCAGACACTTTACAGGAAGTGTAATATTAAATGTCAGCGGGTTCAAATGTTGAGAAGAAAGTTAGAGGACTAATGAAGAAAAGTTAGTTCAACACCAAAGCCAACAAATTTATGAACTGAGCAATTTAAGGAAGACAACTTCAGTCCATTCAAGAGACAACTGGGGATATTTCTGGAAAGGATTAGGGAATGGAAAGAAAAGATGTGATTGATTTGTTAAAAAATGGGGCAGGCCAGCTGACCTTTTCTACACTGAAATGAACCATAATGCTGCTATGTGCATGAGTTTGGCTATATTGATAGCACTAACCTGTAGGTCAGAACTTCTGGGCCCAAGCAGTGGCACACTGATATTTTCACTGCACTAGTAATCTGGTGGTCCAGAGCAAGACCCACCATGGCAGACGGTGAAATTTTAAATCGAATAAAAGTATGGGATTAAGAATCTAATGATGACAATGAAATCATTGTCATTTGTTGTAAAGATCCATCTAGTTCACTAACGTCCTTTTGGAAAGGAAATCTGCCATCCTTAATTGATCTGGCTTACATGTGATGTCAGATCTGCAGCAATGTACTTGACTCTCAAATTCCCTCTGAAATTGAGGGCAGTTAGGGATGGGCAATAAATGCTGGCCCAGCCAATGATGTTCACATCTCAAAAAAAAAATGAATTATGAAAGATCTTGACTCCAAAGCTGGAGAGCACAACCTAAACTAACATTCCAATGCACTTCAGAAAAGACAATAATTTCATGGTCATTAGGTGGGTTTTTTAAAAAAATCCATGGAGTTATTTGCAAAGGAATAGCAAATTATTCTGGAGTCTTGGGCACTGATCCATGATCATTCATCTCTTTATTATTTTGGGTCTTTTGACATATGCAGAAATAATTGCATACATCAGTAAAAGGAACTGCAATTTAAAGTAATTAATTGTACATGAAACGCCCAGAGAGATTTTAGAGAAGTGATAAGACAACGTAAATGAAAGTCTTTCTTCAATCTGATATTGTGTGTATGAACACAAGACTAAACTGCAGAACTATTAATGTTCTTCTGAATGAGTTCAGATATAAAAGCAAGCCATTTGTATGGCCAATTTGAACAAAGTACTAACTGAACTAACTTAAAGCCACAAATAATATCGTTTGTGACTAAGACAAAGATAAACTTTCCCTACTTGTCCTTCCTGACTTGTGTGAAGCCTTTGATATAGCTGACCACACCATTTTCCACTAATACCTCTCCACTGTTGTCCAGCTAACGGTTCTGCTCTCTCCTGTTTTGAAATAGTCACTGAAGTGGACAGATCTGCAATTTCCTGAAACCAGACAGCGTCCCAGTTTCTGATACACTCCCATCTCCAGGTAGATTTCATTGGGAGGAGACGGGTAGGTGTCAACTATCTCTCCCAACCAGCAGTTAGCTTATTACGCCGCTGCTGTTGCATTTTTGCTGGAGTGCCATCCAGCCTCAGAAACTCATCTCCTCTCTTTGAATGGATGGCAGGGATTTACCTGCTTACTAATTGACCTGCTGGTCAGAAGTTACATTGGATATCAGGCAATGGCGTAACTCAGAGTCAGGACTTTAAAATTCACCAGTATCAAGACTTTGACCCCAAACAGAAATACAGTCCCGTATCCAACATCTAGTACAGAATGAGCAAACATTTCCTCAAATTAAAAAGGAAGACTGAAGCCATTGCTTTCAGGTCTAGCTCCAAGCTTTAATCCCTAACTACCAACTCCATCCCCACTGTTGCTGCTTGTAGATTGAATACAAATCATGGGGTTAATACATCACATCCTATCAAGTTGTAGTAAGTCACAGTAGTTTAAGATACTGTCCCTTAAAAAGTACACATATGTTACATCACATTAAGCTCTGGAATACTTTCGCTATACCTCTCCTTTCTACCTTATCTTCTTTGTTTAAGTCATTTATTGAAATCTCCCCTTAACTAAGATTTGGTCAGCTGATCTCTTCCTCTTGCCAGGTGTCTTGTAAATTGACTTGAGGAATTTTATTCATTTAAACGTGCTACATAAATATTGGTTGTTGTTCTAGTAATTGAAATCACTGAGAAAACAAGATGTAGTTTTAAGCCAAACTCTATAAGATGTCCTCCCTAAAGTTCACTGATCAGGATGGATAATGTCATTTACCTATAAGCATGTCAAGTGAAGAATGGCCTAGACCACGATTTTCTGGCCACTTCAGACCTGGTGCAGATTGCACTGGAGCAGAGAGGGGTCAGAGAATTGCGGGTGAGGGGTCTAACGCGTTCAGTGCTGACGCGAAACCCCGCTGCAATTCTCCCAACCACCACATCCAGACTAACCTGGTTTCTGCCCAGTGAGGGTAGGAATTAGATGACCATATTTAAGCAAATATTGAGTTTGGATTTTCTCTGCCCTTGGGATTCTCCAATTTTTCCAGACAGCAGGAACCTAGCAAGAATCATTCCTAGTCTATGCAAATGGAGACCAGATGTGATGGCCATACTGAGGCAAAAGCAATGTTCACTGAAGCTCCTGGATTTTTGGGAACACTACTTGGCAGTGCCAACATGAGTGCAAAATGACACACATGCCAGGTGGGTACTATGAGATAGGCACAGTCAAGGTGCCAGGTTGTGGAGGTGCTGATGTTGGACTGGAGTAAACACGTTAAGAAGTCCCATAACACCAAGTTAAAGTCCAACAAGTTTATTTGATAGTAAGCCCTCTAGCTTTTGGGGTTTGTCCCTTTGTCAGGTGAGTTTGCCCCTTCCTCAGGTCACCTGACAAAGGGACAAACCCCAAAAGCTCAAGGGTTTATCAATAAACTTGTTGGACTTTAACCTGGCATTGAGGGTGCCAGGTGGCCAGAGGGAGTGGCATGAAGGGGAGGAGCCCATTGGGTGGACCCCAATGCCCCTAAGCTGGTGATATTTATTGGGGAAGGGGGTGGGGAAATATACCTTCAATGAGGGATGTCTTCAGTGTTTGTGGGAGGAGGTAGAAGGGTCTTTAAATTTTACTTTGAGGCTGCGACACCCATTAAAAAGAGTGCCTGATCTCAGTGAAGCAGGGTTTGCTGGCATGTTTAGGTCCATCTCTCTCAGAACTGGTGCAAAGCTCACACCTCTTACAAAAAAATGACCAAGTGTGACAAAATTGCAATCACACTGACATATCCAGTTTCCTCACATCAAATAACACTTAGTAATTTTTTAGGAAAATTCTGGCCAAAATGCTTGTAATTGATTTTAAAAGCCAAATTGTTGTAAAGCTCTAATATAATCCTCAGAATATATGGATTCAAAATCCTACACAGCTGCACTAAATGTACAAAGGACATGGACTGTTCAGATTCTTTTCTATTGCTATGATCTGTACTCGAGGTGTAAACAAATCCTCTTAAATCTCTGCCCTAAATAAACAACAATTTACAATGTGAGATATTAAAATAATAACATTCCTGATCTAATACAAGAACAAAGGAATCTTAACACTTAAAAAAAACTGCAAAATGTAATGTCTGATTTCATATCTTGGCTACATCTCGTACCAAAATACATCTGTAAAACGTTCATAAAAATACCTATTTCATTATCACCTAATTAAAAGCAACATTTAAAAACACCATTCTACTTTTAATTAGAATAGTTGGGTGGGCTGACAATATCCTCCTACAGCATCTTTTCTGAAGCTGTGGATTCTCAACGTTAGATGTCTGATCAAAATGAGTGTGTAGCATTGTTGATAATGCTACAATTACATCAAAAACAAAGGCACTGTTGAAGAACCATTTAAACCTTTGATCTCTATTATCGAGAAGGTCAAGGGCACCAGATGCACTGGGATACCACCACCTGAAAGTTTCCCTCCAAGCTATGCACCAATCAGGCTTGACAAAAATATTGCTGTTTTTTCACTGTCGCTGGATCAAAATCCTGGAACTCTTTTTCTAACAGCACTGTGGTTGTACCTATTCTACATAGACTGCAGTGGTTCAATAAGGTGGTTCACCATGATCTGCTCAAGGATAATTAAATGCCAGCCTAACTAGCAATGCATACATCCCATGAAATAAAAAAAATACTGACTTACGTAACTTTTAAATGTTTCCTTAGATTTAATGATCAAAATTGCACCAGTATCTAAAGATCCCTGATAAAATAAATATAATTATATAACTAAATAAATAAGCACAGAAAATTAGGCCTTGTAATTAGTGGGCATGCATTCTAGTTGTGCTTCTAGCACAGCTGTAAATCTGTACATTTGTCCTGCAGATGTCTCTACATCTGGTAAAAATCAGACCTCGAGGAAACGATAATACTGCACAATTACAACTTTTTATATCACGGGACTGATTGGAGGTCTGATCAGCTGCTATTGTTCCTTCACTCTATACGTCAAGGCAAATCAGTTCAGAAACGGCAGATCTACTCAAGCTGTTAAAATCCATAAAAAGGGCCCAAAGGAAATTAGATCAATGAATAACTTGACACTACAGTATGTTAAGATGGAAAGTTAATAATTAGCAGAAATATCTAACCTTTCGCTTTGGGGGTGAAGTGTTAACTTTTTTTCTGAAGGGAGTAGGCATATAAAAAAATTGATATTGGAAAAGGGCACAAATAATTCTTATGCTGGTAAGACTCTTGTAAGACTGATACAAAAGCAGCTCTTCCAAACTGAGCACATTAAAAGCTGCACCAAGTCCACCAGTCAAACCCTAGTGTGGTTCAATTAGACTTGCTAAAAGTGATATACATTCATACAAAGGAATCTGTTCTCTGCAACTAAAAGGAATATGTTCAAGCCTTGTGACTTTCTTGAATTATTCAGGAGGTTGGATAGATGACAGTTCCCTATATTTGCTTCTCCATGGCAACACCTTGGCCAGAGTTGATTTCTAACCTTTTCTCCAGCAGTATAAATCATTATGATTGAAATTTGTCTTGGTGAGTACAAGATTTAGTAACATTCTCACTTTTCAGCAATAAATAAAATTCTAATACATAACAAAGTGTGATTCTGTTGTATCCTATTGAATAAAAATATAGCATACATTGGCAACGCCTTTTGATTGTATTCTATTTCCAAAGTGTTTTCACAATGAATAAGTGAGTTGAATTATTCTGCAGCTTGCTGCAGTCAGCTTGCACAGTAATACGTTATCCAAAAGAATGGAGTGGCAAGTCAAGCAAAGGCATTTCTTTCAGTAAAGGTGGAGTAGTGCCTAGCAGTACTGGCAGAGCCTCCAAGCAGTTTTTATGTATGCCTGTTCATTGCCAATAATATGAGCTGTAAAGAAATCTAGCAAGGGAAATGAAACAACAAACTACAAAATAACGCACATCCAAAATTATTGCATCAGTAATAGCAACACAAACTGTAACTGAGGTTCCAATTATAATGGAATCACCACACTTTCCTCCAAGAAGGGAAAGATAGAAATTCCATGGATACTCCATCCCAGCTCAAGATCAATAGAAACCGGAGAGATTTATACCATTTCAGGTAATGTCTTGCTGAATTAAAGATGAAATATCAGACATGCCTCTGAAGATCATCAGGTAATGAGGTTCAGAACAAGAAAAGACTGTTTGCTCCACCAACTTTGCTCATTTCACAGTCAGTGTGTGCCCATCTCACTCATTAATTTCCTCCTTGCTCACCCACCTCCCCAGATTCCTGCACTCTATTTCTAAAGCACATGTAAATCAAACCATTCTGGGAATATCTGCAGAACCCTGGTATTTTGAATGAACTCTTGGGATTTTAAAAATGTTATACTTATTTAAATATAATCATGCCTTCTTTATTCTCCTTGATCCCTCCACAATTACCCAACAATGTGGAAAATTGTCCAGGTATGTCCTGTACACAAAAAGCAGGACAAGAAACTAACCCGGCTAATTACTGCCCAGTCTACTTTTGATCATCAGTAAACTGATGGCAGGGGTCATCAACAGTGCTATCAAGCAGCATCTGCTCAGCAGTAAACTGCTCAGTGATGCCCAGTTTGGGTTTTGCCAGGCTCACTCAGTTCCTGACCTCATTACAGCCTTGGTTCAAACATGGGCAAAAGAGCTGAATTTCAGAGGTGAGGCAAGAGTGACAGTCCTTGACATCAAGGCTGTATTCAACCAAGTGTGGTATCAAGGAGCCCTAGTGAAACTGGAAATACTGGGTATCGGGGACAACTCTTCACTGATTGGAGTCATATTTGGTATATAGGAAGATGGTTGTGGTTGTGGAGGGTCAGTAGTCTCAACTCCAGGACACTTCTGTCGGATAATGTTGTAGGCCCAACAATCTTCAGCTGCTTCATCGATGACTGTCCCTCCATCATAAGGTCAGAAGTGGGGATGTTCGCTGAAGATTGCACAATGTTCAGCACTATTCATGACTCGTCACATGCAGAAGCAGTCCATCTTCAAATGCAACAAGATCTGGAAATATCCAGGCTTGGCTGACAAGTGCCAAGTAACATTCACATCACATAAAAGCCAGGCAATGACCATCACCAATAAGAAACACTCTATCCACCGGTCTTGACATTCAATGGTGTAACCATCACTGAATCCCCCACTGTCAACATCCTTGAGGTTAGCATTGATCAGGAACTCAACAGGATTCACCACATAAAAACAGCGGCTACAAGGACAGGTCAGAGTCTGTAAATACTGCACAGGTAACTCACCTCCTCACTCCCCAAAGCCTGTTGCACCATCTAAAAGGCACAAGTCAGGAGTGCAATGGAATACTGCCCACTTGCCTGGATGGATGCAGCACCAGCAACACTCAAGAGGCCATCCAGGACAAAGCAACCCGCTTGATTGGCATCACGTCTACAAACATTCATTCCCTCCATCAACAACGCTCAGTAGCAGCAGTGTGTACTATCTACAAAATGCACTGCAGCAATTCACCAAAGATCCTTAGATAGCATCTTCTAAACTCATGACCATTTCCATCTAAAAGGACAAGGGAACAGATATATGGGAACACTATCTCCTGCAAGTTTGCCTTCAAGCCACTCACCATCCTGACTTGGAAATATATCGCCACTGCTTTGCAGTTGCTCAGTCAAAATCCTGGAATTCTCTCCCTAACAGATTTGTAGGACAACCCACAGAACCTGGAGAGTAGCAATTCAAAAAGGCCGCTCATCACCACATTCTCAAGGCAACTAAGGATGGTCAATAAATGCTGGCCAGTCAATAACATGCATGTGCCACAAATGAATAAAATCAAAAATTGGAAATGTGATTTCTCACAAAGATTTTGTTCACTGAAATAACGAATAAAACATAAAAAGGGAGAAGATTAGCAGGAAAACTTTAGGAATATTTCAGTTCCAAGTGTGGTTGAACTGAAAGTAAAACAAAAGATTGAAGCCTGGAATCTGCTAGGAAACAGGTATCAATCTCTAAAGGTTTGCAAAAAGCAAGAGTGTTTTCTCCCTCTTCTCTGGAGTTCTATTGTTTGAAGACATGTCTTTCTCTGGAGGCTGCTATCTGAGAATCAGAAGACAGGCATCTCTCTGAGTCTCTGTCCAGAGGTATTAAAATGCTGGAGGATTGGCAACTCATGTAAACTTGTATGTTTTGCTAACTAATGCTGAAGAGGACTTTATATCTACGGGGATATTGCTGAGTTTGGAACTGGTAGAGATAGCTAGCAGCTAAGAATTATGTCTCATATGTTTTAAGTACTTTAATTGGTAAAAGTTATGCTAATTACTTTTGTTGCTGTTAAACTATATTGATAAATAAAGTTTGTCTTATTAAATACTTCCTAATGGATCAACAGAATCACACCTGAAGCAAAACATCTCATGCTCACACTCATGCCAAAAATCAAAAATAGTTGGGGTCTAGTCTAACTTCATAACATACCACAGAGTTTCTGACCTGGTCCCTAACAGATCTCTACCACTAACATGAAAAGTGTGGCCAGAGAATGGGATGAAAAAATCATAAGCTGATTGTTCTCAATCACCTAGAGCCAACAATTACACAGGCAGCACAATGGATAGCGCTGCTGCTTCATACCACCAGGGACCCGGGTTCGATTCCCAGCTTTTCTTCCGTGTCTCTGTGGGTTTCATCCGGGAGCTCCAGTTTCCTCCCACAGTCCAAAGATGTGCCGGTTAGGTGAATTGGCCAAGAGAAAGTTGCCCCTTAGTGTGATAGGGACTCACACTAAGAGTAAATGCATGGAGTTATGGGGATAGGGCCTGGGTGGGATTGTGGTCGGTACAGACTCAATGGACCGAATGATCTCCTTCTGCACTGTACATTCTAAGATCTAGAACAGCATAAGAGTGAAAATAGATTGTTTGCAGTTGGGTTTTAATGACCAGAAGGAAACAAAAAAAAAACTATGCATAGAGGAAGCATTTGCCTTCAAATTAAAATGGAATTCAAAAAAAAAATCAGATGATGCATGCAAAGCATCACTTAGCTGTGTACCATTATAGTGATAGCACTAATGAGCTACTGGCTCCAGCCCTGAAACTTTGGCTCTATTCTCTCTCCCCAGATGCTGTCTGACCTATTGACATTTTTCAGCATTTTCTGTTGTTGTTTCAGATTCCAGCATCCACAGTAATTTGCTTTTATCTTAGTGTTTAATTCACTTCCATTTCTCTTCCAGAAATGCCTACCCTGAAATATTGTTCTTCTCTCCAACAGAATTTCCATTTGATTATTTTGTCCTGTCCACTTTCATTGCTCCTGGTGTTTAACAAAGAACTCTGATGAAATATTGGCTCTATTCTCTCTCTACACATGTTGTCAAACTCTCAGATTTTTTAAACATTTTCTACTTTTCTTGCTGGTTCCAGGTCTTGCTACAAGTTCCCCCCATTGCAGCAGATAAAAATAAACAATGTTCCCTAAACATTATGTTTTATTGATCCGATAATGTTTTTGGCTGGGAGGTTGTATACCAATTCCCTAATGGTCAATTGAGGTAGATGCTTTAATCTCCTAGTGAATTTGATTGAAGCGTGTCTTATCCTGTGATATGAATCAAAATAATCTAACATCATTTGTAGGTATGGGCCAGCAAATCTAACTTCACTGATGGCCTATCAGCTATGAAGTAAACTTTCCCATTTCTGTGAAGACAGGGTTAGAGGTTGGGAAAATTAAGGATGACAATTTTGGGACAGTTCCCCTACACATTCATGCCTCTGGGGGTATTTCATAGGAGTGAACAATGATCTGGGTCAGCTGCCTACTCTACTGGGCAATTAAACCCACTTAAATAGTCTGAGCAGTCATTGAAGTCAGAGTTTCTTGCCCCACTTTTTGGGTTGGGGAGATGAAAGACTACAACCATATTCAATACCATCCCTGCAGAGGGATTTCCCTTCCTCCCTGATGTATCTGCCACCTTTTGTAATGATTTCAATGCAGGCAACTGAGGGCATGTTGATGCATCCTCATGCTCTCTTGCCAGCCTTATCCATACTAATTTCTCCCAAAATAGGCTGCTGGCCTGTCATCACTGTGGCCTGCTGATTTAGGTACCCATCTTCCATATTTAAAAAGGGGTGCAAGCAAGAAGGTGGCCAATTCAGAGGTTGCTTCTTGGCAGGGTTCTGCAGCAAGCTTGCTGATGACATGGGCATGATAAGGACTCCCGCCCCCAGGGGTCTAACATTAAAGCTCCTAAAGCTGCCAGGAAACTCATCCCTATTTATTTGATCAGTCCAAAGGGCTACAGCTGTCTGGTTCTTCTATTGAGCTAATCATCTTGATCTGCTGATTTAGGTGGTATTCTTGTGGATTTGAATGGATTAATCCCATTTCACTGTTGTGTTCTCAGCTAATTTACCTTCTAATTTCAGCACTCCAAATCTAAAGTCCAGAAACATTTATTAATGGGCATAATAGTAGCTTCTTAACTGGAATGATCATTTAAAGACAATGTTTGCCCAGGATCAGATTCATTTGTCATTCATCTAAATGGGAAGAAAACAATTAGTGGAATAGCCCTTTCAGAGGAATCATTCTTAGACAATACTATAATGGATCCATTATTGGATTTGCAGACATAAATCCACTGAAAACTATAGTGTATGCGAAGAACAAAGGGGGAAGACACAAATGCAAACATTGTCAGTGGTACGGCTTGAGTAGATCTTCAAGGATCAAGCAAGTATGAAGAATTTGTAGGAAAGATTTTTTTAAATGTCATATTTTCTTTCCATTTCTCTTAATTTCTAAGGTAAATTTATATTCGAGATGATGACTACATATGCATTTACAGACTGCTGTTCCTTGGTTGAAGAGGTTCAATACATAATGAATTCAGCAATTAAAATCCATTAAAAATCAAGATCAAGAACACCATAAAGGATGGAGAGAATGTGACACAACCTAAACACCACGAGAAAAATAAACCGAATTATCAGTAAAAATGTGAGGAATAATAATAATATGTTTGCAACTCAGGTGACTTCAATCCAAATTAATCATAAGTGTTATTTACATGTAATAAATATACTGATTAATGTGCAGGGAGTGCTGCTTAGCCACCTCATATCAGATAAAGTGCATTGTACACAACCAATTGACCAACTTGCCTCAAGAGGTACACGCCTAATAAGGACTTTGCGTGCAAACCTGTCCTATGCTTGATTTTAGATACAACACGCTAGTGTTAGCCCTTGCAAAAATGGCTCTGGAGCAGGATATCGCCAGGGAATTGGCATGCCAGCCAGCTAGGCTATTTTTCCTTCCCGTCCAGCACTGGTCCCTGTTCCTGTGATTGTTAAAAATCAACCCTGTATTCCTGGATTGTATTACAGTACACACCACCAGCTTCTCTTCTATTGTTTTGAATCATAGGCAGAATTTTACTTTCTGCTGGACTCCACTACTTCTGATTTATTTCAACTTTTCTTCTACTAGTGCTTTCTGCAGAGAATATATCAATTGCCTGTGCTATACAAAATACCCTCCTTCTACTGGGTTCCAGGGACTCTTTATGCTCTGGGTCCTCTAAATAGGATTTCACACTCCATTCTGACCTCACTTTGATCTATTCCAGCTGGCTTCTGACATGCTCTGGATACACTCTACAATCTACTGCTCTCTATTTCAATCTGGTGGACACTGAATGTGGTCTGTTCCACATCCTTAAGAACTATGGCATCATTCTCTACATTGACATGTTAAATCAGCTTAAGGTTTGTTGCTACTTCAAAATTTGTACACTCTTCATCATCTTACAGCCACTTCTCAAACCAACTCTCTCTCTTCATAGTTTTGTTGATTTACCCTTCAATTTCTGCTAGCTCCTTGGTCCTCACTATTCTTCACTCTGAAGTATCATTCTTATCATATCTTGTTCTTCTGCTCGTCTACTGGGAAGTGGTGGTGTTGTGGCATTGTCACTGGATTAGTAATCTAGAACCCAGGGTAATGGTCCAGACACTACAGCAGAATCTGAATTCAATAGAAATCTGCAATTAAGAGACTAATGATGACCATAAAACCATTGGTGATGGTCATAAAAACCCACTTGGTTCACTAATGTCCTTCAGGGCAGGATATCTGTCATCTTCACGGGATCTGGCCTAGATATGCCTCCAGATGCACATCAATGTGATTGACTTTTAAACGCTCTCTAAGCGGAGCTGGAGGTTGGTTAGCTCAGTTGGCTGGACGGCTGGTTCATGATGCAGTGACACCAACGGTTGAGGTTCAATTTCTGTAACAGCTAATTTTATTCACGTAGGCCTTGCCTTCTCAGTCTTGCCCCTCACCTGAAACATGCTGACTATCAGATTGAATCACCACCAGTTAGTTCTTTCTCTCAAAAAGGAGAACATAGAACATTACAGCGCAGATCAGGCCCTTCGGCCCTCGATGTTGTGCTGACCAATTAAGAAAAAGCAATGACCCTCTAACCTAAACCATTCCCTTTTCATCCATAAACCTATTCATGGACCTCTTAAATGCCCCCAAACTTGGCACATCTACAACTGCAGCAGGCAGGGCATTCCATACCCTTACCACCCTCTGGGTAAAGAACCTACCTCTGACATCCGTCCTATAACTACCATCCCTTAATTTAAAGCTATGTCCCCTCATGCTAGCTTTCTCCATCCGAGGAAAAAGGCTATCACTGTCCACCCTATCTAAACCTCTAATCATCTTGTATCTGACCAGAGAGCCTCTGGTCATCTCGCACTTTGGCCATTTTAAAAATGAAAATCTCCAAGCAAGCCCCACAATTGTTAGGGAAGGCAATAAATGCTGGCGCAGTTGGTGATATTCACATCCCATGAATGAATTGAAAACAATACTTAGCACCACCATAAACATCCTCCAAAACTGGGATCAATCTCTGCTCAACCACACTATACTCCTTGGTCTTCTTACTCCGTAAAGATTCTGCCTGTCAATTGGTTAAAGAAAAACCTTTCCACAAATGGCTTCTAAACTTTGATAGGAGGTCACACAGTTTGCACATTCATTCTGATCAGCTGCAGACTCTCAAATTTTATCTTTGGACAGGTCCTTTCTTTTTTAAATCCTGTCCTCTTATTATACATCTGACACAGGCCACTCCTTATACTTAATAATCTGCTGATCCTGCATTAGTGCTAAATTGACACCAATTTCAATTTGAAATGCCTTTGAATTTGGGAGTCAATCATTGAAATTGTCAAAACCCCTTTCCCACACAGTGTGGGACAGCCTTCCCAGTGACTCAGCAAAGGAATCTGTGCTGTTTGTCCAAGCTGGAAGTAAATACAACTCCAGGTTCAAAGGCAGCATTTAGATTAACTCTCTTGTCATGTATCCAAAATGATATGCGAACTTTTAGCTCAGTAAATTTCTTTAGATACTCTGGCTCAGTATTAGTGTCTGACACTGATTAGTGTCAGAACAGTTCCAACTATTACTACTCACAGGAAAAATGCACACACTCAGTGAGCAGCATTACTTAAGGTCAGACTTCCAATGCTGGCCACTACCTGAAGCCTCCATTGCAGAATGGCCTCGGAGGCCAAGTCCACCCTCTGCCACCTTCCCCCCCCCCATACTTCTCTCCCCACAGCCCCCGCCCCCCATGATTTCTTATAACAGTATTCTGCTATATTCTAATAAATAAGAGTTTAATCACCGAATTGCTAAGGTGCAAGAGAGGTTATCCAGCCGATCAAGTCTGCACCAACTTTCCAAACAAGCACCTTACCCAGCTCCTTTCCTTTGCCCCATCCCCATAACTTGGCACATTTACCAATCCATCTAACCTACACATCTTTGGACACTAAGGGACAAGTTATCATTGCCAATCCACTGAACCAACACATCTTTGGATTGTGAGAGGAAACCAGTGCACCAGGAGGAAACCAATGCAGACACGGGCAAAATGTGCAAACGCCACATAGATAGAGGAGGAGGTTTACCAGGATGTTGCCTGGTATGGAGGGCACGTCTTATGAGGAGAGGCTGAGGAATTTGAGGTTGTTTTCATTAGAAAGAAGGCAGCTAAGAGGACACCTTATTGAAACATACAAGATGATTAGAGGTTTAGATAGGGTGGACAGTGATAGCCTTTTTCCTCGGATGGAGAAAGCTAGCATGAGGGGACATAGCTTTAAATTAAGGGATGGTAGTTATAGGATGGATTTCAGTGGTAGGTTCTTTACCCAGAGGGTGGTAAGGATATGGAATGCCCTGCCTGCTGCAGTTGTGGATGCACCAAGTTTGGGGGCGTTTAAGAGGTCCATGAATAGGTTTATGGATGAAAAGGGAATGGTTTAGGTTAGAGGGTCATTGCTTTTTCTTAATTGGTCGATGCAACATCGAGGGCCGAAGGGCCTGTTCTGCGCTGTAATGTTCTATGTTCTATAGTACCCTCACAACGCCTTTTCCTCATCTGAAGGTGGCAGTTGCCTCCCCTGAGAGACAGTGCCAGCTGTTGGCCCATTATGAGTCCAGAAACCACAGGAACAGAGTTGGGTGATATTATGACCACACCCTGTTAACAACACGCTGGGTACAACTGAGACTGGATTGA
Source organism: Sphyrna mokarran (assembly GCA_024679065.1). Classification (NCBI taxonomy): domain Eukaryota; kingdom Metazoa; phylum Chordata; class Chondrichthyes; order Carcharhiniformes; family Carcharhinidae; genus Sphyrna; species Sphyrna mokarran. The sequence continues at coordinate 79,959,329 of JAGIQG010000002.1, forward strand.
CATATACCTATTGCACTCCCTCCCACCCCCACAAACCCCCCATCTCCACTTCCTGGACAGGGTCAGGACCTGGAATGAAGTCTCATTCTTGGTTTCCAATCCATGATTAAAAATCCAGCCTGCGAGGTATTAATGTGCATCAGATTTGTAATTGCAAAGAAATTATTACCATATTAAACAGTATAGGAAGGAGTTAGGTTACTGACAATCCACTTGCATGTTGTGTGACGGTTTAAATGTCACAGCACTCACTGAAGCAAGTGAGAAAATGCCTTCAAGCAGTTACCGTTTTAACTATCTTAAAGAAGCTAACAGGGATAACACTTAGTTAAAGTACTTATCTCTGAGTGAGTTCCATTGCAGCTGCCAAAAGGATCCCCAAATCCACATTTGAAATGGTCATTTGGTGTACTGATACATTAAATTAAATCTCCAGTTCCACCAGAGATACTTTTCTTAATACATTTCTAATGCATTTTCAGAGAAAAGAACAGAACTTGGCATGGGTTTCCCCTGGTAACTCTATCTGCATTTCAAATGTAGCAAATTTTGCCTCAACATTAGTCATCTCCTGTGTAACAATTGTGCAGTTATTTTCATTAAACTCAAATGATAACATTCATACAAATGCCATGGAAGAAAAATATGTTCAATAAAATTTCAAAGGAAATACAATACTGTGGGCACCATGACAGCTCAGAGACTATCGCTGTAGCTGTGCAGACACTTGGAATTGGGCCGGTGTCTGCGGGAGTTTGCGCGTTCTCCCCGTGGTTGCGTGGGTTTTCTCCGGGCACTCCGGTTTCCTCCCACATCCCAAAAATTCGCTCTTAGGCTGATTGGGAAACAAATTGTCCCTATATTGAGATTCTTCCATATTAGGAATAACCTAAAATTAGAATAGGAAAATGGAATTGTTACTATAAAGTTATGACGGCGGCGCGGCTCGATGGGCCTGTTTCCCGTGTTGTGTTGCTCTAAAAAAAATAGCAGAATGAAACCAAAAAAACTGCTTTCACAAAGTAACTCATTAGAAACTTTAATATTTTACTTAAACAAGCATCATGGGACAGATTTTGTTTTTTTTATATTCAGCTTGAAATGAAAATCATACTTGAGGATCATGTATACGTAATGAAATTAAATTATTTTTCAAATTAACTTGCAGAAGTGAAATTGTCCGTGCCAACTCTTTCTTCTCATCCTCTCATTGGAGGTGCAATGAGGAGAAATCCTCCCCCTCAAATCAAACAAAACTCTCATTTTGTAATCAGCATGTGAGCAGCAATTTAAGTTATTCTTATTTGGAGATTAAGATGCAAATAGCAAACCAAGCAGCTGACAATAAGACTTCCTAACTGTAAGGAGTAATGATAGATTAGAAAGATTACAGTCCATCATTCAGAGTAACAAACATGTTCAATCTTTATGGTGCTGAAGATAACAATAATGTTAACTTCTGGGCAACTCGGTTTCTATTTGATTGCATTACCATATTTTTTTCAGACAGTTGCTTTATGTACTTAAAACCAAAGAATCCTTAAAGTATAGAAGGAGACCATTCGGCCCATCGAATCTGCATTGACTCTCTGAAAGAGCATCCTACCCAAGCCCATGCCTGTAACCTCTCATGTATCCTGCTAATTCCCTCATCCATGTATCTTGGAACATTATGGGACAATTTATCATAAATAACCAGTTCAACCAACCTGCACATCTACTTCACAATGATCTTGTCAATAAAACATTGCTCTTTGAAAAGTTAAAATATACAAAGCAATGATTTCTTTTGAACTGTATTAATGCAGTGTCATACTTTGTTACGTTCACACGATATGGACTCACATGCCAGAATTCTACTGCCTCACCCGCCACAGAATCGGAGTGGACGAGGGCAGACAACTGAAATGTCCATTGACCTCAGATGGGAATTTCCAGTCTCACTTGAGCAAGGCCATAAAATCTCACCCATCGAGTCTTAATTCAAAATAATCATTTTACCTTAAAGAAAAATGAAGAATGAACGCTTCATTTTTAAAACAAACTGGTGCTGAAACATTAGGTCATCTTTTCTTTTCTGTCAATATGCCTTCAATTCCATTTCAGGATAAGTCAGTAAAACGCATACAAACTTTGGGATAAAAATGCAATAGACATTTTTCAATGTCTGCCCTTATCAAAATAATTAAAGAAACTGTTTCAAACTGCATCTTGCAGAACTTTTGGCTTTAGATTGGAATGCCAAAGAATGGGTATGACAAAAAACCTTACTCTGTCACAATGATGATGTGATTAGATGAAATTAAGACATTATTGTGTGTTAATGATCCAATCACAAACCATTTGCAACAACAAAAGATAGAAACTCTGTCAAATGACAGAACCTAGGTTTCTGATTAAGGACATTCAATAAAGCACACTTTTGAGACAGTAGCGAGAAATATCCAGATCAGTAAAGAAGCAGGACTCTTTCTAAGATAAATCAGCAGACGTATAACTTGGGTTAAACTTTTCCTATCCACTTGTAGAACCAAACGACATAGGTAGGTAAAGGGATGAGGTCCTGAAGTGTGAATATAGAGAGTTAGGCAGAAGGCTAATGTGCAGGATCTTGAAGGGAGCAATTTTTGGACTACAATCAGTGCCACATGCTAGTGAGAATAGAAGAAGAAGATTAGGCAGATGAATGTATGGCATGAGAACTGGTGCAGGAATCCACTGCATCTCAACTGCAGTGAAGCAAAATTCAAGCAATAAACAACTAATACATGTGTGTCAACTTCCATGTTATTTCTTCAGTGAACCCAACAGGAATCACAAGTTAAGTTTTCAAGACTTCATCTTGGGAGAAGCAAGTGTGACAGTGAATTTTTGGAATTTCAAGACTTAAGTGCATGCTATTTCTCTTATAATCATCTTTTCTTGAGTGGGTATGTGTCTGTGTGATTGGGTGTGGCTATGAATACATTTTGGATGTTCAGAATAAACATGTATCCTTTTCTAAAGATTACAAGAAAATCTGTAATTTGCCTGCCTTTGACAGTTATTGCACAGGACTTGAACCACATTTTTTTTTTAAGTATACATCTGTCTTCATCCAGGTGAGGGCAGCAGAACGGTAAAGCTGATTGGCTGTTGCAGGTAAGATCTGCATAGGTGGTCTGTGCAGGAGCTGTTGTAAAAGAGACAGTAAACCCTAAACATGACTTCAGTGTTCCCCTTCCTACTTCCTCCTCTAACCAAAAACAAAGTTGCTTCTTGGTCTTTTGACCAAGATCAAATATATTATCAACATCCTGCACTTGGCTGAAGTCATGAAGTTAAACTAAGGCTTCATTTGAAGCCATTTTTTAAAGCAGAATCTTGGCCTTTTGGCTAAGAAGCAAATGAGATCAAGCCTTGGAGAAGGTGCAACGCCTGCTCCAATCAGCTTGGATCAGGTAGATCAAGCCAAGGATGGGAAGTGAGAGCTCAGTCATATCAGTTTAAATTTGGAATGTCTTACTTGCTGAAACTCTGAATTGGATTGAATTGGATATATAAAAGAAAACAAAATCAAAGTCATTGGGAGGATCACAAGCAAGGGAAATGTGAGTTAAGGCTCTTTTATCCTTTACCTGTATAAGGGCAGTATGGCAGTTAGGGCAGTAGTATGTTCCTCCTGCCAGATCTGGGAAATTAGGGAACAATGTAGCGTCCCTGACAATTTTGTCTGGAAGATGTGTGTCCAGTTGCAGCTCCTCACACACTGTATTGTTTGGTTGGAATAGCAGGTAGATGTGCTGCAGAGCATACAGAAGGCAAAGATGTGATAGACACTAGTTAGAGAGGTTGTCACACCACAGGTTCAGTTAAGTAAATTGGTGACCGCCAGGAGAGGCAGACATGTAATACAGGAGTCTCCTGTGGTTATTCCCCTTTCAAACAGCTACACTCATTTTGGATACTGTTGAAGGGAATGGCCTGCAAGTTGGAGATGTCAGCAATAGCAATAACAGGCTAATGGTACCATAACTGGTTCTGCTGTAGAGCAGGGTCAGGCACAGAGCAAGGAAGCAGCAGTAATAGGGGACTTAATAGTTAGACGTGCAGACAAGCATTTTTGTGGCTGCGATCGAGACTCCAGGGTAGTGTGTTGCCTCCCTGGTGGTAGGTTCAAGAACATCTGAGCAGTTGCACGACATTCTTAAGGGGAACAATGAATAGCCAAAGATAATAGTACTTATTGGTACCAACGACACAGGTAGGAAAAGGGATGAGGTCCTAAAGTGTGAACATAGAGAGTTAGGCAGAAGGCTAAAGTGCAGGATCTTGAAGATAGTAATTTTTGAACTGCAGTCAGTGCCACCTGCTAGTGAGAGTCAAAATAGGAAGATTAGGCAGATGAATGTGTGGCTTGAGAGCTGGTGCAGGGGGCAGGGAATTAGAATTTTGGATCATTGAGATCTCTTTTGGGGAAGAGGTAACCTATTCAAGAAGGACGGGGGTACATCTGAACTGGAGGGGGCTTACATCCTGAAAGAGACATTTTGTAAAGCAACTCGAGAGTTTAAACTAGTTTGGCAGGGGGATGAGGCCCAAAACAGTCAGGAGACAGAAGAGAAGCTTGAGGACAACACAGAAGTTAAAGAGGGCACTTTAATTAGTAAAGGCAATGTCAGGAATCCTAGAACCAGACAGATCAGGTAAATCAGAGCAGAGAGCAAGGGAAGTCCAGATTAAATTGCATTTGTTTCAATGAAAGAGACCTGACGGGCAAGGCAGATGAATTCAGGGCATGGATAGGAATATGGGACTAGGATATTATAGCAATTACTGAAACATGGCTAAGAGAGGGACAAAACTGGCAGCTCAATGTTCTAGGGTACAAATGCTATAGGAAATATAGAACAGGAGGTAAGAGAGGAGGGAGAGTTGCATTTTTAATTAGGGAAAACATCACAGCAGTACTGAGGGGGAATATATCGGAGGTTTGGCCACAGAGTCTATATGGGTAGAACTGAGAAATAAGAGGGAGGAAATCACTTTGATTGGGTAATCCAGAAGTTACTACGTTCAAGGTCCTGCACTTTAGCCTGCTGCCTAACTCTAATGGTCGACAGGAAATTAAGGAGCAAATACATAAGGAAATTACAGACAGCTACAAGAAAAATAGGGTGGTAATAGTAGGGGATTTTAACTTTCCCAACATTGACTGGGACAACCATAGTATTAGAGCTTGGAATGGAGAGAAATTTGTTGAGTGTATTCAGGAGGAATTTCTCATTCAGTATGTGGATGGTCCAACTAGAGAGGGGGCAAAACTTGATCTCTTGGGAAATAAGGGAGGGCAGGTGACATAAGTGTTATGAAGGGTCAGTTTGGGACCAGTGACCATAATTTCGTTAGTTTTAAGATAGCTATGGAAAATGATATGTCTAGTCCAAAAGTTAAAATTCTAAATTGGGGCAAGGCCAATTTTGATGGTATCAAGCAGGAACTTGCAAAAAAGTTAATTGGGAGAGTTTGTGGGGGTTTTCAAAAGTGTGTTAATCGGTGTTTTGGGTAAGCACATTTCTCTTAGAGTGAAGGGCAAGGTTGGTAGAAGCAGGGAATCTTGGATGACTCAGGTTATTGGGGCCCTGGTCAAGAAGAAGAAATCTTCTTTCAAGAAGGAAATGTATATCTATGATATACATAGATAGCTATGATCAAATGAATTTCTTGAAGTAGAGTTAAGAAAGAAATCACGAGGGCTAAAAGGGGACACAAGATTATTTTGGCAGATAAAGCAAACGAGAATTCAAAGATCTTCTACAAATACATAAAGACCATAAAAGAGTAACTAGGGAGAGACAGCAGGGCCTCTTAAGGATCAACAAGGTCATCTGTGTACAGAAATACAAGAGATGGGTGAGATCCTAACAAATATTTCTCATCAGTATTCACTATTGAGAAAAGCATGGATGTTAGGGAACTTGGGGAGATAAATGGCGATGTCTTGAGGAGTGTATGTATTACAAAGAGGAAATGCATCAAGAAAGATAAATCCCCAGGACCTGATGAAGTGTATCCCAAGACATCGTGGAAGGCTAGAGAGGAAATTGCAAGTCCCCTATCAGAGATATTTATGTTAACGATAGTTGATGGTGAGGCGCCTGAAAATTGGAGGGTGGCAAATGTTGTGCCTTTGCTTAAAAAAAAGAGTTGCAGAGAAAAGCCTGGGAACTACAGGCTGATGACCCTCACATCTGTGTGGGTAAGTTGTTGGAAGGTATTTTGAGAGATACGATCTACAGGCATTTAGAGACAAGGATTGATTAGGAACAGTCAGCATGGCTTTGTGAGTGAAAAATCATGTTTCACAAATCTGACTGAGTTTTTTGAAGGGATAACCAAGAAGGTAGATGAAGGCATTGCAGCTGATGTTGTCTACATGGGATTTAACAAGGCCTTTGACAAGATACCTTATGGTAGGTTGTTGCATAACGTTAAATCTCATGGGATCCAGGGTGAAGTAGCTAAATGATACAAAATTGGTTTGATGGTAGAAGCCAGGGGATAGTTGTAAGGAGCTATTTTTTCAAACTGGAAGCCTGTGATCAAAAGTATGCCTCAAGGATTGGTACTGAGTCCATTGTTATTTATCATTTATATTAATGAATTAGATGAGAATTTAGGAGACATGGTTAATAAGTTTTCAGAAGACATCAAGATTGGTGGCATAGTGGACAGTAAAGTTAGGTTGTCTCAGATTGCAATAGGATCTTGATCAATTGAACCAGTGGGCTGACAAATGGCAGATGGAGTTTAATTTAGATAAATGTAAGGTGATACATTTTGCAGACGGAACCATGGCAAGACTTATTCAGTTAACGGTAGGGCACTGGGGAGAGTTACAGATCAAAGAGACCTAGGGGTACAGGTTCACAGCTCCTTGGAAGTGGAGAAACATGTGGACAAAGAGGTGAAGAAGGCATTAAACATACTTGGCCACATTGTTCAGAACATTAAATACAGGAGTTGGGACATCTTGTTGAAGTTGTACAAAACATTGGGAAGGCCACACTTGTTATATTGGTCATTCTATTATGCAAAGGACATTACTAAACTAGAAAGAGGGCAGAAAAGATTTATCAGGATGCTACCAGGACTTGCTGGTTTGAGTTATAACGAGAGGCTGGACAGACTGGGAATTTTTTCCCTCTGGAGAGGTGGTGGTTGAGGGGCGATCTTATAGACTTCTATAAAATAATGAGAGGCATAAATCAGTTAGATAGCTAATAATTTTTCCCCAAAGACAGGGGAGTCTAACACTAGAGGATGTAAGTTTAAGGTGAAAAGAGAGAGATGCAAAAGTGTCCAGAGGGGCATTTTTTTCCACACAGAGTGGCGAGTGTCTGGAGCAAAGTGTGTGAAGAAAGCTACTCTTATTTAGCTGACCTCCTTCATCCAAGAATTTTTTGGATGGCATCACAGTCAGACCACATAAATTCCAAGCAAAGCATTGTGTACACAGGATAAGGCCAGGTCATTTCCCCAAGCTTCAACAATAGCACAATTATCAAGGTCCCCACCATCAACATCCTGCAAGCCACAACGACCAGAAGTCTAATACAACCAGTAGCATTCTGTAGCTTGCTACAAGATCAGAACAGTGACCTTCAGGACACTTTGCAGTGATTGGCTCATCCCCTGACAACTCAGTCTGCTCCTTGTTAAAGAGATTCAAGTTAGTAGCATGGTGGCACAACTGTAGTTGCTGCAACACTCAATAAGTTCAAAATCATTCAAGACAGAGTAGCCTGCTTGATAAACACCCCAATCATTCATCTTTCCATAAACAGTTGATTGTACTTACTCTGGCAGTCTTGACAGGATGCCAGCACTGATGGAGGTCACTACATCATTCATTCGAAATACAAGTTGGCCCTTCTGAAACCAGGTGACTATGAGTTCTATCATCATTAAACCCAAAAAATAAGGTGTAGCCTGCAAAATATAAGCCAGAACTTTTATTAATTCATCATACAGCAATTTATCTGTATCACTGTGCTGCAAATGAGTGACGTGCAGTAGCACATGAACTACCTTTCAGGTATTCAAGGATTTCCTGTCTGTTAATATTTTGAGATCAGTGGCTACAACAGGTAATACAGTAGGAATGATACTTCAGTGCTCGATAGTGATAATAATAAAGCAATACATACAAATTCTAAATTGTAAAATTCATTTAATAAAATTGTGAAATGTGAAATAATAACGATGAGCGAAACACAAAATGTAAGGCACAACAAGCTTTAAAGAAAAGTCATTAAATGATGTTACGTTAGAGTTTTAAGTGATTACAGCAGAAAGACTAAGGAAGGTAAAGATGTTCACAGTTTTGAGATTCTAACACAGAACAGTTTGAAGTTTAAGAGTGATTTGTTTTATTAATGTCACATATATTAGCATACAGTGAAAAGTATTGTTTCCTACATGCATAAAAAGCATACCGTTCATACAGAAGGAAAGGAGAGATTGCATAATGTGTGTTATAATCAAGCTAGGATGGAGAGAAACATCAACTTAATACGAGGTAGGTCCATTCAAAAATCTGATGCAGCAGGGAAGAAGCTGTTCTTGAGTTGGTTGGCATCTGTCCTCAGATTTTTGCATCACTTTCCTGACAGAAGCTGGAAAAGAGCACATCCGGGGTGTGTGATGTGAGTGACATGTTTCAGGTGAGAAACACCTGTAATTATACTGCGTAATATTGGGGTACATTCAAAACTTTGACTCAGATGCTTCTTAGTTTAAAAATAAATAGATTAACATTTTTGCGGAACAAGAAATTTTAGTCAAAGGTATTGAGCATTTGTTAACTTTAATAAGTAGTTTAATAAAAAACTGACAAGTGTAGCAGCTGCTTCAATGTATTTGGAGGTGCCCATTCTTTCTTCAGCAGCTTTTGTGCCCTCCTCCTTAATTGTGATTTCAGAATTGCAATCTTCTATTTCTGATGATCCTCATACAGTTCTCCAGTTAAAGTACACACATTGGGCAAAGTGTCAAGTTCTGACTAAAATTGGTGCATTTCTCTCCAAAAACACTGCCAGTTTTTTCACCAGATCTTCCGGCACTTTACCAAACAGGGGAAAAAAAAAAATCAGGGAGAGAAGAGGTGAAGGGGGTGGTTGGGCCTGGTTTACACTGTCACTCTGACAACAGGGCACAACCTGTTAGAGCCAGTGAGAGCAGTTCCAAAGAGATAGGGATACCATCTCTAAAGGGTGCCCCAAGCTGCAAGAATGACAGACTCCCCTCCCAATTCCCAAGAAGGAAACCTTCCTCCACCCATAAATCTTAGTGCACCCCTTTCAAAGTAGTATAATGATTTATAATACATTTTCATGTTTAGTTACCATTAACAAGTGAAAGGAACAGATGAATCTATGAGTCTCTACAGCTGAGAAGTAATCTGCTGATACGCTTGCAGTAGTAACCTGGGTTTGAGTTTTTTTTAATGCTCTACTGTGATTTGTGGGACTTTTAATCTTGGATGTTGTTTCTAGTTGGAATCTTATCTGAATGCAACAGGACTATGTGGCGGGTGAGTGGATCAGCTTTGTCCTTGGTTACACCTCACCACTGCACTTTTGCGTGAAATGACTTCATAAGACCTGAACAAATCCATGTCATCTTGGCTGGCTGCCATGCCATTTACTTTCTGTGGGATCCTGGATGTGAACGTGTTCTCCCAACTGTAAACTTGGGAAGTCTGTACCATCTTCTCGTGATTTTTACAAGTTGCTTTCTACTTTGAGAGTGTAGAACAAGTAAGAATAGGTAAACTGGCGACATTGATCTGCCAATGACAGAATAGATACAGGTAAAGGCATCACGCTCAGTATGTACAGCTTGCTTGGCCTTTCTATATTTGAAAAATGGGATTTTAACATGTGAATCATTCACTTAACAAGGTCATTTGATCTAGGGAAATGAGAAGTAGTGTTTTTAAAATACCATTTCTTTCACACATCCTGAAATGGTTTGTCAATAAATTGTGAACTATTATCAATAATGGCACCTCTAGACACACCAAATAAACAGAAAATAGCTTTTACAGAGTGTAGCCAACAGTAATGTTTGATGTATTATGCACTTGTTGAATAATGGGGTATTTGATAAAGTAGTCAGTGATGGTGATGGAGTGCGAGGATAGATTTTTTTTTATATTTTTGGGAAATATTGCGTTATTCTGCAAAGAAAGCAGGGTGTGTGTGTGTGTATAAATGAGTTAATTAAGCAGAAGATTAAGAGGGCTGTGAGATATAAATGGGTAAAAGGTATTAGACGCTTGCATGAGTAATGAAAGGCCACCATGAAGTAGATTTGTAAGTAAATAGGTTGGGTTTGGAATTTGAATTAGGAGATAGATAAAGACTTGGATTTGCAGCTGGAAGGATAAAGGACTTTTACAGTTTACAAAAGCTTCTCAAGTAAACAAGGATTATTAAATTTTCTTTAACCCAAAAGGGAAGACAATAGGAAAAAAAAATTGAACATTTTTATATTTTGTGGAAAGGTTCAATTCACAGCGGTGCTGAGGAATTTGAGATGAAAAGAGAAAAATCCAATGGCATTGGAGATGAAAGAGGAAGATATCAAGCTGAGTTGTATTGGCTATGTGGAGGAGATATCCTAGGACAAGCTTTGTGTTGAGAAGGTGCAAAATCTAAAGCAGCCACCAGAAACCAGGAAAGGCTTTGGCTGGAATCTTCTGGCCATTAACACAGGTGAGATGCTCCCAGCCCATTGCAGTGAACAGAGATTTGGCTGGTGCCAAATTCTCCAACCTCCGTGCAGTTGGAGCATGGGATGAAAGGCTGGTAAGATCACCCTTTATTTCAGAAAACTGTTTTGTTCCTTAATATGTTTGGATTTCCACAGCAGATGTAGAAGACATGTGATATAGTTTGGACCAAAGAAATCTTTCTGGAGTTAATGGTACTTCGTGTGGATTTGATATTTAGTCTTGACATGTCTCACATCTCTTGACAATAACTTCAATGCCGTTGTTTATACCTGGCCAATAAATTGTTTTCCCCTCCAATCAATACCTAGACACGAGTCTTGCAGTTGTTTAAGAATATCAAGTCACAAAGATTGTAGGATAATGACTAGCCTGCCTTTAGAAATTACTCTCCGAAAGCTGTCTAGCTCATCCTGTTAAGGCCAAAATGGTCTCACATTTTTACGGGCACAGTGAATTGAAACAGGCCATCCATCTATGACATTTTTTCCCCAGAGTTTCTGATCTGTAGAATATTTTGCCTTTTTTTTGTAGCTTCTGCTATTTGTTTTGCACAGAATGTAATGTATTAGGGCAGTTTGAAGAATATCCTCAAATTCAATGCCAATGAGGTCAAATTATAGATCTAAGAATATATCTTCTATTTTCATTGGGTTAGGCAATCTACTAAGTATATTCAGTATCAAGTTAGTTATGCTTGAATATTTATCAAGAGACATTGTAATCTTAGTGGTGCACTAATCAATGGATCTGACCAAATCATCCCCAAAAGCTCGTGGTCAGTTTCTGTCACACGTATCTTTTGCCAAATAGATAAGTATGAAAACACTTAATTCCAATCACTAAAGCTAATGTTTCCCATTTAATGTTGAAGTAGCTGGGTTATGTTACAGACAGGGGGATTTTGAAAAAAGTGCAATTGGTTTGCCTTTTGGTAGCATGCATTCTTCCAGGTCTTTTTGTGAGGCATCTACTTCCAGGGTGGTTGTCTCTGAAAAATCATAAAATTGCAATGTTGATGCTTCTAACAATGACTGATACTCTGCTTTGAAGTAGTATTGGTAATGTTACTGTGTCATTTTTCATTAATTTCATATGTAAGGAAGATTTTTGAGCAAAATATGGAATATATGGAGACAAGACATTAAAAAGACCTAGACACTTTCAAAGATCATCCATATCTTAAAAGGGCTTTAATATCCTCTACCTTACCTGGATCTGAACAAATGCCAACACTGAAATAAATGGAACCAATGAAATTGATGTCATATTTCAGTCAAACATAAATCCTTCATTATGTGATGCATCCCTCAATTAATTCAGATCATCACCATGTTCTTATTTGTTCATCATGAAACAGCATCATGCAGATACATCTTGGCATTGTGTATGTAAAATGGTTTGTGCCAAGCTTAAGAGACATTGGCTACCAGATAGCCCAAAGTAAGTGGTTAACAAGAATATTATCCAAATGGCATACAAAGTGTGGTAAGTTTTTGGGACTTTTCCTCAAGATTTAATGACAAATAACCATGTTTGGCATCAAGATTTAAGAAGAATTTTTCATCTGCAAATCTCATTTAATTCTTCTACTGGGGGTATCTTGGAAGGACAACATTTTATAGCTGTGCATACACATCATAGATTAAGGTATATTCTGAGTTACCCTTCCTTCTTCATATGAGAGTGAGCTGCACCAATCTGTGTGGTCTTGCACTCTAATGATTCCATTCTGCTCCATATTGTATAGTTCAACTTTTAGTTTGCATTCTCTTGCAAGGGTAATGCTCCCTTGAAACTGCCAATTTTGTTAAAGCATTCTGGATATTTCAATGTTAGGTCATAAACTGAAGTGAAAGGAATAGTTCCTGAGCTTCATTTGTCTTGTGATGTCTGATTTATTCAAATCAATTGTTATTTGAGGTCACATGCCAGTACAACTGCAATTACTGGACCTTTAGTATCCATGAGTAGAGCATCTGTGACACCCAGAAGGATTAGTTGAACATGCACTCCAGAACTGTGGATCCTGCAGTTTTCAAACACTGGGGCTCTAGACTTCATGGTGATCCAAAAGAGAACTCCCTGCTGCCCAGAATCAGCAGTTTACTGTCCACCTGCCACTTATGAATTTATTAGCATGTTATTTGTGATCCTGCACATCATTTACAATTGTAACTTTTTTTTTTCCCATTGTTGATGCTATCTTCAGGTTTGTACACCACAAGGGCATCTGTTTTCTGAATTACCATGTGTTAATGTTGGCAGCGTACTCAATCCAGAAATTCGATAACCACTATGTACAATTAATAGTGAGATGAGAAGTCAATCAATTTCAATCCTCCCATCTCCCAGCATCCACATATGTATTTAACAAACAGTATTGGAAACCCTGAATGAATTTTCCCCTCTAACTGACTGTGTCTCTACTCCGCATCAGGATAACAGGGGTCAACAAAGCCAAGGACAAACTTTGGCACCTCTGTTCTACACTGGTTTATGCAGTTACAGAGCCAATGAAGTATTAAGAATACATTTTTAAAAATCAATAAATTTGGTAGTGGCATTATAATACAAGCATTCAACTAACAAAAGCAATTAAATTATTCCTTTGAACCCTTCACACTAGGTAAAATTGTTTTTCCTAATTGCCATTATAAATTACCTGAGTTAATAGCTAAGTGTAAATATGAAGTAAACACATAGCTACAGCCTACAAATTTAAATATGCATCATCAGGTTTACAATCTTTTTTTTATTTATTCAGTTCATTATATGAGCATCCTTCACAATTACCCTTAAATGTCAATGGTGTAATTAACAAATGTTGATATTTATTCATCAGAATACATTACACTGCAGACGAGCAATTCCTACAAGATTCACAATGTGAATGACAATAATTAGCAGGAACAATGTAGCTTTTCTTCATTTGATTACCAAATTTATACATCTGGAATTACTGCAGTCAAAGAAATATTGTTCTGAATAAAAACTTGAGATCAATGATTTCCATTTCTTTTCCAGCAGAGGCAATTAAACAATAATGTAGATTCAAAAAATCTAAAATCATGCAGGTCCAAATATAAAACAAAAATCACCTAACTTTTAACAGATGTTATATGATTACAAAAGCAAGGGAGCCTTCAACTCACTCAATTGTGAATTCACTTTCAAAGAGAACTCACTGTAAAGGGAATTCAGGGAGACAGCATTAGATTGGATAGGACAAAGTCAATAAAACAGCTGGTTTTAGCACTATTGCCACTGGACAAACTAGAAACTCTTCATTTAAGCAAATTCCTCATTTGGCATTATCCCACATGGAAATCAGGCTATGAATTTCAGACTGTGGCCTGCTGAGATTTTCCTGCATTTTCTGTTTTTGTTTGATTCCAGTATTTTGATGTTATTTATGAGTTGACTGATCTTTTAATAACTAAATTTCAAATAAAGAAAGGATTACGACTGTCTCTTCAAAGACAATATAAAACTGATCGCAACATTATAGTGAGTTGTAGTTACTGATAAATAAGGCTGTTGTAAGATCACTAGCTTGTCTAGTGTCCTCAGTGGAAAGCAAGGGACAAATGAATTATTAACCATTAAAGAAACAATTTTACTTTATTTTCCCAAATATACAGCCTATTTCTCAAAAGGTGCCAGGAATTCAATCAATACATAATCTTTTGCAGTTTAGTTTTCCAAAATATTTTTTAAAAGCTAGCCAATGACAGATGTTGGTTATTTGCTGCAGTCATGCTGCCTGTTATAAACAAAGTACCTGTATTCTTACAAAATAAGGTTTCTTTAACATGCCTATATCAATTTATTAAAAAATGATGCATGATAGATTGTCCAATTATACACCCATTGGCTAAACAAGCTTCAGGAAATAAGCCAAGCTGTTACATAATGTAATGAAGCATCAAAGATCACTTGGAAAAATCTGCTTTTTGACCTTTCTGCTATAGGTCAAAACAAGCTCTTGCACAAGATTTCATTTTTGAATCTCTCTCTCTCATGGGAAAGAGAAATTAGAAACAGTATTATGAATAAATGTACAAATGAAGAAAAAATACAAATTGACTGCATGTAGTATTAAATTAAAGCTCAGGAGAAATAAGGAAAAATTATAATTAGCTCAATGAGGGAAAAATACACATCCAAAACCTAATGACAATGGGCATAAAAGATCACTTGGATACATCAAAATCTCATTAAAATTTGGCTGCACCTTCAACTAGAATTCTCCAAAGTGATACATTTATGATATAGAACAATTATAACTTAAATTATCAGCATTAAGCCCATATCTGCTATTACTAAAACTACATTCATATATCCTTGCATAAAAATTACAATAGAGACATATCTTTATCCAACCAATCTGTTTCCCTTTAACTTCTAGCCAAGCAGTAGTGTGAATCTCATATGTCTCATTATTTAATCATCTGCTAATATGCATGAAATACACAAATAATTGTGTTAAGATAAAGAGGACATTGTCTTGTCAAGGAATTTGGCATGACGTAACATTCCTGAATTAAAAAAGTTTTGAAACTCAGTATATTTGGCTGTTGAAGCAGATTCATAATGCAATATACACTACATCATAGCATGCAGTTTTGCAATGCACTATTTTTCAAAAACTGACTCATTGGCATTTCACAGAAAACAAGACATGCATTTAGCTATCGAGTACATATCCGTTCAAGATACTTCCAGGACCTTAAGATGTGATACTGTAACATGAATTCTGCCATTGCTTACATGTTTATCAAATAAATAAATCTTCATAACTTGAAGATAGTGATGAATTTCAAATTGTATTCAAATACAACATTTCAAAAAGGCTCCATCAGCAATACAATGCCAATCATGTCACTATGTATTTGCAGGAGCAGAACTAATAGAATCTTCTACAGTAGTGTTCTTTTAATATTAGAGGCTTGTTCAAATATCTCCTATACAGTGCCATATTCAAACTTTTAAAACCAAGATTCCAAGCACAATTTCTACTTCCATTGTGTCTCCAAATTATTTTCTGTGATGAAGCATTCCATGCTTTTCCTTGGCTTGACATCATTTAATCATAATGTCTTAACTGATCTTGTCTCTCCCTCCCCTTTTACTGCTTCCACTGGCATTGATCTTCTATTTCATTTGGATTTCTCATTTTCAGTTGGTGCACAGACAATAAAAATGAGTAAAAAAACTAGATAAAATTGCTGTGATCATTAATTGCTTTTCATGAAAAAGTACAGAGCGCATTGTGTGGAATAAAATAACAAATGGGATTGGTGGAGTTGAGAGAAATAATTCACTATGACAATGTTATTTATTTTATGTTTGTGTAGCATTGTTATGACTAAGGATAAAATAACTAGGAAGAAGTTGTAATGCAAAAATCTATAAACCAAATAACATTTCACAAACATGAAGTTAATAAATCTCAGGAGAATCTTTAAGCATTACAAGGCATTTTATTTTCACATTATAATCCTTACTTCTGCAATGAAAAATGTTATAGTAAACCCCTGTTAAATTACCTCCTCTTCAATTGAGATTTTGGGCAGGATGTGGGTGGAATCAGGAAGACTCCATGGAATTTTGAAAAGAGTGGGCTAGGCCCAGATGTGGAAGTCCTGCCCCATTTCTACTAGGGCAACATAGTGGCTAGCACTATTGCCTCAGTGCCAAGGTCCCAGGTTCAATTTTGGTTTCGGATAACTGTGTGGAATTTGCATGTTCTCTCCATGTCGAGATGGGCTTTCTCCAGGTGTCCAGTTTCTTCCCAAAGTCCAAAGATGTGTAGGTTAGGTTGATTAGCCATGCTAAATTGACTCAGTGTCAGAGATATTAGCAGGGTAAACATATGGGATTACAGGGTTAGGGCCTGGGTGGGATTACTGTTGATGCAGGTTCAATGGGCTGAATGGCCCTTCTGCACTGTAGGGATTCTATGATATCCAATTTTTGACAGTAGGATCAAGAGGACAGAGGAGTGGAAATTATTCACTCAGTAGGGAAACCCAAAATTGGCAGAGCCACTGGAACTCAGTGCTGAGTCCAAACAGACTGCATTTTGGCTGTTGCAAGGACTTGAACCTGCAGTACAGGAGTCATAAGTCGATGAAGTAATCAAACACTCTTGAAGGGTAGATAAGGTCTGTATAATTGCATTAATATGAAGTTTATTTAAATCCCCTCCTCTAAAAAGACTAACTGTCTCTCAAAAGTTCATAAAACCTTCTGTTGGGCTGTGTTGATGGACAGGACTATAGCCACTGTTAGTTGGAAAAAATAGTAACATCAATACAGCTCTGTCAACATTTCACCAAGGATTACCATTATGTCAAGTTTCAAATGCTACCATGATCTCAGTGTTGAGTTCAGTTTGATTGACAGGGTCTATTAAAATTAACTGCCTTTGATATGGGATCTGAATAGAAGTCTGTATTTTGTAAGAGATTAAGCACTTGATGACATTTAAAAGCATTTGAATGAACTTTTTGAATGGGGATTCTGTTCATTATCAACTGTATATGACCGAGAGCCATATTAGATTGGTAGATATTTTTTCTTTCAAGTTCACATGGCCCCTGAGTTCTGTGGATACTAGACAAGTGTTGATAGAGTTGGCACAGAAGGTATGAGAACCATGGGTGATGGTTGGAGGCATGAGCTAAGCCACTAATTTGGTGAAGGACCATGAAGTAGTAAGGTGGTAATGAAATGCGAGTGTTAGGGAACCTAAAACTGGGACAAGGTCTCAGAGAACCAAGATGGGTTTTGTAACTAGTCCTGACATTTGCACATCCCGTGGCTCCCTAAGTACTGCTTCTGATGTTAGTAAGCCCAAATACATTCTGCACTTACTTGCACCACGCCCTCCCCAAAACACCCCTGCTAAGATAATAGAGTACTATCTTAACAGGTAGAAATATTTGACTAGATTTTTAAAAGGTTTATCTGTTATTTTGGTAAAGAAAAGCTGGAAAGGTCACAAGGCATAAACATACCATGTTAGATGACACTAAAGTATTGCATCCTGACAACAATTGTTAACTCTTCACAATGGAAGATGCAGAGACAATATTGGAAAGTGTGGGGAATCAACGATCTAATGAGTAAAGAACCTCAACTAATTATTAGTGAAGAAAAAATAAAGTTAGCAGGTCTAAAACAGATAAAGTTAAAGTTTATTTATTAGTCACAAATAGACTTACATTAATACTGCAATGAAGTTACTGTGAAAATCCCCAAGTCACCACATTCCAGCACCCATTTGGGGACACTGAGGGAGAATTTAGCATGGCCAATTCATCTAACCTTTGGACTTGGGAGGAAATCAGAGCAGCCAGAGGAAATCCACACAAATAAAAAGGACAACATGAAAACTCCACACAAAGTGACAGAAGCTATGAATCAAACCTGAGAGCCCGACGCTGTGAGACAGCAGTGCTAACCATCGTGCCACCATGCCGCCCCATAAATCCGCTTGATCTCATGTCCTGCACCATTGGATTCTAAAAGAATGACTGCAGAGATAACAGTTGCACTGGTTCTAATGTTCCAGAAAGCCTTAGATTCTGGAACGATCAAGAATGAGAAGATTACAAATGTGATTTGCTGTTCAAGAAAGGAGAGAAAAGGCAGACCAGTTAGCCTGACATTGATTACATTAGAACAGGGCAATTGGAAAATTATGAAGGCATTGCTGACAGGTTAAATAAGGGAGTTAATGGATGTAACATTTGGATTTTAAGACATTCAAAAGATCCACCAAAAAGAGATTATTACACAAGGTTAAAACTCATGAAATAGAAAACAAATAGAAACAGGAGGAGGATTCTGCTGTCATTTATGAAATCATATTTGATCCTCAAAGTCAACTTTTCCACTGTTTCTCTCTCTCTCCCCCTACTACCACCCATGACTCCCCTACCTCCCACCCCAGCCAGAATAAAAGTTGAGTCTCAGGATACTTCTTACCAAAGTGGGTCAAGCAACAAGCTACCCAACTGAGCAGCCAAAATCTGGCCTTTGTACAGCGGAGCATGCTGCTGGCTAAAATGTTGAAAAAGAATCAAAAGCCTCAAATTATTAAGTTTGAAATTTGACAATTGATTAATTTAAAACAAAGAACACTGTGAAACTGCATGTGAAGAGAAGAGTCTGTCAACAAAAGTGAACTCAACCAAAGCTAATCTTTGTCCCTGAATGTTTATCTGAAGCATTAAATTTTTAACACTAGCATCACCAAATTAGTGAAACTTTACAATAGATACCAACATGAATTATTCTGCACTCTGCAACTATTCTTGTAGAATGTAAAGAAAGCAAAAAAATTGAAAACAGAAAGTGATGGAAATACTCAGCAGGTCAGACAGTATCTATGGGATGAAAGAAACAAGGTTAATGTTTCAGATCAATGACTTTATCAATTTTGATTTTCTAGTCTCAAACTTCCTAATCTTGTCCCTTAATGAATATATACAAAGGGCAGGTTTGAGCAATGGGTACAGGGATTGTAACGTCCATTAATCCAGACCCAATGAAAGTAGCTATGCTGCTTGCTGCTTTCCTTTATTATTGTCTAACCCAGGATTGGACATGCTGATGAATGGCTAAATGCTCAAAGAGACCAAGTTTGTGTCTGGCTAACACCAATTAAAGGTAACCTGCATGGATTAAAGCCAACCTGCCCCTCTCAAAGATTTCCAGCATCTGGATTATTTTGCTTTTAACCTCCAAGAGATTTTTGGGCTGCAGCAAATATTGGAAATGTCTGAGAAACTTTGAAGGAGCAGGAAGAAACGGGAGTAGTTGTGCAGCAGACTGGAGAGATGATACCCAAGTTCTCAATTCAGCACTGGAGATTTTAATCCAGAAAGTTAGGAGAAATGCTGTATCCACAGGGAACTAGCAGGCTCTCCAGGCATATAAAATAAAGGCAGACGGCACAGGTAACCATAGAAGTTGATGCCATCAGTATTCCAAGGATTTAAGGAGGAGTGCTAGAGAAGCTCAATGACCTCACACAAGTGATCAAAGTCAGTGAATGAAATTTGAATACCCTACCAATGGCATCCTCACATTTGTCATCCCAGCATATCCCATCACAAATCTCTCTCTAACAATCAGGATTTATCTTTTCATATACCCTCATCCTCAACCACCAACCACTACTACAGGCTTCACACTCATCTCACAGCTTCTGTATACTATAGCCTTTCAGCAATGACAGGCACACTTCAACATTCTAACACTCTTCCCTCTTTCATTTAAGAAACTGGCAGCCCAAAACAGGAGGGAGCAGTCACAATCTAACAGGGTGCTCAGCATTACTGATGCAGTCAGCACAAAGGCCATGGAACAGTGTCACTGAGGTCATATATGCTCCCACCTTAAGCTCCTTTTGAAGCTGCATTTCAAACTGATGTACAGGTTGTAGATGTTGTAATCACAAACTCTCCCTTAGCCTCCCAACCCTCATCCCAAGCCCATCTTCATGCAGTTATGTTTTCAGATAGACAATAAGTCAACCAGAGGGAGAGGGGATTTTTGAGAAAGAACCACCATCACTCAAATTTAACTCAGATCACAGCATTGAACACAACTTGGAGGTTAGAATAGATATGAGATCAGGATGGAGCAAGTGGGATGCAGGGACAATATGACAAATGGATATTGCAAGTGCCAGCTCCCTGAAAAATCAAGTTGCAAATGATTTTTTCTCAGAACACAGACTTTGATGGGTGGCATACAGGAAAATACTGATGGCCATGCAAAGAAATGCCTGGTGCATGCTACAGTGCCTCGTCATTGTCAAGGAGCATAGTCGGCTGGCAGGCAATAACAGTGGGGTAGTGACAGTGGGATCATGAATGTTCTGATCCTAAGAGGTCAACTTGCCACAGAGCTTTGCACCAAGTTTGAAGCCCAGCCAAATTTATGAGGACACTTATTGACCCAACCAAAATAGCATGTCTGATGGCCAATGACCCAGCTTCCACTTCAACATTGAGATGGTATGTTGAGGAAGTGTAAAGTAGCCATTCTGAACATTTTTCACAGGAATTGGTGTCTGATGAGATCCTGAAGTATAGCCCATCAAAAGCAACAATATGCCAGTTGTCCCCTCTCTTCCTTCTTGAGTTGTTCACCAAATGCAAGTGGCAAAGACTGTACCCTCACACTGGCCAGATTGTGTAAAACACAGCAACCTACCGTGAATCATGAGACACCCTGCTGCAAGCCAAGCTGCCTATGTAGTGAAACTGTTACTTCAAGATATCAATGGTTTACCCCATGATGCTCCTCATTTCAGGCTAGTTCTCAGGGTAGGACTGCTGTTCACATCTGTCTGGGTCACAAAAAGGAGATCAGTCTCACGTACAGCCAGTAGCACACGTTACCATAACTACCTTGTGTTCCAATGGCTCAAAACTAATTGGGACAGCTGACTGGTGCAGGATAGTAGCATTATTTCTGTTACCAGGTTTATGGAAATCACCAACATGACAGTCTGTGCTCATCTTGCATCAACTGCATGAACAGAGAATGGAATCCTTTGCAGTCCATCTCCATCGAGAAACAGCACTCAAAAGGTCAGCTACATGCAATAAATGTTTCCAATACTGTGGGTAAAAGCAACGTCCCCATTCCTTCTGCTTAAAAAAGGAGCAAACAAACCCCTTCTTGGGCCACAATTACCATCCAAAAATGTACAGGTTAGGTTGAATAGCCATGTCAAATTGGTCCTTAGTGTTCTGGGGATGTTAGGGAGGGGTGTGCAGGGTAAATGTGTGGGGTTACAGGGAGAGGGCTGAGGTGGAATTGTTGTCAGTGTAGGCTTGTTGGGCTGAATAGCCTCCTTCTGCACTGTGGGGATTCTATGATATCTTCCAGATAGAGACAGAACAGCAAACAGATACACTGGCAGTGGCACTAGCACCAGTCTGGAAGAACCCCCTAGCATAGAAATTGAGGACTATGGTGACATATACAGCCATTGGCAGCACTATCCTCACCTTGCTCTGGAGGTTGCAGGTCTGATTTCAGGAGTTAGCTATATAACACCACAATCTAAGTTTCAAGCCAAGTCTGAATGCTTTTTTTTTTACTTTAATAAGCACTATACCAGAGGATATCACTGCTGTGAGGTGTAATTTTTGGTAATATTACAAATCAAAAAGTAAAAAAAAAGTGTTGTGGGAAATAAGTGGAAAGAGAAACAAATATTTAGTGGCCTAGATTCTAATATGGGTGGGAAATGGGGAGTTAAAATACACAACAGCTGTTTAGTGTCATTGCTCTCTGATACTTTCCATATCTTCAGGATGTCAGACATGCACAGATTAGAACAGAAGTGAGGGCTCATGAGAAGAGCAAGTGAGAAACAGCGAGAAGACGAGCGAGTGTGAATCAGCAAGAAGCCCTACAAATGGGAGGTAAACACAAACAGCAGCAAGCAGTAGTGATCTGGAAGGATAGTGATTTGTTACTTTTGTATTGGTATGTAATTGCACCAGTGCACGCAAGTCATTCACAGTTTGCACAATTATTGCAAACAACTTGAAAATTTAATGACAAACAAAGGATTTACAAAATAATGAGCTTTGGTAATTGGATTTTCTTACGCAGCTAAAAAAAGGTAACACCAAAAAAGCTCAAATATAAATGATAATATTCCTAAACAACCGCAGTCCTAATAAAAAGGAGTCAGTGAAAATGCAAAAGCAACCCTCAAAATCCAAAATGTAGCCCCCAAAAATCAAAACTGACTTTAAGAAAACTAAGCTAGAAAAATTTTGCCCTCAAAAATTCAAGTAAATATAATTGAGCCCTGTTCAGAGCATTACATTTTTATATTCTATCCACACAGGCACTGCACTCATTATGGATTCACAGCACAATCAAAGAAATGAGGCAAGAATAAACAGTAGGGAATTAATTTTATGATCCAAATTTCATGTGTGGAGCTACTCACATCAGAATGGTATAAATGTGCTGTAAATCTCCTGTGAGTTTAAGCAGGAACTTCACCATTGGCCCTGTCATGCATCAATGCAAAAAATGTTGGTGCCTTCATTATAATGCTTGGCAGAAATCTCAACCAGTGTTTTTATCACGGCCTAAAATGAATACTATCTTAAAAAGGTACAAGCATTTGACTAGATTTTTAAGAGATGTATTATTTTGGTAAAGGAAAGCTGCAAAAGTCATAAGATGTAAACATGCCAAGTTAGATGACACTAAAATATCACATCCTAACAACAACAATTGTAAGTCTTTACAATGGAAGATGCAGAGAAGATAGAGAAGTGTGGGGAACCTACCATCTAATGAGTGAAGAACCTAAACTAATTAATATGTGAAGAAAATATACTAAGGTTAGTGAGACTAAAACCAATGAAGTTAAATTTTATTTATTAGTCACAAGTAGGCTTATGTTAACACTGAAATGACTGACTAAAAAATCTTAGTCACCACACTTCAGTGCCTGTTTGGGTACATTGAGGGAGAATTGAGCATGGTAAATTCACAACCTGCACATCTTTGGACTGGGGGAGAAAAAGAGAGCACCCAGAGGAAACCCACACACAGGGAGAACATGCAAACTCCACACAGATATTTACCCAAGCTACAAACCAAACCTGGGTCCCTGGTGCTGAGAGGCAGCAGTGCTAACCACTGTGCCACCACGCTGCCCCGTAAATCTGTTTGATCTCACGTCCGACACCACTGGATACTAAAAGAATGACTGCAGAGATAGCAGATGCACTGGTTCTAATCTTCCAGAAAGCCTTAGATTCTGGAATGGTTCCAAGAATGAGAAGATTACAAATGTGATTTGCTGTTCAAGAGAGAAAACAGACCAGTTAGCCAGACATTGAAATGCTAAAATGTGATAACAGGGCAATTGGAAAAAGAAGAAGGTATCACTGACAGGTTAAAAGAGAGTCTATGGAGGTAGCATATTTGGATTTTAAGAAAATATTCAATAAGTTCTATCAAAGGGGTTATTACACAAAATTAAGGCTCATGAAATTAAAAAAACAGAAATAGGTGGAGGATTCTGCTCTTTCATTTATGAAATCAGAACTGATCCTCAAGGTTAACTTTTCCACTGCTGCTCACTGGGTAGCTGAATCAGAAGGTTTCAGATCGAAGTCCCATGCCAAGGTTTAAGCATAGAAATAACATTCTAGTGCAGCATTAAGGGAGTGCTTCACTGTCAGAGACATTGTCTTTCAAGTGAAACACTAAATCAAGGCCCTGCTTTTTCTCTTTAGTTGGAAGATCCCATGGCTCTACCTGGAAGAAGGGCAAAACAGTTATCTCAAGCACACTGACCAACATTTACCTCTTAAATCAACATCACTAAAAAGTATCTGGCACTTATCTGATCATTATCACTTTGCTGTTTGAGAGTTTGAACAAATTGGTTGCCACATATGTTCTCTAAATTATAAGAAGTGATTGCACGTCAAGTACTTCAATGGCTAGAAAGTGCTTTGAGACATCTAAGCCAGAATTTTCCAGCCATGCATGCACCATCACAGCTGTGAGGGTAGAGAGTTTGGCACTTCGCCAAATCTCCCTTCACTGTAGCAGGACTAGAAAATCCCAGCAGCGAAAATGGCCAGAAAATTCCACCCTTGGTGTTTGTGGAAGTCTTTCTTTGCTTCAAATTCCTCAATTCCCTCAGAGCTCAGAAACCTATTGATCTGAGCCATGAATAAACTCAATGACTAAACATTTACACCCATCAGCAAAAGAAAATACCAATAATTCAAAACTCTGGCTGAAGAATTGTTTTCTCATCTCAGTCCTAAATAGCCAACCACTTACCTTGAAGAAATGTCTCCTTGTTTCTCCTAAAGGAGGCCATCAAGCCTTTGAGAGTAATTGAAACCAAGATTAGATTCTCTTATTTTAAGCTACAGAGACAATAGTTGCATTGTATTCAACTTCTTCTCATAGGACACTCGGCTCAGAGGGATCAACCAAGTGAATCTTCATTGCATCTTTCCAAAGTTCAGATATCTGTCCTTAGGTAGGGAGACCAAAACCCCACAATACTACAGGTGTAGTCTCAAAGGTCTGTAGAATTACAGCAAGATTACATATTCATGTACTTCAACCATATTGTCTATATTCCCTACAGTTTAGAAGAAGCAGTGAAGTCAATGAAACACATAAAATTCCTAAGAGATTTGACAGGGTGGATGCTGAGACACTCATAATTCTGGAGCTAGTGGGGTAGTCGTACCAACTAAAAGATTACCATGAGTTCAACAGACATTTTCTTTTGGTAAGACGGTTATGAACCTTTGGAATTCCCTGTCCCAGAGAATAATGGATGTTCAGTCATTCAGCATTTTCAAGGCTAATACCAATAGATTTTTGGATGTGTATGAATGCAGAGGATACAGAGATAGAGAAAGAAAGCAAAATTGATATAAAGTGTCTCTAATGATCTTGCTGAACAATGGAGCAGGCTTAGCTGTATGGTCTACTCCTGTTTCTTGTGGGTTTTTTTGCCCTGTTTACACTGATGCCCTCTACAAAGGTTCAGTGATCACAGTATATCAGATATCTGACTACAATAAGTTGCTGCTTCAAAATCCAGAAAAACTTAGGACAATTGAGCAAAATGAAGAGCAGGTTCCTGTCCTTCACTACTGGCTGCATTTTGTGGATTTCTATCTTCTAATTGTCCATTTGAGATTAAAAATCCTTGCAGTCTTTATGACAGTTATTCAAGATTAGCATCTTCTGTCAGGCTAGTTTTTCCATTGAGAAATCAATTTCTTTATTTGATTGTGGCTCAGAAACAGCAGCCATGTCTTGCCACATTTTGAATTGGTCAGTAATTGTCAAAAGTAGCTAAGTAGCACACCTGTGATATCACATTACATAAAATATAAATAATGCATTCAATGTAATTATTCCTATAATCTTTGATAAGAGCAAGTTTACTTCTACCTCCTTTTAAAGTAAACAAAAATATATGGTACTGAACTCTCAAAGCTGCAACAAAATCCTACTCTCCTCCAGTTTTATGTTTATTTATTAGTATCATAAGTGAGCTTACATTAACACTGGAATAAAGTTGCTGTGAAAATCCCATAGTCACCACATTATGGCACCTGTTCAGCTGCATTGAGGGAGAATTTAATACGACCAATGCACCCAATAAGCACGTCTTTTGGACTGAGGGAAGAAACCAGAGCACCCAGAGGAAACCCACATAACACATGGAAAACATGCAGACTCCATGCAGACAGTGACAAGTCAGGAATTGAACCCAGGTCCCTAGCCCTGAGGCAGCACTGCTAACCATTGTGCCATCCAGTTCTCTACAGGAACTATCAGATGTTGGGAGAGCAATTTCAATTTGAAATTATGCTTAATCATAGTTACGAAGCCAAATCCAAAAGTATAATCTAATAGCTGGTGTGCACTTCTACCCATTAAAGGGAAACAATCTATTCTGCCTCTATTATATATCTCCAATGCTAACCACTGAGGAAAATCAATATATACCAATTTACAGATTTCCAGATACTTGCAACATTCTCTCAACAGCAACAACTTGCATTTGTATTGCTCCCTTAAAATAAAAACAATTCCTCAAGACATCACTAAAGCATGATGAAATGTGACACTGAACTATGAGATAGTCAGCCAGATTATCAAAAGCTTGATACAATTTAGGAACAAGCAACAGCATTTTCAATAGCCTCAAACTTGGAGGATTATACTAATTAGGCCAATAAGGAGTGCATTGGGAATAACCAAGGATGGGATTTTCCAGCCCCAAAGTCAATGGGGATTTAAATGAAATGCCACATCTGCTGCAAGAAAACCTCCCTGGTGAAGCCAGTGTTCAGTGAACATCCATTAGTATTGAGTTGAGTTGGTGAAGACATGGGTTTCCTCCAATGTTCCAATTTCTTCTCAGTTTAAAGATGTGCAGGTTACGCGGACTGGCCATGCAAAACTGGCTCTTAGTATCCCAAGATATATAGGTTGGGGCAGTGTTAGTGAGATAAAGACATGGGGTTATGGGTAAATCTGCATACGAGTCAGTGCAGACTCAATGGGCCAAATGCTCTCCTTCTGCACTGTAAGAATTTTATGAATTAGAATAAGCAAATATTCCCTCTGTCACATCAGACATAAAATTTGTGACTTGAAAAGAGTCATTTTGATACCGTGTTGGGGGACTGGTGGGGTCCAAATGTGAATTTCCAAGAAAGGCAAGTACAGAATCATGAGGCAACAAAAGGTCATTACTCAGGTAAAACCCCAGCTAATTCCCTATATAATTCCCATTAG
This sequence comes from Sphyrna mokarran, assembly GCA_024679065.1. Taxonomy (NCBI): domain Eukaryota; kingdom Metazoa; phylum Chordata; class Chondrichthyes; order Carcharhiniformes; family Carcharhinidae; genus Sphyrna; species Sphyrna mokarran. Next base: position 79,986,462 of record JAGIQG010000002.1, read on the forward strand.
AACATTACCTGAAAATACTTTTCAGGATACAGAGATTGTACATCAAGAATAGAAAGGAACTTGCAGTTCAGATATTGGTAAGCATAGAAATGTAAAAAAATACAAGCAGGAATAGGTCATTAGGCCCATCAAGGCTTCTCTGCTATTCATTATAATCAGGGCTGATTATCCAACTCAACACTACCTCCCTCCCCATATCATTTGATCCCCTTCATTCCATGAGTTATATTTAACTCCTTCTTGAGGACATACAACGTTTCAGCCTCATTTGCTTTCTGTAGTAGTGAATTCCACAGGGTAACTAGTCTCTGGGTTAAGAAACTTTTTCTCTGCATCTCAGTCATAAAAGGTGTATCCTGTATCCTTTGACTATGATCCTTGTTCTAGACTCCACCAATATTGGGAACTTTCTTCACGTATCTACCCTGCCTAGTCCTATAGAATTTTATGGGTTTCTATGAGATCCTCTGTTGTTCTTCTGAAAATTATATACCAGTGAATACAATTTTAAACAACTCAATTTCTCCTCATATCAATTCCAACCCAGGAATCAGTCTGGTAAACTTTCACTGCACTCTCTCTATCACAGAACATCTTTCCTTAGATAGAGGCCAAAATGCACACAATATTCCAGGTGTGGCCTCACTGAGGCCCTGCATTATTATACTAGACATCCCTGTTCCTGTATTTGAATACTTTTGCTATGAAGGCCAAGATATCATTTGTCTTCATTACTGCCTACTGTACCTGCATGCTTACCTTCAGCAACTAGTTTATGAGGACACCAAGGTCTCATTGGACATTCTCCTCTCCTAATTTATAGTCATTCAGCTAATAATATTTTTGCAGCCAAAGTAGACAATTTCACATTATACTGCATCTGCCAGTTTGTTCAAGTCACACTGAAGCATCCTCCTCACAGTTCACCCTCCTACCCAGCTTTGTCTCAAGCACAATCTGAAGATATTACATTTAATTCCATCATCTAAATCATTTTCTGCAATCTCAATATGCTGCCACAAATCCCACGTTTTAATTTTACATGCAAGTATCTTCTGTGGGACCTCATTGAGAGCTTTCTGAAAGTCCAAATAAATTACATCCATTGGTTCACCCTCATTAACTCTACTAGTTACATCCTTGAAAAATTCCAGTAGATTTGTCAAACATAAGTTTTTCTTTTGCAAGTCCATGCTGACTCTGTCCAATTCTAGCACTGTTTTCCAAGTGCCCTGTAGTGAATGCTATGCTACAATGTCAAACCTTGAATACATTACTGCCTTTCAATATTGCAGCTATAACCAGTGATTAAATAAAATGTGGGGTTTAGCAGAAGTCCAGCTATATTACTGAGGTTAAGTTGCAGTCACATATGGAACAGTAAGTGGAGCTGTCCAGCTGTAACTATTTACCTATAGCTTAGCTGTGAAGAATGAAGAGTGGGAATGGTAAAGCGACGATATTAGTTTGTTTATTTATAATATAAAGTACCAAAAAACTAAGCTGTCTCCTGCATTTAAATATTAGCACCACCTTTGAACCTGATACTGACTTGTAACACAAAACTGTCACAGCCTGCACTGCGGAAGTCCAGTCTATTTGGCCTCTTATTTAATTCCCCGGTCAGATATATTTACATATCGAAAGGGAATTTAGAACATTTTGTTGTCGGGAACTCCCAGTTCATCAAACTTGCTTCGGAATAGTTCCTGTCTTGAAAACGAACAGCCAAAACAAAAACCGACTTGCTGACAGGTTGGAGCAAAGCGGGCAGCTCACCTGTTGGACGTAGTCCTGTACTTCCTCCATTTCTTTGAATGAGGATTCACCGGGGGTCAAGCCATAAAACATCAGCCTGGCCCCCTGCGAAAAAGTCAAATTGGACTGCAGATGTAGCACCATGTTCGCTGGAGGACTAGGAGAGAAACTCTGGACTCTCTCTCGCTCACAAGTGTTTGCAAATGGATCCGCTTTGTGGGAGACTGGATCTGGAGGCAAAGAATAATTCCTAATCACGCAATGTCAGGGAGGAGAGCAGGAGGCGGGTCGGAGCCGGGTAATTTCCAATCATTTACACGGGTGAGTGGCTGGTGCAACATGACGTGCCGCTGGCTCGCACAGTAAACACGAGTTGCATCATTAACTAGATCCTTATCTCACTAAATGCATAATGACTTTGTTTACATGTTATATTGACCATTTCTTTCACCCTTTTAAAAAGTTGCACTATTAACAAGATCATTATCTCACTAAATGCATAATGATTTTGATTACATGTTGTATTGACCATTTCTTTCACCCACACAGGAGAAGCAGTAGAAAGATTTACAAGCTTGGTAGGGGGATCCACAGTAATACATTACTTTGATGTATTTATTGTCGCATGTATTGGGATATAATGAAAAGTATTGTTTCTTGCAAAGTATAACTTTCATAAAGTATAGAGAGGAGAAGGGAAGAATACGGTGCAGAAAATAGTGTTGCAATTAAAGCTAAGTTCACAAGGGAAAGCTGTCCTTGAGTAGGATGGTACTTGATTTCAGACTTTTGAATCTTTTTCCTTATGGAAGAAGGTGGAAGCAAGTATGTCACAGATGCATGGGATCCTTGATTACGCTGGCTGCTTTTCTGAGGCACTGGGATGTGTAGTCAGAGTTAATGGATGGGAGGCTGGTTTGCATGATGGGCTATGTTCACAACCCTTTGTAGTTTTTTACGGTCTTTGTCAGAACAGGAGTTATATCACATTGTGACACATCTGGAAAGGATGCTTTCTATTGTACATTCAGAGCTGGGACTTCTTATTTTCTATAGAGGACAAGGTCTGATTGGTGATATGGTAAAGATCTCCTGTGGGAGAGTCCAAAAGGGGACATAATGGTCAAATAAGAAATTCAGAAGTAACCTCTTTACCCAGAAAGTAGTTAAAACATTGGGCCTGCTATCACAAAAAGTAGTTAAGAGAGAATGGAATAAAAGGATATATTGATGAGGTTAAGGAATAGAGTGGTTATGTAGAGAACGTAAATGCAGGTTAGTGAGAGGGAGGATCTGAAGAAAACCAGTAGGGCAGTCTAAAATGTTGTTGGAGAAATTGATGGGAGTGAATGTCAATAATTCCCAGGGCCTGATAATCTATATCCCAGAATTCTTAAGAAGTAACCCAAGAAATAGTAAATGGATTTATGGTCATCTTCCAAAATTTTATAATATCTGTAACAGTTCCTGTAGATTGGAGAGCACTTAACATAAGCCCCTGTTTAAAAAGGGAGGTAGAAAGAAAATAGGGAATTAGAGACTAATCAGTCTAACATCGATAGTGGGGAAAATGCTAGTGTCCATTGTAAAAAAATTTAATACAAGAGCATTTAGAAAACAGTGGCATGATCGGACAGAGTCATCATGAATTTACAAAAGGAAAATCATGCTTGATAAATCTATAGGAATGATTCAAGGATGTAACTAGTAGAGTTGATGAGGAGGAGCCAGTGGAGTTTCAGAAGGTTTTTGGCAATGTCTCATATCAGAGATTAGCATATAAAATTAAAGTGCTCGGAATTGGTGGTAGTGGATTAAGATGGATAGAACATTGATCGTAGACAGGAAACAAAGAGTAGGATTGAATGGATCTTTTTCCAAGTTGCAGGCAGTGTCTAGAGGAGTATGCCCAGGGTCAGTGCTTGGACTCCAGCAATTCACATGTTAATGATTCAGATGAAGAAATAAGTGTAATATCTCCAATTTTGCAGATAGCACAAAGCTGAGTGGGAGGGTGAGCTGTGGGAAAGATGCAGAGATATTTCAGTGTGATTTGGACAAACTGAGTGAAATAGCAAATGAATGGCAGATGCAGATAAATATGAACATAACAACTAGGAGCAAGATTAGGCAATTCAGCCCCTCGAGCATATTCTGCATATAATATGATCATGGCTTATCTCATGTTGGCTTATCTCCACCTTCTTGCCTAATTGCTAGAACCCTTTATCGCTCTGTAATTTAAAAGCCTATCTATCTCCTCAATTTTGTTCAGTGTTCCAGTGTCCCCCACACTCTGGTGAAATTAATTCCACAGATTCACGAGCCTTTGACTGAAGTATCTCTCTCTCATTTCTGATTTAAATCTGCCATCCCTTAGCCTAAAACAATGGCCTCCTGTTCTAGAATATCTGACAAGGGGAAACATCCATCCTATGTCTACATTGTCAATCACCTTTAGATCTAATGTCCCTCAATTGGATTTTCCTTCATTATACTCATTTCTACTGAGTAGAGCCCTAAGCTGCTCAACATTTCATCACAAAACCAGTTCATAATCTCTAAGATCAATTCAGTGAACCTTCTCTGAACAGTCACTGATACATTTACATTCTTCCTCAAATAAGAGGACAAAAACAATGTGCAGGTGTCATCTTACTGATGCCGTATACAATTGCAACAGCATTTCCCAACTTTAATACTCTATTCCATGAGCATTGAAAGCCAAAATTCCATTTATCTTCCATGCTGCACTTTCTTTCTAACTTTCTGTAATTTGTGCACAAGGCCATCTCAATCCCTCTGTACTGAAGCATTTTAAAATTCAGATAATATAGTTACCTTTTTATTTCTTAAACCAAAATGAATAACCTCACAACAACAAAGGTTAAATTCTGTCAAATTTTGGCTCAGTAACCTAATTTATCCATATCCATTTGTAAATTTCTCATTTCTTCATTGCAACTTGTTTTAGAATCATCTGCAAATTTGCTGATTGTACATTCTATCCTTGAATCTAAGTCATTAATAAAAATTGTAGATAGTTGGAGTCCAAAGACCAAACCCTGTAGCCCATCACTAGTTACAGCTTGCTAACCAGAAAAAGACCCATTTATCTTCATTTTTGCTTTCCATTGGTTAATCAGTCTTCTATCTAAGCTAGTATATTACCTCAAACCCAAGGGATCTTTCCTTGTGTATTTACTTTATCAAATGTGTTCTGGAAGTACAGGACCCCATTACCCACTTTGCATGTTACATCTTCAAAAAATTCCAGAAAATTAGTCAAACACCATTTATTCTTCTTAAAACCATGCTGAAGCTTATGGATTCCATTTTGAGATTCCAAATGTCCCATTACTACTTCCTTGGATTCCAATAACTGACATTAAACTAACTGTCTATAGTTTCCTACTTTCTCCCATTTTAACACAGGCATTTCATTAGTCTTTTTCCAATCTACTGGAACCTTTACAAAATCCAGGGAATGTTGCTTAAAAAAAAACAATGCCTCCACTATCTCTACTTCTACTTCCTTTAAGACCCTAGGATGTAAGCCATCAGGTCCTGGGGACTTGTGTGCCTTTAGTTCCAGTAGTTCTCAGTAATTTTTCCGTAGTGATGGTGACTGTTTTAAGTTACCCCATTTCAACAACCTCTGCATTACTTGTTACTATTGGGATGGTTTGAGTGTCCTCCACCATGAAAGCTGAGATAAAATATTGATTTAGTGTCTCTGCCATTTCTGTGTTCCCCATTATTGTCCTCTAAGAGACTACTGTTGACTTTAGCAAATCTCTTCCTTTGTATATAGCTACATGACAGGATAGTGTGGAATTTTAGGTTGCATGGGATCCAGGGAAAACAAGCAAAATGGATTCAAAATTGGCTCAATGGTAGGAAGCAGAGGTGATAGTTAAAAGTTGTTTCTCAGACTAGAGGCCTGTGACTAGTGGTGTGCCTCAGAGGTCAGTGTTGGACCCTTGTTATTTGTCTTCTATATAAATGATTTGCATGTGAATGCACAAGGCATGGTTAGGAAGCTTGCAGATGATAATAAATTAGGAGGTATCTTTAACAGTAAAGAAGGTTATCAAAAATTACAGGGGGATTTTGATTAATTGGAGAAGTTGACTGAGGATTGGCAAATAGCTTTCAATACAGATAAGCATTGAGGTATTGCATTTTGGAAGTCAAACCAAGGTAGGACTTATACAGTGAATGGTAGGGATCTGGTGAGTGTTGAGGAACAGCAGAACCTAGGAATACAAGTACATAATTCATTGAAAGTGGAGTCACAGGTAGACAGAGTAGTGAAGGAAGTGTTTAGCACACTGGCTTTCATCAGTTAGGGCATTGAGTAAAGGAATTAGGACATATTTTACGTTGTATAACTCATTGGGGAGGCCGCACTTGGAGTACTATGTACAGTTTTGGTCACTTTGTTATAGAAAAGACATTGATAAACTGGAAACAATGCAAAGAAAATTTACCACTATAGTGGGCCTGAGTTATAGTGAGTGGTTGGCTACTCTAGGCTTTATTCTTTGGAACAGAGGAGAATGAGGGATGACTTTATTGAGACATATAAAATCATGAAGGGCATAGATAAAATGAACGTATATAGTCTTTTTCCCAGGGTAGGGGAATTGAAAACTAGAGGTTTACGATAAGAGCAGAATGATTTAAAAGGAAACTGAGGGGCAACTTCTTCACATAGAGGGTGGTGTATATATGGAATTATCTGCCACAGTAAGTGATTGAAGCAGGTTCAATAGCAACATTTAAAAAGCATCTGGATAAGCAGATGGATAGGAAAGGATTGGAGAGATATGGGCCAAACATGGGCAATTGGAGTTAGCTGGGAGGGCACCATGGTTGGCATGAACCAGTTGGGCCATGGATCTGCTTCTGTAATGTATTGTTGTATGACACTATGATTCTGTATGCTTATAAAATCTTTTACTATCTGCTTTTATATTTTGTGCTAGTTTTCTTCCATAATTTACCTTTTCTCTTTTTAATTACTTCTTTAGTAACCCTCTGTAGTCTTCAAAAGTTTTCTAATCATCCAGCCTCCTACTGATCTTTTCAATATGGCATACCTTATTTGCTTTTATTTCATCTTTAACCACCTTGCTGAGCCATTGATGTATTTTCCTCCTCTTACAATCTTCCAGTCTGAAATATTTTTTTTAGTTGGGAGAAATCAAATATCTCCTTAAATATCTGTCACTGTTCATCACTGTCCTACCTTTCAGTCTTTCTGCCCAGTCCACTGGGGTCAAATCTGTCCTTGTGCCCATGTAAATACTTTAGTTTAACACCAGAATACAAGTGTGGGACTCAAGTTTATTGCCCTGAAACTGAATTTGAAATTCAAGTATGCAGTGAACTCTCTTCCCTAGAGGATCCTTTGCTACAAAATCATTAATTAATTCCATCTCATTAAACAATACTAAATGAAAAATAAGTTGCTCCCTGATTGATTCAACAACAAATTGTTTGCAGAAACAATCTCTGATATACTCTATGAACTCTCCCTCAAGGTTATGCTTGCCAATTAGATTAATCCAGTCTATATGCATATTAAAATCGTGCCCAACTATTGTGGTACCTTTCTTACAAGCTTTCAGTATTTCCTGTGTTGGACTGTGAACTACTATTAGAGACATATAGATTATTCCTACCAGGGACTTTGTTTCCTTGCTATTTCTTATTCAGGGCTGGAAAATCCCACCCTATGTCTTACTGTCCAATGCTAATATAATTTCTCACTACAACGCTAATCTCTTCCTTTGCTAACGAAGCTGTGCCATCTCTTACTCCTTTCCATCTATCTTTCTGAAATACTGAGTACCCTTGGATATTCAACTCCCAGACCTGATCTCCTTGTAACTATGTCTCAGTAATTGCCACTAAATCAAATTATGTTGTAACCATTTGCAATATAACATTGTTAATTTTATTCCAAATGCAGTGTACATTCAGATACTTAGGGTGAGATTTTCCAGCCATGCGCGCTCCAAGACTGGAGTCAATGGACCTTTGCATGGTCCGTGTTTCACCTGCTACATTAGCCTCATCATTAATCTATACTCCTACCTTCTCCTTATACTTTGATTTTTTAAAAATCTATGTGCAGCTGAACACCCACCCCTCCCCCAATTCAAACTCTGGTTTTTATTTTAAAATCCTATCCAGAGCCATAGTTATTCAATTTGCCTTCACACTGGTCCTAGCATGATTGAAATAAAGCCCATCCCAAAGGAACACTCCCTCTTTCATGATATTAATGTCCCATGAAATCAATTCCATTTCTTCCACACAAACCTTTGAACCACATTTACCTCTTTAATCTTATTGACTGTGTGCCAATTATCCTGCGGCTCCAGTAGTAATCTGGAAATTATAAGCTTTGTAGTTCTACCTTTAAATTTAGCACCTAGTTGCTCATATTCCCTCTACAGAAACTCCTGCCTCATTCTATCTATATCATTGGTACCTACGTGGACCATAACAACTGGATCTTTCCCCTCCAACTCCAAGCTTCTTCACAGCCCAGATGAGAAATATTTAACCGTGACACCAGATAAGTAAGAGAGCCTTTGGGACTCTCTATCCCGGCCACAGAGAATAGTATCCATTCTCCTAACAAACGAACACTTACTACAACTTCATCTCTCTTTTCACCCCCACCCCCACTTGAATGACTCCCAGTACTATTGTGCTTTATTCTCCCTACAGTCCACACTCTCCTCCCTGCAAAGAACAAGAATCTCAAACTTGCTGGACAAAGTCATGGGCCGAGGTTCCTGCAGTATGACCTCTAGGATCTGCCTTACCTCCTGCCCCTGACCACTGACTGAATTCAATGTAGTTAATGTAAGGGATAACTGTGAGGTTATCCCACCTTGGTAGCAATAATAGAATAACAGATTATTATCTAAATGGCGATAGATTGAGAGAGGGGATTGTGCAATAAGACCTAGGTGTCCTTTTATACCAGTTGTTGAAAGTGAGAGTGCAGGCATAGGTGAAGAAGGCAAATAGAATTTTGGTCATCACAGTGATTTACATCTATACATACTGGCAAACATTGATAATAATTTACATGCATTTACATTGCGGTCTTTCCCAAAATTTCACATCATATTCCAAATGTGATGTGAGAAAACACTTTTTCACACACACGTGTTTCGGATCTGGAATGCATTGTCTGAAAGTCTAGTGGAGGCAGGTTCAATCGAGACATTCAAAAGGGCATTAGATGATTACTTGAATAAAAACAATGTGCAGGTACAGAGAAAGCCAGGAAATTGGCAACACAAGATGATGCCCGTTTGAAGAGCTGGTGCAGATACGATGAGCAAAATGGCCTCCTTTGTGTGATTCTGATTATACACTCTGATTATGCAACAGTTCTACAAATTTGAACATCAGCATGATTATTCCAAAATAGTGAGCCAGTAAATAATATCAGAGAATGTAATTTAACCTAGTGTAAATTGATTATTGATGAATGATTGTGTAAATTGCCATTCTCTTGTCTTCAAACATAGGATGCCAATTACCTTTTTATTTGCACAACGTTGAGGTATTCATTATAACAATAAATATTTTATTGTAGTTATCATGCTGCAACAATGTGTTGATACCTATTCTGTTTTTGCCATTTTTCATCTTTGGTGTTGAACTCGTAGATGTGATTGGCGCAACTCGTGGGTTGAAGGGCCTGTTTGTGCTGTATTGTTCTATGTTCTAACTCAATAAGCATTGATAAAACAATCCTAAAAGATTGTCACCGTTAGGAAGTTCAAATAAAATGAAAAGACTGGGATAAAAAGAAACTGATAGGGATTTAGCTGGACTGAGGACTTGTGAAATGCAGATTAGCCTAGTAACAAGATGACACAGATAATTTGTTAAGCAAAATGGAGATTGGCAGTCTAGAGACCAAAATCAAAGCCACACTCAGTTGCAAAGCAGAAGTCTCAGAATCAAACGATTGAGCAAAGGAAGTAGCAAAAGTCTGTCTGTATTAGACCGCAATAATTCTACTCCAGCTAACAGAAAGGTTCCCAAAAAAAAACTATAGGTCTTGTGATGTAATTATTTGCTGGGATTGGCTTATAGTTTTTAAACATATGGGATATTGTTTTGGGGAAATTGTATTCTTGGAGTTTAGGAAAATAGATAGATTTAGACGAGGCCATGTGGGGGGGTAATATAAGAATATCGTTTAGGTAACCGTTATTGCAGGTAATTGTGAACATTGTTCTTTTGCCTTTCTTGTTGCATGTTTTAAAGTTTAATACATGTTCTCTTATTCAAATAATTTACAACAAGATTAATGCCTTTCCTCCCATGCTTTCATATCTTTTCTCACTTTTTTTTCCAAGTCGCAAAAATAAATAGTTAAAAACAAGCATTCCAAGTTTCCTTTCTCGGATTTGGTTGCCCCCGCATTGAACATCAGTGGAGTTCAGAACATTGTCTTCACTTAGCATCATTACAACTTTAAAATCCTGAATTTAAAAAAATGTCATTCTGTAAGATATTAATAAAAAGAATGTGAAAATCAGTTAATAACTAATAACTTCAGATAAAAATGTAAGGGCAGCAATGGAACAAAGAGAAAACTCCTACAAAAAGGAGAATGTCAACTCGCAATGGGACGAGCACACATACTTTAGGATAAAAGATGGATTTGGCATCATCCACAATCTCTAAGTGAAAAAACAAACAGATGTTAACACTTTAGTGTAGCATGGTTACCAAAGAGAGCATTTATTGCTGCAATGGACAAAGTTCGCAATGAAACAATCTACACATAATTAGCACATTTAATCACTTAATTTAAACACTTCTTATTATTCCAGCAGAGCAAACTGAACTTTTGTAGCACAGAATAATTTTCCTACATTAATTGGAAGGAATACAATATCAATTCTTGCAAGCATCACCCTTTTACGGTGGCATGGTGGCACAGTGGTTAGCACTGCTGTCTCACAGCACCTGGGTTGGATTTCTGGCTTGGGCATCCTGTCAGTGCAGAACCTGCACATTCTCCTTGTGTCTGCATGAGTTTCCTCCAGGTGCTCCAGTTTCCTTTCACAATCCGAAAGATGTGGCATTAGGTTCATTGATCATACTAAATTCTCCCTCAGTGTACCTGAACAGGCGTTGGAGTATGTCAACAAGGGGATTGTCACAATAACTCCATTGCAGTGTTAATATAAGCCTACTTGTTACACTAATAAAGAAACTTAAATTTAAAAAGAAACTGCTGAAAAAAATAACCACCATGGATTTTTCCCTAACGAGATTATACTGATTTGTTTCTTGGCAATGTTACTAATTGTAATAAATTCTTTATAATATGCAGCCAATACAATTGTCTTAATTTTGTTTTGGATCAGCTAAATAACAAATATGCACAACGCTTGGAATTTCTTTTTTTCAGGTTCTTCTCATGAGGCTTAGAGCCTCATTTTGCAGTAGTTTGCTGAATAATCTCAGTTTTCTCCTCTTCCCTTTGGCTAATGGCTGTCATATTCATCTGTAGATTGGCATGGTTACACATTGCTTAGCACTGTGGCCTTACAGTGCCAGAGAGCAGGTTCGATTCCCAGCTTAGGTCACTGTCTGTGCAGAGTCTGCATGCTCTCCCCAAACCTGCATGGGTTTCCTCCAGATGCTCCACTTTCCTTTCATAGTCCAAAAGACATGCTGCTTAGGTACATTGACCATGCTAAATTCTCCCTCAGTGTACCTGTGCTTGAGAATTCTGATTAATTCAAAATACCCAACATGAGGATAATTAGCAGCTAATGTTTTAAAATGTGGTTTGTGAATAATACAAAATATGTAAGTAACACTTAATGTCTCTAAGAAATGTTTTTAACATGCCATTAAAATGAAAGATGTATTCATGAAAGATATCAGTGCAAGTCAGGCACAAATAATGCAACAAAGTAAATTGCCAATGCATATCTAAGCCGGGGAAAATAAATCCAAAAAATAAGGTGCCTTCAATAGAACCAGTTTAAATTGGTTGGGGAAAATGCTGAATCATAAGAGAACTTCCGTAAAACAGACTGACTAATAATAGAGTTATATTTGAAGGTGTCAGGGAATTATTGATTGAAAGACGTGATCAGTAGATTGACAGATCAGTGAATGAATAAAATTGCTGCTAATTAAGTGCTGGGAAGATTAATTTGATTTTTAAAAAGTACAACTATTCTACTTTTTTGGCATGGAATCTGAGATCTTTGCGAAAAGTCTGCTAACACATTAGCTGTATAAGTGGAACCATTGATCTCTCATTTTGGCTAAAAAGGAAATTTGTCTTGTCCTCATGATATGTTTGTCTGAAAATTGTTTATGTATAATGTTTTTGATTCTAATATTTCAATGTTTTAATAAAAACTAATTTAATGGAGGAATTTCATTGAACTGAATAAACTTTTTTTGCCTTTGTGAAATTCAATATTTAATAAAAAGACGTAGTCGTTAAATTAGTCAGGCCATCTAAAAGAATTTCTACAATAGTACCCAAACAGGCGCCGGAGATTTTCACAGTAACTTCATTGCTGTGTTAATGTAAGCCTATTTGTGATACTAATAAACTTTAAACTGAACTTTAAGAATATAGATATTATCTGTGATGTGTTTTGACGTGATGGCTGGAATTTTACCGGCCTGCCCACCATGGAATTGGAGTGGGCGAGTGGCAGAGAACGGGAAGGTTCATTGACCTCAGGTGGCATTTTATGGTTTTGGGACGAGCGTGGCTGTACAATCCTGCATAAGTCATTGCATTAGTGCCTATATTATTTTACACTAATAATTGTGCCTAAATTAACATCATTAACATAGATTATACAGACTGTTTAACTACGGCTTTTTTTCCACATGTAATTAGGTCCATACTTGACCAACATTGAGCATGCATTCGGCAGGTGGTGCGAGTACAGCTCTTGGATGTTGATTCATGGGTTGCCTGGTACCTCATGTCGTAAATGAGTGCTTTATGTGGACCATCTGAAGGGCACCATGACAGCTCAGAGACTATCGATGTGGCTGTGCAGACACTTGGAATTGGGCCGGTGTCGGCGGGAGTTTGCGCGTTCTCCCCGTGGTTGCGTGGGTTTTCTCCGGGCACTCCGGTTTCCTCCCACAACCCAAAAATTCGCTCTTAGGCTGATTGGGAAACAAATGGTCCCTATAGTGAGAGTCTTCCATATTAGGAATAACCTAAATCTATAATAGGATAATGGAATTGCTACTATATAGTTATGACGGCGGCGTGGGCTCGTTGGGCCGAAGGGCCTGTTTCCCATGCTGTGTTGCTCTTAAAAAAAAATTATAACATTGTTGTTTGTGGGGCTTAGCTGTGTGCAAATTGGCTGCTGTGTTTCCTACAACACTTTAAAAAGGCTTAACTGACTGACTGTCAAGCAATTTGGTCATGAAAAGCACAAGTATTTCTGCAATTTTTTTATATAGTTCCCTTACTTGAGGCAAGACTTTTATACATACTCTGCCAACTGGAGAGATTGACACAGTCTGAATGGTCATTTCCTCAATCAATACAACACTGTGATTGTCCAAAAAAGACACATTTTAGGTTGAACAGAGGAAATATTTTCGCTTTTTCTTCAACAGTCTACTCTTTGAGTTGGAACACTTCCCTGTCAGTTCGCTCCTGCATCTTGGAATCAGTTCAATATTTGATAATATTTATTCAGCCAAGACAAAACAATTTTGAGTGATGTGAAACTTTGAGTTTTATTACTTGAACCACTGTATTGTCTTCAGTTCACACAGTTACAATTTTAGTTTAGTTGCTCCTGAAAATAACTTACTTCTATGAGCTATATGGATTTATTTGATTGATAACAGATGCCTTCAGGTTCCTCTAACTTGAACAGTTGAAGGCAAAATACTTCTACCCTAAAGTTCTGATATAACATGCATCCATTTTGACTATTTATTCTCAGACTTTCGTATATCATGCTTTGTGTTTTTGCCCAGTTTAGACATTCTTAACTTCCAAGATATGAACTTTATTCAACACATACTTTGAAATTAACCTTCTATTTTTAAAATGAGCAATGTGCTGCTGGAAAAATGGCCAGCAAAGGTCAGATAACCTGTCTTGTGTATTAAAAAGCTGCCTCATTGTCTGATAAGGCAAAAAGAGTACATTCCAGACTAAGGCGTGTCAGCTGCACTTATCCGGAAGGCATTCTTGATTGAATGCATTTTTTCCCTGAAACAAACAAGACAGTTGTCTTCACCCTCTCAGCATGAAAGTCTTCAAACAATGGTGTGGCTAATCAATCCAAGACCATCACTATAATTAGAAAAGGAACTGCAAAGGTGAGAAATCACATGGTAAAGCAGCCATGTTTGGCCCTTTGTACTTTTTAAATGCCGACTGCAGAAAGTAAGATATAGCAGCAGCAATGATACCATCTGTATCATTAAGAACCGGAGCTTGCAAAACCATGTGGTCTCCAAGTTTGTTGCTTTTTGGGTCCATCGACACAGCAAACTGACCTTCTGGTCCCAAAATGACGAGAAATTAGCTATGTGACCTGCAGAAAGGCCATCACTTTGAGAGAACCCCACAGAATAATTGTGGCTGTAGAATTCACCAAAACTACACTTCAAGATTGAGGGCATCTTTTCATCAGTCTTCCAACACATGTTTTCCAGAATAAGACAATCTGAACTTTTTTATATATAACTTTAAAAGCACGTTTCTCTGTCATTGTTTGTGTCGGCTTGTGTAATTGAAAGTTGTAGCATGAGTTTTTGGGTTGAGTATCTAAATAAACAATCATCTTAATGTAAACCACAAAAACTTGCTGCTGCTGGTTAATCAAATCGCCCACACACTCCAGGATTAAAATGCATGCACATATCCTCTTAAAAGTTTACTGAATATGGATGGTTGGGAAAGGAACAGGGATTTCAGCAATTCTCGTTCAATATTTTCACAACATTTAAAACTGTAGTCACAAGCAGCTAAGCATATCTCCTTCTCACAAACACGCACATTTACTAAATCAGTGATATATTGGGGTTTCATAAATTACCTATGAATATTCTGTCACACATCAAATTCCAGTCAATTAACTATCCAAAGTGTGTATGAGCCTTCACGAGCACCTACTACCAATTTGAAGAGAGAAAACAATTGGTTATCTCCTTATCCAAATTATAATTATAATTATACATTGAATTATAATTGAACAGAGCAGATCCTAAATCATAGAATCCCTAAGTGCAGACGGAAACCATTCAGTCCATTGAGCCTGCAGCAATGACAATATCCCCGTGATCCCACACATTTACTCTAGTAATCTCTCTGATACTAAGGGCCAGTTTTTTGCAGGGCCAATTACCATAACTCTAACAGATTGGGAGAGAACGTGCAAAGCCCAGACAGACAGTCACCCAAGGCTGGAATTGAACTCAGGCCCCTGGTGCTGTGAGACAGCATGCTAACCATTGTGCTACTGTGCCACCCAGGAGAGGGGGTAGAAGAAAAATGAGGAAAATGAGTTAGAAAAGTTAATCTAATACAGAAAGCAAACTAAAAAGAGGGAAAATTTGAATTATGAGAAAGAAATAAAAGATATAAAGAAAAAGTTTAATTATTTAAACATGTTTCAATCTCCAACAGTCATTTAAATTTGAAGGAATAAGGCTCCTCACTTGTAAAAATTAATCTTTGCTCCCTCAGAAGTCGTTTGGCAATAATCAAGACTTTACTGGTTTATCTTGATCCTATAAATATTTTAAAAGGATTAATTATTCTGGAATGGGCAATCTGTAACTTGTTAGGTTAGGGCCTGGTTTGTATCTATGAGGTAATTATGGGAACTTATCGCCATTGAATGGATTTGAATGGCTGGATTCCATTTTCATTTTCATTAAACATTTGGAGGAGCAAGACATCTCGGATAGAATATCTAAGGCTCCATGTCTAACTGCTCATACAGTCAGCAGTATGATCTGCAAAAAAAATAGTGAGGGCTTTCAGCCTCATCATTACTTTTGCAGGAAATTTTGCAGCCCATTTTAAAATGCGTCCTTGCACTGTCGCATAAATGCTTTGATGCTTTGTGCCACCTAGTGGAGAGCTATAAATTTGCAGTGACAATATTCCATCGACTGATTCTTAATTCAAATAAGTTTCCAAAGTGGAGACCACTGGCTTAGCCACAGGAGTGGAAGAGAAAACTGGAGACCACTTACCTGCACATTACTCTGATGTATCTTGTAACATAGCTATTGACAAAGGCACATTAAGAAAATAATGAACACCCATGTATATAACAACCTGAGGACATTTCAAAGGGCTTTACAGTTACTTAAGTACTTTGGAAGTATAGTCATTGTTGTGACGTAGGGAAATGGCATCCAATTTGTATACAGAATGCCCACAGAAAGAACAATGAGATAATCACCGCATAACCTGCTTTGAATGTTGGCAGTTGTGGAATAAAGATTGGCAAGGACAAGAGGGAGAACTCTCCTGCATCAAATTGTGCCATGGGATTATTCATATTCCATCTAAGAGGGCTTTGTTTTAATGTTCCACAAGCGAAAGATGATATTGTCAGCAGAACAGTACTCCACTGAACTAGCAGCCTCTGTTATATATTGAAATGTTGAGTGGAGGGGCTTAAACCCCCACAATTTTCTGATTCAACAAGAGCCAAGGCTGGAGTCAAGCACATCAGTCTACCTCTCATATCCAATGAATTGACCATAACCTTGGAGCCATGAATACAGTTGCTTACAAAATTGCGGATAGGAATAAAAAAAAATTCACTGATAATTAATTTGATTATCATCAGTTGTCACCAAGTTAATCTTGTTTTTGGCATTGTTTTGAGACGTTAACTTCAGCCAGAATTAAGTGAGAGTGAAGTATACTCAGATTTTAGAACAAGTGCTTTCATTTAACAACAACACAGTTTGAGTGTTAACTGTTCATTTTACACACTGAGAATTAAACAGCCTTTCAACAATCACAATTGATTCACAGTCACCCTAGTGCCAGATAGAAAATGTCAAAATGATACTCTGCTTCAAATTGTGTTTACAATGTCACTTTATTATTGAAATTTTATAATGAAATAAATGTGAAAAAGATCCAGTACACCATTGTTTAAATAATGCTAAATAAGTTTTACCAAGGTTTAATACTTAGCATTGCAGCAGATATAATGCTTTGTCAATGTGAAGATAGCTTTCATTTTCAGACAAATATTCAATCATTTTAAGTCCTCTGGCATCAAAACATAATTTTACTTGAACATTTTATTTTAAATAGAAATGTTATGGCTAGCTATGAAATAATACATATCTCTCTCTTAGTGAGGTTGGCTATACCTATGATTATTTGTTCACGAATGAACTAGCCAGCCTCACTGGTGGATTGTATTCTTACTATTTATCAATTTTGACAATGACATTGTCTGTGTTTACAGACAAAAAAAGCCTTCTTGAAAAATTACACATGGTTTTAAATTGATTTTGAACCAATATTCACAAACATGGTGTGCCAAAAATACATGTAGTGGTCCAAATAAGACATAGAGCCACATGGATTCCGTATTAATCTATCCTTGACCGTTCATGTATAATGAGGAGGATGTGGTTCCCTGTTTCGTGTGGGTTGCTATGTACATTTTGACCCACTCCATACTGTATGTGTGAACATTAATTCCAAACCAATTCAGAACCACAAGTATTTAACCATGAGTCTTTGACATATTTTTATATATCAGGTACACAATCATTTTTATTGGTTTTGCCAACGAGTTCTTGATTAAATTGATTTAATGAGCATGTTTATGAAATTAGAAAAGGAGAATAAATGGGAAAGTAATTTGCAGGATTATTCCATGTAGTTAGATCCTTCAGTGTTAAATTATTATTCAGTGGTTTTTAACAGATACTATTTATGTCTTTCCCCTATGATCAGTGCTTCGGGAATTCAGTCTCTGTTAGTCAGAATTTCACACGCTAAAAAGTAAATCCAGCTTTTATAACACCAGTATTTATTTTGGAAGCAGGCCAGACTGTCTGCAAAAGCTTACAAAAATTCAAGGCTGGCAGCTGAGAAACAGGCAAATATCAGTATCATAATTAAGAAATTAACCTTCATCAGTAGTCCTTGGAAATATTACATTTCGTATTGAATATTTCCGAATTGCATAGAAGTGTTGAAATTGAATATAGGAGAGAAAGTTTAGTTGGATAATAACACAGGGCTTTGTCAGACTGCATTGTGGAGTGATGAGGCATAAGAGAAGTAACACGAATCGCTGAGAATCATCTGCACAGCTCAGAATGAGTTGTGTGAGGCATTTAACATGACAACTGCCCAAAACAGCAAATTAATGTGTGTGATTGTTTTTGAATGCTGTTATGAAAGGCAGCATTTACATGAGTGCTGATAAATCTACCCACTTTATTCTGCATTAGAAAATTACTCCCGGCTTGAAGTGGATATTCAGTATTGAAAATTTGAAACGATGTACTGGTGTTCTCAACTTGGTACACTACTTGTGTAATATCCCATTTTGTATCATAATGCTGTGAGGATGATATTGCTGCCACCTAGGAGAAGGAGATCTTGTCACCAATAGTGACAAGTCTAGTAATCGAGGAACCCTCGTTAATACCCTGGGGGCCTGAGTTCAAATCCCATCACGATGGATGGTAACATTTGAGCAAATGTAATGAGGAAAAATTTTTATCCTGAGTGATTTAGGTCTGGAATGTAGTGCCTTGGAAGTGTGGTAAGATAGATTCCGTTGCGTCATTCAAGAGGGTATTGGATAGTTATTTGAATAGAAACAATTTGCAGGGGTAGGGGAAAAGGTTAGGGAATGGTACTGAGTCACAATGCTTTTTTGGAGAGTCGGTTCAGTCACAATGGGCCAAATGGCCTTCTTCTGTGCCATAACAATTCTATGAACCTTCATCTGAGTTACAGTAGCTCACCAATAAAGGCAAGGAAGAATTTTGATTGTCAGTGTTACCAATAAATCAGTCATACTACAATCAGCTGAGAAGGAACAACAAAGTGCAGGACATGAGATACCACTGAAATTGTATAGCAAGAAATCCTTACTCCTGTACTCAAACCTCCTTGTGATGAAAGCCAACATGACATTTGCGTTTTTAATTACTTGCTGCACCAGTGTGTTAACTTCTTGTGACTCATGAACAAAGATATCCAGATCCCTTTAGACAAATGCACTTCCTAATTTCTCATCATTTAGCAAATATTCTGCCTTTCTATTTTTTCTACCAATGTGAATAACTTCACACGTTGTATTACAACTGGCATATTCTAGCCCAGTCACTTGCATGCCCATGTCTTCTTAAAGCCTCCTTACATCCTCCTCACAACTTACATCCCACTCAGATTGATGTCGTCAGCAAACTTGGGTCTATTACAATTGGTGCCCACATCCAAATCATTTATATAGATTGTGAACAGATGTGAACCTAGCACTTGCTGTATCCCAGTACTTGCAGTATCTCTAGTAACAGCCTGCTATCCTGAGAATGATCTGTTTCTTTCTACTCTGCTTTTTATCGGTGAATCAATTCTCAATCCATACTAGTGTATTTCCCCCAATCCCATGCACTCCAATTTTATTTACTATCCTCTTGTGTGGGACCTTATCAAAAGCATAACATCTAGAACCACATGAAGGAAAGATTTAAATGAGATCTTGTCATTAAATTTAACTAGACCTCTTAGAAATCCAGGTTTTCCGGTCACAACATCTCTTGCAGCTCCCTCCTGATCTTCATGTAATTCATCTATTGCAGCCATTACCTTAGGAAGCTATGATTAAACTGTGCTATCTGATGAACAAAGATGCAGGTGCAAGGGAATAGCAGCATGGAACTGCCAGTGGCAAGTAAACCTCCATAGCTTTTCATTTCAATGTCTCTGGCTTTGCCAGGCAAGAAAAAAAGATTAAAAGTGAAAGGTGGAAATATGCAGCAGGTCAGGCAGCACTTGTGATAAATGAGAAGTTCATTGACAGTTCAAGAATTAACTCATTTCCTCGGGAGTTATTCTACTTTAGTGCTGACTAAGTAGCAGATTTCCCATGTTAACCATTTCATGCTATTGTAAATGTTGCAACAGCATCACCAAAATAAGGCAATACATTTAAGTATCACTGCTGGCTTCAGAGTTCAAATTTATCCATGCTGACATTTTATTGCTGTTCACAATTGCTTGCCATTATATGAATCAAAAGAGTTTTGCAAAAAATATGTTGCATTTTGTTTTATTCTTTTATGGGATGTGAGTGCCTCTGCCATCACCAGCATTTGTTGCAAATCCCTAATTGCCCTAAAGAAGGTGGAAATATGCAACAGGTCAGGCAGCACTTGTGATAAATGAGAAGTTCATTGACAGTTCAAGAATTAACTCATTTCCTCGGGAGTTATTCTACTTTAGTGCTGACTAAGTAGCAGATTTCCCATGTTAACCATTTCATGCTATTGTAAATGTTGCAACAGCATCACCAAAATAAGGCTTTCATGTGCTTTCATGAATCACAGTAAGAAGTCTCAGAATACCAGTCCAAAAGATTTACTTGGAATCCTGAGGATTCGGAATGCTACTCTTTTATCAGGTGAGCGATGAAGGAGCATCACTCACTTGATGAAGGAGCAGCACTCTGAAAGCTTCTGATTCCAAATAACCCTGTTGCACTTCAACTAGTATTGTGAAACTTCTTACTGTGCCCATATCATTCATGAACCACTGCAGCCTATCTGGTGTACATACACCTACAATGCTACGTGGGAGAGAATTCCAGATTTTGACCCAGCAGCAGGGAAGGAACAGCGATATAATTCCAAGTTAGGATGGTGAGCAGTTTCAAGGGAAGCATGCAGGTGGTGGTGTTTTCCATGTGTCTGCTGTGCTTGTCCTTCAAGATGATAAAAGTCACAAACTGGAAGGTGCCATCGAATGAACTTTGGCAAGTTGCTGAAGTGCATCTTGGTACACATTGCTGTCACTAGGTGCCGACAATGAAGGGAGTGAATATATCCAGTAGTGCATACAATGTCCATAAAATGACCTGTTTTGTCCTACATGGTGTCAAGCTGTTTGAATATTATTGGAGCCGCACTCATATAGGCATGTGGAGAGTATTCCATCACACTCTTGTGCATTGTGGATAGTGGACTGGATTTGAGAATAAGAAGGTGAGTTACTTGCTACAGAAGCTCTGCCACAGACCTTGATATATGCGCAGGTCAGGACTATTTCATCAGCCAGCAGACAGACAGACTCCTCTGCTGCATGTGCCACTCTGTTGAAGGCCTCATACGCCTCTGTATGATGATCTCCCCCCTCTTACAGCTCCCCCAGCATCTTGTGCTTGATCCAATCCAGAGGCTCATCATTTGACTTGAATGTCACATATACTTCTTTTCCAGGAGTCTGCTGGGTGCAGGTGAGACTGGATTTCCCTGTCTTCTCCTGCTGTGGCCACATGTACCTGCGGCAACCATCAGAATATGAAACCTGAACTCATACCTACTGAGATATTTATGCCATTGAGCGTGCAGATGACTGACGGCTCTAAGGTGCACTTTCTTAAAACTCCTCAATATCCTCAGTCCTCTGTGGAATGGAGAAACGACTGGACAGAATTTGCTCTCTTGCCTACCACTCTTCCTGCTGGTACCTGTGAGTGAAAGATAGGAGAGACCAAGATGGAGGGACGCATTACCCTTAGGTTTCTATATGACCACATCATGCTTGAATCCCTACTGGATGGAGAACAATCACCGATCTCTCCATCTACTCTGACTCTATCCAGCTACTTTCCTGCCATCCAGGCCATTGGTTTCCCAAACACAGTGAGGTTCTTAGGACAGACCCAGTCCCCTCCCACTTTCCCTCTTTCTCTCTGCTGTTGTGCCTCAATTTGTCCTGTGCAAAGAGATGAGGTTGAGAGCCGTTTGATAACAAGTTTCTTTCCCCATGCTTCCAGTCTTGCAAAGAACCTACTGGATTGGGCACCATGTGATTGATGCACTGCAGATTGTCCTCAAAGGTTCTGGGTCAGCACCCTCTAGAACAGTGAGCCCATGCAGATTGAAGGATCAGGCTCACAAAGCATGTTATTAGTAGGGCTTCCTGGTGCTCTCAATGCCTAACCCCTTCTTTCCCCTTCACCTTGACCTCACAAACATCTAAGCTCGCTGCATGGAAGGGTCCCTGGCCCACTGTGGCCTCTCCATCTGCAGACTAGATGATTGCAGTGGGCTTCGAGGCATCACCTTATAATGTTGAATAGCTCTTTTATGCATGGACTGCATGGATGGTGCCATTGCCACCAAGACCCATGCCCACTCTATCATTCAGTGAGATGGTCTGAGCCATTGAGGCTTCACCTATCCTCAGGTCATTCATCCATTTCCAGTATTCCAGGGCAGTCTTCAGGTGGAGGGTGTGGGCACCTTGTCCACGTCCTCCCATGCAGGGTTGGTCAAACTGCTCAGTCTCCTCCTTACATTCTCAGGGTAGATGAACCCTCCTGGCCCCCACACTGAGTAGCACTTTGAGGAAAGCATCATTAAAAAGAGGACCAGGGCTCCCTGTTTGCAGTGGATCACCTCTTTCTTCAATGATGGACACAATGCACCCGAGTATGACAGCAGAATGCTGGTTATTCGGCCTACCCTGCCATGAAAAATGTCAGGAAAGTCCTGATTGCATGATTAATTAGTTTAGCATCTTGGGGCAAATTCACACCAGCTTTCATGGCTGGAAACATTCCTGGTTCCTGCCCTTGCCACAGGATTTAGGCCTGGAATGGAAAATTCTGCTCAGTGTGAATGAACAGTCAATTCATGTTGACATAGTCTCTTTGCTGCCTCGTCTATTGGCAAAGGGTTTTTGCCAAGGAATGGGGTAACGCTGGTAATTTGCTAAGCTCTCACCTGCCTTATCTGGTCATCTGAACATTTTTCAATTCCAGTTATTCTGTGCCTCTCTGAATGAGAATGTCACTTGGTTCAGTTCTAACATACTCACCTCTTAGTTGGAAGGTTATGAGCTTAGGTCCCATTATAAAACTTGCCTCAGTGTAGTATTGAGCAAGTGTTGCTGGAGGTGATTTCTTTTGGATGGAAGACCATACAGAGAATCTGTCTACCTACATTGCTAAGCATTAGGGAACCCAATTAGCTTTTTTGAAAAGGGCAGAGATTTTGACTGTTGTTCAGAATAGAGTTCGTTCCTCAAGTAAACAGATGAACTTGACATTCATCTTACTGTTGGTTGTCATGATCAAGTTGGCTGTTGCATTTCCCCGTAAAAACAATGATTTCAAAAGTAATTAATTGGCTCTGAGATGCTCAAAATGTCCCAGTGATGTGAAAGGCACCAGATACATGGAGGTTCTTCTCTTTAGATTCTTCAACATGAGACCTTATTAAGCTTTTTGTGTTGTTGTGAATAATATGAGGTCAACTCGTCAAGTTGTACTGGAGTCATAGTTGTTTGAAACTGGATAAGACATGTGCTCATTGCGAAGAGAAGTTTATCAGGAACGAAGGCTGTCATTTGATATGGTCTATGCAGTTAAAAGATAGTGTTTATCCTCAGTGAACGCAGTACACAGTATCAGAAACATGACAGAGAAGATGTTAGCTTGGAGGTCAGCGATGTGTCAATGATGTCGGAGAATGCTAGGACTATCAAGTTTCACTGTTCCCTTGATGATATTAAACTCTCCTTGGAGACGTCACCTTCTGCTTTATGTTTAAATGTCCAGATATTAAAAAAAATTGCTGCTTTCCTCAAACACTCTTTTGGATGTGAACTGATCACTCGATAATACTAGCACCATTGACAATTGCAAACGATGCATCATAAACCATAAAAATATAATGACCAATTTTTCACCATGGTGTTTACCAGGAAGGATAGATCACCTGACCACAGTAAAACTTGCCTGTTTTGATTGCATATGAATTGAAGGAGATGAAAATCAGGAAGTTTCTACAGTAGGCAGGCAATTATAAGACCACAAGAAATAGGAACAGAAGCAGGTCACTTCCCTGCTCCATATTCAATAGGATCCTCACATCCATTTTCCTGCCTTTTCCCCTTAACCATGGATTCCCTTACTGATCAAAAATCTACCTATCGCAGGCTTCCATAAGGACTCTGCGCACACAGCTCCCTGTGGCAAGGAATTGCACAGACCCTCAAGCCTCTGAGAGAAGGAATTCCTCCTCACCTCTGTCTCTATTCCTAAATTATACCCTCTGGTCCTAGTCTTTCACATGAGAGGAAACACCCTCTTGACAGCATTTACCCTGTCAAGCCCCTTCAGAATCCGACATATTTGAATGAGATCAGCTCTCATTCTTTTAAATCCTAATGAGTCCCAAATTGTTCCATCTTTGTTCATAAGACAATCCCTCTATATTGAGGATCATCCATGTGAACATGCTCAGAACTGCCTCCAATGAATATCTTTCCTTAAATAAGGTGACTAAAACTGTTTACAGTACTCCAGATGTGGTCTTGCTAGTACCTTGTAGTTGTAGCAAGACTTCCCTATTCCAATCCCTTTGAAATAATGGCCAACATTCCATTAACTCCATCATTTTGAGGAAGCTCCACAATTATCAGTGATGAAGAAGTCCAGCACATCAGTGCAAAAGATAAGGCAGATATCTTCAGCCAGAAATGAGAAGTGGATGATCCATCTCAGCCTCCTCCAGTGGTCCCCACCATTTCAGATGCCAATCTTCAAGCAATTAGGCATTGTATACTCCAAAGGCAACAGGCCCTGATAACATTCTGACAATAGTACTGAAGGTGGTCCAGAACTTGCTGCGTCCCTAGCCAAGCTCTTCATGTATAGTTACAATACTTATATCGACCCAACAATATGAAAAATTGCCCAGGTATGTACTATAGATGAAAAGCAGAACAAATCCAATCCTGCTAAGTACTGCCCAATCAGTCTACTCTCAATCATCAATAACGTGCTGGAAGGGGTCATCATCAGTGCTATCAAGCAACACCTTCTCAGCAATAATCTGCTCAGTGCTGCCTAGTTTGGGTTTTGCCAGCTCCTGACCTCATTACAGCCTTGGACAAAAGAGCTGAATTCCAGAGGTGAGGTGAGACTGTCTGCTTTTGACATTAAGGCCACATTTGACCAAGTTTGGCATCAAGGAGCCCAAGCGAAACTGAAATGAATGGATATTATGGGGCAAACTTTCTGCTGGTTGAAGTCATACCTGGTACATAGGAAGACAGTTGTAGTTGTGGAGGGTCAGTCATCACAGCTCCAGGACATCTCTGCAGGAGTCGCTCAGGGTAGTGTCCTAGGCCCAACCACCTTCAGCTGCTTTATCAACAATCTTCCCTCCATCATAAGGTCAGAAATGAGGTGTTTGCCAATGATTCACAATGTTCAGCACCATTCACGACTCCTCAGATACTGAAGCAATCCATGTTCAAATGCAACAAGATCGAGACAATATCCTTGGGCTGATAAGTGGCAAGTAACATTTGTGCCACACAAATGCCAGGCAATGACCACCACCAATAAGACACACTCTAATCACCATCTCTTGATATTCAATGGTGTTTTCATTACGGAATCCCCACTGTTAACATTCTTGGAGTTACCATTGACCAGAAACTCAACTGGACTCACCACATAAACACAATGGTTACAAGAACATATCAGAAGCTAGGAATAATGCAATGAGTAACTCACCTTCTGATTGCCCAAAACCTATTCGCATTTGCAAGGCACAAGTCAGGAATGTGATGGAAAACTGTCCAGTTGCCTGGACGGGTGCAGCTCCAACAACACTCAAGAAGCTTGACACCATCCAGAACAAAGCAGCCTACTTGATTGGCACCACATCTACAAACATCCACTTCTTTCACACTGGCGCTTAATAGCAACATTGTGCACAGTCTACAAGATACACTGTAGTACTATTGTGACAATTTACTGAACATCCTTAGACAGCACTTGCCAAACTTATGAACACTTCCATCTATAAGCACAAAAACAGAAGATACATAGAAACACCACCACCTGCAAGTTCCCCTTCAAGTCACTCATCGTCCCAACTTGGAAATATATCGCTATTCCTTTGCTGTTGCTGAGTCAAAATCTTAGAATTCTTTCCCTATGGCATTGTAGGTCAACCCACAGAACATGACTGCAATGGTTCAAGAAGGTGGCTCACCACCTTCTTGAAAAGAACCTTCTCAAGAGTAACTAGGGATGGGCAATAAATGTTGGCTAGGCAGCAACATCCATGTCGTATAAATGAATTTTTAAAAATTAGCCTTCCTGATTACCTACTGCAATTGTGCACTAGCTTTCTGTGTTTTGTGCACAAGTACTCCCAAAGCACTTCTTGTTGCAGCTTTCTGCAGTTTTTCCTACTATTCTGTTCTTTTGTTCTCCCTTATTAAAAGAACAACGTCACATTTTTCCACATTATGCTACATTTGCCAACTTTTTGCTCACTTACTTAACCTAATGATATCTCACTATAAATTGTTAATATCCCTCCCACAATTTGCCTTTCTGTCTATTTTTGTGCTGTTTGCATATTTGACTACAGTATATTTGCTTCCTTCCTCTAAGTCATTTATATATATTGTAAACAGTTGCATTCCCAGCACTAATCTCTGTGGAATCCCACTGGTTACAGGTCACCAACCTGCAAAAGAACACCTTATCCCAACTTTGTTTTCTGCCCATTAACTAATTCTTTATCCATGCCAATATACTACCTCCAACACCAAAAGCTGTGATCTTATCATTGAACCTTCTGGAAGTTCAAATACATCTATTGGTTCCCCTCTATCCACTCTGGTTGAGACTTCCTCAAAAAACTCTATTAGAACAAAGAACAAAGAAAATTACAGCACAAGAACAGGCCCTTCAGCCCTCCACGCTTGCTCCAATCAAGCTGCCTGACTTAACTAAAACCCTCAACGCTTCCGGGGACCATATCCCTCTATTCCCATCTCATTCATGTACTTGTCAAGATGCCTCTTAAAAGTCACTACCCATCCGCTTCCACCACCTCTCTAGTAATGAGTTGCAGACACCCACCACTCTCTGTGTAAAAAATCTGCCTCGTACGTCTCTTTTAAACCTTGCCCCTTATACCTTAAACTTATGCCCCTTAGTAATTGACTCTTCCACTCTGGGACAAAGCTTCTGACTATCCACTCTGTCCACGTCTCTCTTAATCTTGTTCATCAGAAACAATTTCCCTTTCATGAAGCCATGCTGACTCTGCTTAATTAGGTTATGATTTTCCAAAATTAACTGCTTTATTTCCTTAATAATTAACTCCAATATTTTTTCAACAATAGATGTTAAGCTAATCAGTCTCTAGTTACCCACTTTTTGCCTCCCTCCTCTTTAGAACAGGGATGTCACATTGGCAGTTTTCCAATCCTCCGATACTTCTTCAGAATCCAAGGCTTTTTTGAAAATCCTTGCATCCACATTCTCTGTATTTTCTTCTTTTGCACCCTAAGATGCAAACCGTCAGGTCCAGGGGGCTTATCTGCCTTTAGCCCCATTAGTTTGTCTAATGTGGCTTTTCTTGTGATGGTGTTGGTACTTAATTCCTCCCCTGTATTCTCTACTGTTAATGGGATGTCCAAAGTATCTTCCACCATAAAGCCTGATGCAAAATTTATGTTTGTCTCCTCTATCATTTCCTTATTTCTCACAACTATCTCCCGAGGTTCATTTTCTAAAGCGCCTATATTCATTTTGACCTTTCTCTTCATTTTAAAAATTTGAAGAAGCTCTTATTGCCAGTTCGTATATTGTTCACTGGTTTGCCTGGTAGTTTATTTTCTCTCTTTTTTAATTATCTTTTTAGTCCTCCTTTGCTGGATTCTGAATTTATCCAGTCATCAGGACTTTCACTAACTTTTGTCTCCTTATTTTAGGCAACTAGCTTTGCAGATTTACTACCCAGAAAATGAAGTTGAAAATTCCCAAATTATAAATAAAAATGCATTCACACATTAAAAACACAAGTAATGGCCCAAAATTTGATATGGGTAGCCAAAAAAAAGGCACTTGCTTCAATTCACTGACTGCAGTTTTTGTGTTTTGTGTAAAACACAAGTTTTACTTGTGTTTTTAATGTGTGAATGCATTTCTCTGGGTTTCTCAATGTAGATCTCCTCTAATGCAGCATCTTTTCCAGATTGGCACCTCTACAGAGGATCTTCGATGTTTGTGAGCAGGGCAAGAATCAATGAGGCTCTTCACCAATCAGACTGAAAAATCTTCACCGAGACATCCAGATTCCAAACTAGGAAGTGTGATGCAGAAAATTTTAAAAAATATATAAAGAGAAAGTAAAATTAAGATTGGAAAGTACAGGGGTAAATAAGAGAGATAAAAAGATACAGACAGACAAAAAACTGTGTCTTTGCATTATTTTATGTATTACTGCAAAGAATTGATCATTTTAAATTTTATGGATGTGAACCCACTGAAGATTTCATCTTACATCAAACTTACTGAATAGACACGCATCCAATATAAACAAAAGGTAACATAATTGCAAAAAGAAATCTACAATCCATATTATGATTTAGAAGTACTTCAATTGCTGAAGGTAATTGATTCAATTTCCCAATAATTTGATTAATTGATCTTATTAAGCTAACAATTGCCATATGTTGTAACCCTATTAAGCCCATTCGGAAATTGCAAATCCGAAGAATCTGGGATACAATCAAGAAAAGTTGAAGTCAAAATTAGATGATGGTAACTGGATTAAAGTTTGCAACAGGTGTACTATCAAACTGACAATTATTTGACTGTGAATAGAACCTTCTTCTAAATCCCACAGAGGGAATTGAGACTCTGGTTGGAATTTTACCACCTCGGCTGCCCCAGAATTGGAGCAGGTGAAGCTTGCAGAATGGACTTCTCCGCTGGCTCAAGTGGGACTTTACGAGCCTCGCTTGAGTGAGGTTGTAAAATTCTTCCCTTTATCATCTAAAAAATGGCTAAAAATTTCAACACTCCAACTTGTGGACATTGCTGCAATAAGCTTTTGAAAGACTTTGGCATTGGGTACAGATATATTAATCAGAAATGTTGTTATAATGCTCAAATATGTTATCTTGAGATTAGAGATCATACTAAAAATGTTTTCACCTAGGCAATTGATATTGCTGTGTTAGAATACAGAGATTGGTCAACGTAAACCAAGTTTCAAATGTTGTTGTTTTTAATAGATTAATCATAATGAGCAAGAATTTACAGTCAGCCATTTGTTATATTTCTAATTTCCTCCCAATCTTCTATATAGTTATTGCATTAGTCATTGTTAGCAATCTATGTCATCATAGTACCTTCTATCTGGATTCGGAGAACAGTGAATGGCAAGTAAGGCAAATTTAATCATTCAGATTTAACAACCAATAATGAGCACTGCAGTCTGAGCCAGGAAGAACCCATTAGAATCATTAATTTAGTATCAAATTAGCTACATCAAGTGAAATAAAGTAAAGCAGAAAGAGAAAGTGAAACTGAGAAGCAGAGAAAATGGGATTAAGATAAGGAGACAGAAAGAAAAAGTTGAAAAATGTAAATCTCCAACAATAATTAAAATCTCAAGGAATGAGACTTTACGCTTGTAAAAATACATTTTCAGTGGCAAAGATGCGGTTTGACTGTCATTAACGTTTATCACAATGCTTTTTACACTGGAAATTGGCATCAGTTTTGATGTGTCAAGGGTATTAGGTCGGTAAATTCCTTTATTGTCACTGAGTCCCTCCCAGACATATCTACGACATGTGGACTACAGCAGTTCAAAATGGCACTTGCCATCATCTTCTCAAAGGTAATTAGTGATGGAAGAAGCTTTGTGACATTTTGTGCATTTCATTGCTGAGCCTTTTGATGATGTGCTGGTGTACAGAAGCTTCCAAACAAGTAGGACAGCTTCCAGATTTCTCCATTTAGCTGGCCACGTATGATAGCTGGAAGATGCTGTGCAAATTATGATGTGATCTATTAGCCTCATTATTATTTCTACATTAAAACCCTGTCCATTAATATTTTAAATTAAAATGAAAAGGGGTGCATTTGCTTTAGCGCATCAACTGTGAGCAGTTTGTAGAATTATAGAACGGTTACAGCACAAAAGGAAACCATTTCAAATATTGTGCCCACACCGACTGTCAATAAGAACAAACTCTACACATCTCACTCCCCCGTCTTTTGAGCACAGCCCAGCTACTTTGTTTTCACTTCAGGATACCATGTTGAATTCTCCCCATCCCAATTTCAGGCAGTGCATTCCACTCGTCATGCAAAGCATTTCCATTTTGAGATCAACTCATTTATTTGGGGGTCCAGAATGTGCTTTTGTTCTGATCATGGAAATGAGTGGATCCTGTATTTACTCCATTGCAGTCAGCTCCAGTGAAAGTTTTCTGATTGTTTATGGGATGAACACATTCCATGAAACGATCTTTGTTTCGCTATCAGTAAGAAGGAGGGAGAAAATCTTACAAGGCTTCCACCCTGGGAAAAAGCCTCTGACTATCTGACCTGTATATGCCTCTCATAATTTTGCAGACCTTTATCAGGCCCCCGCCTCAGTCTCCATTTTTCCTAACGAAAGATCAAAATAAAACCTTGGGACAAATTTTATCGTCTCGCCCACCACAGGAATGGGAGCGGGCCAGAGGCGGACCTTGGACAGGTGCATCGATCTTGGACAGGATTTTCAATTTTGAGGCAAGTGCGGCCAGAAAATCCTGCCCTTTAACTCAGTCTCCCTCTCAACAGATGCCATCAGACCTGCTGATTATTCGGATTTCCAGCCTTTGCAGTATCTTGCTTTTGCATGGATCTCTGCTGCTGATATCAGAATGAGAGAACACTCAAAGAACACGCAGAGCAGTTCAATTCTTTCAGATCTCTTCAATTTCCATTCCAAATAGATACTTTGAAATTGCTCAGGTACTCCAAAACTTTAACTGAGTGGGTACATCATTATAAATACTACCAAAGGGCCTAGTGCTCATTGTATACAAATTGAATGTGCATGGACTCACATCCCATATTTTGCTCATTGCCTCCTTTGGGCTGTGCTGAATATTTTACGTGTATTTTATGCCTCAGATCTCTGCACCCAATTAAATTAAGTGTATCAATTGCTCCATATTATATTATTGGTCCAGTTATAACACGTTATGGAAAAATAAAACATATAATCAATTACAAATTCAACAGCAGTAACTGTGAATTAACAATATGGGCATATTGTGTTATTTAAGTTGACCTTAAAACTTTTCAAAAACAGGGGTCAAATTACACACTGAAAACAAAATGTGAACATTAAGTATTGGCGTGGGTCATTGCGATTTCAAGATATGGAAAAATCCTGTTTGTTGGTCACCAGTATGCTGTTTGTGCAGTATGCTTGTGTCTTAAAATCCTGTATATCTTCTTGGCAATGTGTCCCACATTGCCCCTTGCTTGAAACTGCATGCCAAAGTATAAGATATGTATAACTGTAAAAACGTATTTCTGAGCTGAAGATCAACTTGCCTATCAAACACAGGCCTAAGCTTAGACATCGATGTCCACAAACAGGAGCTGTTTTATATGTCAGGTCAATTTATATTCCATAATCTATGATATGTGTGGTCAAGAGATTGCCAATTAAATGAGAACTTGAAATTCAACCAACAGGAACTCTAGCTCAAAAACAATATTTAATGATAAATATTCCATGTTACATTCCCAATTATGAAAAATTATAACTTGAAAATTATTATTGCCAGGAGTAACAACTTGTTTTCATTTTTGTGTGACTTTTCATGATAGGTCATCAATCTGAAATGTCATTCTATTTGAGTGAAATCTTACCAGAAAATGTCAGAGTGTTGGTTCCGGTGTGAAATATGGAGTGATTCCTGCTGACAGTGCTGGTGTATTTTCAGACCGAATTGTGTTCCTTCTGACTCCAGCTCTCACTGAAGCCCCCAAGCCTTCACATCTCATCACCATCTGAAATATCAACACTCCCACCTAAATTCTTCCTCTCGGTGTCATTGCAGAACAAACTCAAACACAACAGGCATTTAGTGGCCAGCTGAAGTCATGCCCAAGCTGAGAGCCCTCACACGTTTTGAGGAGCGAGCCCTCGACCTGGCCGGGGAGGAGGAAGAGCATTCCTGCGCTGCTGGTGAAGTGGGGCAACAGAGAAACATGAAATCTTCAACACAGAGTCTCAAGTGAATAATCAAAGTTTTCTCCGTACCCCTTGCAATGTAATAATACCATCTTGCTTCTTTTGAAGGCT
Source organism: Sphyrna mokarran (assembly GCA_024679065.1). NCBI lineage: Eukaryota > Metazoa > Chordata > Chondrichthyes > Carcharhiniformes > Carcharhinidae > Sphyrna > Sphyrna mokarran. The sequence continues at coordinate 80,018,667 of JAGIQG010000002.1, forward strand.
GACCAGCGGAACATGCCTGACCATACGTGCACCCCCTAAATCTACCAGACACCAGCAATTCAGGGCCAGGAGGGGTTCTCCAACTCCACTGTTGAAGAGCCATCACAACTGCCACCCACACCCAGCACCAGCGCAGATGCCCACACTTCGGTGGATCCAATATGTAGGCAGGCTTTTGGGTCACTCACTAGTGTGCACTGCAGAGCTGAAGGTCCATAGCAAGTGGAGACAGGGACATCCCAGGATATTGGAACCCGGACGCCAGAGCCCAAGACTCTGCTGAGCCTCTTGCTGATGATGTGCCCCGGTGTCTGTGGACCTCGTTGTCTCACAGCTGGAGCTGCGAAGACAGAGTCACAAATATCAGAATGGAATGATAGCAGCTCTGGTCAGAGTACAAGGCTAACTGGAGGACTCCAAGTGCCTTCAATTCAATGGTACTATCAATGCAGCGCAATGTGACCAAGACTGCGAGAGTGGCATCAGCAGGATATGCACTCCATGGCAGGAAATGTTCACAGCTTAGTGCAGGGCCTCGACTGCATGATGTTAGCACTGGTCAGAATTCATGTATGTCAGGAAGCACAGCTTCTGAATCTCACTCCAGCTTCCCCTCCATCCCATGGACGAGCACAGTGACCCCAGAGAGCCGAAGGGAAGAGGATCAGCAAGAGTACAGCCCAGTTCACTCCATCCAGGGGACCCTGGGTATCTCCAACCCATCTGCTACCTCGCTCCCTGCGAGCAACACACCTCACATCCTGACACCGAGGAGGAAAGAAGTCAAACGTCCATGCTGTCCGAAAGCAGGCTTGGACTCTCAAGGTCCCAGCACCCCTCAGGAGACACCTGCCAATGTCATCTCAGGCGAAAGGACATGGAAGCCAGCAGGCCTCATCAACCTCAGCTATAGATCCTGTGGATACACCCAAGATGGGAGTATCAGGAAGATTAATAAACCGTAGGCACTTGGTGAGTGTGCGTGAATATAGGCACTAGTAATAGATAGGTCACCATTTTCTTTTGAATGTTTGACAATAAATTTCGCTTTGTTCACTAATAGAACCTCCACCAAGCTTGGGGGAACCATCATGCTCACCAGCGCTTCATCCCTGCGAGAGTCTGAGGATGGCAGTCCTATGCCCCTCCCACACTGGCATACAGTAAGAATGCAATGCTGCGAGCATGCCCCCCAACCTCCATACGTGGAAGGCTGAATCCCTTTGGTCTCCTCCGTCAAAGCACAACTTTGCATGTGTAATGGTGTTCTCTGATAATTAGGAGGCCAAGGACTGTCAAGGTGCTGACAGGTTGCCCAGCTCGACTGCAAGGTGGATGTGAGCCCTACCACCCCTAACCTCAAGCCCAGGTTGTCTCCCTTCTACAGCGCCAAATTGTGGAGAGCACAGCAGACTACAGTGATGTGGGAGACTGTCTTGGGGCATTACTTTCTAGGTACCTGAACTGCATCTTCAGCAGGCCAATCACCTGTTTGATGGGTATGCATGCTCAGTTTGCTCCTCATTGTAATGAATCTCCCCTGGCGTTTGTGATGTCTGCCTTGGTGTCATCTGCCACCTCTTGTGTGGGTATCCCTTGTCCCAAGTGAGGATCCATCCCTTCAGCTGCCACTCTCCCTCAAAGACAGCTGGAATCTGACAATACCCCAAGATGTAGCTGTCATAGATGCCTCCTAGGAGTGTCTTGAATGGTATCTCCCAGTCAGCGACGCACGAGGTGGTCACCGATGAGCTGTAAAATTGAGGGTGTGGAATCCCTTGTGTTTCATGAATGGCACTGTGTGATGCTCTGGAATACATAGGACAATGTGGATGCAGTCAATAAAACCTTGCTCCTGTGGCAAACCTGTTAAGGTGGCGAAGCTCACGGCCCTGGCATCTAGACTTGCCTGGCCCAGGTCCAAGTTGATACACGTGAGTCCTCAGACAAAAGGCATCTGTGGCCTCCTGGATGCATTTATGTGTAGCTGACTAGCATTGCCAAACAGGTCTCCATGCTGCCTTGAATGAGCTATTCACACTGAAGTTCAGAGCAGCTTTAAGTTTAAGGGCCACAGACAGTGGGTATCCCTACTGGAAGAGTCCCATCCATGTGGTATCAGATCTTGCAGGATCTAGCAGAGGGGGTCCACTGTAGTATTCTATGGCACTGCAGCTCTAATATCTGCAGGTATGATGATCGACATCCGAATTGCCTTGAATGATACTTAACGCTTCTGCTGTGCTTCTTCCACAACAGCGACAGGCAAAGCCTTTCCTTCTTCCACAGGGCACTGGTCCTGGTCAGGTGCAGTGGCACATCAGTATTTCTGCCGTTACCCTGTGGTAATAAGTAGGCTAGCCAACTCAACAGGTTCCATGATTTTCCAGACCATGCACTATAAAGAAAGGAAAACCAGTGAGTTACAAAGGTAACAGAGAGATTCCCAACCCTCCTCTCTCAATTCCTCTGGGATTACCACCCAATGACATCACAGTGTCTTAACACCAGCCCTCACATTCTCCACATGGACACGATTGTACATCTCCACATTTATGCCTATCAACTCCAGCAGGATGCAGCTTGTGGATCCACCAGGATCTCAGTGGCACCAAACACCCTCATTCCCCAGTCCGCAAGACACCCCCAAAGAAACTGACATCATATTAGAGAGCAATCAAGAGGCTGCATGTGACCAGTGTTTGCTTCTTGATAGGGGACCTTGATTATACATCCTGTCATGACTTTAATTGGGGTGTGTGATGATACACACTACCACCACGCTTTGCATAAGGGTTCACATCAGTGTTATCTGTGTGATGTTGTGGTTTTTCTGGGAATATCAGCTCAATGCAATGCTTGCCTTGCAAAAGGTAAAAAGGTGACCTCCACTAAATGGTAGTGCTGCTTAGCTGCACAGTATTTTTTGGCATAATCACAAGTAAAGAGAGGCCGGTGATCTGTTTAGCCAAGTATCTGCCTCTTCTGGCAAACAAGGCACAAGTGAATCATGAGAGGCCAACAATTGGCATCTCCAGTGCATTCCCAGAGGGCACACTGATTCTTCCAGTCACAAGAGGTGCAGGGTTGAACAGCAAGCACAGCTGACAATTAGTTTTAGACTGCCGGGCAGCTTCTACCTTTTGTCCTGGTGCAGGCTTGATGGCACAGTGATTAATAATACTGCCTCACAGCATCAGGGACCCAGGTTCAAACCCGGCCTTGAGTGACTGTCTGTGTGAGATTTGCACATTCTCCCTGTGTCTGCTTGGGTTTAGTCCGGGTGTTCCGGTTTCCTTCCACAGTCCAAAGATATGCAGGTTAGATGGATTGGCCGTGCTAAATTGCCCCTTAATGTAAGAGAGATCAGCAAGGTAGATACGTTATAAGAATAGGGCCTGATGAGATTGTTGTTAGTGTAGGCTTGATAGGCTGAATGGCCTCTGTGTACTGTTAGGATTCTATTCTATGATTCCCAAGTATTCTGTTCTATTCTATTCTTGTCCTCACACCATTACATGAGTGAGGAGAAATACAGCCCATTTCTGAATCCCCCACTCTGACCTGTCGTGGGATACCACCCAGTTGCTCACAGTTGCCCTCATGTTGAGCCTCTGGTTTTGAAGCTCTCAGCAGAGATATGGACAGGAACCCAGGAAGGAGAACACAGGAAGCGCTACCTGCAAACCAGCCTTCACAATCCCTTTAAAGCAAGCGGTGCCCAAAATGAAGTAACTCCACTTAATCCCTCTCCCTGAAATGGAGATTCTAGGACCTCCCAGCTCCCAGCCTCGATTTGTGGCCCCCAAGTCCTGTCTGGTGCCCCTTGGACAGCGCTAATGGATTAAAGTGGCATGTTTCATGCCAGTCCATCAGTGACGGGCCCGGAAGATGAGAACATGGAAATTCACCAGTGTGAATTGTTCTTTCTAGATTTTGAGTGCACGCTGTCATTCTTTCAGAAAGAGTGTGGGCTCAAAGTTATCTCCATTAATTCTGTTACTGCCACAAATGCCCTGAGAGTTGCTGAACATATCCAGCATTTTCTGTTTTTATTTCATTTTTTTGTACATTGTTGATGGCCTACAGATTTATGAAAAATGTTATCACAATTCCCTTTGTTATTTTCAACAGTCAAGTCTCAGGATTCACTCACTTTGTAGAGCTACATAAGTCGATGTCATTAATATGTATGGTACTAAGCATTGCCTGCAAATTAAGAAGACAAACAACAACCCCTTATATTTATATAGTGCCTTTAATACAATGAAACATCTCAAGGCACTTCACAGGAGGATTATAAAACAAAATATGACTCTGAACTAGCCAAGGAGTATTAGATCAAGATTTAAGTTTTAAATAGAGTCTGAAAAAGGGAAAGAGGAATAGGGATGTGGAGTGGATAATTGAAAGCTTAGGACTTGGGTAACTGAAGGCACAGATATCAGTATTGGAGCAATTATGATTGGGATTACACAAGAGAACAGAATTAGAAGAATGCAAATATTTCAGAGGCTTGTGGAATTGGAGTAGATTACAGAGATAGAGAGGGGCAAAGTCATGAAAGAATAAGGAATATGCATTCTGTTATTGACATTGCTACATCATTGTACATAAATATAGCAAAACAAAAATTTAGTTTTTGTGTCTAAACACCAACCCACTTCACACGGTTGTTTTTTCAGAATGACTTGGAATCTCTACAGTACAGAAAGAAGCCATTAGGCCCATTGAGTCTGCACTAACCACAATTCCACCCAGGCACTACCCCTGTATCCCTACATAATAAACCCACTAATTCCTCTAACCTACGCATCTCAGGACACTAAAGGCAATTTTAATATGGCCAATCAAGCCAACCCGCACATCTTTGGACTGTGGGAGAAAATCGGAGCACCTGAAAGAAGCCCACACAGACATAAGGAGAATGTGAAAACTCCATACAGACAGTGACCCAAGTCAGGAATCAAACCCAGGTCCCTGGACCTGTGAAGCGGCAGTGCTACCCACTGTGCTACCGTGCCACCCGTCATATTCAACTGGGCAGAATGTAAGGTAGACTGCCAATTTATTACCACCTGTTTGATCTACTTTCAGAGACCATTTTCATCATCCATATAATTGCATAAATCTTAGACTGTAGGCTGGAGCTGTAATTCAAATGCTTCTGCCGAACTCAACATATTCAAATGCTAACTTTTATCTCTTGCATTCTGATCAGTAGCACTGATCTGAGCTGCTTGGAATTCACGTCTTACCTGCTGACTGGAGAAGACATGAACCTTGTAGTGAGTGGTTTGCAGAGATGAAAGCATTTGTCCGAGAACCTATTCTGTGAAACAGGTTTCTCAAACAATCCCCTTTTAAATTATGTATGTTAAAGTAATAGCTTTCTGAGTACAAGTAAAATGTGTACATTTTTAAGTTTATTTATTTTGTCATAAGTAGGCTTACATTAACACTGCAATGATGTCACTGTGAAAATCCCTTAGTCGTCATATTCTGGTGCCTGTTCGGGTACACTAAGGGAGAATTTAATATGGCCAATGCATCTAACCAGCGCGTCTTTCAGACAGTGGGAGGAAACCGGAGCACTTGGAGGAAATCCATGCAGACACAGGGACAAGGTGAAGTATCTTCACACAATCAAATAACCCTACTGAAGTAGCATGAACTCTATAGATATTGCAGCATTGTTGCAACTGAATCATAAGCAAGATTGAACCAAGCTATTTCCTCTCATTGGACCAATTGTGATCTTGACATTCCAGCGTACATAAAAAACACTGAAGAGAACGTGGCCAGTTTTTCAATTGATGCACATTTGACCATCACAATACTGATCTTTGCTTTCAGCAGTTTAATAGTGTTCAGGAAACTATGAGCTGAATTTTCCCTTTCTGTCTGTCATGGGAATTATAGTGGCTGAAGGGTGGATCACGGAAAAGTCCACTGATCTTGGGTGGGATTTTCTGGTTTCAGGATGAGCACATTTGGAAAATCCCATCCGAGAAGCCAATTGGCCTCTCTGCAGTCAGGTATTGCATCTAGTCAATATCTGGAAGTTCAGAAATGTGACGCATTTTCTTAGACTTTATATAATAGCAGGTTGCTGATTGGAATGTCCTCACTTGTGACAATAAAAATGAAATCGTTTTTGATAGTCCTTAGCGGTGCTTACACACTCCATAAACATTAATCATCGGTGGTGTTTGTTTTCTGAAAGGTAGATAGCAAAATAGGGGTAAATTATATAGAACAGATGATGTAACATAACGTATGTTTTTATGCTGTTCTTTTTATACTTTTTTCAAAATCCAAAGAAATATTGAGAGAGTGAAATGCAGTTTGTGATTCTGCATCTCCACTTACCCAGAATAAATTGAAAGCAGTCGCGATTCCTTCATGGAGCAAAAACAATCCACATTAGATTTCTTAAAATAATATTTTCCCTGGTGATGATGATTTCAATGTGAATTGATTCAGAGTGCATTTCAAAATTGTTTAAAAATCCCTTCACTAAACATAGAAACAAATGCAAAAAGTTATAGCCACGATTCTCCCATCGCAACCCGCAACTTCTCTAGCTGATTAAAATGGGAGATGCGCGTTGCCAGCCTTGTCCTGGAACCCGTGTGCATCTCCTACAGCTGGTGAACAGTCGCTGGGAGCTGGCGGGAAGGCAGCTAAGTCATTTAAATCTTTTAAAAATGTATTTTAAATGTGTTTATCAGTTCATTATCGGGAACCTTCAGGTCTCCATTGAATCTTCCACCCTCACCAGGAGTATTTCATTCCGGCAGGGTTCAGACGAGTACCCCACATTCGGGGAACTAGCAGGAGACCCTGCTAGAATGAGAGGGGCAATCAGGGCTCCTCAGGAGGGTGGCAGGAGTATGGTGCTCCCTGAGTATGGGCAACCTGGCAGTGCCAGCCTGTGCCCCCTAGTACTGCCAAAGAGGCAAAGCGGTAATGCCCAGGGGCACCTTGGCACTGCCCATTGGGCATTGGGAGTGCCAAGGTGGCCTATTGTGGGCGAGGCCTGGGGTGATCAGAGTGGAGGGGAGTCCCACTGCCACTCTGCAGATAGGATTGATCTGGAATGGAGGAGGGCAGTGATTGAGGCAGGCTGGAGGGGGAGGGAAAGGTTGGTCTACTGGGGGGAAATGTGGGAGTTAGGTCTGACCCTACTAAGTGGGGGGGGGGGGGGCGGGGAAGGAAATCAGTGGGAGGGGAGAGCGGTCTGCTGGTATGAGAGGGGTGGGTTAGACATCAGGGTACTCCAGCATAGGGAGGTGGGGGGGGTGAGGGCGAGCCAGGCTGGCCTGGGAATTGATGTAGGGGCCACGATCGGGCCATTGGAGGTGGGGGTGGGAGGACTGGATTCCTGGCTAGCCAGCGATCGAGCTGACTAACAAAAGAGGAGTCTGACAGATCGGGACTATTGTGCATGCACATAGTTCCAGAACTGGCCTGCTACCCTGGGTTTTTAATGAGACTTCTGACTGGGACCTCTGCAGTGCACAGAGTATGGGGATTCAGGTGAGAAGCTGAACAGAGAAAACAATCGGGATTTAGAACAGTTTTCCCACCAATTCAGCACTCTTGGGAGAATCATCCTCTGTATTTCTTTCACAAGACACACCAAAACATTCCAATGCTTCTATGTTATGTGTGAGTTTGTGTAAAAGCAAAAGCAGACGGAGCATTATAAACGATACGCTGTTAAAAGTTTGGCTGTTTCACTGTTTTACTTCACCAAGAAGCCATATGTTTCTCAGGTGATTACAGTCAATATATTGGATTTCAACCGACTTGAAGTTCATTAAGCAAATTACACAATTATTATTCCCAGTAGGTAACTAAGTGAGCTGATTTGCTTTCATACCACGAGGAATTGTTTATATATTACTTCAGAAGCCATTTGAAATCTGCTATTAACTCTTAAGAAATGTTATTCAAGTGGATTTCTCTGAGAGACTACAGAGTTTGAGCATTATTTGCTGAAAGGGCCAGCATCCTTTTGTGAAAAAGATTTTACAACCCCTTTTCAATTTTTCATTTACATATTATGTTATGGTATACATTGTTTTGTGACCTATAACTTCATCACGTGTGTCAGAATACAGATTAGTTTTAAATAATCTATATTCATTCAAAATAATACACAGCTCTTAGCTTGATTTTGAGTTTTTGTGTAGGTTGGGTAAGAAAGGATTGAAATTTTAGATAAATTCATATTAAGCAAAAAATGCCTGCATGTCTGTGTTTTCATTATTTTAAACTGATTAAAGTATTTATGATATGAAAACAAACATTGTTTAAAGAAAGACTCAGCTGTTGCTTAGCAACCAGGTGCCACTCTAGGTTAAAAAAAATTTTGAGTTCAGTTTTAAGCTGGAGCCAGGAGGAGCTAGATAGGACCAGAGAGCTGACTTCTCAAAGAACAAAACAAAATCCAGAAACCACAGAGTTGGGACAAGAAGTATGTTTCATGAAGATAGTTAACTTAAAGAAACAAAGAACAAGAAGATGAAAAAAGATATTGCTGGATGAAGTTAAAATTAAAAAAATGGTGAAAGTAATTTAAAGTAATTATTTAAAGTAATTTGATTTAAAGTAATAGCTGCAAAGACCAGATTTAAACTGAAAAGCCAGACATCTCAGGTAGATCAAAAGTTTGGTATTTTAATACAGCTTGTGAAGCGTGTGTTGGCATAACTGGGTACCTGAGAAATAATGTGGAAGCTTGGATCCATGCGTTATTCCAAGAGAGCAGAATTATGAAAGGAGAGATTGAAATCCTGAAATTGATCCTTGGTAAGGGCATCCGAAAGAAAGCTTCGTTTGTGGAAAGATTACCAGAATGTTTTCCCAAGAGTTTGGAAACACTTGTTTGGAAATTGGAGTTTCAATGAAACCACTTGGTTCACAGTGTGATAAACATTTGGGGTGGGGCATAAGAAATCCACTTGTATGGGTGGCAACTGCCATTTGGTTTCAGAGTGTAGTGTGTCTACCATGTCGGACGGTATTTTCCGAGAACATTATAGAGTATAGGATATATTTTGTCACTTGTGTTAGTTTTAAAAATGTGATGATATAGGTGGGGTGAAGGAGTGCTAAATTATAATTGATCTTTTCATGTTTAATAAATGTTTTATGTTCTGTTAAAAATGAATTGTAAGTGATGTCACTCTGTTCATTTGTGTCTCTAAACAAAAAAGTAAAAGTTACAGTCTATTGAGCCAGGGTTCCATTCTGGGACTTGACTGCCCAGTGGTAACATCAGCTGGGATTGCAACACTAGTATATATCAGGGTGCCAAACTCTTTATTTTCTGAAGACAATCCCATTTATTACATTCCTGCAATTCTTACACAGAAGCTTTGAACACAAAACTAGAATTTTTTTTATATCAATGATGTTTGCATCCTTTCTCTGGTCATCTGTAATCTTATACCCCATAGGCTGTTGAGGCACAATCTTTATCTGGGATTACATATCAAGATTTATAAAAGCATATTTCTATTACTGAAATGTTCTATTTTAGAAGATTTAAAATGCCACATTACTGGATTGCTGAACTCATTGTGAATCAGATTTTCTCATTGTTAAGACATGATCAGAACATTAAGAGTCATATTTACCAAGTAATTAATGAAACTCTAAGTTTAAAACATTATTTACAACTATTTGTATATTTTGAAGTTTGTATGAATCACATTGGTACTACAGATGCTATGATAATATATATTGTGTATGAAATTTTCCTGCAATCCATTGCAAGTTATTCACCTGTAAACCTGTGAAGGAATGCATAACCACATTAGGAACACACTGAAAATGTCAAATTGACAATTTTAAACAAAAAGTCATACACAGTAAATAAAATAAAACATACCGGCAGGGGTGAGGTAAAAGCTATAACCTTATTTCTGAATCTGACAGCATTTGTAAACCTTTCTGATGTTAATTTTATTATGTATGTATAATATAGGAATAAAAACATTCAATCATTTAGTCCATCCTGTCATTAAGCATTACATACAAAACCTACTGCTCAGTTGTAACTCAACCCTACTCTGGCACCAAGTTGTATCTCTCTAATTCCTGGTAGATCAGGAATTATTTCCTCAATTTTCAATTGAGGTACAGCCTTGTATTTCACTCCTGAGTAACCATTGTACTACATTAAATACCATAGAGAAGATATTGATTGGAATTTGGTTGGATTACTATATCTCAATAAAATATGTAGAATTTGCTTAATAAATCTATCATTCATACTCAAACAGAAATACTAAGCATGAGAGGGCCAAAAAGAATTCCAGAATGCTATTAGACATTCATGTTTTATATCACCTAACTCTGACATGCATAAAATATCAGTGCATAAAATTGCATTATCAACATTATACCTTTTAGGGGTACTCGTAAAAACTTCTCAAATGTTGGACAATGCCAATAGATTATTGTGATAACACTGGATTGATCTGTTTTTGTCATCACTTGGCTAAGACTCATAACAAATTTTGTAAACTAATGATCTTGATTGTGTAACGTCAAATTATTCAGTTACACAGTGATTTTTTTTTGTTTGACTAATAATTGAAGTAAAAAATAATTTGGCAAAAACAGATTGGAAACAGGAATTTCTATTGCCCTTTGAGCAAGAAAAATGAAAACTGAAATCATTGTTGAACTTTCTGCTACACTGAATGTTTCAATGTTTGTTTAACATTTTGCTAATAACTAGTTACACATTATTTTCATTTACGTGATAGAATTTGATAATATTTCACCTTGGAGATAACATTAGTATTTCCAACACTCAGCTGGCTGTTGAATGATATCCCTGATGTGCATGAAATGACTACTGACAGGGCAACAAATTAAGCCTTTATTATTACTGCATGACAAGGGTAGCTGTCTGTAGAAGTTTCAAACTTTTGTAGATCTTACTGACTATTTGTCAACTTCATCTGGTTTTAAAACAATTGACATGGCAACCCTATAAAAATCAATGCCTTGTGTGTTGCTGCTGTCTGAAAAACTATTTTTCTATTTGAATAAATATTGCACTGATGTTTGAGAATACTGGTGAAGGTGACAGCATTTTCTACTGTCTCTTTCAGAGCACTATTTTAAAAATTTCAATTAAATTGAATTGCTACATTTCCTAACATTGGGTGAAGATTTCTTCTGTGACAAATTTGTATACTTATTCTTTTTAAATGTGTTTATTATTTTGCTTCACCGTCTCACTACATAGAAGAAATCTTCTCTTTTGTTCTCTCGTGCATTTCTTTTCATATCTCTTTGCTTTTTCGTATTAATTCCTGTTCTTATTTACAGTGGAAGTCAAGGCATAAACTTGCAAACTGTCCGATTGTCATATGCAAATATGGAATGTTCAGAGGCTCTCATGTTTGCACCATGTCCACAAGGAGTCATTCACACAGAGGCTGTAAGACAATGTTGTTTGCATTCTCCTCATGCCATTACTTTCCTGAGAATCTGTCAAGACATTCTCTTACTTTGTACATCACAAGTGGCCGAGTTCAGTGCTGTGATCACTGTCTTGGCTTTCATCATTTGATAGAATGTCTCCAGCGTGATGAGCTCCTGACGTGGAGATGCCAGAGAGCTCAGAGGGCAGTAATGTCCCTTTCTTCACATTAACCAGCTCTTTTTCCCTTGCGACAGCTCCTTGTTGGCCTCCTTTAACACGTTTCCATTTCATCCTCCGATTCTGGAACCAGACCTTGACCTAAAATAATTCAGATTATCATGTGAAGAAACTTATCAGTTTTGCCTTTATATTACAATGATGACTAGTAAACATGGCATCATCTTAATGATGGCCTTATTATATTTCTGTATTAATACAGCAATATGAATAACACTGAGGTTCATTATTATCGGATATCAAAATGACAAAAAATTACTCATGCTTTTCCTTTGTTGGTTTATCCCCCACACAGAAGCATGAACAAATTGTGAGGGGGAATTTCATTGGAATCTATAAAATTCCAACAGGATTAGATAGGATAGATGCAGGGAGAATGTTCTTGATAGTGGGAGTGTCCAGATCCAGGGGGTCATATTCTAAGGATAAGCAGTAAACCTTTTAGGATTGAGATAAGGAGATGTTTCTTCACCGACAGAGTGGTGAGCCTGTAGAATTCACTACCACAAAAAACAGTTGACACCAAAACATTGTATGTTTTCAAGAAGAAATTAGATACAGCTCTTGGGGCTAATGAGATCAAAGGATATGGGAAACTGGGATCAAACTTTTGAGCTGGATGATCAGCCATGATTATAATGAATGGCAGAAAAGGTTTGCTGGTGCAAATGGCCTACTCCAATTTTCTATGTTTCTATGATTCTATCACTGTTTGCCAAGCATTCCATGATATAGTGTTCATTTAAGGATAAACAATACAGGTTACTTGCTTAATAGTAAATAAGGTAGATTGTGTATGCTTTTAATAGTAAATAGTAAATAAGGTAGATTGTGTTCGTTTGTGTATGCTTTTGAAGGCAGATCCTTTGCTCGTTGTCTGCTGATGCTCCATTCTGAGCTGTTTTTCTTCTCAGAGAAGGTTGGCTATTATTGCCATCCACTCTTAGGGGCTGAGTAAGACAAAAGCTCACAAGACTACCTTGGCTGCAACAGAAATTGAACCTTGTTGGTGTTATTCTGAACCATATGCCAACTATCTAGCAACTGAACTAACCAGCCTCCAATGTGTGGTATATGGGGTTAGAAATTGGCATTTTGACCTTTTAGACCAGTGTTCAAACCAAGCCCAGGTGCATCAAACTGATAGATTCCAGTGCAAATAACTCACAAGAAGGCCCAAAATTTTCCTGAGGTCAGGACTGAATCATATTGTTAAGGCAGTATAGTAGCATTTAATGATATTATAGTCATTTGTTAATGTTTAATACCGAGTGCCAAAGGTGGAAAATATTCTAATGCTGGTTTAAATTACCTTGCTTCAAAAAATTACACATAAAAACTGGAAAAAGTGATCAAAATTGAGCAAAAGGACAAAGCAAAGCAGATAAATTATGCTAATCCTTTACAAATGGATTGTTAAACTCCATTCCTCTGAAATGTCATATTGGACTCAAAACATTAACTCTGTTTCTTTCTCCATAGGTGCTGCCAGACTTGTTCAGTATTTCCAGTTCTTGCCCTTGGGATTGTTCTTCTTCGACAAGAGAAGGCTAAGGGAAATTTTAACAGCGGCATTCCAAATGATGATGCAGTTTGATAGAGTAAATAAGGAGAAGTCATTTCCCACTGACTGCGGGGTCAGTAACTAGTGATCACAAATTTAAGATAATTGATAAAAGAACCAGTGGTGAGATGGTGAGAATTTATTTTGCGCAGCAGATTGTTATGATCTGGAATACACTGCTTGAAAAGGTGAAAGAAGACTCAATAATAATAATAATAATAATGGATGTAAACTTGAAAAGGAAACACTTTTCACAGAGTAGAAGAGTAGCACTAATTATCTAGCGCTATCAAAGAGCCAGAACAACAGCATGGGCTGAATGGTTTCTGTGCTGTGAGATTCTATGATTCTTTGAACAATGAGGTATAAGTTAGGAAATTAGCATTAATGTAGTAGTTATTTGCAGGTAGCTTTTGCCCTTGGAGAAACATTTCACAAGCAATGAATACCTGTTCTCAGTGGCAGCAATTTCAACAATATATTATGTTGATTTTAACAAGAGTCTACATTGAGAAATACATGAACAGATAAAAGCTGAGTCTTTAATATGCCTATAGTGTTTATCTTCGGAAGTAACAGAAGGAAGGCGTCATTATACAAAGAGACTCTGAGTTAGAGGAATATGAATGAAACTGCTACTTATTGCAATGAATTGCCTTCTCGCATCTTCTTGGATTTTATTTCTTTGATAAATATGATCCACTTAGTTACTAATAGAAATGTTTTGTTAGAAAATCCTGAAGGATTACATGAGCTAACAACGTGTAGTTGTCGGGTATTTCTAGACCGCAAGCCAGGAATTCCTGATGTAAAATAAACTGCTTGCTCGGCATTATCCAACATGGCGCTGGGCTGGACATCTGCTGTGATCATCAGTTTCAGTGACATTTTTACTGTCGCAGAGAAAGAGATATGTCTTTACTCAACTATCGGATCACTAAGGTCAGTTAGCTCTGAAGAAGCTTTCAGCTGAAGGTTCTGTGATTGCTCTTCCAAAATACAGTAATTGCTCTGTGTGCTTTCCTATATTTTCTGGCTAGAGCTATTGATACTGCCAATTAAACTAATCTAACAAATAGAATGAGGGATCATTTCAATCAGCTTGCTTGGATGGGGTAGAAATATATCTAAGCATATTCACTGTAGGGAAAGTGCTGACATATTTACATGTACATGACCACACCGTCGGGTTGGATGCAGTTTCAAACCTGCTTCAGATACATGGATTTGGGCCTGTGTCTGTGGGAGTTTGCGCATTCTCCCCGTGCTTGCATGGGTTTTCTCCGGGAGCTCCGGTTTCCTCCCACATCCCAAAGATGTGCTCTAAGGCTAATTGGCAAAACAAATTCTCCCTAAATTGTCTCAAATTTGGTTTTTAATCCATAGATCTATAAACATAGACAGGGATCGCGGGTAGAGATGGGAACATCGGGGTGGCGGCGCGGGCTCGTTGGGCCGAAGGACCTGTTTCCCGTGGTGTTGTGTTCTTTATTCTTTGTTCACTTCATTCTCAATCTCAGCCACAATGTTCAAGGGCTAGTAACATGGAAGCCAAGAAGGAAAGAGTATAAAAATGGACAAAAGAACAGGGCTGCTTTTCTCCATTTTCAACTGCAATTACTTTATTTTCTCTTCTAGCTTTGGTTGCTGATCATTAACTATTAATCCTTAGCAAAGCAATCTTTTCCTGAGATTTCTTACAATGTCACACTTGGCCCACCAGCTAAGAACATTTTCAAAAATGGCCACTATTAGTTGGTTTTGATGATTGCTGCTATCCTTATGAGGAACTGTTGAGCTTCTGCACAGTAACTACTCTTAGATTACACAGATAGACTGTGTTGGGATGAGTGTGATCAGCAGAGCTGGAAGGAGTGGCATGAACAGCTTACTGTTACAGATTGGGTTTCACAAATTTATCTTGGGTCAAGTCGAGAAACCTGGATAAATGGACTTGACCTAATAGTCTAGAAGCCAAAGTTGGGAACCAAATATCCCAGAGTAGTTGACATTTTGAAAAGACAGACAAAACAAAAAAGTGAGGAGTTGGTAGCCCTAGTGATAAAGGGTAGCAAAGGCAATAATAAGGATGGGTATTGGCTCAGAAGAACAGAAAGTAGAATTAGCAGAAGTGGAGATAAGAAATAACAAGGGGTAGAAAACAGCGGTAAGATTAGTTTAGAAGAACCTTGGCAGTGTCTACACTTTTGGATTTGATATTAATCAAGAAATAAAAAGAGTTTGTAACAAAGTTAATGTAACATTTATGGCTAGGGTAGGTCTTCAATCTTCATAGACATAGACAAATCAAAGTGCAGAAATGGTTTGCAAGATGAATGTATGGGCTGTGTGAGAGACAGTTACCAAGAACAATATGTCAAGGAAAAATTATTTTAGATCTTGCATTGGAAAATGAGACAGTCTTAATCTTATAATAAACAATACTATGGGGAAGAATAATAAGAATATGGCAGAATTTTCAGTTTAAGTGCGTCACATTTAAGTTTCAAGTAACATATCAAACTTTAATGAAGCCAATTGTTTAGGTAAAAGGGGCAAATTGACATCATCATTTCTGACAAAGGGTCATCCAGACTTGAAACATTAGTTCTATTCTCTGCACAGATGCTATTAGACCTGCTGAGATTTTCCAGCATTTTCTGTTTGAGCAAGTTGGCTAAGAGGTAGAGAAACATTTAAAGAAATATTTCATAATTCTCAATGAAAATACAGTGAATAAATAATGAATATATTAAGAAGTTAAAAACTTCATAATAAAAGAGGCTAAGGATATTAGTTTAAAAGATAAGGGAGGGGGGGTTGCGGGTGGTAATTCTCTCAGCCCATCTCTGGAAATTGGCATGGAACTGACTTCCATATTGAAATGCTGATTTCCACTTATTCGCAGGCCCAGTACTGAAGTCTCTGGGCCCATTAGCCTCTTTCCCACCCTCTGCCAGGAGTGGTTCACTCCAGTGGGGTTTATAACAGCTCAACACTAAAGAGAAAAGGCTGCCAACCCTGTTGGAATGAAGGGAGACCATGGGAGCCGTGCAGAAGGTCAAGAATAAGGATGCCCCAGGCATTGCCACCCTGGCACTCTTGCGTAGCCTGAGGGGCAGAGTGGCAATGCCCAAAGGGCACCTAAGCATTGCTCACTGGACATACGTGCAGTTCTAAGGGGCAGAGCCAGAGAGGCACAGGGCCTATTGGGAGGAAATCATGTGGGTCCCACTGCCACTCCACAGTTAGGATTGGTGGCAGAGAAAGAGAAGTGCTGATTCACGTTGGCTATCGGGGTGGGGGGGGGGGGGGGGAGGGCTGCCGGGGGCAGATGGAGCCTTGGGACTGTTGATGGAGGGAGGTGAATAGGGAAGACCAGGGCTGGCAGGAGGTGCACGGATAATAACGGGGCTGACCCAGAGACATCGGGGAGGCCAGCAATCAGGGAGTGGGGGATCAGGAGGGTCTGTGTGGCAGCGATGCGGAAATATAAGGCATTTTGAAAATTCCATTCAGCACTTAGAATTTTTGAGAGAATCTTGACCAAGATTTATAAGGAAAAAATTTAATGTTCCTGTTTTCAGATATGGGGTGATGATTTGCAATTAGCCCACAACAAACTCTATTGAGATGAACAACACACAAATTTTGCACTGCCTTCTCACTTCAATGAATGTAGCAGTCAGCCATCTGCAGTCCAGCATCGACAGGGAGCTTAGCATGCATGGAAAGTATGTGTTTAAACTGGCCTTCAAATTTTAAAGGCAGCCTATCACTTTTAAAGGGGAGCTACACTCATAAGGAAGTTGTTGCTGACTCTCTTTGTAGGATGTGGCTATGAGAAGAACCACCCAACGTAGAGCAACAGCTTAAGAGAGAGGGACTGCCAGCTTTTCCCATCCTGCACCAGATGCACTTTGTTTGAGATCAAAAGGAGAAGAAAAGTAATGTTTCCACAGCAGAGTGGAGGATCCCAAGTCACACCCTGAGAAGTAAATGAAAGAAGGTGCCCAGGGAGGTCAATTTCCAAATCTTGCCTGGTGACATTGAAGTTCAATGATGTTTCATGGATAGTCAAGGCCAGGGAATGAATCTTCAAAAAATTCTCCTATCCACTATGCCACCAACCTCTCATGCTGCACTTTGCTCTCAAAGCATCAAAACCCCAACACTCACTCATTGGCAATCACTAGCAGTCAGGACGAACATTGAGCTATTCCACCCTTACCAGCCTCACGCCGACCTCGTAGCACTTCTACATATCTCCATCTATTTAGCTATAGTACGCACTCAGTGACACCCTTAATTTTCTCTTGCAGGAAGTGCTGGTATATAACAGGAGAGCAAGAAGGGGCAGGCACATCCCCTTCAGCTGAGATCTTTGGAGGAGACAGTTTCTCATTTATGTGGCCAGTGGTGGCTGCAATTGTTGTATTCAGCATTGCCAAGAACATCCAGGAGAACAGAATGCCTTTTATCAACTCCCACTATTCCCTCATCCTGATATTTGGCATAATAGTGTGACCATCTTGCTTGCTAACCCATCCACTTTCCCTCACTCTAATCCCCTCCTTCTGCACTTATGCTTTCAAATATACAAGAGCAGCTGACTAAGTGGCCACCAGAGTCCAATGAGACAGGGTGGAAACTACTACAGTCATCTGAGGAAGGACATTATCATTCTATCTGATAACCACAGCCATAAGCTCAGATATTGGCATAAGGTGTACTATAGTGCTGATATGGGGTAGAACAGTGGACATGTATAGATTAAAAATAGGCAAGGGGAAAATACATCAGACGTCCCAGCTTACTGAAGGAAGATGTACACATGAATTCTGCTGAAATAGAACTAAGATGAGGGCCTTGATGTGGGAGTACATAAGAGAATGATAATGATGAAGTACAGCAAAATGCTTAGTGCATTGTCCGACCTGCTGAGGTAATGGAATATGCAGGGGCCCTCCCCCAACATGGCAGAGGGCATCTCACAGAATCTGGTTTCCACCCTTTCCAGCTTGGAAATAGTGGCTACTTCTGTGGCAACACATATTGATACTCTGATATAGTCCTTGATTTGATTTGATTTATTATTGTCACATGTATTAGTGAAAAATATTATACCTTGCGCACTACATGACAAAGCATACCATACGTAGGGATCAGTAAGAAGTCTCATACCATCAGATTAAAGTCCAACAGATTTATTTGGTAGCACGAGCTTTGGGAATGTTGCTCCTTCATCAGGTGAGTCACTAAGGGGCAATTTAGCAATTCACTTAACCCGCATGTCTTTGGATTATGGGAGGAAACTGGACCACCCAGAAGAAACCCACACAGACACAGGGAGAATGTGCAAACTCCACACAGACAGTGACCCAAGCTGGGAATCGAACACAGGTCCTTGGCGCTGTGTGGCAGCAGTGCTAACCACTGTACCGCTATGCTGTCCCTCTGCAGATGTCTAACATAGAGGTCAAGGAGCTGCTCTCATGCTGCCAGAAAAAGTAACAGTTAAAACTGTAGAGCAGAAATGAAGAAAATACTTCAAGGTAAAAGGAATGAATTTCAACATCTTGAAAATTATCTCCAAAGCAGTCAAAACATATGTTCAGAGTAAGTCCAGAGAGCAAAGCATTTGGGCAAAACAACAACAATCACTCCTCACTAGTTAACAATCAGATAAATATTTGTCATTTATGACAAATTGGATGAAAATAAAGGGGGCATGGTTAGTAAGTTTGCAGATGACACCAAGATTGATGCATCGTGGACATGAGGAAGGTTATCTCAATTGCAGCAAAATCTTGATCAACTGGGCCAGTGGGCTGACGAATAGCAGATGGAGTTTAATTTAGACAAATGTGAGATAATGCATTTTGATAGATTGAACAAGGGTAGGACTTACTCAGTTAATGGTAGGGTGTTGGGGAGAGTTACAGAACAAAAAGAATTAGGGGTACATGTTCATAACTCCTTGAAAGTGGAGTCACAGTTGGACAGAGTGGTGAAGAAGGCATTCAGCATGCTTGGTTTCATCCGTCAAAACCCTGAATACAGGAGCTGCGACATCTTGTCAAAGTTGTACAAGACATTGGTAAGGCCATAGTTGGAATACTATGTACAGTTCTGGTCACCCTCTGATAGAAAGGATAAATGGTAGGAAGGATTACTATTTAAATGTGAAAAGCTGCAGCATGCGATGGTGCAGAGGGATCTGGGGGTCCTTGTGCACGAATCACAAAAACACAGTATGCAGGTGCAGCAGGTGATTAAGAAGGCGAATGCAACATTGGCCTTTATAGCTAGGGGGATAGAATATAAAAGTAGGGAGGTACTTCTGCAGCTGTATAGGGTGCTGGTAAGGCCGCAGTTGGAGTACTGTGTGTAGTTTTGGTCACTGCATTTGAGGAAGGATATATTGGCCTTGGAGGGGGTGCAGAGAAGGTTTACTAGGCTGATACCGGAGATGAGGGCATTGGATTATGAGGAGAGATTGAATAGGCTAGCTTTGTACTCTTTGGAGTTTAGAAGGCTGAGAGGGGATCTTATAGAGATGTATAAGATAATGAAGAGGATGGATAGGGTAGAGGTTGAGAATCTCTTCCTGCTTAGCAAAGATAGCAGGACTAGAGGGCACAGCCTCAAGATTAGAGGGGGTGGGGGTGGTTCAGATCGGAGTTGCGGAGGGGTTTCTTCACGCAAAGGGTGGTGAATCTTTGGAATTTTCTGCCTGATGAGGTGGTGGAGGCTTCCTCACTGAATATGTTAAAGTCAAGAGTGGATAGGTTTTTAATTGACAAGGGAATTAAGGATTATGGGGAGAAAGAGGGAAAGTAGTACTGAACCACTACAGGTCAGCCATGATCTTATTGAATGGTTCGACGGCTTGGATGGCCTACTCCTGCTCCTATTTTTTATGTTTCTTATGTTTCTTACTATTAAACTAGAAAGAATGCTGAAAGGATTTACTAGGATGCTACCAGAATTTGATGGATTGAGTTATAAGGAGAGGCTGAGTAGACTGGGACTTGTTTCTCTGGACCTTAGGCAGCTACAGGGTGACCTTATAGAGGTCTATAAAATAATGAGGGGCGTAGACAAAATAGATAGTCAATATCTTTTCCTCAAAGATAAGGGAGTCTAAAACAAGACGGCATAGGTTTAAGGCAAGAGGGGAGAGATACAAAAGTGTCCAGAGGGACAATTATTTCACACAGAGGGTAGTGAGTGTCTGGAACAAGCTGCCAGAGGTAGTAGTAGAGACGGGTACAATTTTATCTTTTAAAAAGCATTTAGATAGTTACATGGGTATGATGGGTATAGAGGGATATGGGTCAAATGCAGGCAATTGGGATTAGTTTAGGTCTCTGAAAAAAAGGACGGCATGGATAAGTTGGGCTGCAGGGTCTGTTTCCATGCTATAAACCTCAATGACTCTATGACTATAATTGCTCAGTCCCATCAACCTTTGCTGTACTTTCACCTGGCAAGTTTTAGATAGACAGGGAAATCCATGTGCTGGCAATTAAAACTAGAATCCATGATTAATGATACAGTCAATTGGCTTGATTGATTTATTTATTATTGTTACTTGTATTGGCATATGACAAAAAGTATTGTTCCTTGTGAGGTGTTACAGACAAAACATTCAGTGTACATAGGAGAGAAAGAAGGGCGAGGGTGCAGAATATAGTGTTACAGTCACAGCTTGGATGAAGAGAAAGATCAGCTTAATATATCAATATACATTCAAGAGACTAGTGGTAGCAGGGAAGAAACTGTTTTTGAATCGATTAGGAAATGTTTTCAGACTTTTCTATCTTTTTCCTGATGAAGAAGATTGAAGAGATCTTTTCTGGGGTCCTTGATTTTGTGACAGCTTTTTCAAGGCAGCAGGAAGTATAGATGGAGTCAATGAATTGGAGGCTGGTTTGCAACAATCCTGCTCAAAATTTCCGTACATCAATGAATGTACTCAAGCCAAGAATGGAAATTATTTTATTTATTATTTTTTAGTGTCACAAGAAGGCTTACATTAATGCTGCACTGAAGTTACTGTGAAAGTCATTGTATTGCCACACTCCAGTGCCTGTTCGGATACACTGAGGGAGAATTTAGCATGGCCAATGCATCTAAACAGCACATCCTTTAGATTGTGGGAGGAAACTGGAGCACACAGAGGAAATCCACACAGACATGGTGAGACTCTGCAGACAGTGACCGAAGCTGGGAATCGAACCAAAGTCCATGGTTCTGTGAGGCAGCAATGCTAACCACTGTGCCACCATGCCACTCATTTCAACCCAAGTTAGTGGGTTCTTGCCTTTTTCTCAACAATGTTGGGATTTTTTGATGTTTTAACCTCCCACACACATTGATGTGCACACACACTGGCAAACTAAAATTCTTCACTAAGAGTCTACAGAAGGACACTGACAAATTAAGTAGGAAGATAAGAGATTATTCACTTTGATAGGAAGAACAAAAAAATAAAATATTTTTACATAGTGGCACAGTGTTACAGCAAACGGCTAAAGTTGATGTGCAAAGGGAGTTGGGTGTCCTTATGCAGAATGTTGGCATGCAAGCGCAGAAAGCAATGTTAGCCTTTAAAGCAGCAGATCTGTAATATGAGAGCAAGGAAGTTTTACTGCAATTGTATAAGACTTTGGTGAGACCACGTCTGGCGCACTATGTACTATTTTGGTCTCCAGACTTTAGCAAATATATAATTGCCTCAGAGAAAATGTAACCAAGGCTCACTTGATTGATTCCTGGGCTCCATATCTGGAATTTTGCCTCATTTGCATGCTAACCCGACTGAGAGTAGCAAATGAGTAATGGTTAAATTCTTGATGCATTATAAACCTCTGAATCCAAACATAATGTAAGAACACTGCTTGGATAATAAAAAGCTTAAACAAAAGCTCTAAGAAGGATTACTGTGATAGTTTTGGACATGTTTCAAGAATAAAAACAGCTGGAATATATGGTTGCCTGGAACAAGGAGATTAGGAAGACCAAAGGAGCATTGGATAGACGATATGAAGTGACTTGTCATAGAAAAGATTTTAGGTGACTTAAGAGAGCAGGTTGGCTTGTTCAGGAGCAGCTATAGAGGTGTGAATTCATTCAGATCCGCCATTGCTTTTTGAGCTGACAAATGGGAATTTAGAAGCACAATGCCTCATGTGGAATCATTTGATATCCAGTCATTGCAAATCTCAGCCAGGACAATGAAAAAGAGGCAGTAATTCACATCAGAGCCCCTGGGCTACAGATGGCAAAGGCTATCTCACAATTATCTCAGCTGATTGCTACAAAACTATATAAAGTGAACTGCAGTAGAAATAATTTTTGGAAAACATACATAAATAAATGCAAGGTGAGGAATCGATCAAGCTAAATTGCAACATCCCCATTATGGAAGAACCCACTATGCAGATTCACACATCTGACACCATTTGGCATAGTGTGAATCACTTAAAGCTAATGTCTGTAGAATCAGAGTCCAACAGGATTCAGTTTTCTGAACAATGCTTTAAAAAATAAAAGACTGAGAAATGTAGTCTTGGATGTTGTGAGCAATGCTAATGTATGTACACTTAATTTATTTTTATCAAATCCTCTACTATTTTTACATTACTGTATTCATGGGTTAACACCTCAGTCAAAATAATAATAAAATAAATTTGGGTTCTTGCAGGAAAATTGCTCAACTTCATTTTCAGACTACAATATTTAATTACTTTGATTGATTGCTGGAATAAAATGTAAACCCAATTTACAATTTCCCTATCTAAAAACTAATCAAAGTGAAAAACAATGGTAACACTTGTGTAACCTTTGCATAGTTTTCTTACTGCAATTTAGTAAAGTGTTCTCGATTATTTCTACTCCAGTAAATGATGAACCATTGATGTACTAATGCACCTGTTGTGGAATGTCAAAAGCTTCTTCTATTTCCTTAGTCGACAAGTTTCCTCGTATTTATGTCTTACAGAATGATGAATAAGCTGTTGCTTAAAAAGGCCGCCAAATAAATAGCCATCAGCTGAGACTCTCTACTGACTATGTGGGACCAGACTCTGACAACTTGATTTGCAGTTCTGTAAATGCATATTTACAATATGGATTATGAGTTGAGGAATAGCTCAACAGTTAAATTTTCGTTGTGTTATTCAATCATTTCAATGTAAACATTCCAATTACAATAAGTTTTGTTTCAATAACCCTAACCAACTGTCCTATTTACAACTAATTTCTCACAATTCTTTCTTATTTGCTAACACAATGGGGAAAGTAAAATAAATTTCCCATTTATATAATGCAAAACTGTATTTTTTTTTGAAATTCAGGCAGAATTTACCAAAAAAATGGCACATTGTCAGGTTCTGACTGAGAATTAACATGATTCTTCCCAGAAACACAGCCTGATATTCTCTCCAAATCTTTTGACACTTTTGTGAAAAAATAATGCAGGGGTATGTTTTGTGGCATTGTTTTAGCAGGGTCTGTTAGTGTTGGCAAGGCAGGCTCCACAGAGATAGGAGCCCATTCTCAAAGTACAGTTTAAGGGTCACCTCTCCGCCAACCCTCGCACCATCGCCCACTCCAAAGACAGTGGGACCTCTGGAACACAAGGGGAATACCACTAACCCTCAAACACAGAGTGGCAACATCCCCCTCCCCAAACACTCATTGGTCAGGTCATTTGCCATCTCCCCATTTGCCCCATGCTCCCCTCACCACGCAGGCATCAGTGATCCCAAATGGGGTTCCTTAATGGCCCGACCAGGTTGGTACTGAGGGGCAGTGCCAGGGTGGCAGAAGGCGATGACACATGCAGATGCTGGAATCTGAGACAAAAACAGAAAAATGCTGGAAAATCTCGGCAGGTCCCAGATCATCTGTGAAGGGAAAGTAAAGCCAATATTTTGAGTCTAGATGACATTTAAACTCAAAACATGGCTCTACTCTCTCTTCACAGATGCTGTCAGACCTGCTGAGATTTTCCAGCATTTTTCTGTTTTTGTGGCAGAAGGCAATGCCAGGACACTACCTAGCCATGTCCCTCAACACTGAAAGGCTGTATTCACCTTTGCATACCCTCTGTGTGGGGGGGAGGGGCAGGCAGAACACTTAACATTGCTGGAACAATGGCATACAGCTGTTTAATAATATTAAAATTCATTCTAATTTATGGAAATCAAATTTATACCCTTTCTGAGAGTGTACCTGATTGTGCCACGGGGAAGATCTGGGAACATCACGCTCGGAAATCTCACTGGCACAAATCCATTATCCATCATTATCACTCATGAGATGCAGCAGCTATTACAAGACTTATGTGCACAGCGAACAATTCTCA
Organism: Sphyrna mokarran; assembly: GCA_024679065.1. Taxonomy (NCBI): domain Eukaryota; kingdom Metazoa; phylum Chordata; class Chondrichthyes; order Carcharhiniformes; family Carcharhinidae; genus Sphyrna; species Sphyrna mokarran. The sequence goes on from JAGIQG010000002.1 coordinate 80,043,300, forward strand.
GTGAATCATGCTCTCAACATCTTGTGTTTCACCTGAATATGCCCCATTGAAAATTTTATCCTTATGTGGTATTTTCAGATATATACTAGACACAACATAAAAATTACTGTGGCAGATTTTCCTCTTTTTGTCTTTGATGCTTTGGGTTTCATCCATTTGGGACAGTCATTTTCAAGGAATAAGATTTGGGAATGAATTACAACTAGTTTGTGATTTAAAACAAAGTGAATTTGTGCAGATTTAAAAACTAGGAAAGGAAGGGTGCCTGGCAGATTTGGTGAGTGGTGTGTGTCATTTGGAAGAGGGGTGATCAAGTCAGGGGCTACTTGGGATGTTGGGTTAGGACAAACTGGGATGTGGAGCAGTCAGAACATTGGAGCGGGTTTGAAGTGGCAATTTGGTGAGCGTGGTTTGGAGGGTTTGTGATGATTCAGAGAAGGAACTGATATCTGACAGTGACCCATTGTTTAACTGTGGAATTAGAGAGAGTCCTCCCACGTGCCTTGGCTTAATGTTAAGTTCAGTTCCTTTAACAAATTTTCCTTTTTGCTAGCAACCTGCAGAGTTCCCTTTAAGGATTGCTGGTTAGACTGGGTGTAAACTTTGTTTTGCTGGATGCAACCAGCCCAGCTGCAGCAACACTGAGGATAACCCAGGTTTGGCCAGGAGGTTCAAGCAAGTACTGGGTCCTTCACTTCCATAGATAAAAGATCCAAAGCTAGTTTCATTTATGGGCCCTGGATGCCTTTTTGTGCCCTCATCAAAATAGTGGACAGTACACTCCTAGTTTGCAATGAGCACACAATTCATGCCCACCATTACTGGAGACTTTAACTCCTGCTCAGCACCCAAATCACAAGAGGAGCATCATATAGGTTCTAGGTTAAGATACCCCTTTCATAAAACTAGGGAACTTTACTGTTGCATCTTCAGATTACCAGGTCGTACAATTATATATTGGAAAGAAAACTCCCTGAAAGTAAGAGACTGAGACCACCGATAGCAATGACCAGAGAGAACATAACTGAAACTTGCGATGGGCAATTCACAGGGAGAAAATTCTGGAGACGCCCAGTCCAAGCATGAGATCTGTTGTCCAACTCTTCTCCATCTGTTCCGTCGCAGCGATTATTTACACTCAAGTGTAAAAGAGGAAAATTTGCCTCACTTCTCTAAATCATACTAGCAAAGAAGGCTAATTCCAGTTCCCATCCCTGAACTGTGTTGAATTAACGTATTTCAACTGGGACAATGGGACAGTATAGTGCCTTGATTAAAATAGGTAAAATTGGTCAGTATTCTCATTTCCTGATTACTATGCAGCAACTCTATTTGAAAATGTGGCTGTAAGATGAGCATTCTGTCCTTAGATGGCTTGCCAATGCTCACTGTCAACGCTAGCACGTGAATAATGATCAATAGGTTGATATAACACTGTATGTCTACCAGGTGTGGAACTTCATCTCAGGGTGCTAATGTCCTGGGAAAGAAAGAGATTGGAGAAAATAGGGAAAAAAAAATTCTGTACTACGGGAGTAATTGTGTCCTGTGTTTGTCAATAAAGTTGAAGCTCATGCAATAAAGGGGACAATGGCAGAATGCATAAAAAGTTGGCTAGATGACAAGAAACAGAAAATAGTGGTAAATGTTGTTTTTCAGACTGGAAGAACATATATAAAGATCAATATTTAAATTTGAGATTCTGCCACAATAGGTAGCAATGCAGGTCAGTGAGCACAATGGTGATGGATGAACAGAACTTGGATACAAGTTAAGATATGGGCAGCACAGGTTAGGATGAACTCAAGTTTGTGGAATGTGGGATGCCAGTTTGAAGAGTGTTGGATTGTTTGTCTGCAGGTAACAAAGATTTCAGCAGCAAATGAACTGACACAAGGTCAACGACAGTGGATATTTCAGAGGTGCAAGTAAAATTTTCTGAGTGGATATATAGTTAGAAATCATCTCAGGGTCACATATGATGCCAAGGTTGTGAATGATGTTTTTCAGCATCATACAAAGAATATGAAGATATTAAAATATAATATGGGAATATAAAAATAACAACAATGTTTGCACTTGATAAGAGTTGGAAGAGCCTGCTAAAAGGAAAGTTTTACTAAATAGAAATGAATGAAGAAATTGGTGATTGTGAGAATTCACCATAGTGGGTGAGGATTCAGCAGTAGTAGGTGAGTATTCAGTAGTAGTGGGTGAGAAGCATTGAGTGTGTTTTTATCAAACCAAAACTCAAGCACACTTTCAAACTTTTAAAAATTGCAAGCTACTGGAATTCAACTGTCACTCAGCTCTAAGTGTGCTTCTCATTCAGTGTTAGTTATTGTGTCTGCAAGTTAGCAGTTAGTTCTAACTGGTGTGTTCCCAAAGGAATATATTAGGAAAAAGAATAACCAGAGCACTAAACACAAGACATGCTCAATATTTTAATGGAGTGAGAATAGGATTTTGGTGAGAATGGGAATTTGGTAGAACAGTATGATCCAAGCAATGGGTGAAGAAGCAAGTAGTTTAAGTAAGTAACTAAACTAGGTACTTCATACCAAGAAGTGACTGTAAACTGATAAATATAAAAATGTTCAGAATAATTAATTAGATCAAGTGAATTAAAATAAATTTCACTCAATAGAAGATACCAACTTTAAAAAGATCCAATTGCCTTAAATAAAAATCTGCTGCAAATAAATAATAGGAGTAAGGCAACACTAAGCTATAAAACATAAATAAATAAGTAGATAAAGCTCTCAGAAAAATGATGAGACACCAGTGACCTGTTGCCTGCAGTGCCTGTGTCATTTGGAGACTCCAGGATCCTTCATTGTCTTGAGTAACCATAGCAGCGGAATCTGCTGGACTTCGAAGATACTCAGGCATCGGGACCATTTCATGTTCTTGACATCTTTGAATGCTTCTGCAGTTTTAAATAATTAAACTCAGCCACAGCTGTGAGGGCATCATGATGGAGGTGATCACTTTCACAGGAAAGCCTGCAGCCACAGCTGTGGCCCTATGATCCCTCATAATTTGGGGTGGGGGGGGGGCGGTGCTGGAACTGGGTAGGAATGTTCAAAGGAGAAATAAGTGGAACTTTAACCTGACAGCAGGAAGCCACTTGATTAGGCATCTGCTAGGCTTTGGCTACTGTATGGGGAAAGCGGAGCTGTCAAGGAGATCCTAAGCAGCATCATTAATTTGCCCCCAAGTGGGTACATATTTGCTAAATATTTCCTACTAATTTGCTAATTCCCTGGGACAGTCAGTAGATTTAAGAAGGAGTTAAACAGACTTTTAATTGGTAATGAGTTGAAGGGTTAAGGGAGAGGACAGGAAAATGGGAATGAGGAGTATGTCAGCCATGATCAAATGGTGGAGCAGACTTGATTCTATGCCTATATCTTATGAACTTATAAACTTACACATTGTTGACAGATGGCTAGTCAGTGCCAGTCCAACCCCCATCTCTAACAAATCCTTCTTAGGTGGCAACACATCAAGTAGCCTCAAGAGATTTTTCAACTTTTCCTGCAGTCCCAACTCAAGGCCCATCTCCACAGAATCTGGAAGATTCCACCATTATTGTACAGAAAGTGCCAGCAGTTGCTTTGAACCTACAGTGATTCTGTGCTCGAGAAGCAGCTAGAGTCACACGCACATGAGAATTTCCTAGGAGCTGGTCACTTTGTGACTGCAGATAGCTCAGGAGGCTAGGAAGCTAATCAACAGGGTAGCAAACGTAGACACTACATAAATCCTGTGCGAGTGTGGCACTCTCAAACTGGCTTTCAGTACTGACCAATGTTTTTATTGTCTGCAGACAAATTATTTAAATGGACAACCCCTTTAAATATTTTGTCTGCCTGCGGAATAACTTAAAATGAGTTGGCGCAGGAACTTTCAGTTTGCTGTAGGGAGTGCAATCATTCAGCTTAGAGAGAACATTAGTGATGACACCTTGTGAGAGGGCATCCACATCATTATAGGGCAAATAACTGGACAAGGAGAGGCAGCAAAATAGAATTGCAGTGGCCAAAGGAGATTTGAAAGTCAGAGGGGATGGATAGACATTTCTGAAATCACTGACATAAATCTCACATGGTTTGTCGTTGGAGACTCCAATGAAGGATCCTGGAGTCTCCATATGACACAGGCACTGCAGGCAACAGGTCACTGGTGTCTCATCATTTTGCTGAGAGCTTTATCTACTTATTTATTTATGTTTTATAGCTTAGTGTCGCCTTACTCCTATTATTTATTTGCAGCAGATTTTTATTTAAGACAATTGGATCTTTTTAAAGTTGGTATCTTCTTTTGAGTGAAATTTATTTTAATTCACTTGATCTAATTAATTATTCTGAACATTTTTATATTTATCAGTTTACAGTCACTTCTTGGTATGAAGTACCTAGTTTAGTTACTTACTTAAAGGACATCACTAATTGCCCAGAACATGTTGAGGTGGGGGAAGGGAACAGTTGTTCTCCATTCAACAACAAATACAGAAAACGGTGGAAAATCTCAGCAGGTCTGGCAGCAGCTGTGGACAGAGAATAGAGCCAATGTTTCGAGTGAGGATCAGCCTTCATCATAGCTGGCTGTGATAATGCACCCCCACTCCCCCCAGTTGGTTAGAATTAAGGAACATTGATTAAGACTGAAAGATTTGAGCTATGTGAAGAGGCTAGGGAAGCTTGGGTTTCTTCCATTCAGCAGAAAAGATGAAATTTGATAGAGATGTTCAAAATCTTAAAGGGTTTTGATGGGGAAAATAAAAAAAACAACAGTTTCCAATGGCAGCAATGACAATAACCAGAAGATAAAGATTTAAGCAAACTGGTAAAAGAAATACAGAGTGAGTTGCTGTGATCTGGAATGCACTCCCTGAAAGGATGGCACATTCAATAGTAACTTTCAAATTGGAATTAAATAAATACTTGAAAGAAAATTTGCACATTTCAATGGAAAGAACAAAGCAACGGGATTAATTGATTTGTTCTATCATTAGTTGACATATACAATGGGCCAAATGGCCTCCTTCTTAGATGCATCATTTTATGAAGCTATTACTGAGTAGACTAGAATTGCCCCTTTATTTTTTTATCAGGAAGCACTATTAGTAAATAATTATGATTTACCCTGTGCCAAATCATAATTTTTTGGTAGATTACTGTCTAATGATTGTATTTATTCTGGGAATTCCCAACCTTGGCTTTGATAAATCAGCAACAGAAAATAAGGAGAGCTGCAGAATGAATGAATCTTGCATGCTGTGCTAATAAGTAGCTAGGCTTGGCCCCTGCTCTTGTTCAGTTAGCTCATTTTGGCTGGGCCGGCAGGTACATTTAGCCTCAGTCATGAGGCTAGGGATCACCCAGAGTTCTTTTTGCTGATCAACTTTCCACAGTTCGTTCTGAGAAAATGCATCCAGTGAAAATAGCAACAGTCCTGGCTGTGATGCTGCTCCATAGTTAAGAAGCCAGCACTCACATTCTGACTTTGAAGATGATGAATCATAACCTCGATAATATCCTGAAGGGCTGTATCATTTGTTTAACCATGTATCTTACAGGTATGGATGGGGTAGAGTTTATAAACAGAGGAAAAGATATTATTCTTAATTTTTGCTGACTCCCAACACAAGTAGTGATGGGTATTTTATTCAGATTTGTAATGTGGAACTTTCTGGTGGCGAATGAATAAATAATGGTTTTGAAAGACCTTTGGTTTGCTTTTTCAAAATGCATCACTATAGCACCAGAATCCCATGTTTTGGGCTGTATCCACACCCCACCCATGAATGCAGCATTGATTTAGCCCAGGACCAAGAGGAATCAATCAGGGACCATGCAAAAACTACCATGGTTCCATCAGCGACATGATGCCATGTAAGATGGTTAGCGTGAATCCGTTTTAAAAGTTGACTTCATTTGGCTAATCAAACCCCCTTTTTTTAATCATATTTGTAAATATTTGAGGGAAACATTTGGAGAAAGTGACTGAGATAATGCTTCACATTTCTTAGCACACACCACTAAAACAGAATAGTTTAGTTCTTCATTCATCCAATATCTGTCTGATCTTGCTCCATGCAGATTGTTGGTATGGTTACTTACATAACAGCAGTTACTAGGCTTCAGTAATTATACAAAATTGAGACCATTCATTCAGCTGCTTCTGCTGGTTCCCTCTTTTTGTGTCGCCCACTGGGTAAAACTTTCTCAACTTTCTCCCTGCTATAGCCCTGAACTTGCCACCTCATCTGGCTTCTTTTTGATGACCCACCATGCATTTTCTGAGTTCATCTATTCAAGATTTTCCTCCTGGTCCCTTCATTCTACTTCCACTAAACTGTGAACACCCTTCTTAGTCCTCATGTTAGTTGGTATTCCTAATGATTTGAATGAGAATATAGGAAGCATGGTTAATAAGTTTGCAGATGATTGGTGGCAGAGTGGACAGTGAAGAACATTATCCCCAATTGTGATCTTGATCAATTGTGTCAGTGGGCTGATGAATGGCAGGTGGAGTTTAATTTTAGACAAATGCAAGGTAATGCATTTTGGTAGATGAACCAAAGTAGGATTATTCAGTTAATGGTAGAGTATTAGGGAGAGTTACAGAACAAAGAGATCTAGGGGTATGGGTTCATAGCTCCTTGAAAGTGGAGTCATAGGTGGACAGATTGGTGAAGAAGGCATTAGACATGCTTAGTTTTTTTTCAGTTAGAACATTGAATACAGGAGTTGGGAAATCTTGTTGACGTTGTACAAGACATTGGTAAGATCACACTTGGAATACTATATGCAGTTCTGATCACCCTATTATAGAAAGGATATTATTAATTAGAAAGAGTGCAGAAAAGATTTACTAGGATGCTACCAGGACTTGATGGATTGAGTTATAAGGAGAGGGTGGATAGATTGGGACTTTTTTCTCTGGAGCGTAGGAAGCTGAGGGGTGGTCTTATAGAGGTGTATAAAGTAATGAGGGGCACAAATCAGCTAGGTAGTCAATATCTTTTCCCAAAGGTAGTGGAGTCTAAAACTAGAGGGCATAGGTTTAAGGTAAGAGGGGAGAGATACAAAAGTGTCCAGGGGCAATTTTTTCACAGAGGATGGTGAGTTTCTGGAACAAACTGCCAAAGGTAGAAGTAGAGGCTGATACAATTTTATCTTTTAAATAGAATTTAGATAGTTACATGGGTATGATGGGTATAGAGGGATAGGGGCCAAATGCAGGCAATTGGGGTTAGTTTAGGGGTTTAAAAAAAAGGGTGCCATGACAAGTTAGGCCGTAGGGCCTATTTCCATGCTGTAAACCTCTATAACCCTATGAGTCTATGGTACCATCTCCTCAGGCATCACTCCTGCAACCATTCAAATCCATCAAAATCTGCTTTTTCACGAAGTGCATTTTGATTCCTCCATCCATGCAATCTACCACACAATTTCCAACCTCCCTTTCCCATAGACAATTCTTGAATGCATTATCAGCTCCCAAATCAGTGGTAACCTTAAGATTGAGGCCTCAAGCCTTAAAATTCCCTCCCGAAATCTCTTCTTCTTTCTCCTTTAAGATTTTCCTTTAAACCCATTTTTTTGAGAACAATCTGTGAAGTACTTTAGGATACTTACTACATTAAAGGCACTATGTAATTGCAAGACATTTTGACTGAAGTTATTAAAGATATTTCAAGGTCTATGGTATACTTTGTTTCTCTTCTTCCATTGCTTTCTCATTTCTTATCAGTCTCCAATAAGTGCCCCATATTATCACAGAGCCCTTATTATTTTCCAATTCAATCCATCGCAAGATTTGATAATATTCTTTCTTACTGACGCTGCAGTCCTAGCAGTAACTGGTTATTTATTCGACTGTTGTTTGTGAGACTTTGTTTGTTAAATACAAATCAGCTAATATGTTTGGCCACAAAACAAAATATGATGAAATGCTTTAAGAAAACATGACAACACATTAGTAAATGCATGTTTTGTTGCATAAATAATAATTTGCCTATTTTCCTTTTTCACTTCCATTTCAGAATATTTTATAGCTGGAGATTTTTAGTCTCCAGTCCTACTTAGCTGGAGCCAAGATTCTGTTAAAACTGTGACAGCATTGCTGTCTATACTAATTAAGTTTGCAAATGCTCTTTTTTTCTATTTTTGTACATTTTATCTTCAGAATTCAGTTAACACATCATCTTGCATCATGTATTAGTACATTGCAGTTGGGGCATTTCTTTTTTCCAGGTTTATTTCTTAGAAAAGAACTGAAAAAAGGCCGAGATGCTGCATTTTTGTCTCATTGTACATTTTAATGTTATGATTTATTTTGGGCTAAGTTACATGACTTTTAAATCCTGACTTAGTAAACTCACTTAATATTATATCTAATAATAGTGAGGCATCAAAAAGTCTCCTTCCTTCTTGCCATACCTTCCCAAGGAGACCAAATTGCACAGATATGGATGATGGCAAGATGATAGTATAACATTAAATCAGTTTTAAACCGACTGGGAATATTGGCAAAGAATGATTCCAAGATTGGAACAGCAGTGGTTGCGTTTTTAGAGCACTATCTAATAAATCACAGTAGATGCAATCCTTATAAACAGTTTGCCAAGAAAGGTTTTGCTGGCATCTGGATTCAGATAAAATTACCAATGTCCAAGTTATCACAGAAAGCCTATATAATCATTAGTGTAAGAATGTGAACAAAATAGTACAAAATGTTCAATAAAAATATATTTCCATAACATTTTAATTGCTTACAGCAATAGCAGCCAGTCCTAATGTTTAATGGATTAAACACCAAGGGGGCAGTATAAAAGTCAGTAGCAATTCAGCTGCAGTTTGGTCCGTTCACCCTACAGCTATTTAACAATTATCAGATCATTTTTAGGCTTGAGATGAGACTTCCCCTCGCCTTCCATCAAAGAGGAAGTCCCACCTCCAGATTCAAATGGCTGGCAGATCTCTGTTTAATACAGTGCCACCAGGTGTAGTAGCCATTGCTGGGACTGCAGTGAACTTCTAAGGGAAATGGATTGTGGACCTGAATTGAATGGTGAGGCTGGGGACTTACCAGAGACAGGCTGGCAGGTACCAGTGACAAGGTGCTGGGGTACTATGGTGGGCAGGACAAGGGGAAGGGGAAATGTGGTGGAAAGTGTAACTTGGGGAGCTTCTGATTGGCAGAGGGGAACCACAAAAGATGGTACCCTATCCCTGCCTGGGCACCTATCCATCAGATTTCACCACATGGGCTGGGTACTTGGTGCTGACTTCTGCCACCATGGTTAAAATCTAAACTGCAACAGGTGGAGATCCTTATTTGGCATTTACAGCCATCAATTGGGCTATATAGGAGTGGGTTGCCCCTTGCCATCCCAGAGCTGTTAAAATTGCAGTGGGGTGGATAGGACATCAAGAGTCCATCCGCTATAATCATGGCATCCAATTTTACAAAACTCTCCCCAATCCCCACCTGCTATCATGCCCCTAAGAGCTGTAAAACTATGGCCAGCGAATATGGAATATTGGAAGTATTTTTCGGTGGTGTTTATTTCAGAATTATAACCAAGGATTGCTGTGATATTCCCTAACAGAAGGATGATTTGACAATGACTTCACTGCAAAGTTAATGTAAGCCTACTTGTGACACTAATATGTAAATCAACTTTAAATGATAATGTGAGGAAGAGCTGAGCAGTGTGGGCCTGAGGACTTTTTTCAGAGGTATCAGAGTCTGAGACAATGCAGGTTCCAGTTGCTGTCTCTCTCTCCAGTATCGAGCTGGACACAAGCAGCTGGATTGCAGAGGAGAATTATTATCCATGTGTAGAACAGAAACCAGTTGGCACTGAACAACCATCCACTGCTTTGATAGAGTGCGTAGAGATGACTGGAACTTTTGAAGTCATATAGAAGGAAAGCATTCTGATTGCTGCCAGGACAGTCATCATTCACCAACATGGTGTTGCAGATATGGTCATGCATTATCAGTTGCACATTTAGCACCCTCCGTGGCTTTGGCATATCTCTCTGTTGAGATGAAACCACATTTGTGCAGTTGAAGGTTTCCTGTATGATAGGGAAAGCTTCTACCATGGCAGAGCCATGTTTCCTTCTTTGTGCCTTTCTCTGCTTAGAATAAAGAAAATGAAATCCAGCCCGCCAACCCTACCAGTGAGCACCAATTCTGTAACCTCTCAAATGCTGATATTGAAAGCAAAATGTGCCAATGGCACCTGTTCCAGCCTAGAAAAATTTAATGGTGTATATACTGAGGGCAATAATTATCTTGTTTGTTCAATGTTTATTTATTAGTGTCACTAGTAGGCTTACATTAACACTGTAATGAAGTTATTGTGAGAATCACCTAATCACCACACCCTGGTAGGTGCTCGGGTACACTGAGGGAGGATTTAACATGGCCAATACACCAAACCAGCATGTCTTTCAGACTGTGGGAGGAAACGGGAGTACCTGGAGGGAACTCATGCGGGCACTGGGAGAACATGCAGACTCTGCTCAGACTGTGACCCGAGCCAGGAATGGAACCTGGGTTCCTGGCACTGTGAGGCAGCAATGCTAACAGCCCTGCCACCATGTCGCCCAATGGCCCTGTTCAACGGTGCATATTTAAAAGAAGGGACAAACAAAATCGGTAAATCTAAAATGGCAGATTAGGTGCCAAATCACTATTAGACATGACAGATGCCCACTCAGCTTATTTCTAGCACACAACATAATGTCCACACTATTGTCATCCATAACAAAACAATCCACATGTGCTGCCTTGGAAGTGACTGGGAGCAGCCTCCTGCCATTTTTTTCTTCCACTGGCTGTCATAGTGTCACAACCAATGGCGCTTGTGGGAACCACTGCAGCTTTATCATAAACTTTCCACATGATTTTTGCTCACGAGAAGTTACAAGTATGCTTGTTTCTAAATTAAATTTCTCTGGAAACTATTACTGATGATGGCTCCATTAACATTTCATAATGTCACAGATGGCTTCTAGTTTGCTGCCAATTCTCATGCAGTTTTTGTAACTCATCATTGAACAGCTTTGGAAAACCAGAAGAATTTCCATCAGGTAGAATGACATTATAGATGATCTGTGGAAAAGGACATTCTCTTCGTAATTTATATGGAAGAATAAAGTATTATGGAGGGAGTCTTTCCAAATCGGCACCCAGCTGCGTTAGTGAATATCAAAAGATTGGGCAGATCATGCCTGTAAAGGTATCCAACTCACCATTTCAATTAACTGAAGGAAAATTAAGTGCTCGTCTTCACCCGCTTGATTTTCTGTTATTTGCTGCTCTCTTGGGCAAACCCAGAATCAATTCCTCTTATTAGTTCCAAAATGATATGAATCGACTGAGTAGAACTTATACCAATAAAAAACTAGCAGAAATTAAGGAAGACTTCGTTTGCTCAATAATTTGTTTAGATTGGATTGTGATTATATTACTTTAGGTGTTTAATAAATTCAACTTGGCTCAGTTTGCTGAATTCCCATCTGCACAGAGGTCCGTGGGTTCAAACCCCACACCAGTATGCAAACATGAATTACACAATTACTGAAGAATTGCTGCACTGTTGGAGACACTGCCTTTCAAAGGAGATTGTCAAACCAAGATCACAGCTGCCTATTCTAGTGGCTCAGGTAGATATTAAGGATCTCATGATATTATTTGAAGAAGAGGCTTGTCTACATGATATGGGCAAAATTCTGCCCTTAATTAGTATTGACAAAAAGTACTGCTAACTCACTATTTATCCCATTTCTTCTCATGGAGTAGCACCACCTGCTGTGTTTACCAAATGACAGGAGTCTAAAACTGGGCTCTAAAAACATCAGTTCACAGTGTGATGTATTTTAAGACATTTCTATGGTGCGGATGGCAATTAAATTATTTCTTTTACTTGTAAGCAAATATTTTGTTTTAAAGCTCATTTCAGTTGTGGAATGTAGCAAAAAACATTTCCACAGAGAACATGGAATAGTATTAACTCCTCAAATTAGTTTTGAAGTTAGGTCCCAAGAAAAGAAAGCATTAAGTATACTAATTCCATTTTATAAGTCATGCAGACAGCATGCATATTTACTTATACAAGTATCTTTTCATCAGGAAACAAAGATACTGATAATATTACATAAGGTTTCACTGTCAATTTGACCAAAGTTGGATAAAAACTTGAACTGTAAAATAGGAAGTCACCTCAGAATTTTTTTCAAAGGTTTGCCCAGGGTGTGTGCCTCCTGGCTTTCTGCCTCCCACTTTCACTTGTTCTGTTAGCTTCATGGAATTTTTATTTGACTTGTATAGTATGAACAAGCTGTGATTTGAAATCTATCTTGTGAAATACTGCTATTATTATACAGTTTTGTGCATATTTCCATTAACAAACATGAGGATTGAAGAAAGATTTTAGAAGTAACTTATCCATCCAAAAAGGGAAAAAAATCGGCAAAAAAATGACAATTGCTTATGTATACAAAACATTAGTAGGTTTTGATTTTGTATGAAAGTTTTCAAACTAATCTTGTATACAAATCTATGCCCTCATTTATACAAGTTAGATCTTACATGTGCAGCTAAGACCTCACCTTGTGTAAGTTTTATTACAAAATAAATCTGGAGATATGCTTATTGCTAGCTCTAAAAATTTCAAACTAGACAAAGAGGAGGCAGCGGTGCAGTGGCATTTTTCACTGGACTAACAATCCAGACACCCAGGGTAATGTTCTGGGGACTCGAGTATGCATCCCATCATGGCAAATGATGAAATTCGAATTCAATAAAAAAAATGTACAGTTAAAAGTCTAATAATGACTGTGCAATTATTGTTCAATTCATGTAAAAACCCATCTGTCTCATTAAGGGAAGAAAATCTGATGTCCTTATCTGGTCTGGCCTATATGTGATCCTGGAACCGTAACAGTGTGTTGGACTCTCAAATGTTCCCTGAAATGGCCTAGCAAGACACTCAATTCATGGGCAATTAGAGATGAGCAATAAATACTGACCTAGTCAGCCATGCGCACATCCTAAGAATGAATAAAAAAAAGACCTAAACTGGATGAATCAATATCTATCTGTGAAAAAAGAAGCTACCTTGCAGAGGCAAACTCACTGGGGTCTTTTAAAAGACTTCTGGATGAGTATATGGGAACGAATGGGATAAGGGGTTATAGATAGGTCTGCGGGTTAGTAGATATAGATGTGATCGGCGCAACTCATGGGCTGAAGGGCCTGTTTGTGCTGTAGTGTTCTATGTTCTATTAGGGAAACTCACCCATCATCTGTGAGGAACCACAAGCCAGAAGCATTTTCCTTAGTTGGCATCAGCCCAACATATCCATTCCAGTATATCATTGACCTGAAGGCTACGCAGACCAGATTCAAAAAAAAGTTATATAAAGGTAATCTGCATTATACTATCCAGGTTAGCCAATTCAAAACTGCTCTTTTGCTATGACGAAGGTCCCCGCAAACTCCCTTTTAATTCTTGATGGGTGAGACTTTTAACAATCTTGGGGACCCAGACAAGGGATACATGCCCATCATCAAAGGCAGTGTGGAGATTTGGAACCATATTACTTGGGCCTCTGTCTCTGATATTACTTTGCTGTACTGAAAAATCTCAGTCTTTTTTTTAACATCTGACTAGCAATGATACGGACAAAGGGCTCTGCTCCAGACAGGACATCTGGTCCCATCTACACTTTTTCTGCAGCGCCATTTTTACAAGACTGATTCATCCCCACAGGCCGATCTCATCATGTGAAGTCAACAACACCAGAAAAGTGAATCAGCCAGCATCAGTCTTCAGGTCATTGACCTCATGCAGGAATACATCATTGGATTTTGAATCTGGACACTGGAACCTATATGAAACAGTATTTCTTTTCTCTGTACTCTCTTATTGTATATCTTTCTGTTCTCCATGCCTCTTTTACTGTACAAATGCAAAGGAGGCAGTATCGTGACCCTTTTCATGTGTTTTGTGTATGTGCAAATAAACTAACCCTTTGAGTTCATCCTATCTGAAGTTTACCATGGGGTTATTACTAATAAACTGGATCAAACCAAAACTGCGGACTTGGGAAATACACCACCATTTCTAAAAGAGGAAGGAAAATAAAAAGTTTCCTCTTTATGGTTGTGTGGTGAGAAGAGGAATTAGTGCTATTTGAATTAATCCCCTATCTCCTGTCCATAAGACTTATTTTAAGTTGCAGGCATTATACCTCATTATTCTGCACACTTTGAAATAGAAGAATATTGGTTGAATTCTCAAAAGGTTAATTCCAAAAGCTGAATGCCGTTCAACTGCAAAACAATGACCTCAAAGGTTATCTTCACTGCGGTTGTATGAGAATTCATCAAATTTAATTGTTGGAGACTTTATTTAAATTAACTCTGAGCACGCTGAAGACACTGGCATTTCGAGAACTGTGAGCGGAAATTTACTGATTGGAGAGGAATAAAGAAAAAGGAAACTCATGTGTGTGGATGGTGAGAGCTAGATCTATAGTCTAAACCTTTGATAACATTGTTGCATTTTAAGGGGCATAAGCAATATCACAATAGTGATATTGCAAAGAAGATTTCCTTGAAGGCTGTTGGGTTTCTATTATTACTGTCAGTACATTTAGAGACTGATCATGGGACATTTCCCTTTATTTTTTTCTCCATCCTTGTTCAAGAAACTGAGTGTAAGTGAAGGACAGATAAACCACAAATTTACAATCAGGTTGAATACATCAAATTCATAATAGACACCAGTTCTGGGAAGTAGTTATAATCCAGAAGCATTTTCCTTAGTTGACATCAGCCCAACATATCCATTCCGGTATATCATTGACCCAAAATCAGAGGATTAGGCCTACAATGAAGCGGTGGTTAAAATGTGATTATTTCAATTAACACATTTGATTAAAGTAAAAAAAAAAGTTTTTTTGTTAAAAGTTTCCCCTTAATTCTCAGTACGGTTTGGCTTTTGGGTGAGATGAAATTATGCAGCAAATGTTGTTGCAACTCAAAAATCGGAAAAATATGAATCACTGGAGAAGAATGCAAAATCAAATAATCAATATAGAAACCTTTATTATAAATGTACGATACTGATCTACAAGTGAGTATTGGACATTATCTTTTCCAAAATAAACAGCATAAATAATACAATTATTCAGGAGCTGTCAGCCATTAATAGATCCCACTAAGGATTCTAACTGAAAGAGCACTGGAATATTTATCCTTAGCATATTTCCAGCAGCAGGGTTACTTTTCAGTAACTTTACAAAGTAAGACTTTCAAAAGAAAACCATGGGTTACCGCAATGCGGTTATTCAAGATAAACAACTAAGAAACTGCAGCTTCTGGTATTTGAATTCCAAGTTGCAAGTGTTAGTAACCAGGGAAAGTGAATACCAAAATCCATTTTATATTTCAACTATTGTTCAATGGTAGGTAGAAAGGATTTGAATATCAAATTGGTATTCTTTATTATTTTAATAATATCATACAACTCCATTCAATGTAATATTAGACTAACACTATGCCTTGTGTTGTTCAACATCAGTATTCTGGATGATCAATTATGCTCTATGTCATTGAGACATCTAGTTTTTAAAAAATTCTTTCTTGGGATGTGAGTATCACTAAAAGGTCTATCATTTGTTGCCCATCCCTAATTGCCCTTGACCTGAGACCCTGCTAGGCCATTTCAGAGGACAGTTGAGACTCAATCGTGCTATACATCTGGAGTCACGTGTAGGCAAGACCAGCCAAGATCATAGATTTCCTTCTTTAAAGGATCAGATCAGATGGGTTTTTTTACAGCAATCAATGATAGTTTCATGATAATCATTACTAAGAGGAGCTTTCAATTCCAGATTTATTAATGAATAATTTTCACCAGCTACCATAGTGAGATCTCAATCCATGTCCACAAAGCATAAATCTGGAATCCCTTGGATTACTGGTCTAGTGTCATTACCATTAAGTCACATCTGACCCCCTGTGTCAGTCTGAAACAATCACTTTTAACAAACTTTAGCAGTGGCTAACTTAAAAGAGTCATGGTTATTCTTTTCATCTTTGGTTCGCCGTTACAGCTTGACATTAAGCCTGTGGTTTTATTTTTAAAACTACTATTTATCTACTCTATTCCAAATATATCCATTCTGCTTTTAAAGGCATTTGACTCATTGGCATAGAACAACAGCAAAATTCTCAAAGCAGGCTTCTTTTTTTTATTTCTCTAACACTGAATAATTAAACATCTAAACTCATTCCAATTCTTTGCCTCACTAGGAGCAACAATTCTTGTACCAATAATCTATATTTCAACACCAGACACTGGGAAGTTTACATTCAACATACCACCTTACAACATTGTTTGATTATTTACATTATTAGATGAGGTTATTTATACTCTTTCTAAATGATCAATGAAAATAATTAAACGCATGCTAGCAATCTGTATTTATATGTTTCTATACTTAATTTGAGATGACCCTAAATTCTTGTAGACCTCATGTATTCTACGGAATAACTGTGGATACTCTGGACAATTTGGAATGCCATCCAACAACATCTTAACATTTCCTTATATATGTGTTTAGTTTTTCAGTGTCTTGCTTAGCTATGGCATCAGGCATTGGAATGGTCCATATCTTTATTGTGTATGTGTATATATGTGGGAAGGGGCAATTTGGTGGAGGAGAATTGAGGAAGTAAACATAAAAGAATCATACAGAATAAATATAACATAAATTGTCCAAGTCAACTCTGGTGATTCAGCATTGTAATGGGGCTCTACTGGAAAAGTGGTACACGTGAAGATTAAGGAGTCAGACAAAGAGCTCAGCATCTAGGAAACAGAATACAAGATTCTCAGAATGCACGGGTCAATATTTAATCATTATACTCAAATACAGGTAAATGAAAACAGCCACACTTGCAACACTAATCAGACTACTTTACTGAGTTTTGTATTTATTTATAAAACTTTTATTTATTTATTAGAAAACAAATTGTACTTTTTAACACAGCAGACAAACTTAATCAGAAAAGACCTCAAAGACTTGTGTGCTTTTTTTTAAAACATCAGCAATTATCTAGACTATTTCTGTTAATACTTCAATTAAATTAATTTCCCTGTTGGATAAGCAAAAAATATTCAATATTTTGATTTTAAAAAGCACAATATCACTCTACCGTATAAGCTGTTCAAATTATTCTAGTCTAGAGCTTGGATTCTGTGGAGGAAAATGTGAGAAAGCTTGTGGTTTAGCAATATTCACTCAAAATGGCTAGTTAAGATTTTATATTAGGAATGTTATAAAACAAATAAATGGGACATTGAGATGTCAATTAATTACAGTGCTTAGGAAGGCAAGAGTTTATACAGAAGTTTTGGGAAATGTTACTAATTGTGTAAAAAAAAGTGCATTTAACATTTATTTTAGAATGCAATTAACTTTTTTGTTTACAATCATTAGACTTAGAGCAACCTCTGAAAAACTACAAGATATTGAGCAACAATTCTTAAGTTCTCCAGATTCTTGGTAACAATATCTATGTGACATTTTTGTCCTTAACAGTCTTAACACATTACAAAACTGACTTATTTTCTCCCTTTGGTTTAATTATATTTAATTGCCACCAAGATGTGAGGATAGAGGAACCTATAACCTGACTTCATAAAAAAGGCTAAAGGAAAACTTGTATTTAGTATTCTCATAACTAGTGGTCAAAGGTTTTGTAGAATCAGTTGTGTTATGGTTCAATGTTTGGCAATGAGAAAAGTGAAGTCACAGAGTTGGCAACACATTGTTTTGACCACAGTCTTGTTACTAATCAAAATACTACTGGATGTCTGTAGCTCTTGTAAAGTACTCCACCCATAGCTATTTAGTTAAAATACCAGATGGAATTGCCATTGAAATTGTTTTCATCGGACTCAGCCCGGTTTTGTACAGAAACAGGATAACGCTGTTGGAAGCTTTCCTATAAATATTAAGGGATTAACTGTGAACCTAATTTGCGATGAGTTTTTTTTGTCATGTTGGCAGCAATTGCCAGCTGCCAAATGAAAAATACTAACAAAAATATGAAATGAAAGGCATAGATATTAATTACATGTTCAAGGGAAAATATTGTATTATGCGGTAGTTGGTGTAATTATTACCATGATATAGACTGATTTCATAGTTCATGACAGTTTGTTACGCCTTAGATTAAAAGTGTGCCATGCAATTTAGTTTCAGATTCACTTTTGCTTTTGAGCAGAGTATACACACAGCTCTGCTGCTGATGTCTCCTATCTATGCATAAATGTTCCCATGTACCTGGTCTAAATAAATGAACCCATGTGTTTACCAATTGTGCCTGTGTATTATTATAATAATACAACACAGTTAAGCAGGTCTGCATCAGTCATGCAAAAAATGCATCTTCATCCTCAATCCCTGTAAATATTCAGTATATTGTTTTCATATCTTTTTCCAAGATTATAAATGTAATTTGTCTTCATTACACGTTTGTTGTGATCATTTTGTAATAACTTGTGGACAGTGCAAAACAAGGGTTGGACAGAGTTCCCTTTAAGCTGTACACATGCAGCAATAATGAAGGTACTGTGTAGATCACTCACAAATTGTCCCTTTTAAGATATTGTGCTTACACAGCTGCATTAAAAAATAATAGTACAATGTATTTAAATAACAGGCAGTGCATAACAAGAAAATTCAGAGGTACCTTTGGTGGGCCAACGGAAATTTTTGCATCACAGCAGTCATGCTTTTAACAGCTGGAAGCAACTTTATTATAAAACTGATTTGAAGACTTATTTGTGAAACTAAGGAAAGTATTTGAATGATCTTGGCAAGCTATGAGGTATGTGCTACAAAGACTACACTAAGTCCTCCAACCACTACCTAAAGATCCATGTCCTCTACCAGTGCATATGACTACCATTGTGTAACATTTATAAAATACACTGCGGCAACTCCCCAAGGTTTCTTCAGTGGCATCTTCCAAACTTGCAAACCAATCACTGGTCTTCCAATTGCATCCCTGGACACGCCCCAGTCATTGACCTTTGTGACCCCCCCACCCAGTGGCTAACTCTGATTAACCCTTGATGGCTAACCTCAATTGCCACCCCCCATGCCACCCCCAATTGTCCCCCACCCATGGCCAGCCCCAATCGTTCCCCCATCCCATCGCCCGCTCCCCCCCTCATGGTCAACCACACTCACCCCCACCCTATGGCCAATCCATTCACTTGCTCTGCATGGCCAGCCTGCATCACTTCTCCATGTCCAGTCCCAATTGCTTTCCACATTTCCAGCCTCAATTGCACCCTCATGTCCAGCCACAATCGCACCCCACTTCCAGTCCCAATCGCATCCCTACCCCAAGGCCTGCCCTAATTGCACGGCGCATGCCCAGCCCCAATTGCACCTCCATTTCTGGCCCCAATCACATCCCCATTTCCAGCTCTAATCAACACTTCCCCCCACCAAGGCCAGCCCCAATTGCACTCTTCCCAAGGCCAGCCTCAATCACATCTCTCTCAATGTCCAGCGTTGATCGTGCTTCTCTCTCAACCCAAACAATTCCTAATCCAGAATTGCAGCAAGCTTCCCCACCACGACCACTGATCAGTGCTGTGGTCAATAGGTCCTGCCCCCTCAGGGCCCACCTCCTTGGCACTGCCTGTGCCCTGTGGACAGTGCTGGGGTAACTAGTGGACAGTGTAGGGTGCCAGGGTAGCACTGCCAGGGTGCCAAGCTGCCCAAGGGACGGTCCCCTGTCCCTGACCTCAATTGGCCCTCAGTGGCCTCTGCCCCCATCTGCGGGATAATCACACCTGATTCCCAATGATGGGGACCAGCTTTAATCCCTGCTGGTGGGAATCTCTGCCAATGGGGTGGGAGATATTAGCAAACCAAGAGAATATCATCCCGGGCTCACTAATGATATGGAAATTTGGATTTCCATATGGTAATCTCTCGCACATTGTTTTCCAATGCAAGGCTGAGAATGTTTATAAAAATGGAAAGTGGCACTCGACTGAACACGGTCACAATTTCCACTACCGTATCACCATCATACCCACCCACCGTTTTCCTTGAGTGAATCAAAATAAATTTATAGGATCTTCATCACTTTTTTAAACTGTGTGCCTTGCATAATAAAATTTGAACTTTTACCATATTTTATGTGTTCAGTTCTTAAATTAGAATATTTTATAAGGATCCTGTAAGCAAAGTAAAGAACTCAATTATTATAAACTATATTGCTGCAGTAAAACGTATTCACCACTTTTAAAATATTTGAGGGTTTAATTAAAGCTGCATAATTCTGTTACTCTTTTGAGTGTCACAATGGAATTCTTCCGGGGATTAGATTATGACAATAGCTAAAGGGTTGTTCAGAACCTAACTTACAAAGCATGGGTTACTATAATTCTAGGCAGCAAGGAGCTAAAACTGAGTTTGTAAGAAATGATGTAATCCAGGGTGTTGCTGGGACTTCACTTAAAGAACAGTTAAATTAAAAGAGAATCCAGTTATACACATTTTAAAATAGCAACTTTTTATGACTTGTATGATACACGAATGTCTTTGAAACTAATTAAATTTAATTCACTAAGATTTGTTAATAACCAAAAATAAATATTGGATCACATCTTCTGCCAATGTTGGACTGAAAATGCAGGTCAGGATTCTGTGCAAGTCCTCACATGTTGCTATATATGGGAAATTGCCTGGGAAATTTGAGCTTTCAATGGCAATTTCCTTGCTTCCTGGGGCTCTCTGCAAACTCTTTGACTCTGAGTTAGAGTTGGAGATGTCGGGCAATTCTAATAAACTTATCTGGATAGTTACCCAAGTGAGTTTAGATTAAAACCTAGTGCAACTCCTGGGTAACTCCAGAACTGATCCCCAAATCACTTACACAGATTGCACTCCCACCCCCACTGCCCTTCAATCACCCAATGACTAACCAGACCACCCATTGACTCAAAATAGCTACTCCTGACCTCATTATTCCCCACCACCTGTCTCCCCACCCCACCCCAGACTATCCCATCGATCATATCTGACTAACCCCCTACCCAATTACCCCTCCCAACTGGAGTCAGCTATCACAAATTACCTATCCTCTGTGCCCAATTACCCATTCAGTCATTCATTCTTCACTCACTCATTTGCACATCTATCCACTACTCAAAGACCAAGAGGGCGATTCTCTCATCCCACTGCTTTCGGTCCAGGAGACTCGAGTGGAGACCATTTCATGGGCTTTCTCCGAGCGCCAAATTTCCATTGGTGGCATAAATTATGTTAATGTTAATTTTTTAATTTAAATCCCAATAGAGGACCAGGGACTGAAATCTCTTGTGGTCAGCTGGAATGAATGGGGACAATCAAAGCCTCCTAGAGTGTCTGGGGCTATGGTGGGGAGGATTGCCCCTGGGCATTGTCATGTTGGCAGCTCCAGCCTAGGTACCCAGTGCTGCCCAGGAGGCAAAATGCCAATGCCAGGGGGCATCTTGGCATTGTCCACTAGGCATCAGGCAGTGCTAAACGGGTGAGACCTAATGGGGTGGGGTCTCTTAAAGGGAGGAAGGCATGCCTACTGTGGGGTAGGGGATGCCGAGGCTGTGGAGAGAGGGTTGAGACTGTGGTGGGAGGGGAAGGGAGGGAATTGGGAGGTCAGGGTTGTGACGGTGGGGGAAGGGCAAGGTCGAGGCCAGTCCAACACATCTGGGAGGCTAGCAATCAAGCCATAGGAGTGTTGAAGGGGCAGTGATGAAAGGTCACAGGGCTGGCTAGTGATCGGGAGGCGAACAGTGTGGGCCCACTGCGCCTGCACTGATCTTGGTGCTGACAGTGGCCTGCTCAGTGCTATGTTGTCGGCCTCTCCAGTGGGAATAGGCCCCACCCAATGTGGCACTCTGCATTGCACAAATTGTGGGAGATTCATTTTGAAATTCCAGTTTTTATGCAAATACAGCACGTAGAATTTTTTGGGGTCCAGGTAAGATGCTCTTTCAGAAAAAATTGCTGCAGACTCAATGGGCCAAATGGCCTCCTGCTACGCTGTACAGATCTGCGTTTCTATGGATTCTATCAAATACAAAATAAATTAAATTACATTGAACGTTACATCTAATAATGTAGTATGGCTTTGTAAAATATATGTACTGGTATAAAGTTGCATGTTCATGGACATTTTTAATTTGTGCTTTTAGCTCAGAGTATTCTGGAAATGCAGCTGTGATTCTGTGTGATTCTTATGATCATGAAACTGATTATGAACATTTTGACCAAAATGGCAGTGGAAGCTACGATTTTCTGTTTGTCTTGTATTCAGTTTATGCAGAGCTAATGCTCCCTGAGTTGCCTTCAAACTTTTTTTAAAAAAACTGTAACAACATTAGTGGTTCAAACTCTTTTTTTTAAAGTTACCCATTCCAGACATGTCTGCCACATTTTACACATATTTTACACATATCTAACTGTTATCCAAGCAAAGATCTAAAAATCCATTCAATACCTTTACAATACTTATCAGTAGGCTCCAGATGAACAGTTAAATTCATTCTTACTTTTTGTTATGAATTTGCTGAAATTATCTCTAGCCTTTCACTATAGTAAAATAATCAAAAATTTGAAAGAATTATGCTTTAAAACAATTTTTAAAAGTTAAAGCACCTTACATTAAAAAGTTCACTAAGGGATAACAATCAACATGAATCTTTGCCTGTAAGACTTTGCATTATGACATTTGTGTCAGTGATGCATATTTGTATATCATAACTTCTACTATGCATTCTTTATTTACTTTATTTACTAATGGTTAATAATAATTCATTGGTATAAAACTCCAAACCTGTCTTTTCTAATCTTTCAGTTTTAATTACTTCACAGCATTGTATTTGTCTATTCTATCGACACATGCACTGAACTCATTATGGATTTACAGCACAAGTAAATAAATAAAGCAAGTATAAATGGTGGGAAATTAAATTCAAAGGTTAAATTTAATGGCAAATAATGTTTGCCTCCTGCTCAAAACCCTGTGTGCAGCTACAAGTGAGGACATTTACATCAGATTGCTACAAATGTGTTGTAAATCTCCTGTGTGTTTCAACTGGAATTCAATGTTTAGTTCCATCATGAACTGCTTCACCAATATAAATGTTTGACCAGATTTTTAAAAAGTATGTCTGTTATTTTGGTAAAGGAAAGGAAAAGTCACAAGATATAAACATACCATGTTAGATGACCCTAAAGTATTGTATTCTGATAACAATCATTATAACTCTCCACGGTGACAGATACAAAGAACACGTTAGAAAGTGTGGGGGACCAAAGATTGAGGGCTGGATTTTATGGGCCTGACATCAGCAGTGGCAGAAAGAAATCTATTGTTAGAGATGTGATATTAGAGAATTTGGAAAATCAAAATATGGATAAGTACAGATTTGTGAAAGGGAAATTGTGCTTCACATATCAATTAGAGTTTCTGACATTGTGATCAGCATGGTAGATCAGGGAACCAGAGAATGTGGGATATTTGGATTTTTGGAAACCAACTGATGAAGTGGTGAAAAATGATTTGTTGCACAAGGTTAGGATTCATGGGGTTGGAGATAAGAACAGGAGCTGTAATAAAAGGATGTTGATCATGATGGTAGGTGGAGTGATGGAAAGATCACGGTTTAGAATCCATATCAATTACTACGTTGAGAGGACGAATCCAGAGTTGATGATGCTGTGAGGAGGATGCAAAGAGGCTGTAAATGAATACAAACAGGTTAACTGATTGAGCGTGAAGGTGACAGGTGAAATATAATGTGGAGAAGTGTGAAATTGTCAATTTGGTCAGAAGAATGAAAAGGCAGAATTTTAAAAAAAGACAAGAAGCTATTAAATGTTGACATTCAAAGGAATTTGGATGTTCATATAATGAATCACTAAAAGTTAACATAAAAGAACAGTAATCAGTTGGAAGGCAAATTGTATGTTAGTCTTTACAGCAAGGTGGTTGGGATATATTGAAATCCAAGGCTGGCTTTTTCGGCGTTAAGCAAATCATGGATTATTATGATAAGGCAAGAAAATGGAATTGGTGTCAAAGTTCAGTCATGGGTCGAAAGCTTCCATCCCCTTTCGCGGCTGGGATTTTCCAGTGCCATTGAGAATGAGTGGAGTTTTGTCTGGAACACCAAATTCTCCAATCTCGTTTGTAATGGGTCTTGCCCATGATCTTAATGAATGTCAGAGCAGGCTTGACAGACTAGATTACCTGTTATTGCTCCTATTTCTTAATCTCTTAAGAATCTCAGCACCTCAACTATAAAATTGCACTGTGTACTTCTGAGTGGGGAGAAAGGTTATCTGACAATGTAACTGGAAATTTAATGCCCCTTTAAAGATTTCCAATTTATCTCTGAGCGCATGGTGAATGGATAATTAGGTTTCATATTATTTATTAATACAGGCCTATTAAAATGAACTTGTCATGACAGAGGCAAATATTAATGGCTGAAGGGTACAGCTATCAATTAACCTTTGCTGAAAATATTAACCAAATCAATGAAGTATATTAAAGTTTGAAATAACAAGAAAAGAAGCAGAAACAAAAAAGAGACGTATGTTTTAGAAGGAGAAAATTTTATGGAGTTATTTGAGAAATGGGAAAAGTAAAGCAATAGTAAAAGGATCAACAGATGGGGAAAAAAAACAGCCATGTAATCCTATCTAGTGTCACCCTCTACCTCTGATGCATGCATAAGTCTGAATCTACTCTGATCATCAATCTTAAGATAGCATGCTTATTCAGTTTCAATGCAAATCTAATCTTATATGGATGAGTCGTAATAACCAAGACCTAGGTTAACAGTTGTATCGGACTTTTAAATTCTGGTCATATATTGTCAGTAAAGGTGGATCGATTGCTGCACCCATCAGCCATTTATATTTGCCAGTATGCACCGGAATTCAGAATAATTGCCTATAAATCACTGTGCTCTGTTTTAGTTGAAATCCCAGGTGACTGTTTCCTCATTGTCAAACATGATTAAAATCAGAAGCCTTTGGCGCAGTGGTAGCATTCTTATCTCTGGGCAGGAACTTCAGATTCAAGTCCCACTGCAGGACTTGATGGCTATGGAAAGTCCATTCATGAAGTGACTACACAGGTTGATTATCAGCCTGTGAATCCTGCTAATTCACTTGATGGCAGGCAGTCAACCTCATTGCAGAAGGCAATGGAAAACCACTACAGCACTGTGCCAAGCACAATCATGAAGCAATCCAGTGGAAGTCCATAGTTATCAATGCTCTCTTAGGGCCTAGTACCTGAAGGAGGAAAATAGGATTTAAAACCATCAACTATGACTCACAATGCAAACTGTGCCTGTTGTTTCTCCTGAGATAGCATGCACATTTCCATTACTGTTGCATGTTGAGGAGTTGCAAAACTGATTACAGAGTGCAAAATTATGGCAAGTTAAATGTTTGGTGACAAAAACAGTTGACAAAGGAAGGGCCATGGATGTCGTCTATATGGATTTCAGTAAGGCGTCTGACAAAGTCCCTCATGTCAGGTTAGTGAAAAAGGTTAAGGCTCATGGGATACAAGGAGAGGTGGCTAGATGGGTAGAGAACTGGCTTGGCCACAGGAGACAGAGGGTAGCGGTCGAAGGGTCTTTTTCCAGCTGGAGGTCTGTGACTAGTGGTGTTCCGCAGGACTCTTTACTGGGATCTCTGCTATTCAAACAAAGAAAAAAAAAGAACAAAACAGCACGGGAAACAGGCCCTTCGGCCCAACAAGCCCGCACCACCACCCCGATGTTCCCACCTCTACCTGTGATCCCTGTCTATGTTTATAGATCTATGGATTAAAAACCAAATTTGAGACAATTTGGGGAGAATTTGTTTTGCCAATTAGCCTAAGAGCACATCTTTGGGATGTGGGAGGAAACCGGAGCACCCGGAGAAAACCCACGCAAGCACGGGGAGAATGCACAAACTCCCACAGACACAGCCCAAATCCATGTATCTGCACAGCACAGCGATAGTCACTGAGCTGTCGTGTTGCCCATCAAATGGTCCAGGTCAAGCGTACACTAACGACGTGAAGCACTAGGATACTCTCAAAAAAAATCCAAGAGCAGCCCTCTCACGACCCATCATGTGTATGCCCCTTGTTAGACAACAAGGTGGACCAAAGCACCTGTAGGATAAAAACAAGTACATCAATATCATCATCTATTTACACACTTCCCAGGGACTCCCAAGGCTCATGATCCCTATTTTAAATCAGTTTTCTACACCCCTCCATTTCCATCTACGTATTTCTTAAATAACTCCAGAGTACCTGCCTCCACCACTTTACTTGGCAGCGCATTCCATACCCCCACCACCCTCTGTGTGAAAAAACTACCTCTAGCATCCAAATTATACCTTACCCCCCTCACCCTAAGCCCATGATCCCTCGTGCCATTCAAGTCCATCCTAGGAAAAAGCTTAACCCTGTTTACTCTATCTATACCCCTCATAATCTTGTACACCGCTATTAGATCTCCTCTAAGTCTACGTCTTTCTAAGAAAAACAGTCCCAATTTGCCTAATCTCTCCGTGATATATATAAATGATTTAGAAGAAGGTGTAACTGATGTGATCAATACGTTTGCGCATGACACAAAGATGGCTGGACTTGCTGATAGCAATGAACATTGTTGGACAATACAGCAGGATATAGATAGACTGGAAAATTGGGTGGAGAAATGGCAGATGGAATTTAATCCAGATAAATTCGAAGTGATGCATTTTGGAAGAACTAATGTGGGAGCGGGGGGCTGTGGCAGGTTATACAATAAATGGCAGAACCATCATGAGTATAGAAACACAGAGGGACCCAAGTGTGCAAATCCACAAATCCTTGAAGGTGGCAGCATAGGCGGAGAAGGTGGCGAAGAAGGCATAGGGCATGCTTGCCTTTATAGGACGGGGTATAGAGTATAAAAATTGGCGTCTGATGTTACAGCTGCATAGAACATTGGTTAAGCCACATTTGGAGTTTGCATCCAATTCTGGTCACCACACTACCAGAACGATGTGGAGGCTTTGGAGAGAGTGCAGAGGACGTTTACCAGGATGTTGCCTGGTATGGAGGGTCTTAGCTATGAAGAAAATTTGGGTAAACTGGAGTTGGTCTCCCTAGAAAGACGGAGAATGAGGGGAGACCTAATAAGGGTGTAAAAACTATGAAGGGTACAGATAGGGTAAACAGTGGGATGCTTTCTTCTCAGATTGGAGGTGACGATCAAGAGAAGACATAGGCTCAAGATGAGAAGGGCGAGGTATAGCTCAGATATGAGGGATGATTTTTACACAGAGGATGGTGGGGGGCTGGAATGCACTGCCAAGTAGGGTGGTGGAGGCAGACACGCTGGGATCATTTGACTTACCTGGATAGTCACATGAACAGAATGGGAATGGAGGGATACAAATGAATGATCTAGTTGGACCAATGAGTGGCACAGACTTGGAGGGCCAAAGAGCCTATTTCCTGTGCTGTACTTTGTTTTTTGTTCTTTGTAAAAACAATTAAGTGGCTATCAATAGCCAATTAGTCATCTTACTTGGTCACTCACCATTTGGAGACCAGCAACCAGGCTGCTGTCATTTCCATGTCTGGGAATTGTTCCCAGTGGTGGAAACATACTGGGTTTCCCTCCCTGTGCCGTTTTAAGACCCCTCCTGTCTGCTAGCTCATCTCCAAATGGTGAATAAAATTCCACCCATTGCAGGCAATTTGATGGCTAACTTAAGAATGAGATTGTCATGTGGTGACACACAGGCATGAATAGATTGTTGCCGCAACAGGAGCTGAGGCTAATATAGGTGCCATCTCACTGAAAGATTGAAGTCTCATAAGAATTCTGCTGCAGAGAAGTCAGATGAGCACTTTGATGGAGCATTCTGATGTAGTCACTGGCAAGAAGTACAGTGCAGTCTGTGTTAGGGCTGGAAATGTGGTTAATTCTGCATATTCAACCATGATGAGGCATCTGATGACCTATGTCTCAGCACAAACTGAGGTCACTCAACATCTAAATGCTGCTGTGGAAACTCAGATTAAAACCATGCAAGCTCAGCTTGACTGCCAGAAAGATTCAGAACACTGCTGTGAGTACTGCAGCCTATCTTCAAAGTACTTTGCAATGTGATGCAGTGATCCAGCAGCCTGCCCTCCAAGACATTACAAGAGTCACTAAGGTTCCTCCCTGGAGAAATGGGACAAGTCTGCTGTCCTATTTCAGGTTAGCAGCATTCATCTTTCCACCACTCTCACTCTACCAGTAAGAAATCCCACAACACCAGGTTAAAGTCCAACAGGTTTATTTGGCATCGTGAGCTTTCGGAGTCTCAAGCTCCTTCATCAGGTGAGTGAGGACTTGTGTTCACAAATGTGGCATGTAGAGACACAAACTCAATTTACAAGATAATGGCTGGAATGCAAGTCTTTCCAGGCAGTCAAGACTTAAATGTGAGTGGAGAGAGGGCCAAACACAAGTTAAAGAAATGTGTATTGTTTCCATCCAGAACAGTCACTCTACCATTGCCTGTCAGCCAGCCAGCACAGATTGATGACAACCCTTCTAAGGTGCTTTCTGAAACTGGGCCTTCGAGTGCACAGCTGCACGATGTCATTCTGTAAGACCCTATTGGAAGTCTTCCCTACTGAAAATCAGCAGCTTCCAACAACTACACTGCAGTCACTGGGGTATCGCTGCAGATAAGACTAAGACAGGTAAAAGCGTATGGTAAAAAGCTACTCAGTTGATGCGTAAGGGTGAATTTGCTGATGTTTTCCCTGTAAATATAGTTTGGAATGTTTGTTTTGGAGTGAGGATTATGGCTGAGCTGGCCAGTAATGGAGGGAAGGTAAGGTGTAAGACACATGGTGAATGGAGATTTGGGATCTTGTTCACTAATCCCGGAATCAGATGAATCAACCACTTGGCCAGTCTGGTGAACAATACTGGTTGCTTCCTTCTCCAACTCCTCTTGCTGCTCCTCCGATCCTCATTCTCCACTGTTCACCATACAACTGATGGAAACAGCTTTGCCCTCAGCTGCTAAGGCTGTGCAGTGTAGAACAAACAAGGACAAACCTTAACAGGTTATCTGCTGAGTAAAGCAGAGTGGTGCCTGTAGCAGAAACATTGCCTAAGCACCCCAATGGAATGCTCAAACACATTTTGTGTGGCAATATGGTTTTTGTTGTTTGGATGCTGTCCATGTGGACAGTTTTCATTCCAGAGGATTGTGCCAGAATGGCCTTGTCACCTGGTCATCACCCTTCGGTTTGTCTTGATAGCTCAGATGTAGCTGTCACAGAGGATGGCTGCAGAAGAAGGCTAGCATGACCACTGCCAGGGTATTGGGCAAAGCTCAAATGATTTGCTGCCTATGGTCATATAACAGCTGAATATTGAGGAAGTGGAATGCCTTTTGGCTGTGGTACATCTCAGAATTGTCATGGGGTGTCTGCAAAGCAATGCGCAATCATTTAGATGCACCATGTTCCATGGAGAATCTCACAATTTTAGTGAGGCAAATGCTCATTCCTCCTGTTTCTCTCAGACAAGAGAGAGAATGAAATGTATTCACCGTCTCTGGAATACAAGCTCTTCATCACCTCCCTTAGCCAACAGCGAATGGCACACTGGGAAATGTTGTTATTAATGTCTTTTTCCAACCTGGAAGCAATGAGATACATAGGACTTGATGGCCACGATCACTTCCTAGCTATGTCATGCTTTCCTGACCCTACTTGAGGCTTAAGTTTGTGGCTGCAGTGAGTAACTGATCACAGCAATGATTGCCTTTGAGATTCAGAAATAACAGGCACATTGTTAATTGCTGATTTTTCAGGTTGGAAAATCATTCATTAAACACTATGGTAGCCTGCTGGGAGCCCTTCTCTCTCCCCTCCCTCAACTCCCTCTCCTTCGCCATAGCTTTTCCAGCAACTTGTTCAGCTCGGTGTTGCTTCTGTTTATTCTCCATATTATGTTGGAGAACAACAAGGTTGCTACCCAATGCAACCAGATCTGTACTCTGTGTGGAATCCTTGAAATCAGGACAAAGTCGTTCAGTATTGGCCATACTGCTCCCAAGCAACTTTAACAATTGTAAGCAATTCTGAAAACTATCAAACTCTTCTACAATCTCACTAAAGGGCAGAAGAACTCAGTCAGCAACTAATTCAATCAGAATACAAAGAATGGCAGGGAATCTTTAAAAAATTAATCTGGCAAAATAAGTTAGAATATGAGAGGAAGCTAGCTAGGAATGTAAAAATGGATAGCAAAGGATTCTAGAGATATTTAAACAGGGAAAGAGTAAGTAAAGTGAGTGTTGGCCCTCTGGACAGTGAGAATAAGGATAATCATAGATAATAAGGAAATGGAGCATGAAATGTATAGATATTCAGCTTCCATATTTACTATAGAGGATACAATAAACATTTTAATAAATCCAGAGTGGAGGGGATTGGGGAACTTGGTGAAGTTAGAAACACTAAGGAAGTAGTATAAGCAAACTGATGGCATATTGGGCTAACAAATTTCTGCTCTCCTGTTGGGCTTCATCCTAGAGTCTTAATAGGGATAGCTACTGAGATAATAAATGTATGATGTTAATTTTCCAAAATTAATTAGATCTTAGAAAGGTTCCATCAGACTGGAAAGTAGTAAATATAACCCCTCTATTCAAGAAGCAAGGAAGGCAGAAACTGTAGGCCAGCTAGATTGATATCTGTCATTGGGAAGCTGTTAGAATTATTTTTAAGGAGGTTATAACTGCATACTTAGACAAGTTCAAGATAAATGTAAAGAATCAACAAGGTTTTATTGAAGGAAAATCATTTACTAGAGTTCTTTGAAGGAGTAACATTTGCTGTAGATAGAGGAGAGCATATAGATGTACTGGTACTTGGATTTCCAGAAAGCATTTGATAAAGTGTCATATCAAACATTATTGCAAAAACAGAGCTCATGGTGTAGAGAGTAACATATTATCTTGGATTAAAGATTGGCTGGCAGGAAACAGGGAATATATATAAATGAGTCTTTTCTGTTTAATAAGATGTAACTAGTAGATTCCCACAGGGGTCTGTGCTGGGGCCTCAACCTTTTACAGATTACGTTAATGACTTGGATGAGAGGAGCAAAAGCATAGCTAAATTTGCATAAGACACAAAAATCAGTAGGAAAACATGTTGCGAAGGAGACAGTTTGCAGATGGATATAGATAGGTTGAGTGAGTGGACAAAAATCTGGTAAATGGAGTATAATGTGAGGAAATGTGAAGTTGTTCACTTTGGCAGGAAGGATATAAAAACAGAAAATTGAGAACAACTACGTCATGCTAAGGTTCAGAGGAATCTAGGTGTTTTCATGCATGAGTCACAGAAAGTTATTGTGCAACGGCAGCGTGTAATCAAGAAATCTAATGGAATGCTATCCTTAATTATGACAGGAATTGAATATAAAAGTAAGGATGTTATATTTAAGTTATACAAGGCATTGGTGAGACCACATCTCAAATAACGTATGTAATTTTGGTGTCCTTATTTTAAGGAAGGATACAAATGCATTGGCTGCGGTTCAGAGGAGGTTTACCAGATTGATACCTGGAATGAGTGGATTGTTTTGTGAGAATATGTTGGAAAGGCTCAGTATGTTTCCACTGGAATTTAAAAGAAAGAGAATTGACTTGTCTGAATTATATAAGATCCTGAACAGTATTAACAAGGTAGATGTGGAAAGAATATTTCCTCATCTGAGTTAGACAGAACTAGGGGGTGCTGTATTAAAATTATTTATTCTTTTAGAATAGAAATGAAGAGAATTTTTATCTTTCAGGAAGTTCTGTGACTTTGGAACTATGCCTCAGAAGCTGGTGGAAGCAAGATCACTGAATATTTTTAAGGTGGATGTATATAGATTCTTACATAAAAGCACAATATTACAGATGCTGGAATTTAAAAAAACAAAAATACTGGAAATCCTCAGCAGGTCTGACAGCATCTGTGGCGAGAGAATAGAGCCTACATTTCAAGTCTAGATGTCTTGATAGGTCAGATAGATTTGTAGATAGATTCTTGTTGGGCAAGGGAATCAAAAATTATTGGGGGAGATGAGAATGAGGAACTCAATACAAGTGGGTCAGCCACGATCTTATTGAATGGCAGAACAGTCTCAAGAAGCCAACTGGCCTACCTTTGCTCCTACAGCTAACCTTAACCCCTGTCAGACTAAGAGTTAGTGCTAGGTTAAGGTTAGCTGTAGTCTGGATTCCAAAATGGCAGTGCTGGCAGCAAATTAGCATTACATACTGCCTCAAATCTCTAACTACCTACATCAATAACACTCTCACCAAATTTGTATCTGAATGTGTGGATCATGGATGCCATTTTGGAGGACAAACAGTACCTAAGTGCTGAAAAAGAGATGCCATGTATCCAAGACTTTATGCCAATATATTTCTTTCTATCCTACCTGTCTTTCAGTGAGATCCAGATTTACTGCTATCTCATATCTTCTCAGTCTGGTCAAGTAGTTATGATGAGCAAACTCAGCTTCCAATTCCCGTATCTGTTCTTTGGTAAAGGCTGTTCTTTCCTTTCTGGGTTTGCTGTTGATTTCTCCCTTGTAGCTGCACTCTTGTGTCTCTGCAACCAGAATCACAGAAATTTCAGTTTCCGTTTCTGATCATTATTAAACAGCAAAAAATGTATTTTTTATTTTAAGATATATCTCAAGTGCTTTGCAACTAATTAATCATTTTGTAGTATGTCCATTGCTGCAATTTGGGAAACACAGCAACCACTTTGCACACAGCAATATCCCCACAACCAACAATGCTTTAATGATCAGATAATATATGTTTAAACTACGTTGTTTGAGGCAAAATTATTACCCATAGAGAACTCATCTGCCCCATCTCCAAAATAGTGCCATAGAACCTCTTATATTGTTGTAAGAGGACGCAAGGCCTCAGTTTATTGCATATTAATAATAGGTTTGCTACACTTTTGAAAGACTTATACTGAATGTTATAATATTTCAAGAAAGAGCTATATGTCTACATGGCAACACTAAGATTTCCGATGCTGTGTGCTACATGTAATGCATTTAATGAAAAATTTAATGAGTACACTTTAAATTTATAAAGTCACAAAGTGCTTGTATGCATTATGTACACATCTGATTGTGAGTGATAATAATTTCCCTTTTTTAGCAAGCTTCTCAACAAAACCATATATTGTGAATACTTCAGATATCAAAATATTAACGCCAGAGGATTTCCTTTGGTTCACAGTAATTATTATCACTAAATTGTTGACACATCCATGGATTAATAATATTTCATGAATAATAATCAAATGTATTTATTTTGGGAAAAGGGCAAATTTTCAGGATTAAGAAGGTTGCAAATCATTGTTTGAGTTGGTTTTATTCTTATTGGCAATACTAACATCAACATGCTTGCAAACATATGGGTAAAAATAATCCTTATCTAGTAAGTAAAGCCTCATAGAATCATAGAATCCCTGCATGCAGAAACAGACCATTTCACTCATCAAGCCTGAATGGTAACAATCCCACCCAGACCCTATCTCCATAACTCCACATATTTACCCTGTTAATCTCCTTGACACTAAGGGGCAATTGAGATGGCCAATCAATCTAACCAGCACATGTTTGGACTGTGGGACGAAATCGGAGAACCTGGAGGAAATCCACACAGACATGAGGAGAATGTGCAAACTCCACACGGACAGTTACCTGAGGCCGGAATTGAACCCGGTGCCTGGCGCTGTGAGGCAGCAATATTAATCACTGTGCCACCTCTATAATGGGAATTAACCACACACAAATCTAAAATTGTGAAGGACTGAAACTGAAATTGGTACTTTCTCAACAGTGGCAAAATATTTAATTTAATGCAGTATTATTCAAATTACATCATGATATATTCCTTTAAAAACACAAATTATTCTTTACGCGTGTTCATAGCATAGCTTGGATGTAATTTGTTTATGCAAATAGTAACAAAAAACCCTTTTCTATTATCCTCCTTTGAATCAATTTATTTTTGTTTTTAAAACATTATATATAGACATTCCGTTAAATACTTTCTCCATATTTATATATACCATCTGATTCATATTTTAAAGGATCCAAAAATATTCATCTTCTATTCTCCATTCAATTTGACAGTTAATTGACCAATTCCAAAATTTCTAAATTTCCATTTCTGAATTGCTACAAGTGGGAAAAACGATAGGATTATGAAGCTGAACTTTAATACTCATTGAAAGCAGTTCTTGTTAAAAAGCTAAATGATATTTAAGATAGGTTTATACATTAAGTTCAATGTTATGTGTTTTGTATTCAGTAGGATTTTATTAGCCAAATGGTACTTAGGTAGATAGATTGGATAAAAAAAAGTGTTATCCATTCTTAAATAGATTTTATTAAATGAAATGTATTTATGTAAAAGAAAGATAGCGAGGCAGAAATATTTTAATTGAGACGAAATGGAACCCAGATCCAGATTTGTGAAAACGGACTTGCCTTTTGTATTTGATCTCTGTTCCACACAATATTAATCTTTTATTTACACTTTCACAGTTCATTAATATTTTGATTTGTATTTACTGTATAAGGCGATCGCTGAGTGGTTTACTGGAACGTGTTTTCCAGGGTGCGATGCGATTAACGTGACTAGAAGCAATTTCCACGGGTAAAGAGTTTTCTGTGTGACTCATTGAAGACTCGCATCTTTGTTTACACCACGAAATGAATACAAATAATCCGAGGACCGAAATGGTGTTGGCAGCAGGTGTAAAAACAGTAATATGAAGTCTGGCCCTTTGCAGTTTAAACGTCCAGTCTTTGTAGTGAAACTGAAAAGGACTTTTATATTTCCTGTCTATGCTTTATTTTTGTAAGGTTTGATGATGAATGTGTGAATCAGAGGAAATGCAGCCCATTAACCGACGATAGATTTATTGTTACAAAGTAAATTTTGGCATTAATCTTGGGAGAAAAATGATTGCTTTCATGAAGTTGAAATATGCTACAACGTGTGTTTGACTTTTATCTGTCTCTTTGAATATAAATCGAAAAGAATTAATCAAAAAAAGCAGGAGGCTGAGATTGCAGAATGTTTTCTATTGGAATATAAAAAATCTTTCATTTTAGAACTCTTAAAATTAATTGCTTCAAGTAGGATAACATATTTATTTGTATAAAACTACATTCGAGTGCAATGCTATTTATTCGAATTGTTATTTAATTGAACTGTTCTTTAATCGAATGTTTGCTTTGATTGTCACAAGGCCGCCTATTTGGTAATATAGTTCATTCAATTAAACTATTATATTCATTCAAACTTTTTGAACAATCTTTTATTTTCACTATTTAGGGAAGTTCAGGAAAACCCACGCAAAAAAAAACACGTGAAAATATTTTTTTCACAAACACTGCGATGATCACATTCAATGTCAAGATAGATCATTGATGAAAAATGTTGACATCTTTATGTAAGTCAGAACTGGTTGAGAAATTATCTTTGCTATTTAGAAAAATAAATCCCTATGATTTATTTCAGATTTAGAAAGTATTAGCTGGCTATGTCGTTGAATTAAGCCACTCGCCGAAAATCACATTCAGTCTATAACTCGAACTGTATTTAAAATTGGAGTATGTGGAATGTATTGAATTTATTGAATGTTAATCAATGAATTGAAATATTGAACTTCCTACCATTAGTTTTCTTGCTCAGCAATTGTTCAAATATTCTAAAATTCACAAAGCGGCATATCAGACAATCGCAATTCTTTCAATTAAAAAGTATCTTTATCTTTTCCCCCTCAGTTTCTGTTGGCCGGTCGCTGGCGAAATGAGCTCCACACGTTCTTCGTGTGATTTGAGTATACTTCAATGTTTAATGTGGTGTTCGTTCATGAATCAGACTAAATAAATCACTGTTTCCTTCAATAATAAGTGCTCGGATGCGCAGATCAACTAAAACCAACACGGTCAAAAGCTGCGGAAATAATACAGATGGCTGTTTTGGAAGACGAGTGTTAACTGGTGGGTCCAACTGAATGAATCAGACCCAGACCAGTGTCTTGCCAGTGAAGGTGAGCTGATTTTAAACAATGTAAGTACAATGTAGATCTATAACGTGGAATAAAATTTTCGCCTTAAATACTTTTAACCGGAAATATTTGCTGCCTCTGCCCTCTGCATTATTAGCTGCTGGTCTAATCTCTGCCCCCTGCCTGTCCCGGAGTTGCTGACCACTTACCTGAGCCGTCACTTTTCCTCTTGGACTGCCTTTTCTCTGATTCCACAGGAGTGACCGCCGACCTGCCATAATCGCCAGAGATACAGGACGCCGCGTTGGGGTTGCCGGGCGCCAAGCTGGGATTGCTGTCCACCAGGCTTGAGGGGTTGGATCCCAGGTCCGGGGGTCCCGGTTCCGACTGGATGCAGAGTGTGTGCCTGGCCAGGGGAGGGGGCGAGGAGATCTGGGGAATGTGCCAGGTAGCCTGGGCTTGCTGCTGCTGTTGCTGCTGCTGCTGTTGTTGTTGGTGCTGGGGATGGCCTCGGTGATGATGATGTAGGTGATGATGATGACGCTGGGCTGTGAACATGTTTTCTTCATTAGGAAATCCAGTTATGATACAAGAAGAAGACAGGTCTGGAAAAGCCACATGGTCTGATCTTCCATGAAGAGCTAGTGGAGACTGAGAGAAGTGGTGCAGACTCTGGGCTGGGGCATGTGAGCTACGCAGGCAGCTAAATATTGTATGATCCATGGTAGCCGGGTTTCGGATTCCAACAGGCTGCAATTGTATCCAAAGCACCTTCGATTTCAAAGTAAACAGCTTCCAAAAAAGCAAGGCTCTTTAAAAGCGGTCGGGATCAATCGCTGTTTAACAGCCGGGGCTCTTTGAATAAACACACAGACTCACCCTGATTCTCGAATGACAAGTGAAGCCAATCGCACGTTATCCCAGTGAGCTGCTTTAAGGGGAAAATCGTAGTATATAAATAGTTTGTAATGTGAGAGGGGGGCTGGATCTAAGGCAAGGTCCCAGCCACATGTGAAGCTACCTCCAAAAAAACATCAGCCCTATAAATCATAGCAATTAATGACCGGAAATTGGCAGGCACAGTGCAAGAGAAACAGCGTTTCTCAAAGTTGAGGGGAAGCTTTATTCCATTGTATTACTCCACATTGTCGATTTGCTACTGCCGATCTTAGAAATCTGCAACGAACAGGCGATCTGGCAGCATACAGAGGGGCAACCTTTATTTTTCCCCTAAAATTTCTTGAACCTCCCGGGGTGTCAGATGTCCATAATGTGCCTTACCTCGGAGGGCGGGGTGGCGGGGGGGGGGGGGGAACCTGTGGCTGTCAATCAGGGCCGC
Source organism: Sphyrna mokarran (assembly GCA_024679065.1). Lineage (NCBI taxonomy): Eukaryota > Metazoa > Chordata > Chondrichthyes > Carcharhiniformes > Carcharhinidae > Sphyrna > Sphyrna mokarran. The sequence goes on from JAGIQG010000002.1 coordinate 80,080,894, forward strand.
AAGAGCCAGGGGGAAAGTCTGTCTGCGGCTTTCCTGCAAGAAGTCTTCAAGAAAAGCAGCAAGGAGTGAGAGAGCGAAAGCAAAGACTGACCCTGTCATCGGAGTCCTTAAAGCAAACAGAAAAAGCATATCTTCAGCTGACAGAATAAATTCCTCACTGATGAAGTCATGAGAATGTGAAAGCAGTTGATTTTCGAAGTTTGAGACTAGGCACTTTAAAGAAAACTTGGGAGATTTCCCGGTTCCGACCCGCTTTTCTCCATCGGTTTTCCCGTCCTCATTACTGATGTGCATTCCCCCACCAATTAATGCTTTAATTTGGCAAAACAGAGAGGGAATATCGTGGAAAATTTTCTGTTTAATAATCACTTGAAGGCTCTGACTATTTGTCTTTGGCCCCCTGATTAATTCCCCTTCCCCGTGGAAAACAATCATAAAGTAACTGAAGAGGAAATATATGTAAAAAAAAGCTATCCAATGAAACTGATTTGTCTAGAGCCTGATATTAGAATGACACTGAAATCTGATTGTTTTGAATAAGTCACTTAATCTGCGATTTCCCTCTCTCCAAAACAAATTTTAAAATATCACTTAGAAAATTGAGCGTCAGAGTAAGTGTGAAAAACGTTTTGTCTATTAAGATATTTAAAAATAACGGCCTGAGATAAATTCATAGCACCAAATGCAACCCCTGTCCAGCAGGCAAAAATATAATCTGTCTGTATTTCTGTATCCCCATCCCAGAGCAGAATATCCACCAAGTGGAGACTGTTGACCTAATCTTGCCTCATAATCACATCACTTTGTCCAAGTGGTTTCCACACTGAGCAAACATTTTTGAAATGTGGAACAGCGCTTTCGCTTATTGGTAAAAATGAGGATATTCATTCTTCAGAAATCTGATTTCTGAACGCTACAAATGATCTAAACCTAAATCTAAAAATGATTTTAACATACTGATCACTGGCATGTTCCAAAATACAGCCATTAATAGTAAAAGATCAATTAGCATCTCATTCGAAATGAATGCCTGAAAAATAATATCCGCAGTAAGTACACATTATGTAGATCAGTAACAGGGTGATGTTGGCTGTCGGTCCACTTTCCGTTAAGGTCGCGCTTGCATTGTCATCTTAAGCATATATTTGTACAAGTGTGGGGGAAATTTTGAGTGGATTTTGCAAGTGGAACGGATCAAAACGCAGAGAATGGTAGATCATCCGCCCGGGCTGATTTCTCCTCTGTACAGATGTATCAAGGAATTTCCCCTCATCCCCCAGCACCTCCCCCCCCCCACCTCCTTCCCAGTTTTTACTCACATCAGTCCGACTCAGGGCTTCAATTAGTGTGGAATTTATACAAAATTCCAAAGTGCCGTATTCCAGATATTCATCCCCTCCCAAAGCATATCCATTGATAATTACAATGGCATAAATACACCGCAAATCATTAATAACTGAAAATAATATCCAGTGTCAATTACAGAATATTCATTATATTATATATGTATATATATAACGATCAACTCTCGCAGTTATTTTAAATATAGGTAGCATTACAATATGCCCATTCCCTATAGGTAACACCATCATATCTTTCATATAGTAGAAAGTTTCATAAAGTTTCCTCTTCTTCCATCTCGCCGCGACTAAGAATCAGTTATCCTTTAAATAACGAAATTGACATTATTTATAAATCGATCTCCTGATCCCCGTTTGACGACACCAACATTAACTCTGAGAATGTTATTGAACAGAACTAAACTGCTGGAAATGCCGCCACCCTCACTGTTTAATTGTTCAATCGGGAGCTCAGGTGGCTCCAGCTGTTGAAATGTTTCTATTTCACTTTTCTGTCAAGATAAACAGTGTCAAACATGCCTTGTTCCCCACAGTCCTTGATATCCTCAGGGCAGCCCCTAGAATTAGAGTTTAGCCCCATTTTAAGGATGGGCTTTTTCAACATCTTTTGGAGCTTGAATCGAAAACTTTTTTTCTTGAACCCACAGTTACTGTGGTAATTGTTCATCTGGTTTCGAAGTCATTCACTATCGAAGGGGCGAACCTTTCCCGTCTGCGGCAGGAATGCTTTGACGGTGGGGCCAGCGTTTCACAATTTTCAGACGAAATCTCACTCGTTACCTGGAACCAAGACGGCGAGGAGTAAAAACCATTCGGAAAGTCTAAGCTTCTCCTTCCAACTCACGGTTGCTTTTTATCGATGTCATTTAATATGTTTAACCTGTTGGAGTGGCTCACCACCGGTAAGGCAGTAATGAATCTAATACAGAAGGGAAACATCTCTGATGTTGAAAATCTGAATTTCAAACAGAAAATGTTGCAAATATTTCTACAGGTCTGGCAGCATCTTGGGGGGGGGGGGGGGGGGGGAGTGGAGTGGGGGAGCCGAATTGACTACTGTCTGTGAAAAGTCATCGACCTGAAACGTTACCTCTGTTTCTCACTCTATATATTGCTGCCTGACTTGCTGAAGGAACATTTTCTGTCTCCTTTGTGTAAATGAACCTGCCTGATAGAAATTGTTCCCCGACTTTTCCTTTTGGAAGCAAACTTCGAACAGGTACACTTTCAGAAACCGAAAGGGAAAATGCTGGAAAATCACAGCAGGTTTGGCAGCATCTATCAAGAGAGAAATAAGAGCTAACGTTTCGAGTCCAGATGACCCTTTGTCAACGCTTTCAGAATTTCACCAGGAAGACCAACAAACATTATTCCCAAATTTCCAAGGCCAAACCACTTTCAAAAAAAGAATTATCATTTAGCTGTTTGCCATTATTTTTTTAAATGAGAGAATTACAATAAAATACATCATGGCAGAATACTTAGAACTGGATTTTTTAAAATAAAAAGTGTATTTGTCTTAACTTTAATATAAAAATGAAAGAAGGAAAGGCAAGCAATTTGTACATTTAGTCTGACGGCAGGCTAATCGCTATCATCCGGTCTCGGGGATTAAAAAGGGGGAGATCTGGCAACAAACGCTGTTAAACATAATGGTCTCGATTCTCGAAGATGACACAGTTCATATAACATGAACCTGAGCCCTTAATATTTTCTCGCTCACAACCAGGAGATTTCACATATTCTCCAACTACCGAGACTGAAGAGTCTGACTTTAAGATTGGATCTTCTGACGGGGAAACAAATAAATTATTGAACTTCAACTTCTTTGGTTTATTGAACTTAAATATTTTTAGGGTGTTCAGTGAGACTGTCCGTCAGAAAACAAAAGCCCTGAAGGCTCCCAGTTTTCAATAGGTTACCACAATAGAAACAGTAAAACTCAACATACAATGGAAATCAAAGTGGACTGACAATTCTCAGATTAATACAGGCGAGAGACTGAATGCTCGATCAGTAGTGGCTAGACGACGAAAATAGTGCACCCGAAACATTAACTGATCCCTTCTTTAAAAAAGTGCTTAGTTTATCCAATATTTTCTCTGGAAGATAGAAGTATAGAAAAGCTGCAGTGCAGAAAGGGGCCAATTACCCTATGCCGGTTGATCATTTGTGCAAATAATCATCAGAAATAAATCATAAATAGACCATTATGCCGGCCAAAAAAAAGAAAAAAATAAACCACTCCTCATTTTACTCCCACTTTCCAACACCAGGTCCACACCCTTGCAGGTTACAGCACTTCAGATTCAGAACCAGGTATCTTTAAAATGAATTGAACATTAGGCATCAACGTAGGCAATGAATTTTAGAAGGCCACTGTCCTCTAGGTGAAAGAATATTTTTTCCTCATGTCCCCTCTAACAACGTTAACCTGTGATTGCCTAAAGATTTCATGTGTTCTATAGTTTTTTCTCTTATTAGTCTTGGCATGTGGCTGTTGCTGGCAAGACATTATTTGTTGTCTATCCCAAATTTCCTTTGCGAAGGTGGGGTGAGCTACATTCTTGAGCCTGCAGCCCATGCAATGTCGGAACTCCCACATGTTGTTAGGGAGGGAATTCCAGGATTTTGACCAAGCAACAATTAAGGAACAATGATATTTTTTCCAAATCAGGATGACGTATGACTTGGAAGGGAATTTGCAGTGGTGGTGTTCCCATGCATCTGCTGCTCTTGGCTTCAGAGGTGACAGATGTTGCAGGTTTGCAAAGTGTTGTTGAAAGAGCCTGGGTGAATTGCTGTAGTGCTTCTTGTATGTCAGTGGCAGAGGAAGTGAATATTTAAGATGGTTCGGGTGTTGAACAAGCAGGCTACTTTGTCTTCTTGATCTCCTTGAGTGTGGTTGGAGCTACATTCATCCAGGCAATTGGAGAGTATTCTATTATATTCATCACTTGTGCCTCATAGAAGGTGGACAGGTTTTTTGAGGTCAGGAGGCAAGTTACTCTCTGCAGAATTCCCAACCTCATCTGTTTTTATAGAGCTATTGTGGCATAGAAGGAAGCCACTTGGCCCATTAAGAACATATCAGCTCTCTGTAGAGCAATCCAATCAGTCCCACTCCCCTATTCTATCCCAAGACTTGTAAATTTATTTCCTTCAAGTGCACATTCAATATCCTTTATGAACCATTTATCATTTCTTCTTCCACCACCCTCAAAAGTAGCGTGTTCGAGTACATTACCACCCACTGTGTAAAAATGTTTTCCCTCATAGCTCCTCATATCTCTTGCCCAGAACCTTAAATCTGCATCTCATCAACTGATGAGAACAGTGTTTCTTTGTTTACTTTAGCTAAACCAGGGTTATAATTTTGTACAACTCTATAAAATCTCCTCTGAATCTCCTTTGCTCCAAGGTGAACAATCCCAGCTTCTCCAACTTAACCATGGAGCTAATATCCCACATCGCTGAAGCCATTCAAATAAATCTGCTTTTCATCCTTTTAAGGACTCTCAATCCTACCTGGAGTATTCCATACTATTATAACCATTGTATTTACATGGAGAGTTGAATTAAATTTCTGGTTGATGGTGACCCTACCCCCTGTCCAAGAGATAGTAATGAAAATATTGTTGGACGTCAAAAGAAGGTAGCTTGATTCTCACATATGGTGATTATTTAACATTTGGGTGGAGCAGATATTAATTGGCATTGAACAGACCAATGCTACATGTTGGCCAGGTCTCACTGCTTGTGGGCACAGACTGCTTCATTATCTCGGGGATTGTCAATTGAACTGATCACTATGCAATTATGAGTGAACGTCTCCACTTCTCACCTTATGATGACAGAAAGTCATTGATAAAACAGTTGAAGTTTGTTGGATATATCTCCAGCTAATGGAAAGTACCCCCCCCCACCCCCCACACACCATTCCTATTGCCTTCTTGTTAATTTTTTAAAATCTATATAATAGATTGGGGTGAATTTTGATGACCTTCTGCCCTTCTGTGACTGAAATGGAGGCCCAAAGGTTCCTGGAAAATTTTCCATCAGCTGCATATCAATTTCCAAGTGGCAATCCCTCCCATCATCAGCAAAAATCATTATTGCAGGCTGGAGGGTGATGGTTGGGGGTGGGGGCATTGGGTGGGTGCAGTGAGACAGGAATCCCACTCTCCCTCCAATTCAGGTCAAATGTTGTAGTTCTGATTTTAAAAGTCTGGACAGAAAAAGAGCAACTGAAGGCTATAAGGTAACAAGTGGGAAGCCAGTTAAGGCTGCAATGGGGCATCACCCTGGCCCCATAAGAAGGTCAGCAAGGAAAAAGAGGTTGGTTATATGTTAAGGGGGTACATCAGATGCTGCACAAGTGGCAGGGAGAGTATGCACTCATTGCCAGAATTTGAAAGATGTCAGGACTTCATGACATTACTTTGGCAGAAGATCAGGTGGTGAGGCTGCTAAGGATAACTGGGTTCAGGAGGAAAGCTCCAGGTGGCAATGGAGCCACAACTATTAGGTTATGAGCCCCATGATAATGAAGAGCGATATCCTCCAGAAGGAAGAGGGAACGAAGGCATCAGGAAGGCACGGAAGATGGGCCAGGAAAACAAGACAGGAAGATAACGAACACCAAACCTCATCATTGAAGATGGAGCTACCCAGAGATGACCAAGAATCAGTACTGTAGGAGAGTGCAACTCGCCAGATGGATAGCCACAGACATATGTGACCCTATAGCTGAAAACTGCTCTTATGATCTCTGTAAAGACTAATAACATTGAAAAATAAATTAACTTCCAGTTAGCAGTTAAAAAAATAGCTAAAATAATTTTACTTTGTAATTTTTTTATGGTCACAAATGACTCAAAGTATCACCAACCAGGCACTATTTTCCCTTTATAGGCAACTTGCAATTTAAACTAGAGAGAATAATACTTCACTTTTGGACACAGCACATATCACGCTCTTCATGGAATTACAGCCCTTTCAACAAACAGTCTATGGTTGCTCCCAGCATGCAATGAGTTCCTATATCCCAGTTTTGCAAGAAGCAACTTTGTGTGGCCATCTACAGGCATTTTCCTCAGCTTTTGGTGAGTTCTTAAATTCTTACCATTAGCATTATAGCCTGTTCTAATGATTTTTCCCTCTTCTAACCACATTAAGATGAATCTCCCTGAATTCTTAGATGGCTGCAGGATGTGTCTCTTCAGCTAGAGACCATCCCCCTCCCCACATCTAGCTACGGTAGCTTGCAAAGCCCAACATCCTTCTCCTTTATTGACCACATAGAACTGCTGTCTCTCTCTCTCTCTCTCTGATCTTCACTGATTTGTAGGGAAGTCTATAACCTGGTCTTAAAAATGGCTTTCTCTGTTCTCTGCAACATGTAACACATTATCCTTATATATAGGCAGATATGCTAATTAGCTATCTTTGATTTCAATTTCTTTTAATTTTTGAAGTAAATAGCCAGATTCTAGCACAACTATTCACAACTATTATTTTCAATATTTTTCTCCGACTTTGGGCAACTCAGAGTCTACTCATTGCAAACTCCAAGACTGCTGCCTTTGTCTCCAAACATAAATACCTTGCATCTCACTGATGATTGCAGAATATTAAGTAGCACTTATGATCCTCAGATACCGAGGCAATCCACGTAAAAATGTAGCAAGAACCTGGACAATATCCAGGTTGGATGAAAAATGACAAGTAACATTTGCACCCCATAAGTGCTAGGCAATGACCATCTCCAATAAGACAAAATCTATCCATCACTCTTTGGCAGTATAATTGCCAAATCCTGGAGGTTACCATTGACATAAACTGAACGTTATTAGCCATTTTTAAACTATTCATTTATGAGTGTCGGCATTGCCATCATTAATTGCCCTTCAGAAGATGATGATGAGTTAAATACTGTGGCTACAAGAAAGCAGGTCAGAGGCTAGGAATTCCGTGGCAAGTAACTCAATTCCTGACTTCCCAAAGCCTGTCCATCATCTATATTGGGTTGTAAGTTAGGAGTGTGATGAAATGCTTCACTTGCCTGAATGAGCGCATCTCCAACACAGTCAAGAAGCTTGCTATCATCCAGGCCAAAGCAGCCCACAAACATTCACTACTTCCTCCATCAGTGCACAATGACAGCAGTGTGTACTATCTACAAGATGCACTGCAAAAACTCACCAAGACTTCTTAGGTAGCACCTTCCAAACCCATGATTGCTGCCATCTAGAGATTCTAAAAGGTAAAAAGCAGTAGACATGTGGGACACCACCAGCTAGAATTTTCCCTCCTAGTCATTCAGCATCCTGATTTGGAAATATATCGTCATTCCTTCATTATCACTGATTGAAAGTCCTGGAGCTCTGTCTCTAACAGCACTGTGTGTGTACCTACACCAGAGGGACTGCAATGTTTCAAGAAGGCAGATCGCTACCACCTTCCCAAGGAAAAATAGAAATGGGCAATAAATGCTGGCTTTGCCAGCAAAGCCACATCATGTAAATGAAAAAAAAATCTTCCCATCAAAACGATCTAAATCTATGATCTTTCACAAGCCAAACTCCCCGGCTTATTGCTAGGCAGACTGCAGGTCAGGTCACGTGATCTCTATTCAATATGATCACAGTGGATTTGATTGCGGCAATAACTATTTTTTCTGTCTGCGGCCGACACTCTTCCTCCCCATAGCCCTTGATTCGCTAATAGCTCAAAAAATCTGTCAAATTCAACCTTGGCCCGTATCCAATGATCCAGACTCCACTGCTCCTGAGGGTAAGTGAATTCAAAGACTAACAATCCTCAGAAAAGAAATTCCTTCTCATTACAATCTTAAACGGGAGATCCCTTATGTTGAAACTGTGCCCCTTAGTTCCAAATTCCCACATGAAGGGAAACATTCTCTCAGCTTTTACTCATCAAGCCTTCTCAAAATCTTATATATTTCAGTAAGGTCATCTCTCATTCTTCTGAACTCCAATGAGTATAGGCCAAGCCTACTCAATCGTTCATCATAAGACAATGTCTTCATCCCAGAGATCAATTTAGTGAACATTCACAGAATTGTCTCCTTAAATAACATCCACCTACTGTCCTTCTCATATTGTCTTGTCCACACTCAGAACATATGCAACTCTCAAATATTAAATGCTTGCAGTTAATTCACACTCATTTCCCTTTAAAAGAATATTGTGGATTCTGCTTCCACCATTTCTTTTGAGAAGGGGAAAGGGGATTCCATTTTCTAACAGTCAGTATAAAATTTAGATTGATGTTTTGTTCTGTTGCCAAGGTCGCTATTTGGTGTAATTCTATTTGAAGTCAGTGATATCATTTTGGAATTCCATGTTCTATCAAATGGTCCCTCTTAATTTGGCACCACTGAGCATATGCTCAGCTGTGGGAAGGAAGCTCATTTATTTAAAGGGATAATCAACTAATACAACATAGTTGCTGCTTGATTTATTCTAATTGTTGCTTTGATTCTATAAACTGGAATTTTACATCTATTCCTGTCAGTGGAAACTTACAGAACTGCTGACAGATTTCTGTATTTCTGGTCCTGTGCCCATTAGGATAGAGTCATAACATTCCATCCATAGTTTTTGATGCTTTCCATAGTTGTTTAAATTTGCCAGAGTCTATGTAGAGTGCAAAGGCAGATACGTAAAGGATATTTGCTTATTTTGATAGTTCTACACAATGAAGCTGCTCACAGACATGGTTGCATTGGTAACATTTCCTCCTTGATTTCAGAATGACTTGCAAAATAAATAGGGAACAGGCAGAGCAGGACAAGCCTCTGGAGGAGAGAGGAGGAGGGGGAAAAGAGGAGACAGGCTCTGAGCAGCAGGCCTTATTCACCCGGCATGTTCAGGGGGCAGGGGAGGCAGCTGATCTGCCACCTTTCCTGCTGCTGGCATTGGCATGGTGGTAGGAGGACCATTGGATGTCTTCCACGCATGGGGCCATTGGTAACAATTCCTCCTTAATTTCAGAATGATCTGCAGAAAGAATAGGAAACCATGTTATTTTGCCAGCTTTCCTGCCTCCAACTTTCCATCCTGAGTACAAAAGGCCTGGAAAAATCTATCTAACATGAGCAAAGTCTACATTTCTGGAAAATATGCTCCATCTCAGAGCAGGGAAAGGATGACATTCAGAATATATGATTTACAATAGGACATGGGGGCATCTTCTCATACTCTTTACAGATTTCAGAATTCTCACTTTCTCTATCATTCGTGTCAGAAACTCTTTATCAACTGCACTTGCATCTTCTAGCAGGATTTTTGACCTTTTCAAGTTGGGTGACCAAATTTTTCATGTAACTTTCACATCATTTGGGCTGGATTTAATCTGAAAGTTACATGAAAAATCCAGCCCACTGAGATGGGTAACACTGCGAACAGGCCCACTTAATCGCAGGACAGGCCCTCTGTTTGTTTTCCTGCAACAGCAAAATGTCTCTCAATGAAGTTGATGGATGGAATGCACTGACATGGAATTCCTGGCCACCATCAGCAGGATCCCAATTAGGGTCATTAATGAGTCAATTTTCACCTATTTATCTGAACTCACAGTACTTTAGTGGTGGCTCAGGGATTAGTTGGGGGCCACGCGTTTTTCTCACATCCTTGGATGGCCATCCAGCAAATTATCAATCTTGTCAATGCCTCTTATGGAAGAACCCTTGCTATTTGGAACTCTGAGCTGAATTGAGTCATCTAGGATAGAGCAGTGGATTGGAAGCTACCTCCCTTTCCTTACCTCCATCTCCTCTAGTGCCCCCTCTTGCAACCCCTCAATCCCCTTCCCATGTGCACATGTTTGTGGAGAGTGCTGCATCTGCTGCTCATCTTGAAATTGCTTTCCTCGTCCCTATGGTTACTAATCTGGGTGATCTCACAATTCCTTCTCAATGGTCTAGGCAACTGCAGAATATGTGGATCCCATGTCCCTGTGCAAATAAAGGGCAATGGTCATTTAGAGGTCTCCAAATGACTACCAAATTGACCGTCCCATGGAATGGGCAATAAATACTGGCCAGCCTATGATGCTCATGTCCTATGAGTGAACAAAAGAAAGAACAAGGGGAGTAAATGTATTGTTGTCAGATTTGCAGATGTCACAAAATAGATGGGAAGTCAAGTGTTGAGGTTGACTTAAAGAGTTTCTATTGATCCAAGTCAGAAACTCCAAAGCATTTTATAAAATCCACCCAGACAATAAGTCTTGTAATTTGAATTTGGCAAGAGTAAACATGAGATGTTTCGCTTCAGGTATGATTTAAATGATCCACCCTGGAGCTTTTATCAAATGAAATTTATTTAAGAATACAGTTAACATGTAGCGATAACTTTTACCAATTACAAACAACAACAAAAAAAACCATGATATTATATAAGCATTAACAACCAAATGCACCGTTCCAATGTAAAAAAAAACTCCTTAAAAACATATTTGCCATGGCTTTAGCATAGTAAATAAGAATGTTCACATGATGTCTTTCGATTGGAGCATCACAACTCTGACTTCTCAACCTTATAACTTCCAGCAGACCAGGGATAGAGATAATGCCACTGCTAGCCTCTATCATTTAGCCAGCAAACCACTGCAAGAGACAGAATTCTCATTCCAGAAAGGCAAGAAGATCTGCTTTCAGCTAGCCAGTAGAATCTATAATACCAGAAAGAGAGAGAGAAAGCCTGCCTGCAACTTGAAAACTAAGACAGCTTCTGGTTATGAACCAAAACTGAAAGTGAATCCTTGGATTTCTCTGTGGAGGAATCATCTGACTTTGACTTGTCAATCAGCCTTCCCCCTAACAATTAAAAGGTTGTAAAATTCCAGACACTGCATAAGGCCCTGAGTAAAAATAAATAAAACCCCATTTAAACCATTGAAGCAGCAATAAACAGGCAGCCAGTGCCGCAATGAAAAAAACTGCTTGCAATCTGCAGAAAACATGATTTTAAAAAAATTTCTGAAAGGCATACCAGCGTCTCAAGACAGATATAGACATGTTAAATGAGTAGGCAAAAACTTGGTAGATGAAATGTAATGCTGAACAACATGAAGTTATGCACTTTGGTAGAAAAAATAGAGGAGCTGAATAGTATTTAAATGGGACAGACTGTAGAAAGATGCAACACAATGTGATTTGGGGTTCATTGTGCATACATCACAAAAAAGCTAGCATGCAAGCTTAGCAGGTAATAGGGAAGGCAAATGGAATGTTGGCCTTTATTTTAAAGAGGGTGATGTATTAAAATAAGGAAGTCTTGCTAAAACTATACAAGACATTGATTAAACCACACCTCAAATACTGTGAACAATTTTGTTCCTCTCATATAAGCAAAGCTATAGTGGCATTGGAGATAGTCCAGAGAAGGTTCATTAAGTTGATCTTAGGTATGGAGGGATTTTCTCATGAGGAGAGGTTGAGTAGATTGGGCCAGTACTCATTGGGGTTTAGAAGAATAAGAGGCAATGTTATTGAGATCTATAGGATTCTCAGGGGGCTTGACAGGTTAGATGGTAAGAGGTTGTTTTCCACTGGTGGGATTGTCTCAGACCAGAAGATAATCTCAGAGTATAGGGTCACCCATTAAAGCAGAGATGAGGAGGAATTTCTTTTCTCAGTTTGTAGTGAATTTGTGGAATTCTTTGCTACAGAGGGTTGCAACAATTGGGTCATTAAGCATGTTCAAGGCTGAAATAGAACAATTTTTAATCAGTAATTTTATGGGAATAAGGCTGGAAATTGGAATTGATGATTATCATTTCAAATCAGTCATGATCTCAGTGAATGGTGTAGCAGATCCAATGGGCTGACTGGCTTCCTTTTGCTCTTACGACTTATAGTGATTTGTGTTCTTTTGAGAAAAAGACATTGCAAGCAGGAAACAGCTTTTAATGATCTCAGTTGACTTTCTGCATCAGACAAGGTGGGGTTTTCAACTTTATTCCCAATACATTCTGGAAAAGACAGAAGGAAGTGGGAACAAATTAGGATCTGGATGGCATTTTTTTCAATACACTTTCCCTCTACCCTTCACCCCCAACCCCCGAACTTGATGTCTTCCCTGGCTTGGGAAAATTTCACTCTCTGTGATGGTAACCAGTGTGTGAATCAAAATCACTAACATGTACATTTTTATTTTTGAGTCAAAGTTTCACCTTCGCCCTTCAAAGGTTAAGAGCATGGAAAGCATTTAAGTTATAAAGACCGTAAATCTAATCATCTGCTGATGCTAACAAAACTCTTTTGGGAGAAAGAGAATTCTGTTTTGGAAAGAGTATATTGTGTATATGGCAGTTTGAGGGTCAAATATACAACATACTGTTTTAAAAATGTTGAGATGTAAGTTACTGAATGCCCATCTGCCAGGAGTAACACCCTACTGAAATGAGCCTAAGAACACTATTAAATTGTTCAGTTAAAAATCATTTCATATTTCCACCAACTAGGAAACAAAGGGAGAATGTTTGCGATCAGAGAAATGACTGAATACTTCTGGACAGTTTTCTGCCTCTCTATAAATAATAAATGTTCATTCATTCCTTCTGCTTTATTTCAACATTTAATACGTATCTGCCTTCAATAAATGTTCACACTGGATTCTGTACTGAAAATTCTTTTCAGTACTTATCCCTTTTCACTGATTTCTTCATGTTTATTAATTATCATCACCAATTTTCAGCCCAAAGTTGGAGATTTTTCTGTCACATCACATTTGTAAATCTTCCAAATGGCACAAATTTCACGGGGTTAGTGTTGTGCTTCTTTCAACAGCACCCGGGGACATCATTACGTGGAGTTTGCATAGAATTCTCAGAATCCCTCTTCAATTGACAATCAAAAACTATTTATGAAATGGCAGCATTCAGACTTGGGCTGATCTGTGGTGAGTAACATTTATGCCACACAAGTGCCAGGTAATGACCATGCATATTCCATGTGATGTAATACATGTTTCTTGCCAGGATTAGTGTAGCTCCAAAAACACTTAAGAAGCTTGACACCATCCAGGACAAAGCAGACCATTTGATTGATACCCCATCCACCAACTTGCAAAGAAACTCCACAACCTGCACATTCCTCTTGAAGCTATATACCATTCTGACTTGGAACTACATCACCGTTCTTTCACTGTCAGTGGATTAAAATCCTGGAACTCCCTTCCAGTGAGTGTATTTACACAACATGAATAGAGTGGTTCATGAAGGCAGCTCACCACCACCAAGGGCAATTCAGGGTGGACATACCAGTGACACCCACATCCTGTGAAAGAATAATAAAATGCACAAAATAAATAAAGTTAGACTAAAGTTAACTAACCTTAATTAATGTTATGTTACCAGTAAAAGTATCCATTTGATGAAGCAGCATAGAAAATTCCTCCTGATATTTTAGTAATTATCATTTTAGTCCAAAAAATTCAGCTCCTTCTGACCTTGGCTCTTTAAAAATGAATTGAAAATAAATAAAACTGAAGAAAATAATTTAAAAATTATCTGTTGTATTCCCTAGAAATTTCCCAAGTTTTTACGTTTGCTTTCTTCAACATAAAAATATTTAATTTTGTTTGGATTAAGAGCTGCTGTTGGCAAACATATAGGTAAATGATTTTGTTGTGCTCAGATTACTGGAACTCACATTATTACATCCTATAGAAATCTTCCGATGATGCAAGTTTTAACAATTGGAGGATATAGAGCAAAAATGCACCTCTCCACAACTTAATGAACAGATGCAAAGGAGCAGTTTGAGACTTCAAAATGAACCGGTTTCCTTCACCTATCCCTATCAGTGTGTAGAAAAGGGACAAAACACTTTAATAATCAATTAAAATGTAGTGAATTTGTTTCCAGAAACAGTGCCACAGAAACTCTTGGAGATGTGTGGATGATTTCTTTTCCTCTCTCAGCAGGAGTTTGGGGTGGAGGTTGGAAGGGAAGGATAGGATTTTATGCCAGGATCCTCTACATTCCCTTGAGCTCCATTAGGGAAGGGGGAAGGGCTTCCTGCTGAGGCAGACATCTGCAGCTCTTAGTAAGCAACAGGATCTTCATACAGCTCTGACTTGCAGTGCTGGGGTGTTAAGAGTCTGATTTTGAAGAGATGCTGTTCCTGAAATCATTCCCCTAACTGTGTGAATTATAATGGAATGAGATGAATATTCATTTATTAATTTTACACTACCAAATAACTTTGAACTGGTGCATTTGGTGTAAACAACTCAGTTGCTCTTTATGTAATAAAATATTTGTCTACATGTTCTGTATAATGCTTCTTTATTGCATTGATGGTTTTAAAACATATCATTTTATTTGTATTACATTTACAGAGCTGTTCTCACATTGTGTACATCAAATTATATGGGTAAAAGAGTCTATAGGTATCAAAGGCAACTCAACATACTGAGTTGGAAATTCTGGGCTATTTTTAATTTTGACCTAGCAACCAAAGAAGTGACATGAAAGCATGTGAAATATTAGTATCATTAAATTCAAATGTTAAAAGTCTAATAGAGACATCAAAGATAGGAACAGGAGGAGAACATGTGGCCCTTTAAGCCTGCTCCTTCATTCATCACGATTATGGCTGATCGTCCAACTCAATAGTCCAATCCTGTTTTCTCCCCATAATCTTTGATTTCATTCAATGATGATCATGAAATTCTGTTAATTGTTGTTAAAACCTATCTGGTTCACTGATTTTTTTTTGGGTGTTAAATTTGGAATCTTTACCTGTTTTGACCTACATGTGACTCCAGACCTACACCAATGTAATGGACTCTTAAATGGCCTAGAAAACCTCAGTTTTATCAAAATGCGAGGAAGTCTATAAGGAATGAAACCAGATGGATTACCTGGCATTGACTTGGGCATTGAAAATTACAAAGGCAAACACTGCCTTTCAACACTGTAGAGTCCTTCTTATTCTCATCTGGGAGCTTGTGCCAAAATTGGGAGACTGGTTTCTCCATCTCCCACTATCACTGATGAATCAGTTTTCCATCATGTTGAAAACCACTTGCAAGAAGCACTGAGGGCAGCAAGTGTATAGAATGTGAGGAATTTCAATCTCCATCACTAAGAGAGAGCACCAGTACTGACCAAGCCAGCCAAGTTCTAAATTATATAATTATTAGATGAGGACAACAAAAAGTTCAACAAGAACAAAACTCAACCTTCTGAATCTCAATCCCTACAATGCAGAAGGAAGCCATTTGGCCCATCAAGCCTGCACTGACAACAATCTCATCCAGGCACTATCCCTGTATAGTCTCTGTATCCCTGTATATACTCCATATATGTACATACTAATCCCCTGACACTAAGGACGACTTAGCATGGCCAATCAACCTAACCCCACATCTTCGGACTGTGGGACAAAACTGGAGCATCTGGAGGAAACCCACAGACACGGGGAGAATGTGCAAAATCCACTCATCCAGTGACCTGAGGCTGGAATTGAACCTAGGACCCTGGCAGCAGTGTGAACCTCTCATCCTCATCAACCTGCTTGCTGAAGATGCATCTGCCCATGAAAGTATCAGTAGGTGTGACAACTGCGCAATCCTTGTGGAGACAAAGTCTAATCTTCACATTGAGGATATTCTCCATCATATTGTTTAGCACTACCACCGTGTTAAATGAGATAGATTTCAAACAGATCTAGCAACTCAATACTAGGTACTCATAAGGTGCTGTGGGCCATCAGTAGCAGCAGAAGAGTTGTATTCAACTACAGTCTGTAATCTCAGGAATATCTAGTCAGAAGTGCCAAGTGGATGATCCATCTCATCCTTCTCCTGAGGTCTCCAGCATCACACATGCCTGTGTTCAGCTATCCATTAGAACTATAAAAAAAAATTATGGTCAAGCACGAGACCATTCAGCCCATTCTAACTGTACCTACCAAAAAGAGAAAAAAGAAATAAACCACTCATATTATTTCCCTCCAACCCCCCTATCCCCCTCCTCCCCAGACCATTGCCAGCAGATTACAGCCCCTCAGCTGCATATCCAGGTACCCTCTAAACAAGTTGATCCTTTCAGCCTGAAATTAGAGTAGTGAATTCCAAAGGCCCACTACCTTATCAGGAAAGAAGGTTTTCCTCACGTCCTCTTTAATCCTTCTGTCAATCACCTTAAGTCTATGCCCCTGATAATTAACCACTCTGGTAGGGAAAACATGTCTTTCCTGTCTACTCTATTTAGACCCTTCATAATTTTGTACACCTCAATTAGATCAACCCCTAGACTCCTCCATTCCAAGAAAAACAATAGTCTATCCAATCTCTCCATAGAGCAGTAATTTTCAAGTCCTGATAACATTGATGAAAATCGCCTCTGCACTGTCTCCAGAAAAGTTACATCCTTCCTGCAATTTGGTGTCCAGAACTGTACACAAAATTCAAGCATTGACATAATTAGCATTTTATGCAGTTCTATCAATACATTCCTGCTTTTGTAGTCAATCTCTCGCCCAGTGGCAAAAACATTGTATATGTTTCCTTGACTACCTTGTCTATCTGCCCTGCCCACTTACAACATCTTTGGACATAAAACCAAAAGTTCTCTCACGTTCGCCCAATATCTTTCTGTTTCTTAAGTATTCCCTTGTTTTGATGCCCTCCCCAAATATGTTACCTCACACTTTTTCAGAATGCATTTAAAAATGTTGCAAAGGATAGACCATAAAATTTTAGGCCAGTTAGTCTGGTGGCAGGCAAATTATTAGAAACAATTCTGAGAGACAAGATGAACTGTCACTTGAAGAGGCATGAATGAATCAGTGATATGGTCTTCAGATTCACAGACTGCCGTGTGGTACTTTGTCAAACCATTGATATCACCCTGGATATCCTCTTCACTATCAATTACAAACCCAATTTTTGTGCCATAAGCAAATTTCCCAATAATGCCTTCTACATTTAAACCCAAATCATATATACAACAAACAGAAAGCTGAGCTTGAGTCACCACTGAAATCTATCTTCAATCATAAAAAAATCAATTAATCATTGTCTTTTGTTTCCTGGCACTGTGCTAATTTTGGATCCAATCTGCCATCTTCCCCTGTATCTCATGAGACGTCACTTTTCTGATCAGTCTTGCCTGTGGTACCTCATCAGGAACTACAACCAGATCAGCTACAATCTTATTGAATACTGGAAGAGACTTAGAAGGCCAAATGGTCTCTTTCTGATCCTACAACCTATGTTCTAATGTCTTAAGCTCCTTAGACGAGCAGTCAAAGTGTTTGCACCAAATAAGAGTGGGGTGCAATGTCTAGCAAGGATGCCAAATGCTTGTGTTGCCAAATAAACTTATTAGACTTTAACCTGGTGTTGTGAGACTTCTTACTGTGCTTACCTCAGTCCAACGTCAGCATCTCCACTTTGGTGCAAGGTGACACAGTGGTTAGCACTGCTGCCTCACAGCACCTGGGACCCAAGTTCGATTCCCAGCTTGGGTCACTGCTGTGGAATTTGTGTGTTTTCCCTGTGTTTGTGTAGGTTTCCTCCCGGTGCTCTGGTTTACTCACACAGTCTAAAAAATGTGCTGATTAGGTATATTGACTGTGCTAAATTCTTGCTTAGTGTACCCGAACATGTCTGGAGTATGGTGACTGGGGGATTTTCACAGTAACTTCATTGCAGTGTTAATGTAAGCTTACTTGTGATGCTAATAAATAAAAAAAGTTAAATGTTTGAAAGAAGGGGTTTTGTGAAATGACTCATTTTGGTGAAGAAACAAGGAGACCATTATTCCTTGGGAAATAAGAAAGTAAGTAGGGTAAAGGAGCTAATTGACCTGGAAATCCAGATACACAAAGAGAACTACCTGTTATTAAAGCCATTAAAAGTGCACAGCATCAGAGTTCTAAAGGGATAGAATACAAAGCAGGAATGTCAAAGCATATTTGGAACACTGTGAACAGTTCTGGTTTACATACTGCAAAAGAAATTGAAGGAATGGCGAAGGCTCAGAAACGATTTACAAGAATTTACAAGAGTTGAGAGAATGCAACCTGATACTAGTCTTTAAAATTATGAAAGGGCTTTGATAGAGTAGACGCAGAGAAATTGTTTCCATTTGTGGCTGAGTCCAGAGCAAGGCGGGATAAATATAAAGATAGGTACCAACAGAGCAAATGAAGAAATGTCTGAAACTCTAATGAAACGTCAACCACCAGAAAGGTTAACTCTTCTTTCTCCACAGATACTGCCTGAATTGGTGAGTCCTCCTGGCATTTTTTTGTTTTTATTTCAGATTAGCAGCATCTGCAGTATTTTGTTTTGAAATCCATTCCATTTTCAACGAAGTTTTATTTGAACAAGAACTTCCAGATGTCAGTTCTAAATTTATCATTAACTAGTTTGAACCTGTCTCTTCTGGATTTATTATGCAATGTAATTGAAAGTGAAATTTTGGCGTACCTTTTCAATCCCTTTACCTATGTTGCACATCCCTATAAAATTAACTCCAGAGTGCCTTCCTGCTCAGTGGAAAAGTCCAAACAGGTTGATTTTGACTTTAAGCGAAAAGGTAAAATAGGTGATAGTCGCAGCCAGTCTACATATCTCCTGATTTTTATTTCCTTAAGCAGCGGTTGTCACAGAAATGTCAATTTATTTTAAAATAAAAAGTACTTGTAAGTAAGGAGGGTCAATGCCATCCAACCTTCCCACCCCCATAAACCACCTCCACCACCACCGTACTCCTCCTTCTGCAACTTCTTAACTGTGAATGTTTGTCAATGAGGCAAGTGATGTGAAATCCATTTGGGCAAGCTGTATCTGGCAGCACACCAATACTGGCAGCTCAACTACATTTTTTAAAGTTCTTTCACAGGATATAGCATCTCTGGCTTGGCTAACATTTATTGTCCATAGTGGAGGGGGATTCAGCAATGGTGATGCCATTGAATATTAAAGGACAATGATTGGATTTACTCTTGTTGTAGATGATCATTGCCTGGCATTTGGATGATGCAAATCTAAAGTAAGGTAAAATTTATTTATTAATCACAAGTAGGCTTACATTAACACTGCAGCTTGAATTTTACCTTACTTGTCCCATATGGTACTGAATATTGCACAATGGTCTGCAAACATTCTCATTTCTGACTTTATGATGGAGGGAAGTCATTGGTGAAGCGGTTGAAGTTGGTTAGGTCTAGAACACTACCCTGAAAAACTCCTGTGGTAATGTCCTGAAACAATGATTGGTCTCCAACAACTGTAACCACCTTTCTTTGTGCTAGATCTGATTCCTATGAATGGAGAATTTTTGTCCTAATTCCCATTGATTTCAAATTTGGCAGAGCTCCTTAATGCACATTCAGTCAAATGCTGTCTTTTGTCAATGCAGTCATTTTTACTCCATCTCTGAAATTCAGCTTTTTTCCACATTTGGACCAAAACTGTAATGAGGTCAGAAGCTGAGTGACCCTGTTAGAATCTAAACAGAACTTCAATGAGTAGGTTATTACTGTCTTTACACTGCTTGATCGCATTGTCAATAATCCTTTCTATCACTTTGCTGATAATCAAGAAGATGCTGATGGGTTGGTAATTGGCTGGGTTGGACTTGACGTGCTTTTTGTGGATGGGACATACCTGGGTAATTTTTTACTTATCTGGGTGCATTTCCAATGTTGTAGCTGTGCTGAAACAGCTTTGTAGGGTAGCGGCTAGTTCTGGAGCTCAAGCGTTCAGTGCAATTGGTAAAGTGTTATCAGGGTCCATAGGCAGTATCTTTAGCTGTTTCTTGATATCATGTGCAGTTGTTGAAAACTGCTGTCTGTGATCTGTGATGATTGAGACCTCAGGAGGAGGCTGAGATGGTTCATCCAGTCAGATCTTCTAGTGAAGATGGTTGCAAATATCTCTTTCCGCCAACCCTGTCCCTGTGATAGAGGATGGGGATATTTGTGGATGTGTCTATCTCTATTCACAACTGGATGTAGCAAGGTGGCAGAGCTTCAACCTGATCTGATGGTTGTGGAAACATTTAGCTTTGTCTATTGCATGCTGCTTCTGCCATTTTGCATCAAGTAGTCATGTTAGCAGGTTAATAATAAGTGTTAGATATTCCTGGTGCTATTTTTGGCATGCCCTTCTGCACTCTTCAGTGAACCAAGTGTTTTCGTGACTTGATGGTAATAGTAGAGTGGGGCATATACCCAATTATGAGGTTATGTAACTCAGATTGTAACTCAGTATAACTCCACTGCTGATGCCCTATAGCCTTCAAAAATTCCTTGTTAGACCTGTTATGAATCTATCCCAGGGCATGCTCAATGTCAAGACTTTTTCTTCCCAAGAACTCTGCCCTGATCACTCCCACCTACGCTGTCATAGACAGCTGCATTTATCACAGGTTGACTTGGGAAGATCAGGCCTAGTATTTAGATAAGGTGTATATTCCAAATTTTTGTAGGCCTTAATCTCCTGGTTTGCACATATGTCATGTTCTGTGTGTTCAGAGCTCGACATTAATTTTCATTACATCTCAATTAACTCTTACCCAATCTAGGATTTCTGGTTGATTCACTGCTATATAATTACACTGGGAAGGGAAGGGCATAAGAAAATGTAATCTGTAGTGAACAAGTGAACAAGTCTCTGGCTCCTAACAGTATATTGTCACATTCATAGCAGCTGACTATTTGGCACAGGTCATGTAATATTAACACAGCCACATTTCATAATGCTTGTGTTTGTATTGGCACCATCAAGCCAAGATAACCTCTGGTTCAATGAAGAATGCAGGAGGACATGCCAGGAGTAGCAACAAGACAACCTAAAAAGTAGATGTCAACCTGCTGAATCTATAACATGTGACTACTTGATGCCAAGAAATTCCACCTCATTGAATAAAAAAAGCCTTCAGGTACTGTTAAACTTGATTGATGTTGAATAATGTGTGCCACATTATACACATTTTGTAAAAGAAATGGAAAGACTCAGAATAGATGCAAATGTTAACATTATACTAATGAAGCAAGATGTGATAATCAGATGATTTTCCGCTGGAAGTGTTTTCCTCGACATGACATTTTTACCCTCCCCTACATTGTGGAACAATTGAAAGCAATCTTCATATCTTGGCGGAACAAAACATTATAACATCCTCTTATTGGATTCTTCCCTTGCCAATAACTTTGCTCATCTTGAGCGACCATTTTAAATGGGTGACCTCAGGCAGGCAGGAGACTAGAATAAAGAGAAATTAGTGCGTTTCTTCCTTTTGAATCCTTTGAAAGTCAGATCACTGGGATCTCTTTCGTTTGCTGGGAAAGGAGAGTCAAAATGAAACTCATGATGAGTGTTTGAACACTGATTAGATAGACTAATATTTGAATGTACATTTATTTTTGTGTAGATGCAGGCACAATATTTTTTATCCCATAGAATTATATTAATTCTGTAATATAAAGACTCAGCAATCCCTATTTTATATTATGACGTCCTAAATATTGTAAAAGTCTTATATTTATCATATACACAGTAAAGTCTCTCCAAAACAGACTCCTTGCAACTGTAGCAATAATAAACACAGTTTTTTGATCATAGCTCAAAAAGTAGTTACTTGTCTTCCAAGTATATTCTTCTGGGCATGATTGGCAAAGGAACAGATCTGTTGTAAAGCCAAAAAGAGCATTAAAGTGGTATATATTGATTAGGCTGTGTTCTACTGACTTGTATTTAATTCAAAAGAACAAGTAAGTCATAAATGTTTTATTGATTTGGTATGCAGGATCAAAGTTTCTTTCATGTAGCTGCAGCAAAGGTCATAAGCAGAAAAATAATAAAGGAAAGGAACAGGGAGAGAATTTTTATGAGTAGGCGAGATTTACAGGCAATTTGTTTTCAAAGTTAAGAAGTGTTGCTCTGTTTGGATGGGTCACTGGAATAATAATAATGCTGCCAATATAAACACAAACATTATGAAATGCGGCTGTGTTAATGTCACATGATTGTGCCAAATAGTCAGCCACTATGAATGTGATAATATACCGTGGGGAATCAGAGATTGTATACATACTCGTACACTACAAATTACACTTTTTACACCCTGCCCTTCCCTGATTAACTGGTATAAGCATGCAGCAGTGAATCAAACAGAAATGCTAGATTGGGTAAGAGTTCAGTGAGATGTGTGCAAATTAATTTCAGATCCTACTGAATACAGCTCAAATAAAGACTGGCACCATTTGACTGTCTCTATGTGTTTGGCTGTGATTAGGGAGTGTGCACTCTGATTGATTCCAATGTGTTGCAGATTTACAGAACAAAATTGGATTGTCATCTCTTCAATTTAAGCACCTGGGAAATGGTCTCCAGCTGACAGAATGTTTGAAGTAGAACTATCCTAGCGAATGCAAATTACTTGCCATTAGGATGAAGCCCCAATGTAACTATCTATTTTAATTGGGGGAAAAGATTTCCAGCCTGCAGTATTTATGCCCAGGCTTTATGCAATATTTCCATATTTGTCTTGTACTTTAGAAAAGTAACCAGCTTATGGAAGATCCACTTTGAAGCTATCAGCAGTACTGCATCTTGGGAGGACAAATGGCGTCTGCCAATAACAATGGCACATACTAATCAATAGCAAAACTCAGTGAATGAAATCTGCCTCCAAACAACATGCAAGACTAACTGCATTGAGCATATTCACATGTGACAGGCACTTTCCCTGTTGGTGAAAATTGAAGATTGCGTTCCATCACAGATGTGTTGCTTTGCATTATAGGTTAACCTAGAACCATAGGCTATTTTGTGGGGATAAATGGTGAGGAGATTAATTTTTCATACTGACAGTTCTTCCTGAACAGAGGGATTTGAAAGTTCAAGATTAATTTACTTTAGACTTTTGGATTGCGTTTTCAATTTCAAATGATGATAGCCATTCTGTTATATGAGTGTTTAATGTCATATGTGTGCATGTATATCTTGATCTATTGGGCCAGTGGGCCGATGAATGGCAGATGGAGTTTAATTTAAATAAATGTGAGGTGTGGCATTTTGGTAGATCAAATCAGGGCAGGACCCACTCAGTTAATGATAGGGGATTAGGGAGAAATACAGAACAAAGAGATTTAGGGGTAAAGGTTAATAACTCCTTGAAAGTGGAGTCACAGATGGATAGAATGGTGTAGAAGGCATTCGGCATGGTTGATTTCATTGGTCAGAACATTGAATACATGAGTTTGGACATCTTGCTGAACTTGTACAAGACATTAGTAAGGCCACACTTGGAATATTGTGTGCAGTTCTGGTCACCCCTATTATTGAAAGGATATTATTAAACTAGAAGAGTGCAGAAAAGATTTATTAGAATGCTCCTTGGACTGTATGGTTTGAGTTATAAAGAAAGGCTGGACAGACTGGAAATTTTTTCCCTGGAGCTTAGGAGGCTTAGGGATGATTTTATAGATGTCTGTAAAATAATGAGGATCATAGAAAAGATAGATAGTCAGCATCTTTTCCTAAAGGTAGAGAAGTCTAAAACTAGAAGGCATAGGTTTAGGGTGAGAGGGAAAGGATACAAAAGGATTCAGAGGGGCAATTTTTTCACTCATAGGGTAGTGAGTGTCTGGAACAAGCTGCTAGAGGCAATAGCATCAACAAGTACAATTTTGTCTTTTAAAAAGCATTTAAAGAGTTACATAAGATGAGTGTAGAGGAATATGGGCCAAAGTGGGCAACTGGCCCACTTTGGGACTATTTTAGTGGTAAAAACTGGGTGGCATGGACAGGTTGGGCTGAAGAGCCTGTTTCCATGCTGTAAACCTCTATGATTTTATGACTTTATCCCTTTATGTCTATTTGGATGATATATGCAGACACACCAGGAGATTTCTACACTTGGCATATACTCATGAGCCAATTGTTTGTCTGAAAAATGGCCTCATGATAAAAGTATAAACATAGATAAAAGTGGCAAACTAAATCTGTCACAAACATAAGAAATGATAGTCCACCAATAAATATAGCATAATACCAGCTGGAGACCATGTCTAAAAATCTAAAAGCCAATAAGATCCAGTATTCCCTTCAGCTTTCTGCTGAAGAACAGTTTTTATTTGGGAGAATCCTGACCTAAATGCCCAACAGGCCAGAAAATTGGAGAATTCCCCACTTGTTTCTTTGGTCATATTTAGTGGAATGAATCGCCTGCACTGTATGCTCCAATGGAGTGCCTCTGGGGGATTCACACTAATATGTAGGAGGTGAGGTCGTCTTACTGGAGAGGCCAGAGTCAGTGAACTGAGTGGGCTACTGCATATGCACTGATCTATCAGTGAGGAAATCGATGCATGCACACAACCCCTACAGCCTCCATCCCCAATTGCTGGCCTCCTGAACGCCAGTCTCCTGATTGTTTCCCACCCCCTTTCCCCTGATCACTGGCTTCTCCAACCTCCCCCGCACATGTGCATCCCCAAACCCCCATGGACAGCCCCGATTTCCCCGCAGCTACTGCAATGTACAGCCTTCATCTCCTCTTCCCTCCTCTCTCACCAATCCCTTTGTAGAGTACACAGCAGGTCCATCCCTAACATCACCAATCAGCCCCCTAGTAGGCCCCTTCCCCCCATTCGGCCCATGTAGCCTCACCCACATGGCACTGCCTGGTGCCCAGTGGGCAGTGCCAGAGTGTCTGGTAGGTAGTGCCAGGGTTTAAGGCTGGCATTGTCAAAAGGGCCTCATGGTCTCCATCCTCACTAGCAGGTTGGTGATTGGTGGCCCTCATTGGTAGAAACCTCTTCCAGCAGAGCAAAGGAGGCACTAGTGGGCTCCGAGACTACTATCCCGGGCTCACTAATCATATTCAAACAGCAGAAATTGGCACTCGGCTAAAAACATAGCCTGAGAAACTCATGATTGGCTGGACATTGGTGCGAGTCCCGCTACAGGGCCCCTGCTGAAGTTTCCTGGCCTGCTGCACTGCTCAAGTGGTGCAGTGCGTTGGAAGCATCACTGACATCAGGCCCAATTTTATTATTGTGTTGCGCCTGTTTTTGGGCACCCCTGCACCAGCTCCCTCTTTACCAAGTTCCAAAATGGGTGCAACGGCCATTTAAATGACTTACATGAATTTAAACTGATTTATTGGGCTGTACACTCAACTTTACCAGCACTTCCCCCTTTACCACTGCATTTGCCCATCCAGAATCAGTGCAAAACAGAAATGTACCATTGAAGACTAATTCGGATGATCAGTTAGTGAAGAGGTAGGTGCCTGGCATCTGGCAGCTCTCTGCTTCAGATCAGACAGTTGGGGGAAGCATGGGGGGTTGATGAGGGGACAGAGGACTGCTGCCACTTTGCCTGAAATCAGTGGATGGAAAGGGGGGTCCACTGCCACTCTGCTTGAGATTGGTGAAGGGGCAGGAGGGTCCACTACCACTCTGCTTGAGATTGGTGAAGGGGCAGGAGGGTCCACTGCCACTCTGCCTGAAATCAATGGGGAGAAGAGGGGTCCACTGCCACTCTGCCTAAGATCAATGGGGAGAAGAGGGCTCTGCTGTCAACTGCTTAAGATCAGCTGCGGGGGTTGGGGGGGACCCACAATCAGACTAGGTAGCAGGGAGGTGAGGAGATAAGGGGATCAGTAATGTTGTGGGGCAGGGCAATGTCTGTGCTGGCCAGGGAGAGGTATGATCCAGCCCAGAGGGGATGCAGCAGAGGAGCAGCATTCTATCATTTTCTTTTTCTGCACATGCGCACTTGGAGACGCTGATCAGAGCTGCAGGTTTTGGACGCATTAAGCTCCACCTACAGGCTTCTGTAGCGCAATTTGAACTCGTTGATATTTTTGCAGTAAAGCGCATATGAGAATGGGGGCACCTGAGAATGGGTCTAAAAGTCAGATCTGAAATACTCCCAGTTTCAAGTCCGCTAAGCACTCAGAAACAAAATGGTAAAATAGGGTCCATGGTGTCACTATGTAGTTCTGCTCTTCATCTTTCTGTGTTCATAACTTGAGTCGTGATTGGGATGGGGTAGATGTGCTACATTACCCTGCTGAGTGCTGCAGGCTCTACCAACATACAGGGTTATCAAATACCAGCACAGGTTAATGTGTTACATTAGTAGTTTAGGGTATTTGGTGCAACAACTTCAAAGTCTAATGTCTTAGCTGATGTCCTGCATGTTTGCTTTGGTAAATCTGTTCATTTCCAACATAGCTATAAACAATTCTGATTACCAAAGAAAGCTGCAGTGAGGATATTGATAAATTATTATATTATCAATTGGGGGAAAGTGTAAAAAATTGGGATGGTGGGATTTAATCATAAAAGTCAGAAAAATTAGGAGCATGATTAGGCAATTTAATCCCTCGAGTCTGCGTCGCTGTTTCATATGATCATGGCTGATCTCATCTTGGCCTTATCTCCACTTTCCTGCCCGTTCACCATAGCCATTCAAGCATTTACTAATTGAAACTCTGTCCACTTCTTCCTTAAATTTACTCAATGTCTTGGCATCCACCATACTCTGCAGTTATGAATTCCAGACACACAACATGCAACCCTTTGAGAGAAGTATTTTCTTCTCACCTCTGTTTTAAATCTGCCACCACTTATCTACCACAGAATTAGGGCAATGGATCCTATATCCATCTCATTCCAACCTACAATTCTCCATTCTATAATGTCTGGTCCCATGCATTCCCCATAATAACAAATTCCTTTCTGATTGCATCATGAGTCTCTAGCATATGCATGGCATAGAATCTCAACAGTCAACCTTAACAGATATCATTGAAATTTCTCAATAGTTATTTACCACTATAGTATCTCCCTACAGGATCTCCCTGCTCCCTAGAATCCATCACTAAGTCCTACAATACCATATTCTTTAAACAGAATCCTACAATCCTAGCCTCAGAGGAGTTTCAATGCAAGTTGGGCACTTCCTGGCATTGATATCTAAGACTACCGGGTTTACAGTATGTTGGCCACTGCAAGGAGTGGGTATTAAAGTAATCAGAATATTCTGTTTGCAGTCATTCTGACTTCATATACACACCAGATGTTGGGATAATTCCAGAAATTGACATTAAGTCTAGATTTGTGAAATAATTCAAAATGTTGTAGAAATGTAAAAAATGACTTATGTACAAGCAAGTAAAATTTACCCTATTCTATCAATAAAGTTCTAATCACTCCTCTAAAAAAAAGCTACAGACTGCAACCAAACATGACAATTGGAACACACATCTTCAACATGTTGAGTTTTCAATTTATAAGTAAAACCCATAAGACACACAGAAGAAAAATTGTGTCATGTGGATCTCTTGGACTGGTAATTGAATATATTAAACCACATCAGCCTGTTAATAGGAAACAGGACGTCGCTGTTTAAAAATTTGATTAGCAGAATACTGTACCCTGTCCCAGCACAAAAACACCATTCAAACAATATGACATTTCTAGATTATATTTATTCCTTAAATTATCTCCTTGATTGCTAATGATACCCATATATTGCAGACTGAAATTGTTTCTCGACATAAAGCCATTATAAAGCTATAACTATGAAATGTTCCATAGACAAACAATTATGGCCAATTCCCTGGTGCTGCACATCAGAAGACACAACATATAATTGGCAAGGGGGTGAGTTGGCACAGAATTAGGGCAATAGATCTTGTATCAATCTCATTCTGACTTACAATTTTCCATTCTACTATGTTTAGCAAGCTCAGTTGATTGCATACATTTCCTTTGCATGTTTACTGAAAAAGGAACTCCTGACATTTGGAAGGCTGTAATGTTCATAATGCCTTTTTAGTAAATTTATTTAATTTGAAATAACTTTCATTTCTTTAATTCTTAGAAAAAATGTGGCGATTACTTTTTAAGATATGTTTATAAATATATTTCTGCACGTCATTCTGTTCTTACCAGGGATTGTTAACATTCAAACCAATAGAACAACATCACAAGATTTCACCTTTTTTGAACAAAACAAAGTTTATTGTGCAGAAATGCCTTAATCAAAAGAAGTGCCATTAAGTTAAGAAGATAGTTTACAACATTTTATGTTCTGCCGTCAGGTTTATTTCTTCCAAGAATTCTCTGATAAGATCCACCCATCTTAAAGTTATTTACTGGAAGCTGCACAGCCCAACTTCAAAGAGAACTATACAAAGGCCATTTGCTAATCCAGGCTTGCCACAGGAATCAGACTATCTGCTAAGATAAAGACCCCTCAAACGTTCTTTCAACTCCTAATGGCTAGGACACTTAGCAATCTTTAAGACACAACGGAATTCCAAATGAAGGTGTGTAGCCTTTGAAGACCTGGTGGAGAAATGGGAGGTTATGTCATCCAGATGCCTGACCTGTTGAACAAGGCAATATTGCCTTGGTGAGCTGGATACCTCAGTATGCTGCTTTAGGATCTAACTAGCAGGTCACCAGGAAGGAGCTGTGCCCAATTTGGACAGTGGCTCCTATCTAACCTGCTTCTGTTGGAAGTTCTAGCCATTGTCTACAAGACTAATTCATTTCTGCATGCTGATCTCATCTTGTGAAGTCAATACCACCAGAATAAAGAATTCTACAACACCAGTTTTCAGCCCATTGATATCCATGAAGAAATAGCTTATTAAATTTTGATTCTGGACATTGGAACTCATATAAGCCAATCCTTACTTTCTTTGGTCAGTGTTCTGTAAAATTGTATTTTCACTATCCCTCTCTTTACTGCCTGAGTGCAGATGTGTCATTGCAAACGGTGCTTCCTGCATTTTGACTGCATGCAAATAAACTAAGCCTTTGAGTACATCTTAATCCGAGTTTGCTGGGAGTGTTATTATAGAAACATGGATTGCACAAAATCGGAGAGATTGGGAATGTACACCACCATTTGTGATGAGGGAAACAGATCAAAATACCATTCTGTTTATGAATGGGCAGTGAAAGGAGAAATTAGTGCTGTTTACATCATCCCCACTCCAGTTTGTAACAGGCTGGTACTAACATTACAACACATTCTCAGTGTGTTTATCACCAAGTTAAGTTTTCTAACTCATCCTTTGAAGAAGACATCATTCAATTTCTTCTCATTGGTGCACTGCTGTTAGCACCAAATTGTTGTCAGATTTGCATCATGACTGCTGCTACCATGGAGGGTGATTTGGTTTCCACTTTGAATACTATTTGGACATCTCTTCTGGTAAAATGTGACCTGATCTGGATTGGAAAGATTTCCAATAGTTAATAGTGATTTAGGTAACTTGAATAGGTTTCTTCATAAACTTCTTTATACACTCTAAGATTCTCAATAAGTATATCTATCGCTTGTATAAACCTTCTTATCTTAGTCGCTTGAAATTGATTGCTGATGTTGATATTATACTATAGTGCACAGAATATTACGTACTTAACCTTTACAACTTTAATCTTTCCAGAATTTAAAATTATCTAGAAAATATTAACATGAACTAACTATTTGCAACCATATATATTGAAAGATATATTTCATAATGGAGTGAGATTAGATAAGAAAAGGTATGTCAAGGAGTTGTGCAATCTCCAAACATTCTGCAGTTCTTTTGTACAAATAACCCAAAATCAAGTTTCTCAGCATATAACTTTATCATCTGTACCTGGAACACTTGTACAAAATTTACAACATTAAGTTAGCATGACCAGATTTGACAAAAACACCCCTATCCTCAATTGCTATGTTTATCAATTATTGTCAGAAAATACAGCAATATCAACTGCAGGAAGATGGCTAGTGCATTAGAACAGATGGTCAACTGTTTTATCTCCATTCCCATCAAACAATGTGAACGGCATTTTCTGGCCACACTTGCCCCAAAACTGGAAAATTCCACCCAAGGTCAATGGATCTTTGCATTGTCCACCTACGTGCCCACTTATATTCCTGCGGCGAGCAGAATGGGAAAATTTGCTCCCATGCCACCCATGCTTATTGTCACCACTGATGTTGCTGTCTACAAAGTGAAGCACTTGAATATTTTAATACAAAGTTTGCAGTTGCATACTTCATCTTCACAGTGCTCCCTACTCAGCAATGCACAATGTTAAAAATCTATGAAGTGCTATTAATAAGAAATCACTGAATTGACGAGAACTTCCTATTTGATACTGTCGCATGGAGTTTAGAAAAAACCCCACAAAGTTTTACCTTGTTAATGAGGTGCAACTTGAATTTTAACAATATATTATGTCATAATTACTACAACAAACTCACTGGTCCTGGAAATCTAATTTTATATTTCTTTAATATCTGGTCTTTCTAATTTGATAAAAGCTCCAGGTTTTTGAGCATAATGATTTTTGAAAGTGTGTTTTTGATTTTCAACGTTCAATGTGTTGGTCCCCAATTATTTATTTCAATGTCAGTAAAATTTAATGATAGTGAAGGGTGATCAGTTTATTTTTACGCCGTGATTTTCTGTGTGAGAATATTCAGTGTGATTGGTTGCTTACCCTGCTTAATGATGCCATTGTTGTTGATCACATGGAGATTTCCTTGACTTGGCATCAATTCTATTCCAGAGAGATTGTTAAATCATTGTGGGACTCTTTATAGATCAGCCACAAGTGACAGCCCCTTGCTGTTGTCTGTAAAACCTAAGCCTCAGCAAATGTTCATTTTCTTGATTTTGAGCAGGATTTTCTGACTGTGCTCTCCCCAAGTCTAGAAAATACCCACTGAGGTCAACAGATATTTACATGGTCCGTGTCCCTTCTTCTATGATTCTCATGGAAGGCAGGAAGGAAAAAATCTGCTCTTTGTGTTTCTTGTGACAATATTTTTGGTCGTGATATGCACTTAAGTTTGATGCAAACATGGTTCAATAGAATTTGGAAATATGGTGATGTAGGCAGATTGTGAGGTGATGAACATCGTTTTTCATCTCTTCAACTGGGGTCCAACCCAATAAAAAGCAGTGAAATCACTTCCAACCAGCAGATATTAATAGTCAGGGATGGAATGATAATTTAGATAATTAATTAATCAATAATGCACCTGAACACACAGCGCCAAAACTGCTTGGAAGGGATTGAAACGTTTTCTGGCAAGAGGATGTTCTTCTGAGATTAGGATTTAGGTTACAGGTTATAATTTTCAGCTATATGTGCTATGTGTAAAGTTACAAATTGTATGCTCAAGTATGTATTATGATCAAATCTGAATCATAAGAGCACATGAAGTAACAACAAATAAAAAAGTACAAAAATATTATTTGCTTTTGTTTTAATATTGCTGATGTGATATAAATTTTATATATACATTAGAAGACAACGAAAAGCTGAATGCAATGCTTCAAATGACTGTCATTTTCCAGTTTTATAATGCAGGGAATTTTTCATTCCTTGATGTTCTGTAATACACATGATGTGGAGATGCCAGCGTTGGATTGGGCTGGGTACAGTAAGAAGTCTCACAACATCAGGTTTATTTGGAATTACGTGCATTTGGAGCACCGCTCCTTCATCAGGCCAGCTCAAAGTGGGGAGGATCTCCACTCACTTGAGGATATAGCAGTGCTGCGAAAGCTCTTGATTCGAAATAACATGTTTGGACTTTAACCTGGTGTTATGAGACTTCTTACTGTGGAACAGTGTAATCGATTATCAATTAATTCAAATTATCCTCCTTTGCATATGTAGAATAAAATGATATGGTATTTTTTGCACATAGAATGTTTGCAAGAAACTCTTTTGCCTATTGTTTTAATAAACATGTCAATCCAATTATTGTAACTTGGCAATGTGTTAATTACACCCAAATTGTTAATAATGAGGAAAGTAATAGATCCTTCATATGTTTTAGTCAATAGTTGTTTTTTGCATAAATTTTATAAAAAAAACTCAATGGCAAAATCTCACTACTTCACTGTCTCAATTATCTTAAATGACAATCTTAACACAATTCAACTGTTATATACAGTAAAAGGAATATCAGTTGACAAATTACCACCAGCTATAACAGGAGCAATTGTATAGACCTGTCATGTATTGCTACCATTATTCAGATTGTTCATCATGAGCAGCAGAACACACATGGTCCTACTTCAAATATAATCATAGAATCCTACAGTGGGCAATTTACCATGGCCAATCTATCAAACCCACACATCTCTGGACTGTGGAACATACATAGTGAGAAGTCTCACAACAACACATTAAAGTCCAACAGGTTTATTTGGTAGCAAACCCCATTAGCTTTCAAAGTGCTGCTCCTTCAAATATTCCTCTAAATGCTAGTGGTGTTTGCTACCAAATAAACCTGTTGAACTTTAACCTGGTGTTGTGAGACTTCCTACAGTGTTTACCCCAATCCAACGTCGGCATCTCCACATCATGACTGTGGGAAGAAACAAGAGCACCTGGAGGAAACCCACACAGACACTGAGAGAATGTGCAAACATTCACTATCCACACAGATATTGACCCTAGCCAGGGATCGAACCCAGGTCCCTGGCACTGTGATGCAGCAATGCTAACCATTGTGCCACCATGTCATCAGATGTCTGAAGTGAGTACAGAAGTGTTACAGCTTTGAGTTCCAGAACAAAAATTAGTTTAGGCATGGTGCCAAAATTCTTAGTTTCAAAGTACATTTGTATATAAGACTTTTATTTTAGTTTGATGCTTCATTAAACATGTAGAGCTTATGCCTTTTATGTGATGGAATAGCCCCTGGGAATTTAAGCGTCTGTATATAAAGTGCAATGTGAATGTAGGAAAAGAAGTATTTGCAGCTTAAAGAAGAGAAAATGATATCAAAAGAATCAAATAGCTATAATGGAGAGAAAAGTTTGGGGCTTCAAGTGAGATGGTAAAACTAACAGACAAACTTTTTTTGTATTCTAATGAAAGTAGCCCACACTAAAAATATTGATGATAGTAATCTAGAACATGCAACAACAATAATAAGCCACAGATAACTTAATATATTTATTAGGGTATACTTTTATTTTGTGAATAACAGTTCAACCCATCCATTGAATCATATCATTAAAAACATTTTTTTAACACTCGTGTGATGTTGATGCAATTATATTATAATCTTGAACTTAGCAATATGCACTGCTTTTTCGGTTCACCTTACACTTTGGCATCAAATCTCCTTGACGAAAGCATAATATGAACCTAGATACCAAAATGGATAAGAGAAGAAAATAGAGTCGGGGCAATGAAACTCTCGGAATGCCGGGAAAGACATGGGCCTGTACATGTTTTGACTAAAAGAAATATGTGCAAAGTAGAAGATGAGCAGCAAACGTATTCCATAAAGCACAAGACGTTTGAGCATGTGTTGCAGCTATAATCCAACAGCAGTGTTTTAATGACTTATAAACCACTTAAGATTTACTCTTGTTTTAATTGGAGAAATAAATATTAATGGGACAAGATATAAGAAGGTTATATACTTCAAATTATGAGCCAAATGTTGAGGGCATAGGAACAAAATTAATACATATGAAGCAAAAATAAGCATTAAAAGGTGTTCTTTGACAAGGACATTAAATTTTTCTATCATATTTCATGATTTCTAGCAAAAGTATTCATGGCTTAATTAAAACAGTGAAAGAGAGAATATTAATGCTGGTGTGCACATATTATATCATCAAACAATATTTTTCAGCTTTATATCTTTTACTTGCTTCAATGTAAAGTAATTGTTAATATACCCTGGCTTAGCAGATCAATAGAGTGCTTCACTGAAGCAGAATATTGAAAAAAACTACAATTTATGCTTTACATAAAATAGCACAGAGGCACTTAAATTTCGATGGGGTCATTCCACCACATAAAAGGCAAAAGTTCCACTTGTTCAATGAAGCATCAAGTTAAAGTCAAAGGCATATACACAAATGTAAGACGAAGTGAGAGCTGAAATGTTGCTCAGCAAGTAATGAGGTGCAAAAAAAGTAATGCGAAAAGGAACTGTTGCAAAGTCTCTGGAAGTGCTGTGAAGTGTTTTTGGAGGTGTTGTGTTGAGTTCTTGGATTTGGCAGGCATGTTGCTGCATCCTCATAGGGAAGGCAAAGGATTAAGGAACATGTTTTCACAAGGTTATGGTGACTGCAGTTACACTGCTCCTGGGTTTGCAACACAAAAGAGAGCTAAAGTAGAGACTGCAGAGAGCGAAAGCTCCACATGATGCTCAGTTCCAAACTGGCATTGGATTCTTCCATGCTCCTTAACATTGACAGGGGGCTGTAAAGTGCAAACAACATCCCAATGTGAATGCCCATCAGTATTCTCCTGCATGCTGTCCCATGAAGTCTTTACCCAAATCTGAAGCATTATTACACATCTGCATCCTTACCTTCCAATGACCTGACATGTGGACCATCTCTTCCTCAGATGTAACCTAAGACTGAAATAAAGAGATATTTCTTTACAAAGAGCGTTGGAATTCTCTGCCCTGTGAGAGTTGTTGAAGTTCAGTCATTGACTGTGTTTAAGGTAGAGATTGATACATTCCTGATTAACAATAACATAAAGGGTGTTGGAGATAATGGGGGCAATTTTGAGTCTGTATCTCTGTTTGCCGGAATGGTAGTGATTCGCATCAGTGAATTTCCGAGTTCCAATCTTACCAGCCCCTCGCCGGTGCAGTGTTGTAAAACATGGTGCCAACCTGGCAATTTGAACATGTGCCAAGGGGCGAGTCCCAGTGTGAGCCTCATTGGTTGAGGGGGAGGTGTCATTTCAATATGATGGAGGCTGTGAGTGGACTAAGGAGAAAAGGATGCTAGTGATGGCCATTGAGAACAAGGGGAGGGGGAGGGGACCTGTGGTGGATTGGTGGATTTGGGTGCCAACTCAGACTGTGAAGAAAGTGTGGGGGAGAAGGTGGGCAAGTGTCGATGATAAGGTAGGCTGTGGAGAGAAGGGGCCAATGATGATTGGCAGGAAGGGTAGAGAAGTGCCAACTCTGATCAGGAGTTCAGACGGGGCCCCTGAGACTTCTATGGTGGGATTGGGAGGGTGGGGGTTGGGTGGGGGAGGTTTATTCAGATTCTGATTAGAGCATCCTTTAAAGGTGGTGTCTCGATCTCTGGGAAGCAGGATTTTGTTTGGGTATTTAGCCACCACCCCCCCCCCCAACATATGACAACGTGAAACATGCCCCCTTGTTTTTTTTTTGTGACAGAATGGGATGAAATCTGGAGAGAAAACTGAACGGTTTCTCTGGAGATAAACACACCAATTTTCTCACCAGAAACAACATTCTGTGTTGCAAAGTATCTGGAATTGCTGTGAAATGCTTTTGGAAGCATTTCTTTGTTCTGGTGCAGATAGTTCTACTAAAATAAAATTCTTTGTTCCTGGATTTCACCTAGTGTGTATAAAATGCATTGAACTGCTCGGTTAATCATGATTGTAATGAATGCAGAGCAGGTTCAATGGGCTGAATGGCCTACAACAGTTCCTATGTAATTGCAGCCAATCATGCCTGGTGACTCAATACTGTTATAACTCCTAACCCTATGCCACTTGTTAAATAATGTGAGGTGCTAACAGTGCAAGTGGCAGATCAAATGAAAGCACACATCAGTGTTGAGCAGTTTTCTCTCCTTCCTCCTCCTTGGCTGATATGGCTGGGCTAGTAGCAGTTCTTGAGTGTCTAAAAGCTGAAAATCTGAAGGGCAAGGTGCAGTGTAGTCAAAGGGTTGGAGTAGAAAGAAGAGGTTGGGGTCATACCATCTGCAGTCTGTTTATTGCACAAGATAGAAGGATAATGGTGAGCTGGGAGTTAAGAATCACAAGAACTAGGAGCAGGAGTAAACAGTTTAGCCCCTCCAGCCTGCCCTGCCATTTAATATGATCATGGCTGATCTCATCTCAACCTCAACTCCACTTGCCTGCCCATTCATCATTTGCCCTTCAAACCCTTACTAATTAAAAATCTGTCCACCTCTGCCTCAAATTTAATCAAAGTCCCGACATTCACCACACTCCGGGGTCGTGAATCCTCAAAATCATGAAGCGTTGATGAAGTCACTTTTCTCTGTTTTAAATTATCCACCCTTCACCTATAACTTCTTTTTCTAAATTGTCCTAGAAGGGGAAACATTCTCTCCAAGTCCACTTGGTCAATTCCCTCATTATCTTGTACACTTCAACTAATCTCCTGTCATTCTTCTAAACTCCAGGGAGTATAGTAGGACAAACACCTTGATTCACCCAGTGAATCTTCTCTAACACCTCTACATCCTTCTTCAAGTAAGGGAACCAAAACTGTACACAATATTCTAAGTGTGGTCTCTGTACACAATATTCTAAATGTGGTCTCAGTAATGCTCTGTACAGCAGCAGCAACACTTCACTACTTTTATATTCTAGTCATTTAGCAATAAGTACCAAAATTCCATTCGCCTTCCTTACTCCCTGCTGTATCTGCATCCTAGTTTCCTGCATTTCATTCACAAGGAAACCTAGATTCCTCTGCATTGCAGCTTCTCTCCATTTAAATAACAATTTGCCTTTGTATTTTTCCTACCAAAATGAATAACCGCAGTTACCTATATTGAATTCCATTTGCCTAATTTTGCCCTATTCACTTAAGCTATTCACATCCATTTATAACTTTCTTATCATTATTGCAACTTACTATTCCACCTGTTTTAGTGTTTTCTGTAGGTTTTGTTATGGCACCTACTATCCCTGCATCCAAGTCATTATTATAGATTGTAAATAGTTGGGGCCTGAGGATTGAACCCTGTGGCAGCCTACTAGTTATATCTTGCCAATCCAAAAAAATGGTCTTTTATCTCTGCTTTCTGCTGATTAGCCAATCCTCTTTCCAAGCTAACAAGATACCCCAATTCTATGTCTAACCTTATGTATTAACCTTTTGTGTGGTACCTTTTCAAAGAACAAAGATCAAAGAACAAAGAACAAAACAGCACGGGAAACAGGCCCTTCGGCCCTACGAGCCAGCACCGCCACCCCAATGTTCCCACCTCTACCCGTGATCCCTGTCTATGTTTATGTTTCAAATGTCTTCTGGAAGTCCAGATATACTATATCTTAAGGATCACTTGTTT
The DNA here is from genome assembly GCA_024679065.1 of Sphyrna mokarran. Classification (NCBI taxonomy): domain Eukaryota; kingdom Metazoa; phylum Chordata; class Chondrichthyes; order Carcharhiniformes; family Carcharhinidae; genus Sphyrna; species Sphyrna mokarran. The sequence goes on from JAGIQG010000002.1 coordinate 80,118,366, forward strand.
GATACATTTTTGAAGAACTCAGGCGAATTACTCAAATATGATTTATGCTTCATAAAACCATGCTGACTCTGATGGATTGCAATTTGACTTTCTAAATGTCCTTTATTACTTCCTTAAAATGAAAGTATAACACAATATCATTAGTCAAGAAGATACTATCATCTTGAATTCTCCCAACTCCCTTACCAAAATGATGAGCAGTGTGGTGTCTATGTGCAATATACATGCCATTTTGGTACCAAAATAGCATATGTAGTGTCAAAATGCTGCAGCACTGGATATTGAGCCTATAAGTTTTCCGCTGATACTCAGAAATCCACAATACACCATTTAATAACTGCTAACATGCTGTTATATTTAGGACTGGTTCATTGATTACTTAAAACACTTGAATAGTAGATTTATTTATCTGAATATGCTGAATGTCCACCATTTCCTGTGTGTTCACAACTCAGAATTCTTTATCACACAATAAAGAAATATACTAGCGCCAGTATAAATACTATTCATTCATGTTGGAGTCACCAAGGCAGAGAATCACCACAGTAACACTCAAAAAAAATGATGGAATGAGCAGATGTCATGCTGTGAGATAATACAAGACTGCAAAACAGCAAGACAGTATGAAAGGTACGCCAGGATAGCAGAAAAAGCACATCACTGCTAACCAGGTCACATCTGTAACATCCGATTGAAGAAGTGAATCTGGAGAGATCAATGAAACTCAGTGAAGCAATGCAATAGTTCATGGTTAGTTAATCCACAGGAAACAGCTTCTGGCTCTTTCTCTGGTGTGTATTTTTCTTTCTTTAGCAAAGGACCATAACCATGCTTCAACAAACATTTTGTTACCATAAGTTCTGAGCGTTGGTCGATGTGTTACACTATTTCGTCGATCACACTATTTATATTTACAGAGGACGCTCATGGTTGAAATTGGAGCCCTTTCCACCGAGAGTGATCACTTAACTCCAAGTCTTTTGTGTGTATACAGTATAAAACATATGTGAAACAGATATCAGATTGAATGAATTAAGATCTCGTGTTCAGTGTATATCACAGTATTGACAAAATATATTGAAATCAATTTAATGTTAGTTTTATTTATTTTAATTGAGAATTATATGCATTTCAAAATGTGAAGAGACTTTTAATCATATTTTGACAATACTAGTACTGTGCTCATCTTTATACAGGAATTTGTTCCCAATATCTCAAGACTCCTTACCTCCCCAAATCTTTCATTACTCCTACTGTGTTCAGACTTTTAAAACCCAAGCTTAACATCACTCAATCCTTATCCCTTTGAAGTCTTTTTAAGGTGCTGTGTCCCACAGTATTGACCTTGTTCTTTATCTTGGTTGCTCAATAAAGAAAATTATATTTCCTCACCACATCAATTCATTTGTCGGCCTGTCAAGTGGAATGGTAACTTCCAGCTCATTCTTTTGTAATAAAGTTTGGTGACTTTTTTAAGTGCTGCAGCTTGATTTCTATTCACTTAGATCGATTTATATGTTCAACTTTATTTGTAAATATGAAAAAAGATGAAAGTTAGTTTAATTTTAATCGGGTAGAATTTTCCCACCCCATCCATGGCAGCACTTATGTGAGTGGGAACGGGGAATTTAGTAGCTGGCAAAAAGTTGGATACTCATTGGCGTAACAGAGTGCACAATTCTTCTGATGGTGGGTAAATGGTGAGTCAATTATCCTGCTGCCTAGTGAATGCCACTTGCATTCATTAACATCTCAGGCTGGAATTGAACCCCTAGCACTGCGAGGCAGCAATGCTAACCACCATGCCGACTCCATCACAGTCGTTGCGCCCGAAGAGTAACATCTAGGAATGCGGACATTATGAATGTAGGCTATAGAGAAGGAGGCACAGGTGCTTCATAGATGACATTCCATCAATGAAGGCCAATTACATGTTCACCAGAACTGATATTCATAGCAGGCTAAAGAACATCTACTCATTGACCGTGAGCAACTGGTTGGTCATTAATGTGCTACATCAGGGACTGGAGCTCAGAGCTACTTTGGGTCTCTCATCTCATTTATTCTTTATCATCCTATGCAAATCTCCAGACGTCACATTCCTGGGTTGCCATCTTGATCATTTCAATGTGTGTATTAGTGTCTCAGAGACAAGTCTACGTTAACCATCATGCAAGTTGGCTGGAAAAACTGTGCACCTTTATACAACACCTATCGGTTTCATATTCAGAGCTTCATTTTTTTGACCTTTTAAGCATTCTTGTCTTTGACATTTCATTTCAGAGAGAAGGCAAAAGGACAATTCTACCTTTGTCAAAGTCTTAATGCAATGAAGAGAGAGGTGACACTGAATGTAGTTCCAATAGGAAGCCCTGCCTGAAGAACATGGTCAAGAGGAGCTACAACATGAGGAAGAGTTTTGGTAGAAGAGACCCAGGCAACAGAGGTGACTCGCCAGAACTGGGTTTATCATAGAAGAGGCAATGCTAGGCATATCTGCGCTCATTCTGATGTCTGATATATTACATATGCTACATTCTCAGTGAAGACCTGACGCCTCATGGGTTGGAGACTATCCATTGTCAGTGGCTTCCAAAGTGATGAAAGTGCTCAGTTTCTTTGCCCTTGAGTCTCTCCAGGGATCATTAGGGGACCAGTATGGCATCTCTCAATATACAACACATTGACACATAAAGGAGGTCACAAATATCCCTTACAGGGAGGCCCATCATTATGTCAGGTTTGCTCTGGATGAAGATAGCCAGACTCAAAGAATCACTGGTTTTCTTGTCATTTGAGGCTTCCCAAGAGTGCAGAGTGCAATAACTATTTCATGTGGCAATGTGGTTCTCTCTAATGTATAGAAACCACAAGGGCTATCATTCCATCAGTGATTATTGGAAACATATTTGTGCATGGTACCCTGGGAGTTGTCATGACTCCTATGTCCTTAGACACTTCCAGGTGCCTGAGATTTGAGGAGCCAGTACATTTGCAGGAATGACTACTTGGAGTAAGGAGTACTCACTGAAACACCGGCTGATAACACTAGTGCATCATTTCAAAGTCATTCTGAGGAGAGGGACAAAGCTCACAGATCCACACATTCCCCTATTGAGCAGAATTCAGAGCTTCTGAAGAAGTGTCTCAGATGGTTGGACCACTTGGCGGTTCATTACAGTACACTCTGGACACATTTTCATCATCATAGTGTGTTATGCCCTTCACCATCTGGCAATGCAAAGAGATAGTGCTTTGCCAGAGGGGTAACTGAATGACGATGAAAGCTCAACAGAAGAAGGTTGAAGACCCAGGTAGTTCAGAAAGTTGCTGTGGGTTAGTATGGGCATGATGACACTGTGGAGGAAGGCGGATTTGGGAGACATTTCCATATCTTAATTGACGACAGGTTCCGTGAAAACTAAAATGAGGGCATATGCCACATTACCTCTAAGCCTTCCGTGTTATTTTCTGTAATATCATGGAATGCCTAACCAATCACAGCAAGAACAAGTTCTGCATTCACACTTGCACATTCCAATTTCATGAACTGCCCAGGCAAGGAATTTGGTTTTGGTTGGTGATGCCCTGTAAATGCACTCACACTGGAAACAGAGAGTCCACAGAAGATCAAAAGTGATGTGAGAAGAGACTTGAACATAAAAACATAAGAAATAGGAGCAGGAGTAGGCCATCTCCAGCCTCTCGAGCCTGCCCCACCATTCAATAGGATCATGGCTGATCTGTAGTGGTTCAGTACCACTTTACTGCTTTCTCCCCGTAACCCTTAATTCCCTTGTCAATAAAAAACAATATCCTTCTGAGCATAATTAATGAGCTTCCAAGTGCAGAATTGGACATGAGTTCCCACCATTCCAGACAACAGGCTGGGCACCATTGAAACTGCCGGCCACTTCTTATCTCATAAATGGACAATTCCATCCATAGTTTTTTATATGTGTTAGATAGTGGAAACATGCTCATCTCAAAATCCTCATATACATTTTCTCCCTCAGTTCAGGATCTCCCATTAGATTTATTTGTGTTCCATAATTCTGGAGATTAGAAGTATACATTGTTATGAATTGTGCTATTTTTCTGAAGTAAAATTGTGCAATTGAAATAAATTTAGCAGTGGGACTGTTAAACTAATGTGTGAATTTGAGCCATTGCTAAATTTGTTGAATCTATTTTTTAGCTATCCCGGGTGACAATTTTAACATAGGTGTTAGGCTCCTTGCACAAGTTAGTAGTGGGTCTAATGCCTGTTTATGGATCCTTCTGGATTTTCAATGAGTGAAGCAGGAGCTGAGCCTGCTTGGCTCAGGATTCTTCAAAGACTGCAGACTGCTAAGAAGAGGCTATTGCCAACATGTCAGTTTTCAAAAAGGGATAAAAACAGAAAATGCAGGAAAACTCAGCAAGTCTAACAGCAAAGCCCTGACCGAATCATTCAGACTTGAAACATTAGTTCTGTTCTTTCTCCACAGATGTTGTCAGGCCTGCTGAAATTTTCCAGCATTTTCTGCTTTTGTTTCAGATTCCAGCATCCACAGTGTTCTGTTTTTATATTAATAAAGGATCTTTCTAAACATTTTCATGAAGCTAAGTAGAACAGGAAATGTTCCATCGACCCCACAACACATTGATTGTCCTTCCACATTGTTATTCCACACCTTACCACCACCCATTCCCTCCCCAGGCAGAACTTTTGAGTTCTTCCAGTAAGGCCAATGACCTGATATTCGCTAAATTCAAATGGGCAAGCTACCATGTAAGTGTGACAGGTACCAGCAGCTCATTCAGTTAATATTAATAAGACCTATGATACAATTTGGAGAGGGTCTTTATATCATCATATACCTGCTCTCTCAAAACCAGGAACCAATAAATTTTCTATCTCTATATCTTTCACCACAATTTTCGAGCTACACAAAGCTGGTGTGATTACAGCGAATGACTAATTGCCAAAAATGGAAGCTTAACTCAGTAGTGTCTGTAAGTTAAGCTATTAAGACCTACTCCAGATACTTGAGTGCTTAATCTAGGTGGGGATTTCAGTGCAGTACCAAAACAATGCCAATGATACTAGTCAACATTTTCCAGTCATTCCTGCTGGCAGAATCTTTCAGTCCTGACAATGGTGACCCTTCTACCACAGCTTTCCTACTGATGGAGGATGCAAACAACAGGAAAACCCATTTACAAACTTGGACTGGAAAATTTTGCTACCAGCCAAGCATATCACACATGGAAACTACTGTCTTCCAGATGAGATGCTAAGTCAAGGTCTCATCCACTACCTTGAATAAATAGTAAAGATCTAATAGCGAATAGGAAAGGGGAGTTTTTAATACCAAACTTTTATCCCTCAAACAATATCACTGAAACAACTAATCTGGTAATTGATCTTATTGTTGTTTACAGGGCCTTACATTAGCCTATTTATACCAATGATTGCATTTCAAAACCGTTTTATTGGCTTGATGTGCTTTGAAATGTCCTGAGCTCATGAAACGCAATATATCAATTTCTTACAGCATATCATGTTGCTTTAAATGATAACATTGCTCAAAATTAATACCATTCTTTAAAAGCAAAATTTAAATGATAAATAAATGTAACTCAAAATCCATTTAAGGAGATTTTGCTAGAATAGAGTAGATACAAAACCTTTTGTGATCAACAAGACAACAAATCAATCCCCGCCTCTGTTGAGACATTGCAGCTTAGTTTTTTTTTAATACAGGATGTGATACGACATTAACTTCCCTGGCACATGTGTGTGGAGCAGGAAATCAAAATGCAACTACTGCGTTCACAAATACCCAAGGGAGACATTCCAGTCTCACTCACAGCTTTCCTTAGCTCAGCACAAACAAAACTAGTGCAGTAAAGTCAAGTGGCAATGACCCAGCACTTGTCCACTCTTTATAATACAGTTGTCCCTTGATTCTGAGAAAAATAGATTGGTTGTAGTGTGGGTTTCCAGTACCCTACATGGTTTCTTCACCTCTGGAATCCTCATTAAAAGTCAGCATAGACTGATTAGATGAGAATCTTTTCGTTTTATGAAATGGAGATTTGGGTAATCTGTGATTCAGCCTGTGGAAGATGAACAAATGGTCCAATCCTGAAAAATTTTAAAAAACCATCTTTGGAGATGTGCGGATTAATCTGATCATCATAGATAAGTAACATTGTAAATGCATTTAAGAAGAACAAACCCGAACATTTGGTGCACAAGAGCTAACAAGGACAATTTGAAAGTGCTGAATTGACATTGAGATGAAAATCTATGCTTGTAGAAGAGTAGAAAGAGTTTTACTATGCATGTGACTTGTGTATCTGATTGAGGATTAACCGACAGTGTGCAAAAATTGGAAAGCTGGCATTAGTCAGTATCTACAAGCTTGAATTTTTTAAATGCGGAAAAAGTACAATGAACAACATATCTCAATATCAGCTAAATTAAAAGGACTATATTATCTGATAAAGTTTATACAAATCTATGGCAGAAAATGTTTCTATAAAATGTAATTAGAAATGAAAGTAAATAAACCGCAATATCCTTTTGTAGGAGTTTCTTTTAAAGTAGGCACAAGCAGTGAATTTGTGACTTTATTGTAACCAAAACTTGCCAACATGCAGCATCTGTGGTCAAATCCAGTTACCACTTGCACAAATTCAAAGAACAATCACTTAAGCATTTGCTGCAGCACAAAGCTACGGCAGCAGTTGACACCACAGTTTAAAGGCATTTACTGAGTCTGATCCTGCAGGGGGCCATTATAAACCTCCCAGGCAGTCCTTCACTTAATGAAATCTGTTCTGTACAATCACAAGAGTAAGACAACATGTGTAAGAAAGAAAGACAGGCCATGATATGAAAATATTAGGACGGTTATTTCATACCAGTTTCAGATTGGTCTCGGTACTTTCATTTGGTATTGTTCTGGTTAGAGACCATCAACCTTTTTAAAGGATACAACATTTGTAATTTCTAGTGTTTATAGGAGAATAAAGGCACAAGATTGCACTGCTTTGATTTAGTATTGTCACACATATCAGTGTATAATGAAAAGCATTGTTTCTTGTGCATATACAGACAAAGCATACTTTCATAGAGAAGAAAAGAGAGTGCAGAATGTAGTGTTACTGTCATAGCTAAGGTGTAGAGAAAGAACAAGTTAATGTAAGATAGATCCATTCAAAAGTTTGATGGCAGCAGGTAAGAAGCTGTTCTGGAGTTGGTTGGTACGTGACCACAGATCTCTCAGCTGAATTGCTTCTAACGACTACTGCTAACCTCTTTCAGCCCCGATTTTTCAGTTTTCACACCACATTTTCATCCTTGGCCAGATTTTCATGCTGCACACTCATGAAAGCTAATTGCAAATCTGTCTTCCCTCAGGTCACATTTCACAAAGTAGTTTATACTCTCCTGAAGTATGTTTCATTCAGGGCATCATCTAGCTGCTTAACTAGAACAACTTTGTTTTCTGACTGCTGAACAAACTTCATTGCTCCATTGTAACTGCCTGATGCTCCATGCCTGAAATCCCTCAGAGAACACCGGCAACCAAGACTCATTAGTACAAGACAAAGATGACTCCCGTGATCTCTTCACCTCCCTGTAGCCAAAATGCAATTCCCATGCTAAATGTTGCCTACATTTGGGATCACGTTATCAATCCTCACAATATTGTAAGGTTGCTATCGGTCATTTGAAGATCCTAGGCTAAAAATTGTTTTGTACCACTATTTGGAGAACTTCCCAGGGTATCTCCGAGCCATCACACCACTAACCTCTGATGTTGCTAGTACACCACACTTTCATCAGTCACACAACAGAGGACTCATAGATACTATTTACATAATGCACCTCAGCCTCACACTTCCAAATGCCACCAGTCTCCCTCCTGCCTCTTGCTACCTGCACATACGTCTAGCTATTCAACTGTAGAAGATATATCACCCAAACATCGTGCAACACAATCATTGATATTCTTCCCTTGGCTTGCAGGACAAGACAGCTCACAATAGAAGGGAGCATAGCAGAAGCAGGCACACACCAGAATGGCTGCATTTCCTGAGCCCGAGACTGCTGTCCTAACATAGGCTAGTTTTCACAGAGTCCATGACATCCCTTAATGCTCAGAACATTCAGGATAATGGTATCTTACTGCAATATGTGCCTTCCCAACTCCCAGCTCACATTCATCCTGCTATCCAGCAGATGAACTGCAGACGGTGTGACCATGGAACTCTTGCTTTCCTCTCTACCCATTTTCCCTCTCTAAGAGCTTATCATTCTGATTTTTTGCATTCAGCTGGCTGATAATTTCTGCTTTCTTAGTCAAAGCAGCCCAACGGGGACAAGAGATACAGCACTAATGAAGTTTTATCACTTTTTCTGACACTCGCAGCCAAAAGCTCAAATACTGGCACAGAGAGCAACAAGACCAGATTCCTTTATTCCTAATCTTGCTATATTGTAAGCATCCATTTTTCCGAAGTTTTTCATATTTTGAGACCTTAGGAATGCTTTGTTATTCAAGATTGTAAAAGTACCTTGTACAAATGTAGAAAATACAACTGCCAAACCTATTTTAGCTGGAGAAGACAAGTTAGGAAACATTTTTTTATCATCCCTTTGCCAGATGTTGAAGAATTTAATGTAAATATGCCCAATCACAGTTCCACAGATTTCCTTGATCAATTAATTAAATAACCTCGAGCGGAGCCCATGAATGATGGATTGTTGCAGGAAGACTGGTCTCTTATTTAGATGTCAGTGAGTGATGTACCATAAAGCAAGTTGAGGAATTGACCTTTTGAACATCGTGACTCCTTCAACGTTCAAAGTATAAAGGCTGGAATTTCCTCTGTCCGTTACAAACAGGAGAAAGACGGACTTCACACATCTGTGACACTGCAAGAATGTATCCCCTTTGTCTGGGGGTGGTGGGGGGGGGGGGTTGGTGGGGAGGGGGGTGCGGTTTGGTCTTCATTTTATATGTAGGGCTGATTTCAGTCCTTTTCAATCCTGATTGATTCATCATTACTGGAAGGAAACAAGATGAGGTATGGGTGCAGCATTTAAAAAATTGCAGCACGTTTAAAAGACCCATAATCTAGGAAATGGAGGAACACAATAAATATGAAAAGAACAAAACAAGGCAGTACACTGGGAGTTGGGGATGGGGGAGGTAACTGCTGCTACTGCAATAGTCCTTAGATAAATACAAAGAGAAACTCACTCCTTGGTACCATGGAATGGAAGCCACTGAAGAAATTTGGGTGACATTGATGGATGAGTCACAAAGTCACCTTTGACACTCTGGTTGCCATCTGACAGTAAAGGAATATATTTCATAACATCATAAGGTTGGCAACTGTACATGAGAAACTGAATAATCTTGCACACTTACAAATACTTAAAAGCAAAATTCAGCTTCATTATCATTCTAGTCTTGTTAGATAAGTTATGTGTTGTATGTTAGATGTTTTGACTGGTAGTACTAACAAGACAAAAGATAATAAGGTGCCACCCTGTATGCTTTGAACCAACTCAAAGCAAATTCCTTTAAGAGCTGTTGCCACATTGAAGTCCAATATGGAAGAGAGATTAAAAACCCACCAATGCCCCTGGTAACGTCACAGCACATCGTGTGACTAATCACACAGATAAGCATCGCTTTACAATACGTAACATTGTGGAATGAATGTTACAGAGAATATGACTACTCTTATTTATGAGAGTGAATGTGCAAAATTAAGGCGAGAATGGTTTCTTTCTCACATCTGCAAGTTGATAAATAGAATAACTTGAGTGGGCAGAACAATTGTTTGGGCAGCTGTACCGTCAGCTTCTCACTAATTCTCTGATGTTCTCAAAGAAGTGATATGCATCAATGACTATTATATTAAGATACAAATAACTGATGGAACTATACAATGCAATTCCCATCATTTTCACTGCAGAAATGCTAAGCATAAGGAACAGGCAGGATTTTCTACACATAACTTTTAAAAGGCCACAAAAGAAAGATGCTAAGGACCATTATGACAAAACTTCCATTTAGTCAAAGTGACAAATTCAGAGTACAGAACTACAGATCTTCCCACTAGAGGGATTTCAGTAGCCCCATCTGGTCTCATAGTTGAAATCACTCTGACCTGGCAACGTTAATCAAGCTCAGCAAGCAGATGTTTGGTGGGGTGGAACTTCTTTCCAAATGAAGGTTCCTCCATCATTGCAGCAAATTGGAACATCTGTCCAGTATGTCTCATGGAAAAGCAAATCCTTAAATTATAAGGGGGCAATTATTTTAAGGTTTCTCTTATATCACCACTGAAACTGACACGGAAAACACCATTTATGCAAGCAGACCTGATTCTCATCAAATTTCTGCCAAAAAACAGGAATCATCCTGAGGAAATTCATGGTGTTATTACACTGACATCAAAGTAAGATGGTTGTGGGTGTTAGGGGTCAATCACCTCATTCCCAGGATATTGCTGCAGGAGTTACTCAGGGTAGAGTCCGAGACTCAACTATCTTCAGTTATTTCACCAATGACCTTCTCTCCCTCATTAGGTTAGAAGTCTGGCATGGTAGCACAGTAGTTAGCACTGCTATCTCACAGTACAGGGGCCCTGGTTTGGGTCACTGTCTGTGCAGAGTCTGCACGTTCTCCCCGAATCTATGTAACTTTCCTCCCACAGTCTGGAAGATGTGCTGATTAATTGCATTGATTATGCTAAATTCTCCGTCAGTATACCTCAACAGGCACCAGACTGTGGTGACTAGGAGATTGGTACTATAAATATATTACAGTGTTAATGTAAGTCTACTGTGACACTAATAAATAAACTTAAAAAGATGGGTATGTTTGCTGATGATTACACAGTGTTCAGCGCCATTGACCACTCCTCAGATACTGAAGGTGTCTGTGCCCATTTGCAGTAAGACCTGGACAATATTCACTCTTAGGCTGATAAATGGTAATTAACATTCATGACACACAGGTACCTAACAATGACTATCCCCAAGAGCGAATCTAACCATTCTCCTTGATATTCAATGGCATTACCATTGCTGGATTCCCCACTATGAACATTCTGGGCGTGGCCATTCACTAGAAACTGTACTAGACTGGACATATAAATACTGCAAAACACGAACAGCTCAGAGGATGGGAATCCTGTGGTAAGTAACTCACCTCCTGAGTCCCCAAAGCCTACCACCATCTACACAGCACAAGTCAGAAGTCTGAATACTCTCCACTTGCCTGGATGAGTGTAACTTCAACAACGTTCAAAAGCTTGACACCATCTAGGACAAAATACCCACTTGTATGGCACTCTATCCATCACCTTCAACATTCACTCCCTCCACCACTTGTGTATGGTGGCAACAGTATGTACCATCTACAAGACACACTACAACAACTCACCAGGCCTAATGAACATACAAACATCCATAATAGGAGCACAAATAGACTATTCAGTTCTTCGAACCTGCTTTACCATTCGGTAAGATCATAGCTGATCTATATGTATTGAGTTCCACATTCTCCATCAACCCAAATGACTTTTAATTGCCTGCCCCACAAGAAACTATCTACTTCTGCTGTAAAAATATTCAGTGACCTTGTTTTTGTGGAGAGTTACAAAATTACAAACTCTCTGACAGGAAAGATTCCTTGTCATCTTTGTCTTGTCAAGAAGAAAAAGGAAGCATATGTAAAGATGAAAAAACTAGTTGGGTTGCTTGAGGGTTACAAGATAGCTAAAAATGAGTTAAAAAAAAAAGGGCTTAGGAGAGTTTGGAGGGGGCATGAGAAGTCCTTGGCGATTAAAGGAAAATCCCAAGGCTTTTTACACTTATGTATGAAATGAAAGAATGATCAGAGTGAGGTTAGGGCCAATCAAGGATAGTAATGGGAATTTGTATATGGAGTCAGAAGAGGTGGTGAGGCATTGAATGAATACTTTTCTTCAGTGTTCCCTAAGGAAAAAGGCCATGTTTTTGAGGATGAGAATATGTTACAAGCTGATAAGATGGAAGAGAAAGATGTTCTGAGGGAAGATGTATTAGCAATTTTGAAAATCCTGAGGGTCGATAAGTCCCCTGGGCCAGATGGAAAATATCCTAGGATACATTGGGAGGCAAGGGATGAGATTACGGAGTGTTTAGCTTTGATCTTTGGGTCCTCACTGTCCACGGGGATTATGCCAGAGGACTGAAGAGTGGTGAATGTTGTTCCTGTCTTCAAGAAAGGAAATAGAAATGACCCTGGTAATCATAGGCTAGTTAGTCTTACTTCAGTGGTCGGTAAGTTAATGAAAAGTGTCCTGAGGGATAGGATTTATGACCATTTGGAAAGAGGTGGCTTAATCCAGGATAGTCAGCACAGTTTCATGAAGAGTTAGTCCTGCCTCACAAGTTTGATTGAATTCTTTGAGGAGGTAACTAAGTGTATAGACAAAGGTAGAGAAGTTGATGTGGCATATGTAGATTTTAGTAAGCTGTTTGATAAGGTTCTCCATGGTAGGCTCATGAAGAAAGTAAGGAGATGTGGGATAGAAGGAAATTTGGCTGATTAGATAAATAACTGCTGTCTCATAGAAGACAGAGGGTGGTGGTGGAGAGAAAATTTTCAGTCTGGAAGCCAGTTACCAGTGGTGTATCACGGGGGTCAGTGCTGGGTGCTTTGCTATTTGTGATTTTTATCAATGACTTGGAAGAGGGAGCTGAAGGGTGGGTTAGTAAATTTGCTGAAGACACCAAGATTGGTGGAGTAATGGATGAGGTGGAGGGCTCTTGTAGGCTGCAAAGAGACGTTGATAGGATGCAGAGCTGGGCTGAAAAGTGGCAGATGGAGTTTAGATGTGAGGTGATTCATGTTGGTAGGACAAACTTGAATACGGATTACAGGGTCAATGGTAGGATTCTGAGGAATGTGGAAAAACAGAGAGATCTTGGGGTTCTTATCTACAAATCTCTGAAGGTTGCCACTCAAGTCGATAGAGCCATGAAGAAGGCTTATAATGTGTTAGCATTTATTAATAAGGGATTCAAGTTTAAGAATCATGGGACTATGTTGCAACTATACCGGACCTTGGTGAGACCACATTTGCAATATTGTGTACAGTTCTGGTCACCTCATTATAAGAAAGATGTGGAAGTATTGGAGAGAGTGCAGAGAAGATTTACCAGGATGTTGCCTGGTTTGGAAGGTAGGTCTTATGATGAAAGGTTCAGAGAGCTGGGGCTTTTCTCTTTAGAGCAGAGAAGGATGAGAGGTGACTTAATAGAGGCTTATAAGATGATGAGGGGGATAGATAGAGTGGATATGTGGAGACTATTTCTTAGAGTGGCTATATTTTTTACTAGGGGTCATAACTATAAGGTTCATGGTGGGAGATAAAGGAGGGATGTCTGAGGTAGATTCTTTACTCAATGAGTGGTTGGGGTGTGAAATGTACTACCTGCTGTGATAGTGGAGTCAGGCACTTTAGGATTATTAGATTATTGGATAGGCACATGGAGCAAAGCAGAATGATAAGGAGTGGGAAAACTTGATCTTGGGTTCGGACATAGCTGGGCACAACATCAAGGGCTAAAGGGCCTCTACTGTGCTGTACTGTTCTATGTTCTACGTAATCCCAAATTTTAAACCAGTGGCCCCTAATTCTGGACTCATATGCAGGGGGAAACAACATTCACCATGTCAATATCGTCCAAGGTCTAATGCACTTCTTATGCACTTCTCACTCTTCTAAAGTCTAGTAGAAATGAGTCCAATCTTTCATCAAAATGCAACCTACTCATTCCAGGTATCAATCTAGTAAGCCTCCTCCAAACCGTCTCCAATGTATTTACATCATTCCTTAAATAAGTAGACCAAAGCTACACACTGTATTGCAGATGTGGTCTTACAAATGTCCTGTGTAAATGAAACATAATATGTTTACTTTTATGTTCAAATCTTCTTGTAATAAAGGATAACATTCTATTAGCCTTTTTGGTTCATGCTGCACCTGCATATTAACGTTTTGTGACTAATGCAGGAGAACACCTAGATCCCTGTGTACTCAGCATTTTATAGTCATTCTCCCTTGACAGCACCTTCCAAACCCAACCACCTAAAAAGACAAAGACACCATATGCAAGTTCCCCTCTCAGCCGCAGATCATCCAAGAACTATATCATCATTCTTTCATCGTTGATGGATCAAAATCCTGGAACTTCCTTCGTAATAGCATTGTGCATGTACCTACATACATTGGCTGCAACAGTTCAAGAAGGCAGTTTGCCTATACCTTCTCAAGGGCAATTAGGGATGAGCAATATGCTGGCCCAGCCATGATGTTCAAATCACATGGACAAGATGTAGACCTTCCATTATCTTTGAGTTAGAATAGTTTGTCATGACAGCTGATCCAGTTATGAATATTTAAATGAATTTTAAATATTCTAGAGCCACTTGTACCAGCAGGGGGTTGTATAATCATTTTGATTGATAGTTTTAAGAGATTATTAAAATGAAGCACTATATTTGATATATTAAAAAAGTGGATGCTTTGCTGTTTTTACAACAGATTGACCACTTGAGAGAACATAATTCTTCTTTTGGAATTTTCTTTTGTATGAGTTCTTTTCAATGTGGCATGTTTGAATGAGATTAGATTGTTAGACTTTTTTTAATATCTATTTCAAAAGCATCAAGGTATTAATAAGGAAATATTGCGATCTCAACTTTCCAAACACACAATGGTAGCATGGGACATTGCTGATGCCAGTGTACAGTGGAAAATTGTAGAAGTATTGCCCATTGATTTAAACTAGAGATGGTATGTCTTCATTCTTTCATTATGCACTGATGATAAGTGAGGATTCTCACTGCCAATAGGTACAAGGAAATTTAGGCCATAATACTAAATATTGCAGAATAAGATGAAAATAATGCCAATTCACATAAAAACACATAACTAAATTTAGTACATTATTTTGGAAACATTGCTAATGTTATATTTTGCTCAAAAACTGCACTGAAGTCCTATGAATTTTTGAATGAATGATACAGCATTACTAAATTATGCTTCAGGACTCATTCAGACCAGACGTAGCTCAGATATTCATACCCTACACAGCAAGGCAGATTGTTGGGCTTTCACCTTTCACTCATACTTGCTCACTCATGTGAAACATCAATGAAATGTTCGTATCAGAGAGCACATCCTGCTCTGAATTCTGTCGAGCTGGCCACAGATGCTGCACCTTGCGTTCCATCAGTAAAGAAGAGAATCAATGAGCTGTTGGCAGACTTTCAAAGTGAAATGTGAGTCACCTGGTAAAAAAACCCTGACTACCTGTTTTCTGATCCCACCAAAGGGTGAGAATAAGACTTGGTTGTGATCTGAATGAATTTCTCAGAAGGACTCCGATTCACTGAGGACTCCTTGCCTGCCATGAGCACCTCAGCTGTCAAAGCAAGGATCTGAGCATTCTGCTTCAATCTCAGCTGAAGGTGCACTGGTTGCACTAAGACAAAAAAAGCATAAAGACTTGGAGTTGCACAAGGTATGGGCATGGATGTCTGAAGAAATGTTTTGCTAGTGTTGTGGTCTTTATTTACATTGTTTAAATACTAATATTTTTCACCATTCTTCCATATTGTCAGTTCTTGTGTGCTGGGCAGTAAGTGACATTCAATGCTGGTGCAACATGATGTTGCATGTGAGAATATGAATTGAAAAGGACCAATGCAAAAATGTTCAAGGGGTGGTGGATTGATTACAGGACCACTTCGCACCATTGGCAGTGCTGGTGGTGGTAGTGGTAGCACGAAGAATGGCATTTGCATTTTCTTACCCACTGACTGAACATTGAGGATGGTGGTGACTTTGGCAGCCATTAATAATGCATGGTCACAAGGCCCAGCAGGATGGTGGTCTCCTAGTAGAAGGCTACAGACATTTGCCATAACCTGATGTGACATCTTGAACCATCTGAGACAATGGTGTTCTGGCATTCAAGGATTTTCAAACTTTTGGAAGAGTATTTCCTCCTGTGAGCTGCACATTTCTGCTGGTTTCCTCCTCTGGGCTTCCCTCTCTGCTGTGGGGCATAGGACTGTGAGCAGTAGGTTGCCAAGGTGCCATTGCTGCTGCAATTGCTGATCATCTTCATGTGAAGTCTAATCTAAGGCACCCATCCTGATGTGATAACTGGGCAAACCTCTAAAGTGCAGAAAGTACATGCTTAGGAAAAAGGACTGTGAACAAACTCTTTTCCACTTGAAGGTAGGAAATCAGCTCCCAGGACTGACCATTTGCTGACATATATTCCTGAGACTGATTTGGTCCCTCAATCGGAGTCATGTGTTCACTTTGCATTAAAGGGAGAGTTTCAAGAAGCCTGGGAGATCTGTGGTGTTAAAACTCTAAAATGTGTGTAATATCCTTCCAACAGACCAATTAACATCTATTAAAAGGCAACCTGCCTTTCCTGAGAGTCTTGTGGGCACACTGAAGTTGACAGGCTTCAGCCAGGTATCCGATACTTTTTGCTCAGTCTTGTGCCCCACTAGTGCTCAAACTCTTCCAGCTTAAAATTAAATTGCAAGATTACCAGATTATCACCCATGAAAAGAATATAATAATGTATTCTGAGAAGCATTATGCATTTATGGCATCCAAAAGGATGTGCCTCTCCTTTAATTAGACCGAGCCTCATTTTCCACTTATACAATTAGGATCGCAATGATTTAATTATGCTCCCATTGAGTCTGCTGCTTCAAATGTATTATGTTTCTCATAAATTTAATAACTAAGATAAAAACACAAGCACTGTGCTGTAAAAAGGTCTGCCCTGCAGCAAATATACCATCTGCTGAGAGGCAGAAAGTTTCCCAATAACCATCATAAGTGCAGCAATAAAGTTCTCAGAGAGATTGTATTTGGCTGGCCCCGAAGTAAATCTTTTCCATTGAAGCATTAAAGTGCCCCACTTCATATCAGCTTCATTGTTAGATTAGTTTAAGGAAATAAATTTGGGCAACTGGTTAATTTATTTTTATGATGATATTCATTGAGTTTGACATTTTGGTGAAACTCGTGACTATCAATTAATTTATGAAATTGAATAGGGCAATTTAATGGAATGTCAGGAAAGAGATACTTTATTTGGACAAAGCTCATCAGAAAACATAGCACCAGAAATCATCCCCAATTAGCAAAGGAAAATAATTGCTCTAGATGAAAAATTACCGCTTCTTAGAACTTAAAGCGAGTGTAGAAAAATAATTTTCAATGCAAGAAAAGGAGCACATCTCCGTTTCGTGTGTGCATGTGAGGGTGAATATGTGGGTATACGTGAATGGGGAGTGGGTAGTATGAATATAGGTCTGTTTTAGGGGGTATGCGTATGGATGTGTGTGTGTTGGAAGGAGGGGGGAAAGTCAGTGTGGAGTTTGCATACCTATGCGTGTGTGCTTGGAGGTGGGTATGAATGGAGGAATGGTTTGGATGTAGGCATGTATGGAGAGGCAAGGTATGGATGATGGTGTGTGTGGAGGGAGGGACGGAGAGGATGTGGGTCTGTATAGGGGAATATGGTGTGAATCTCGGAGTGTATGGGGTGATGGTACGAATGTGTATGCGTGTGTGTGAATGTGTGTGTGTGTGCGTGCGCATGGAGGTGTTGTGGGGGGGGGGATGTTATGGGATATGGATATGTGTGTATGCCTGAGCAAGTGCATATGTTCTCCAGTGCAGGGGTTTTGCTAATGAATGTCAGACTCATTGGTGAGGGTTCAAGTTTCCCGGAGGTGTTGGAATGTCTATAAAAATCACCTGCACTTTGTAATTCTTTAGACTTATTTGTTCCTTTTCTTTTCACTCGCTTTCTAATTGCAGTTTGTTGGCACAGAGGGAAATCCCAGACATGTTGAATGAACTGGTTCAAACACATGTGGCGGCTAGCTGCACCTCTCTCATAAATGGCATCTCTGGCTGCACCATCACAATCTGGTCAACTACCTTTGTACTCCTTCCAGTAAGGAAGCCAAAAAAATATGTGCAGCAAGTCAGTACCATTAATCATTTTAACAACATATACTAAGGAGCGGTGGGAGCTAGTGTCAAATGTGAAAAAGCCGTAGGCAACTTGCTTATGTTTTTTTTATGCATTGAAATGCTGTATTTATTATTGCTAAATAATCCAGCAGGAATCTCTTTTAGTCACTATTTTGTTTCCCCTTTTTAAACAGAAGCAAAATTACCACATAATGGAATAAAAATTTAGCAGATTAATCATTTCAAGAACCTGCTTCAGAAGGTAATGTTGTCACCAGGTGTGTGGTATTCAAATTGACATAGCACTGAACCAGAAACATAGCCATTGTTTGACTTTCCCATTAAGTCTATGCTTTCATAAGTACAAATTGCTTTTGCCCATCTTCCAATTAGACAAGCATAAATTGTTACTTAGATGAATGTACCTGATTTTCAATATGTTCTGCTCAGTATTTATAAACACCAAGTCACTGCATGACTTAATTGCAACCAAATTACAAAGGATAATTGGACCTCCTACCAGCTGTGAGGCCCAGCCCACCACGAATATTGGCCACAGATACTGAGTTTAAAAGCTTTGGCTTGTCACGATAGCCCACTCTGCTGGCTGCCTTGGGGGAACTTGTCAAGCCTGGGTCCCTGCTGCTACGCTTCTGAGATTATTTTATTAAAAAAAGCCTCACAAGTGGAATTCTAACTGTCTGGTTCCAGAAAATGTGGAAAGGATTAATGTGGCATGCAAAACAAATCACTCCTGAAATCAGCTGAAAAAAACCCCAGCTAATATTAAACATGCTTAGCTACATCACAAACAGGGCTTTTGTGAAAGAACTAGGTTTGTTGCACAGGTTTCATTTGCCCAATTCTTAAATCCATTGGCTGCTTGGAAATGGAAATTGTTTATGTGAATGCTGAATGCTTTCAAGACTCCTCATCACAGCAGATGTTACATAAACTAATTCTTTCTACAAATGAGCTTCTGCTTCTTGCTAGCAGAAAGTCAAAGGTGATCCAACTGAAGTTTAATCAATCCTTTACAAAGTGTTTATCTAAATTATAAAAGAACAGAGCGTGCAGATATGATCTGGATTGCACTATTATAGAATGCCATTACATGGCATGAATTAAAATGTAGCGAACTTAGCCAGTGCTTGTTTCATAATGCGCTGGACTAGAGGCTAATACTGAAATACACCGACCATGTGTGGACCGTTCAATTTTTATGCAAGTTTATGCAGAGTTAATGTATGCAAATTGGGTGCATAACAACTCCACAAAACTGGGACTAACAGAGGAAGCAGACTTCAGTGATTTTTAAAAAAGAACTCCAGTGATTTCTGCTGCATTTTTAACAGCTATGTTCTTCAAATATCTCAGAGAAGTTTCATACTAATCTGAGTGTTTCTGAAAGAAGAGACATAGGGTGGGATTTTACGACCTCACTTGGGCGAGACCAAAAATTCCTGCCCAAAGTCAATGGAGATTTCTGTTGTTGGATCTCCACCACTCCGATTCCAAGGTGGGCAAAGTGGTAGAAGTCTAGTTATAATGTTGAAGCTTTTTTGTCTTACACTCATCAGGACAGATGCAAGAATACCAACTTTCAAAGGGAATGATAATTAATGCTGCACAAGATAAAGGATGCTGATTGGTTAACAAGTGAAGTCTGATTGGTTGACTTGCTGCCACTTAGAATACACCAGTGAACAATTATTCCTCCCAAGTTTTTGTTAAATTAGAAAAAAGTAGATGCTGATTGGTCAAGACATTGCTATGGAAGATGCATCAGGAAAAGTTGTTCCCCAAAACCCTTGCTTAATTAAAACGTTGCAATGCCTAGACATGTTATTTCTGTTTGCAAGTGAGCTACGTTGTGAGCTCAACTAATAATAGATGCTATGTTCTAAATTTTGAAAACATAGTGTGGTTGAATACTGTTAGTACTCTGCCTGTTGTGAACAGTTAGAAGGAAGTGCTATTTGATATGATCCACCAGTCTTTGGAGCATATCTGGCATCACACAGGTACTGGAAGTCATATATCACATTACATTGTATGGTGGGCCCCAGGGGGTTTTAGCCTGATGGTAGCATCTTGTTAGTGGAGAATATCTCTTGTATTGCTTCTGTATAGTGCCAGTGTAAAATAGCTATCTTTGCTTATTGCTCAAATGTTTGAGACACTTTTGCCCTTCCAAACTTGAGGTAGACTAAGCACTTTTCCAGATCAAATGTGGTCTTCGGTCCATTTGTGTGTTTGCGTGATAGACAGCAAGCAATGATGTGATCAGGATGGCCATTATTCCGCAGGTTAGCTTTGAGACCATCTATTTCAGCTTCAAGCTTGTACAGTGAGCAAATGGCTTGTGCTTAGTTTATGAGATTGTCTACAATCTCCAAATGTGTGGAGCTGGAGGAATCTTGTATTGAGTAATGAAGATTGCAGTAGACACCAGTAGGGAATTCATTAGCGGGTTTCTCATCTAGCACATCAAGAAAGAGGAGCTTGTTTGACTGCAGAATTTAAAAGTTGAATCTGAGCATGCAATGGAGCCATTAAGGTACGCGAGGAAATTCTACATATTCCTTTTATTTTTGTTTTTCTCTTTTTGCTTTGCAGCATAGTTTCCTTGTGTACATTTTGAGCAGTATGTCAATTTCATCAATGAGAAATCCTCTGAATTTTTCTCCTCTTTGTCTTCCAGAGATCCTGATTAAGCAGATTAAGCTCCCTTGTTAAGCATAAAGCATATTTTAATTTTGTTATTGCCAGATGAAAAACAGCGAATCAAGGGCCCATTTGGCAACTCGCCACTGCAAAGATGTGCAGGTATAAGTGAGTTGGTCATGCTAAATTCTCCTTTAGTGTCGGGGGATTAGCAGGGTAAATATTGGGTTACAGGGATAGGGCCTGGGTGGGATTATTGTTGGGGTAGGTTTGATTAGCCAATTGGCTTCCTTCTACACTATAGGCATTCTGTGATTCTATCACTCAGGCAATAGAAATTAAAATTATCTCTAATATGTGAATGACCAATAGAAAAAGCAATAAATGAGAATTATAATGAAACAAGATCTCTTACATCCAATAATTTTGTAAATTCTATTCAAATTCACAACTTTAAATTTACAAAATGAACAGTGGTGTGCATTTAAAATGTTGATGTTTCCTGCTGTTGACTGTGGTTTTCAGCTATGAAAAATCATTGGGCTTAGCAATGTGCCCAGCATGAATATCCTGTTACTAGTACTATTTGTCAAATGCATGTTAAAATTCATTTGGTGACATTCACTATAACAATGAATTTTTTTTTTCTCTACAGTTAGATCCTTCCTAGCTCATTCAAGCAGTAGCTAGTTATCTGCTTTCCGGCTTGTAATAATGATAGATTATAAAAGAGATTGAACAAACGGGTAAATTCCATAATGGAGTACCTTGCGCAGTGTGTGGAGATTTGATATGTATACTCACCTGTTTCTGCAAAGATTTGGATTAGCTCACCTGTTAATTTTTATTTCCCCATTTTCTCTGCGTACAAAATTCTAGGTGGCAAAACTGGGATGCACTAAATTTGGAAACCCGAATATAAACTATCTACCATCTCCTTAAATTCATACATCATCTTATTAGTGACCTGAATTGTAAAGTATCCGTGAACTTCCTCTCTTAATAATGTATAGTGTGTTGATTATTTTATTGTTCTAAATATATATATATATATATATACATATATAATTAAAACTCATTCTAATGAAGTGCTGAAGGTGTATAGCCTAATGTCATTCCCTTCATCTATTACTCCCTTCTTATTTGCACTAACCTTTCCCTTCATTTTTCATGTTCATTGTGTTTATCACTTCAGTTCACAGAAATAAATCAAACACAATAAAGAAATGATTATTACGATCTTAAGCACCTTTATCAGCTCACCTATTAATTCTTTCAATGTTAGTGATAAAAGGTTTTTCTTCATTATAGTAATCACACATCCTTCATATAACCCTTTTGAATATATATTACACTTTTTGTGTGTCTTTACATCCTTCCTGTACACAGAAATGCACAGAACACACCAACTGCAAACAAAGATCATCCCTATGATGATAACAGGGATATGAAAATCTATAGTTATAAGCAGAGACTGGAGATCTGGTGATTCTATACCCTGGAAAAGGCTGAAAAAAGCTTTAATAAGTGTTTTTAAAATTATGAAGGGCTTCAATACAGTGAAGAATGATTGTCTCTGGATGATATTGAGTTTCTCGAATGTTGTCGGAGTTGCACTCATTTAGGCAAGTGGAGAATATTCTATCACACTCCCACTTATGCCCTGCAGATAGTGAACAGTCTTTAAGAAGTCAAGAGATGGATTACTTGCCATAAAATTCCCAGCCTCTGGTGTGTTCTTGTAGGTATCACATTTATGTAGCTGATCTAAAATGACTGGTCAATATTAACTCTAGGATGTTGATGAAGAATTCATCAATGATCGTCTCAGTGAACACTGCTAGATTCTCTACTATTGGAGATAGTCACTAACTGGCACATTATCTGCACAGAATGCTATTTGCCACTTATTTGCCCAATTGGCATTGTTTTGCAGCAGGTGGGCACATATTGTTTCAGTATCCAAGTTGTGAATGCTACTGAACACTGAGTAATCATCACCACTTCTATGGTTGAGGGGGGAATCAAATATTGTCTTGATGTAGAGGGTGGCCACTCTCATCTCACCTTACTAAGAGAGTGAGGCTTGTTCTATTGTTTTATGCAGAGGGTTGTTGGAAGGAAAAATCTTTAATTGCCTGGAATGTCTGAAGCAGAGACCTCATGATGCTTTAAGAGGTAAGTCACACACATATTTAAAGGTAGAGGAGAGAGTGGGGCAGTGGAATTCATATTGGATTGTTCTATCACAAAGTTGACACAAACACAATAGCCCAGATGCTAAGTCAGAGGTACAGTGGGATTGGTAAGAATGGGAATCCAATATCTCTTGAGAAACACAGAAATAAGGTCAACTGCATTCTCAGTGGCCTTTTATGCAGCCAGATCATCACAATTTCACTCCTTGGGGTGACGTAGACATGAGATAGTGGACATGATGAGGATGCACATAACAAGGTCTTGACTCCAGTATCTAAAGGCACAATCCAAAGATGGAATTTGGAGGGGTGAGAGCCAGGAGCAAAAGATGACAAAGTGTGACAATGGATTCAGAGCTGAAAGGTTGCACTTTACAATAATGTGATCCTATTAGGAGCCGAGGACAAATACTGCCCCGCAGTAATGGGAGGAAGAAACTTGCTGCTTCCACAAAAGATGTATGGCTGGAGGTGTCCCAGAGGTCAGTAGCAGGAGCAATGGGGAGAATCTTACCATCCCACATGAAGCATGATGATGGTGGGTGGGGAGGGAGGATATTGCTCACAGTGGATTTGACATAAGCTGTCTTCTTTAGCAATGGCCACTGTTCCAGGTACTCCAAAAGTACTTTTGGCAAGGTGACACAGTGGTTAGTGTTGCTGCCTCACAGCACCAGGCACCTGGGTTTGGTTTCCAGCTTGGGTCACTCATTGTGAGGAGTTTGGATATTCTCCCCGTGTCTGTATGGGTTTCCTCCAGGTGCTCCAGTTTCCTCCCACACTGAAAGATGTGCTAGTTAGGTGCATTGACTTGAACAGGCACCAGAGTGTAATGACTAGGGGAATTTTACAGTAACTTCATTGTAGTGTTCATGTAAGCCTTACTTGTGACTAATAAATAAACAAACTTTAACTTTACTTTAAATGTGAAGCGCTGTGGAGGGTCTGGAAGTTTTCTAAGACGATTTAATGATATCTAAATGCAAATTCTTCTTTTTTGCCTGTCCATACAATGTGCACTCGAATCCTTTATTGCTCTCTCTGTATAAAATGCATGTTTCATATGGTTCTATAAAATATCTCCAAAATCGAGATTGAAGGGGCAACAGAGGAAGGGAAGGGGAGAAAAGAAGGAAATAAGAATATGGAAGTGCTTTGGGCTGCCACCATTATCATTATTTGGTTTGATTCTGAGTTGATGGCATGTGTGACCATTCCTAGATAGACTGCTCGTAGTCTTACTCTGATACTTGCTTTAAAGTAATTTATTAACTCAAGATATAAAATACATTATAGAGTAGGTATATCTCTCCAAAGTACAATGTGTTCCATCCTCCTCTCTCTCAAACGTCTAGTGCATAAATGCTGATATCACTGATAATCATCTATTAGCATATCTATTCTATTAACCCATTATGCTACACTTCCCACACAAACATTCTATCAACTTAACAACAATAAGAAGCTATGTTTGAACTATTTATATTCCATTACTGTAACTTCCTTTAATACTAGGATTTTAAACAACCTCTACCTTTCGCGCTGCTCAAGTCACTGTTATGAAGAATTCAGTCTCTCTGTGTTCTAGCCTTTCGAAAGGACACCTTGGAGAGATGTATGCTTTCTTCTTTTCCTTGGAGAATATCATCATAAGTGAAATTGGACAGCAATTTTGCAGTACTGCTGGCAATCAGAGAGTAGGAATCAGGCATGCTGATCAATTACAATAATAGCCATTTTCCAATAAAAGACTGACACAAGCCTGAAGAGCATCAGCCTTTGGCCACTTGTGGGGTAGGAGAGAACAAATTAAGATTTTCTGAGCATTGGGCTAGTGCCTCGAAGCACACTGGCAAGAAAATAATAATCTTTATCTGCAATGAAGATTTTCATAGCTGTACAATTCACTGCTGCATCAAAAATGAAAAAGATATTGAAAATCTGAGATGATACTGCATCCGGACAAGGAAAATGACAAAGCTCCTGTGGACATTTCAGAAAAGAAAGATGAGAGGATTTCCTAATAGTATTTCGGAAAGGATGGTTACTTTCTGTAGGCAGTTTTAACATTGTCATACTTCTCTCTGTATGAGGTTGCTCCATCATGAGCAATGGCAAGAATTTTTGAAGATAAGACAACACTATTTTCTACAATGGGAAGAATCTCTAAGATGATATAAGTTCATCTAGAGTCAGAATTGCGATGAATCATAGCATGGTTTATTCCTGTGAATTCTGCTTTTCTCACATACCGAACCATTTGATCAATGATGAAATTCTGCAACCGGCTTTGAGAACGCATCACAATCTGTAGCCATCCTTTGCATCCCCTGCCTCGGGAAAAGATAGTCTGCTACCAGACCCATAGTATAGAGAAACAAACTGACCAGGTGCCCTTGCTCTTTAAGATGAAGGCCTGATGCTACTCAGTATCAAAATAATTTCTCAACCAAAACTCCCAACTCCAGCCTCTCCGTAGTCCCACAATTTTCAAAAAAGGGTAGTGGAAAGGGTAGTGATTGCTAGACAGTGCTGGCATGATTAGCAGTTTCCAGTTTGCCACTTCCTTTGTTAAATTTGTAAATGCAAGCTATTATCAAACTTTCCTTCACTCCCTCGCCTTTGGTTGATGGCACCAGCCTCTGGCTAGATTGGTCTTACCACCACTGTTACCATGCTTTGGCTACTACCATGATCTATGCACTATTGCTATGGTTCCTGATTGCTGATGTGCATCACTTTCCCCAGACAGACAGTTGTTTTATTCCAGTACTTGCTTTTAGCAAATTAAAGTGTAGGTATATGTCTCCCAAGTAGAATGCATTCCATCCTCATTCTCAGGAGTCTTGCTCATGACTACTGATGTTACTGGTATATCATTATCTAATATATCTACTCCATTAATCCATTGCAAGAAAGGAAGCTAGGAAGGAACAGAGGGGAAGGGAGGATGAACGAAGAGAGGGAGGAGACTTAAATGATATCAGGGGCCTACATACAAAATAAGGCCCTGATTTGCTCCTGTCAGTTTTGTTTAGGAGTGCTGAATGACTATTCCTTTCAGTCTGAAAATGGCCAGAAGCACTGCATCCTGGCCTCA
Source organism: Sphyrna mokarran (assembly GCA_024679065.1). NCBI lineage: Eukaryota > Metazoa > Chordata > Chondrichthyes > Carcharhiniformes > Carcharhinidae > Sphyrna > Sphyrna mokarran. The sequence continues at coordinate 80,144,421 of JAGIQG010000002.1, forward strand.
CTATTATTCCCTTCCCACAGAGAAATGGCTTGATAATACCATATTGTCACCAATCTCCCTCAGGAGTATCTCAAGGCACTTTGTAGGCAATGAATAACTTTAAAACGTTACTATGTTTCCCGTAACGAGAGACAATTTGACTTCAGGAAACTTGCACATTCGACAAATAAGATCAGTGACCTGTGACTGAATCAGGAAAAAATTTGATGTTGGTCACATGACAAATTCATTATTTTATTAAAATAACCTATTTTCAGTTTTGGGAAAGGATCTGAAAATTTTGCTTAAATGTTACAAGAGAGGATTTAAAAAATGGAATACAAATTTTACTTACAGGTTTTGCTGGTCTTAGCGGAAGAAGGAATGTTAAACATTAAGCATCGGGCAGAACAGAAAGCTGAGCATATATTACCCAGATCTCCTTCAAATCCTGAGTAAAGTTTGCCTAAAAGCACTAACATAACATCTTAAGCGCTATTTTTTTTCCCTATAACTACTCTGTTGCAAGCCAGTATCAGACAATTTATCTTTGAAAGTCATTGAAAAATATTTTTTATTGCTTTGCTGGAATATTCCTGCAAAGACATAATGGCCAGATTGGTGAAAAAAATCTAAAAATTACTGATAACCACTGGAGTTGTTAAAATGTGGATAAGTTCATTTATTCTTTTTTTAACTTGTTAAGCATTTTTTTAAAAAACTTGATACCTTCCAACACAATATATTTCACAGCAATCATAAAAAGGCTTGTGACTGATGGCAGGCAGGCAATTTCCTTGGCTCAGGAATGAGCTATGCAGCTGTTTTGAAGCCAATCACATTAACTGTTTGGGTCCAAAATATTTTCCTATGGGCAGCCTTGACTTACTGTACAGTGATTAAGGCCAAGTATTGGCCTTGGTATGTTACTCATATTCAGTCATTCCTGCCACTGTTAATTAAATTCATGCAAAAAGGAAAGGATATCACAGGGAAAATATTAACAAACCTAGTGGCCAAACTTCCGAATAATGGAGGTATGTTCAATAGATTTTTATTAATTTGAAACTAATTCAGCAAGTCCAGGCCTCTGGAGTCTGTGAATTAACCATCTGTGTATTGAGGACAAATAACCATTAAGTGCAAAAAGGACTTAGAATTAATAATTGCTTAGCAATAAGTTTAATAAGTGCAAGCAAACTGAAGGGCAATCTCATTCTTTAGTTTATTTTCTGACTTTGAGCTGGAATGGCAACGGATTCATAAAGCCAAATTTTCAAATGTTTTGCCTCATCTACACATGTGCATGTGTGCAAACACTAAATGGCAAAGGCTAAAAGAATTGTGAGCCATCAGGGATAAAACATTCACAGCAGAAGAAAACCATAATTTATTAAAATATAAATGGATGACATTTTAAATTAAATTTGTGACTGATCTGAGCTTCTTGCTTCTAATGCTATTTCCATACAAAGGTAACAAAAGTCTCTCCATCAATAAAGACATTTTATTTATAGAGAACCTTTAACATAGAGAAATGTCCCATGCATGCACATGTCACGGAGCATTGCAGAGCCAAGAGCAACACAAGGACATGTTTGGATAGATGACCAAAAGCTTGATCAGAGGGATTGGTTTTAAGGAATGCCTTAAAGGAGGCAAGTAAGGTAGAGAGATTTAGGGAGTGAACTCCATAGCATAGGGCCTTGGCAGCTAAAAACATAGCCACCAATTGTAGAGCAAATAACATTTGGCATGCTCAAGAGACCAGAATTAATGGCAAGTAACATGATGCCACAGTTGTTAGTACTGCTGCCTCACAGCACCAAGATTCTGGGTTCGATTCCCAGCTTGGGTCACTCTCTGTATGGAATTTCATGTCCTCCCCATGTCTGTGTGGGTTTTCCTCTGGGTCTGAAAGATATGCTGGTTAGGTGCATTAACCTGAAGAGGCATCAGAATGTGGTGACAAGGAGAATTTCTCAGTAACTTCATTGCAGTGTTAATGTAAGCCTTATAAATAATAAATAAATAAACTTTAGATGAATTCATATATCTTTGAAGGTTGAGAGTGTATTGTAGTGAGGTACAGTTCAAATTCCAGTCAGTGAATTAACAAATATTTATTAACTGAATAATTATACACAAAGAAAAACAAAGAAAAACGTCTTTAAACTCCACAGACTCAAATGCCAACTGGCTGGAACTAGTCTAGGCAAGTTTCCATGAATCCCCAACTCAGCTCATGATTGGACCAGCAGGATGTGCCCCTTAAATGGCTGCGACACCACAGAGGAGCTGGATGGAATTAGAAATAGTAGGGGATGAGGCTCTGGAAGAGTTTGAAAACATTGGTGAGTAAATCCCACCCACTGTTACTACATACATTTTAGCTAATTGTTTAAACAAAATCTGTACCCAATTCTGCGCTACTTAAATTCTTCTTTCATAGTACAAATAATTATTTTAATTTATTCAGCAGAATTTAATACAGTGGCAAGTTTAGTGGTAGAGAGCCTTCAATCAGGCAAGAGTGTGACAGATGGGATTCCACTGCCTTCCCCATTTACCCTGATTAAGTCTGTGGTGGAAAAGACAGTGGGCTACCTTCACACCCATCATCGTTTAGATCCTTAAGTGGACAATTAACACAGGCATTAACCTCGCACCTGGCAGGGGCTCACAATGTGGCAAAATGATTCTCCATGAACACCAGATGTTCATAAACTTGGTTACTAAATCAGGCACCAAGAGCTTTTGAATGAGGTAGATGACACTGTTAACCATGAAATAGATGGCCTGTTCAGGTACACTGAGGCAGAATTTAGCATAGCCAATGTACATAATCAGTATGTCTTTTGGACTATGGGAGGAAACTGAAACACCCAGAGGAAATACACAGATAGGGGGAGAATGTGCAGATTCCACACAGACAGTGACCCAAGCCTGGAATTGAACCTGCGTTCTTTTGCTGCTGTGAGACAGTACTGCTAGTCACCGTGCCACCATTCTGCCCCAGCTCTCAAAGGTCTCTGATTGACTGGCAGCTCTCAGCAGTTTATACTTCTGTCTCCAAGGTCCTTGAAACCCAAGGAAGACCAGCCCCTGCCTTGTTAAGTACTTGTGTGACACATATTTCCCTGAAGCTGCTTCTGTAGCCAAGCATAAGAACTCTCATCCTTCTCAGAGGCAAACTGTTAGCTCCTTAAGTGGCACACAGAATTGTTTCTGTTTAACTGCCAGGTAACCATATCCATACACAAAGAATATAAATCAAGACTCTTTTTCAAAAAAAGACAAATGATATTGAAAGAAAATGCATTTAAGAACATAAAATAAGAAATAGGAGAAGGAGTCAGCCAATCAGCTGTTTGAACTTGCTGTGTTACTCAGTGAGATCATTGTTGTTCTTTGGTCTCATTTCTGCCTTTCTGCTCTATCCCTCATTTCCCTTTATATCAACAAATATATTAATTTCTGTCTTGAATGTTCTCCACCTTTTTGCAAGGTGAATACATTCTCAATTTTCCAAATTGCTCTGTGGCACAGAACTTAAATATTGCTGAGAAAAGAGACATGGCTATCGAAGCTTTTTTAACATGCACTCATCAGGACAGATTCAAGAATATCAAATTCAAAAGGAATCAACAATTTAACCTTTATGGCAGTACCTGATCAATCACAACTTACTTGCCAACCAATCAGCACCCTTTCCTCATGTCGCATAAATTGTCGTCCCCTTTGAAATTGGGTATTCTTGTACCTGCCCTTAAATGTCCTTAAATGAAAAACTGTGTATCTTTCTTCAGCACTACTAAAATTTTCAAAGTGTTATCATTCATGTTATCAGAACCCTTACTATACTTTTAGTGAAATATTATAGTCCGGAAAATAAAAAAAATTAGCTGTAGAATACATTATTGTTGACTGGAGTGCATAAGGCTTCTGTTTTGTTTCATGAACCAGTAATCAATACTGCAGCAAGCCTATGCAGCCAGCAACAATATTGCCTTTTTGTCATGTTTACCAAGAGCAGGAAGAAGAAAAGAGAAATAGTAAACTCTAGACACATGGTAAATGGATGATACTTGTTCTACAGTGCCTGTATGGGATTCATATCTATCGGTTACAACATCTATGCATAATTAATGCAGCTTATTAGATTGCATAATGACAAAATGAATTTCTTAATCAATTCAATATTATATAGTCTAGAATTATTATTTTAATATTATGCAACTGCAAAATCTGTTTCCTTAGCATCCTTTTTTTGTTACAATGAGTGTCTTTTTGGTTCTGAGGTTCTGTGATGGTATGCACATGCATACATCTAGTGCGAGTCTTAGCAAAACCTTATTGCCAATGAATGTTAGGGAAAATTGAACAGTAACTGAGATTTAGTGATACTTTGATTGAGACATAGGGTGGGATTTTATGGCATTGCTCGGACAAGATTGTAAAATCTCGCCCAAGGCCAACGTAAACTCCCATTCTTGGAACTTGTCTGCCCCGGAATGGGGGCGGGTGAGATGGTAGGGTTTCAGCCGTAGCATTTGAAGATGCAGTCACTAACCTTGACCACTCGTGAAGTTTTAGAAATTTTTGCAACACTGTATCAATATGTTTGGTGCTAAATACCTGGCAATGACAACCATGTGAACTAACCCCATTGCCTGAGCAAATTTTATCTGGAGAGCATCCTGGTCCAATTGGATGGATAAAATCTCCTGTCCACCTTCTGATCAAAGATTTCCATTGACATTAAAGTTGTTAAATCATGGAGCCCACTCTTGACCACATTTTGCAATTGTTTTGTGTTCCCCAGGTCAAAATCATTTTTAGAAAGACGTTCATCACTGACTCCAATCTGGATTTTGAGATTCTCCTTTGAACTGTGAATCACTTCAGCGTTGACTGTCCAAGGAAGCTAACTTAAAAATCAAAGAACAATACAGCACATGAACAGGCCTTTTGGCCCTCCAAGTCTGTGCTGACACAGATGCCTCTCTATCCTAATACTTTCTTGCCTGTATGTAGTCCATATCCCTCTATTTCCTGCCTATACATGTATCTGTGCAGATGCCTCTTGAGTATTGTTATAGAATCTGCTTTCACCACCTCCTCTGGTAGTGCATTCCAGGCTTTCAATCATCTTCTGTGTGAAAAATTTGCTCTTTGCATCATTTTTAAACATCACTCCCCCCCCCCCTTGCTTTCAATATATGCCTCGGAGTAATTGATCTTTCAATCCTGGGAAAAAAGACTCTGACTATCCACACTATCCAAGACTATCATAATCTTGTAGACCTCTATCAGAACTGCCCCACTCCCCCAACTCCCCCCACTACCCCTTTCCCCCTCACCTCCCACCACCCCCTCATCCTCTGAAGCTCCAATGAAAGCAATACAAATTTGTTCAATATTTCTTCATAGTCCATATTCTCCAAATCAGGCAACATCCTGGTTAACCTCTTCTGCACCCTTTCTAATGTATCAATCAGGTGGTTGTGGCAACCAGAATTGTACACAATACTCCAATTGTAGTCTAACCAAAGTCGTCTACAGCTGCGACATGATTTTCTATTTCCTATATTTCCCCAACCAATGAAAGCCAGCATGCCATACATTTTCTTGACCACCTTGTCCACATAAGTTGTCACCTTTGGAGAACTTTGCACACCTAGATCCCTCTGAATGCTAGTATTTCTAAGGGCTCTACTATTTATTTTACACTTTCCTAACTCATTATTATGTTGCTTCCAGATACTCCCATAGACTTTCAGAATTTTCTGTATTAGCTTGCATTTTTTGATCATGGAGCTGTATGAATGACATAGATCAATATCAGTGAATCTATCCTATTTTCTGGCAGCCACGACCTAATGTATAAAGTTGCAAGTCAGGATATTTGACTCATCATGCACCTAAGTGATCGCAAAATCACCTGTTGGTTTGGTCAATTATTATAGTGGAAATATTTTGATATCCTAGAGCTCTTTGGATGATCATTCCATGGGGCTCAAAATTATACACAAAAGGCACCTTCAATCTGGCATCCTGAGAGGAGAATGCTCTCAAAATGATTGCTTCTCCTTTTTGCTGCATTTATTCCATCAATAACTTCAAGCATGCATCAAAAATGGGCATCTGATCTTTCCTGCAGCCAGTTCTGCTTCTTAACCTGGCAGCAATTCATGTGCCTTTTCAAATAGCAACTGTTGTCTTTATCAGTCGCAGCTGAACCCAATTTTCTCCTCTAGCTGTCGATCAACTCTTGTAGGCTAAATGAATGTGCATAAAAACCTTCAGAAATTCCTGGCAGTTTGTTCAAAGGCAGGCATGAAGTTCACCATTCTGTTACAGAGCCAGTTTTATTCTCATGATAGAACATTGCCCCCATTGTGTACATTGATTGAAATCCATTATTGGATAATCATGGAAAGTGTTAATGTTTATGAAGAATAGGGCCTATGAAAGAATCAGTCATTAATATTTATTTAAAATAATGGATGGAAAACCTTGCACAGTATTTGACCAAATTTCCAAAATACACTACTTACAGTAAACTTCCCAAACGGCAGCACAGATTCCAAAAATTGCTCATTAGGAGTGAGCTTCCAGAGGGGATAAACTCTCGGAGAAATATCGACAATAAGTTTGTTACTCTAGTTCAGGAAAAGAAATAGTGCAGCCTCAAAATTAATTGGTGCATAGTTTTCTCCATATAAAAGAAGACATTTGATTGTTTAAAAACTGAAAGGAAGTAATTTATCTAACTGGCGACAGATTTATACAAAACCTTTGTTGTATGTTTGTTTATGCAGAGCTTTTTTGGATTGCAATTTGATCCATTTGTTATAATCAACTATCATGTAAAGCATAGATTGATCTAAAAATTATTTCAGCTGTAGCGCAAGTCCTTTTAGCCAGAAAAAAAATGACTGGGAATAGACATCTGTTTATTAGGTTTCAAAGGTAACCATAAAATGAGCATAATTTAAATGTATGTGTGCAAAATGAAATAAATTTCTCTTTGTGACACGATGAATTCCATGAAAATTATCCTTAAATAAAATGATAGATAATAGCAACATTTATTTCCATATTAAATATATATACAAAGATGTAATTATTTAAAAATTACACAGGACAAGCAGAATGAAATGAACTCCGGGACGATAATGACAATCTGACCAAGGGATCGGCTGACAGTTGAAGTTGGCATGCAGCAGTCCAGCCAAAGAAAAGTAGGATTTTCCATTCTAAAGTAGTTTATAAGACTTTTCCACATATACATTTACACAGTACATTGGAAATTAACTGGAATTGAAGAGTGAAGAAAATAACCTGTTAAAGGAAATATTTTCTAGGGTATATTTTCCAGCAGCATACTGGATACATTTTCTAGTTACTGTGATCCTGATTATATAAGGAACATTTGGTAGTTGCCACAGCCTGCAAGAAAGGAGTGGTGAATTCATATCGCTAATCTAAAAGTCATCTCAGGAAAATAAGTTGCAATTTCTTCATTTAACTGTTATGCTACAAATAAAGTTCAGACGAATTTTTCACTGCCTATGACAAGATTACATTGGGAGCTCCTTTCAATCAACTGGAGTGGGTTTCTCAGAAACTTCATTGGTATGGCTGACTGAGTTTGAAAAAAAACAGTAACATCACAGGAAAGCCATAAGTTGATTAGTTGGTGAGTAACTGCTATTCAGGAATGCCTGCAAATAGTGGGTTAGAACGCTGCTCTTACTGTGCGTGTGTAAATAGCTGGAAATTAGAAAACCATATAAAATTTTGAAATAGCTCTAAGTAGCTACCTTATCATTAATTAGCAGATACAAACAGAGGGAAATAAAAAGCCAGTGGGTCTATTGTTTATTTTATTTGTAAGTGATAAAGTTTATTGCATCACTAAAGTTTAAATTAATACAGTAAATGGTGGTGAGGAGAGGTATTAATTTTTTTTAAATTAAGAAAATAATGAATTCATTAGATAATTAAAACATAAAAAGGATGGCAGGGCACATGATACTTTGCAGATGCATTATGTGGGAACAAACTTCAAAATGGGGAACCCACATCAACGTGATCCATGGCAAACACATCTGCCATTTGTATCAATTGCTTGAGAAACTTCAGTTCACAATCAATGAGCTAGAAGCCCAGCTACAGTCACTGTGATTCACCAGGGGAGGGACATGTTCCATAGACAGTTTTCTCCAGAAGGCAGTCAAATTATTTAGGATAGGGTCATGCGATTTGATCAGTGATCAGGAACTGGGTGTGTGTGACTGCAAGTGAAGAAGAATCTGTCTTTCCAGTTGTTCAACAGCTTCTTTTAACTTGAATAGATGAGGGGCAAGTAAAAGGCTGCATGGTGAATGAACAAACTGACTGTGGCACTGTGATTTAGGAAGCCTTACAAATGGGGTAAGTAAAAGGAATGTTTTGGTTGTAGGAAGCAGTAAAGGCAAAGGGTTTCACACAGTTTTCTGCAATCAAGAGGGAAAGTTTAGAAGGTTGCATTCCCTGACTGGTGCTAGCGTTCAGGAAATCTATTTGGGGCTAGAGAAGAACTTGCAGTGGGAGACAAGAATCCAGTTGTTATGGTCCACATAAACACATACAGGACTAGCGAAGAGGTACTGCTTAGAAAACATGAACTTAAGGGTCAAATTAAAAATAAGAAGCACAAATGTAATAATATCTACTTATTACCTGAACATTGTGCAATTGAATATGTGGCTCAAATACTGGTGTTGGAAGGATAGGTTTCAATTCATGGAGCACTGGCATTAGTAGTGGGGAAAGTATGAGCTGTATCATTCGGATGACCTTCACCTGACCTTTGCTGGGACCAATGTTTTGGCAAATCAAAATACTAGAATGGTAGAGAAGGCTTCAAGCAAAATAATAAAGGGAGGGATCATGTGATGGAAAAACAAAGAACAAAAAACAAAACAGCACGGGAAACAGGCCCTACTGCCCAACGAGCCTGCGCCGCCATCCTGATGCTCCCACCTCTACCCACGATCGCTGTCTATGTTTATAGATCTATGGATTAAAAACCAAATTTGAGACCATTTAGGGAGAATTTGTTTTGCCAATTAGCCTAAGAGCACATCTTTGGGATGTGAGAGGAAATCGGAGCGCCTGGAGAAAACCCACGCAAGCACGGGGAGAATGCGCAAACTCTCATAGACACAGGGCCAAATCCATGTATCTGCACAGCACAGCGATAGTCACTGAGCTGTCGTGTTGCCCATCAAATGGTCCAGGTACACTAACAACGTGAAGCAGTAGGATACTCTCGAAAAAGATCCAAGAGCAGTCCTTTCATGACCCATTGCATGTATGCCCCTCATTAGACAACAAGGTGGACCAAAGCACCTGTAGGATAAAAATAAGTACATCAATATCATCTATTTACACACTTCCCACAGACTCCAAAGGCTCATGATTCTTATTTTAAATCAATTTTCTATACCCCTCCATTCCCATTCTGTTCATGTGCCCATCTAAGTATTTCTTAAATAACTCCAGAGTACCTGCCTCCACCACTTTACTTGGCAGTGCATTCCATACCCCCACCACCCTCTGTGTGAAAAAACTCCCTCTAGCATCCAAATTATACTTACCCACCTCATCCTAAACCCGTGACCCCTCGTGCTATTTGAGTCCATCCGAGGATAAAGCTTAACCCTGTTTACTCTATCTATCCCCTTCATAATCTTGTACACCTCTATCAGATCTCCTCTAAGTCTATATCTTTCTAAGGAAAACAGTCCCAATTTGCCTAATCTCTCCTCATAACTCAGACCTTCTATACCAGGCAGCATCCTGGTAAACCTCCTCTGCACTCATAAAAGCTAAGGAATGCATCGGCAGGTAAGGCCAACATTTGTAACAATAATTAAGAAAGGAAACTATAGACTTTGTATCTAAATGTGCATAGCATTTATAACAAAATGGATGAATTTTCAGTACAAACAGCATTAAATACTTATAAACTATATCCATTACAGCAATGTGGTTGCAAGGTGACAAAGGATAGGAACTGAATATCCAAGGATACTTGATATTTCAGAATGACAGTAAGTTGGAAAAGGTGGTGGGATAACTCTGTTAGTACAATAGTAAAAGATGACCTTTGTTCTAAAGATCAAGATAGTGTATCAGTTTGGGTAGATATAAGAAATAGCATAGGTAAGAAGTCACATGGAAGTAGTTTTTACATCCCTTAACAGTAATTGCACAGCAGAATGGAATATATTGGAAAAAATAATGGGGGTTTGTAAGAAAGAAACTATAATGATGATTTTGATATTGGTTGAGATTGGAGAAATCAGATTGGCAAAGATAACCTGGAATATGAGTTCATAGAGTGTTTTTGGGACAGTTTCTTATAGGAGCACATACTAGAGCCAATCAGAAAGCAAGCTATTCCAGACCCGGTAATGAGCAATTAGATAGGAGTAATTAATAACCTTATTTGTAATGTAGCCACTGGCTGGTGGTGATCATAAAATGGTTGAATTTCACATCCAGTTTAGAATGAGTGGTCTTGGTCTCAGACAAGTGTTTTAAATTTAAATAAAGGCAATTATAACATTAGTAAAGTAGAATTAACTAAGGTGAACTGGAAAATTAGGTTAAAGGGTTGTCCAATAGAGTGGCAGGGGCAGATGTTGAAGGAGAAATTTCATAAAGATATATTCCAGTGAGAAAGAAAAGCTCTATGAGAAGGATGCACTACCTGTGGCTAAGGAAATTAAAGATAGTGGTCCATAACTTGTTGAAGCTCCAGGTGTGTGGAGATCGTATGCCAAACATGCGTGTCAGGACAATGCTACGCAGAAGGACACAAGTATTGAAAGAGTGCCACACTTAAACTCCTGAATCATTTTTATTAAGTTTTCACGTGGAAGTGCTGCACTGAACCAGTTAAATAAAAATTAATGGACTTTGTCTGCTTTCTCCGATGTTCAGTAGGTATTTACACTTGCTTATCTACACAGTTTCTTTTTGTTCTACCAGTAGTGAACACAGGCAGGAGACATCTTGGAAAAATTCTACAGATGGTCTAATCTTTTTTAAATGTGTTTTAAAGATGTTTAAAATGCAAGTGAAAGAAAGATGTATTTTTAAGTTTTTAAACTTTAGTTTGTCATGAGGCTGTTAATTTCATTTATAACAAAGTAGGTTTAGAGAGTCAGTAATAAGCTGCAGCTAAAATCAGTTTGGATTTTGGCTATGTATTTTGAGTCGTGTTGTTTATTTCAGTCTTAAGAATCTCCCAGATGTAATGATGATCCTTACAAGCCTCTTAGCCAACTGCGTGTCCCATATTGCAACATCAAAATACAACATTTGAATGCAAGATAATTATAACTGACTAACATAATTGAAATAAACAAATATATTTGAATAGGAAATGTTTGAGTGAACGCAGAAGTATACTGATAAACGTAAAGCAAAAGAAAAGACTATTTTTTTAAAAAGTCCTGCTACCATGTCCTGAAACACAGAGACTGAGGAAAGCTTGTGCCTGTGGGAATGTTCAATATCTGCGTCAAGCTATTGACTGAAGTTTATTAGGAGGTTTAGAGTTTCCACGGCCTAGAAAGCGAACTCTCCTCTGTTCAATCTCACACAATAAAGTATCCAAATCATCGTCAATGAAGTTCTGACTTCCCTTCCTTACGACTAAATTTTCAGTTGCCACATTCTTAATTAAAGCATATGAATAATTTTAAGCATGCCACACATAATGTTAGTTAAAAATATAATGCAGATTTATTTAGTAGTTTCACAGATTTAAAACAACTAACAAAGCCTATGTTCACTTATAAATGTTAAATCATTATCTTCAATCATAAAAAAATTTAAAATTATACTTGAAATGAGCACTGGGGCCTGTGACAACTGTCCCGATGCAAAGAGGACATAAAGGGCTTGATTTTACCATCACATTGACTCATTTTCAAGTGCAAAAATTTGGTAAATTTGGGCATAAGGTGAGTACGTAATCCACACCTGTCTCCACGTCAGTTCCCCCTTTACCAAGGCTCATAAATTGACTTAATGGGCTGCACACCCAATTTTACCGGCACTTCCCACCCCTTACTATCACATTTGCCCATCCAGAATTGGCGTGAAACAGACATGCTTCATATAAATCGAATTTGGGCACTCAGTTAGTGAGGAGGTAAGTGAGAAGCATCTGACAGCTCTTTGCTTGAGATTGGTGTGGGGAAGGGGGAGGAAGATGGGTCTGCTGCCACTTTGCTTGAGATCAATGAGGGAGGAAGTGAGGGCACTGTCTCTCTACCTGAGATCAGTGTAAGGATAGGGGGGGTCAGCTGCCACTCTGCCTGAGATCAGTGGAGGGGGGGTTGGGAAGGGTAGGTCATTCTGCCTGATGAAGGGAAGAGGAAGGGGCCCACAATGAACATAGAACATAGAACATTACAGCACAGTACAGGCCCTTCGGCCCTCGATGTTGCACCAATGGAACCAATTTTATGACCCTCTATCCTAAACTATTCCAATGCTATCCATATGCCTATCCACTGCCCATTTGAACGCCCTTAAACTTGACGAGTCCACAACTGCTGCACGCAGGGCATTCCACGCTCATACTACCCTCTGAGTAAAGAACCCACCTCTAGCATCTGTCCTATAACTCCCATCCCTTAATTTAAAGCTATGTCCCCTCGTGTTATCCATCTCCATCCGAGGAAAAAGGCTCTCATTATCCACCCTATCTAATCCTCTGATCATCTTATATGTCTCAATTAAGTCACTTCTTAGCCTTCTTCTCTCTAATGAAAAGCCTTCTTCTCTCTAATGGGTCTGGATTGCAGTGGTGATGGAGAGATAAGGGGTCAGTAATGTTGTTGTAGTCCGTGAGGCTAGGGGGAGGCGTTATCCTGCCCAGGAGGGATGTAGCAGGGGAGCAGTATTCTATTTTTTTTTATTCTGCCCATGCGCAGTTGGAGGCATTAATGGAAGTTGCAGGGTTTCAGGCTGTTAGGCCCTGACCACAGTCTTGTACAGCATGATTCAGACTCACTGATATTTTTGCAGCAGAGTGTATATCGGGATGCCTCAGAACAGGTCTAAAAAACGGATCTGAAATGCTTCCAGTTTCAAGTGCACCTGGCACTTAGAATAAAAATGGTAAAATAGGGCCCAAAGAGCCTGCACAAGAATATGGTTTGGTTAATTGAATGGAAAAGAAAGTAGCTAGAGTATAAAGTGGAAAAATGTGAACTTGCTCACTTTAGCCAGAGTTAGCATGCAGGTACAGTAAGTGATTAGGCAGACAAATTGAAGATTGTTATTTCTTACAAGATGCAGGAGGGATGAAATATAAAAGCAAGGAAGTTTTGCTACGATTGTACAGGGCATTGGTGAGACCACATCTGGAGTACTGAGATTCCTTACTTAAGAAAGGATATAATTACATCGGAAGCAGTTCGGAAAAGAGTCATTCAGCAGATTCCCAGGATGAAGGGGCTCTCTTATTAGATAAAGTTGTGCAGGCTGAACCTGTTTTTATTGGAGTTTAGAAGAATGAGAGGTGATTTTTATTGAAACATATGAGGGACTTGACAGGGTGGGTGCATAGAGGATGTTTCCCATTATGGGAGAGAATGAGAACCAGGAGACACAATTTAAAAATATCCCACTTAAAACAGAGATGAGGAGAATTTATTTTCTCTCAGGAGGTTATTAATCTGTGGAATTCTCTTCTCTGGAGAGGAATGGAGACATTGAATATTTTTAGAGCTGAATTACTTAGATTTTTGATTGACAAGGGAGTCAAAGAATTCAAGAGGCAGACAGGAAAGTAGACTTGAGTTCACAAGTAGGTCAAGCTTGATCTTATCAAATGATGGAGAATGCTCAATGGGCAGGATTTTCCAACTGTGCTTGTCCCAAGACACGAAAATCCCACCCGAGGTTAATGGAGATTTGCGGACTCCTGTCCTGCCTAGAATGATTGGGCAGCGTGGGAAAATTCTGCCCAAGATTCTAATTCCTTACTCCTGGTCTTAATTCATTTGTTTGAATGTACCTGTGGACGGACAACGCAGGGCTGAAATTTCTCAAAGCTTTTCTTGTTTTCCAGTTTATTTTAAGTACAGTTCTTATCTTTCAGTATAGATGGCATTTTTAATTCAAAAATACATTAATTTTAATACTGTTCAGAGTTTTTTGTTTCCTTATAGTAGTGGCGGCTCCTTTTGTCTCTTAAAGTGATAGTTTGTGCTATGGTAGTTAACTTCATGTTAGCATCACCTGGTATAAATCAGAAACCCACTCTGGCATAGCAGTCTCTGCTGCATTTGCTGCAGAGGGAGATGGTGGTCCTAGAAGGTGCACAATTGTCTCGCCTCCGTTTTCTCTGGCACCTTCTCTCAGCCAGATGAGCATTTTATTTCTGATCACTTCTTACAATTCCCTTCCAAACAGTTAGCCTCCAGAAGTCATGGTCATCAGTAACTATCTCCAGCCATCAGTGCCAATGTCCACCTTCTTCATATCTCACTTGCAGATTTTCTTGAGGCAGAGGTATGGATATTTAGGAGTTTGTGACCTTGTGGCCAGTTCACCATACAGAAAATCTTTTGATATATTGCCATCATCTATCTGATGAATGTGACATTGGCTTTATGATGAGTGTATTCTGATGGAATTAGCACCTTCCTTCAGATCGTTGAGTTTGTGACATTCTCCAGTCAAGAGATGTTAAGGATGCATTTGAGATAGTGAAGATGGAAACTGTTCTCATACCAGCATACATTGTTCAGATCTCACCACTTTAGAGGAGTATGCTGAGGCTGCAGGCTTGTTAAACCCAAAATTTGGTGATCTCAGTCAGGTTTCTGATGTTCCACACTCTTTGGGTGGAATTTTCCCATCCTGTCTGCCACAGGAATCATAGTGGGCCGGACAGGACCGTGCAAAGTCTTGACCTCAGGCAGTATTTTCTGGTCTTGGGGCGAGCACAGCTGAAATATCCCACCACCTAATTTAGCTTGGACATAATATCTGCAGCTTTTGCAATGCATGTGTTGATCTCCATGTGAAATGACAGATTGCAGAACCTTTAAATGTGAAGCTATCAACAACCACCATTATCTTATCAATGCTGACTGATGATGGTTTGGAAATATCATGGGCTAGGAAATTTCCTGACCAATGGTTAAACCAAACTCATTGTAGATATGACTTTATTCCTGCAGGCAATGTTTATTTGGAGTCTAAAAATATTGTTAGGTAATTTACTAGAAAGCTGACTACAATTGATAAGAATCCAAGATTTCAACAGAACAACAGCCCCAAAATCCCCCCGCCAAACAGATATGAGAAAATATCTCTTACATTACCAAAGTTCAAGTAAGCTGAAGGTATGAAACTATCTCACTGAAGAATCCCATTGTGGTCCTCAAATGTTGTTGACTTCTAAGTCTATGCCCATCTGGACAACATTTGGTTTGCTCCTCTCAATTTTGCTTTCTGACTCATCCATAGCACCAAAACAAAGTTTCACAAACAAATTGTCTTTGGAACATTTTGAGGATCAATTCTCCCTTCAGATCAGGAAGTCAAAGCCATTGGACCAACTGAAAATGGCAGTGGCTGCTCAACTCTTGCTAATTCTTAAATTGAAAGGTAAGAGTTGGGTGAAGGCATAGAGGAAAGGTAGCATTGTTTGCTCAGAGAAAGGCAGAAATAGTTGCTCAGACAATGACAGAGCTGGCTGTTTGGGTCCCTATTATTTTGTAGATTGAATATTAATTTGTAAGTTATTGCAATGGGAGAAGGTGGATAAAGACAAATAGGGGTAAGGAGGAGTAGTAGAAATCAGTTGAAGTGACATGGAAGACAGAAAAAAAGCTAGAAGGGAATAGGATATACAACTTTACGACAAAGAAAAATAAACTGAAAACTTCCATGAAAATTATTTCGGTAAAATGCAAACTGGATCAAATGAATTATAATGTTCAAAATAAATGTAATGAATCTAATGTAGTTGTCCAATCAATATGATATCTTCTACTGGAAAGAATTCAGATAATCAAAGGAGACAGCTGATTTAAACTGCATGGAATGGTTCATTTGTTTAATAATAAAGAACAGAAGAGTTCAAAATAACTCTTTCTATAGATAAACAATCAGTTTCGACATTGACTTCCAGAATTGTCGTGGGAGGGACAGAAAATTTGATGAACTAACCAAAGCACAGCAATTATCAGAACTGTTGTGAGAGGGACGGAAAATTTGACAGACCATCTAAAGTTTCAGTGACTTTGACAAGAACTTCCAGTTCCGCTAAGGGCACAATTGGAAAATCTTTTTAGGTACATCAAGTACAGTGCTGACAGAGACAGGATCAAATGAGGCAGCCCTCCTAAAGAAAAATGATGAGAAGTTCTGAAACCTAAGCTGGACTTTTTTAGCTTTGTCAAATGGATTTGGGTCATTCTTAGCTTAAACTGCCATAAGGTCGAAACCTCCTCAGGCAAGGCGGCCTGTCCTCTATGTCTGGAACAAGAAAATGTGATTGTGATCAATTAAAAAGGGCAAGAAGAAAAAAAAGTAGCACAAAATGATGTCATGTATTAAACATGTGTACCAGATGTTTCTTGATATAAACCAGAAGAGCCCAGTAAACATCGAGATTCTCCTAGTATGGTTTAGATTCCAAGTTTGGTGAACACTATGATGAACTGGGAAATGTAACTGCACTATGAGCCAGACAGCCATGGAAAAAAAAATAAAAGTGGCATGTGCCAATAAGATATCAAATTTTCTTCATTGCCTGATGTCTTTAAAATTTACAGGAAGGTGATATAGCTCTGTGTAGCCCACATTAATGTTACCTAATCCAGGATATTTATCTACATGCATACACATAATTGGCATATCTCCCATAATATTATTTAGGGTGCATCTGAGGATGCATGGTTTTATAACAATAGAGCTGCTATACCAACCATGTGGAGCATAAGACCAAGGAAACAGAATAAGACAAGTTCTAGGGTTTTTATCACATAGTGCCCTGGAATTTTTACTGTTTCTTTGGGAATTAAATAATTTGATTCGGCACATTATTTTCTGAAACCAGAACGAGTGTGTGTATGTCTGTGTAATATTTAATTTTGATATATCTATATATATAACATATAAACATTTTTGGGGAACACAATATTATATACTTGTGTGTTTTATTTTTATCCAGAGATATTTTAAAGCTGAGAACATACAGTGAAAAGCACCAGCTACATATAGCTATCAGGTATTTAGCAATACTGAAAACAGAATGTTGTTTAGCTGTACTGGGGGATTGTTTGTGGGGATTGCAGGACTCAGGGTGGGCTGTATGAGAAGGATTCTATGATCTGGTACCTGAGATGTTTTGAAACTGGTGACAAATCTAATGGCTAAGAGAATGGGGGGAATGGAATCTGGAATTTGGCTCATTGAAGATTTCTCAGGATCTGTAGGTAATGAAGGGGAAACAAAAATGAGGGAGTCTACCAGAATAATTGGAAATTTGCTTGGTATTCAGATATGAGTATGTTCATCGTGATGAAATTTTTTAATTGGTCTTATGACGACAATGGCTCCATGTACCTGTACAAAAGTTATCTATATAACTGAGGTAGAGCTGAGGATGGAAGGATCGGATATTAAAATCTTTGTGCTCTGCACCGTAATTCTTTAAGACTTGATGCATAGTGGTGCACATACACCTGGTCAGCAGATGTGGGGCCCACCTGAGGTTCCAAACTGAGATCAGCTTCTCTGAAGCAATATAAATACTAGTCCTGAAATTCCATCAATTGTTCTCCCAAACTCCTGCCGTTACAGTTAGCAGGTGATTGGCAGAATACACCATTTAAAGTCAATGGAAATAAAAATTGGAAGAGATGTAAAACAGATGACCAATTTGATATCATCCATTTTGCACGATTGCACAATGTCAATATTTACCCCAAAGCATGATCAATGCATGAATGTACCACAATGAGTAGAATGGTGGAGGTCAAACTCCTGGAATAATTTACAACACATCTGGAAACAACAATGAGATTTCTGAATAGATCAGTAAAGAGGAGCTTTATGGTTTTCCTCAATTTTATCCATTTCATGATCTGGCATACTGCCAGATTTCACATGTAAATGGCTATTTCATGGATTACAAATACAATTGTCCCTTTATTCAAGTTACAAAGGTGCTTCCATAATCCAGTCAAATATTAAAACAACCAAATGCTTTCTCGAAATTCACAAATCCAAAGAATGTTGTTCTCCTACATTCTATTTATTTTTTTCTTTTTGTTTGGTTTAAAACTGGTCAGCTGATTATAATTAAAAGATGAAACAATGTGCAGAAGTCGATAGACATGATCAGGTTCATTTAGAGCTGAAGAGAATAAAGGAATTTTGCTAATATCATGAGCAGTAACTGAGAAGCACAGGACCCACTGGCTTAGTATTTGAGTTTCTTGTTCACCTTTGTATCTTCTTCTATTGTCCCACATATACAAATTTAAATTCAACTCAAATCCAGGTCGAGTGGCTGGAAGAGGGAAATGACACTCTCTTACAAAAACTATGTTCATTTTTAAGCATTGTTATACTATAAAATCTGATGTAAAACCAGAAAAATCCTGGGAAATATTCAGTAGGTTAAGCCGCAGCTATAGAGAAGCTATTAACATTTCAGGCTGATGATTTTCACTTTTATCTGATGCATTTGGTCACAAACTCTCAGAGAGAATATTAGGTGAATAGCTGAGACACGTAGACTCAAAAGTCCCAGATCTGATATTTAGTCTATGCAAATTGAATTGATATTTGCCACTGTAATAGTGTCTGTACAATTTTAGCACCCCAGATTAGAGACATGACAATCAACAAGATCAAGGAATCTGTATCAAGTAAATACAGACGTCACAAGAGGACAGATTAATGACCATCCCTGTCCAGGCAGAACTGCCCACTAATGGTTGCAATTAAAACTCATAACTGGGAGGCACTGCAGGCGATTGTCGTTTGTGCACACAAATGCCAGGGATGAGTTTGTACATTCAGAAAAAGAAGTAAAAATGGTGAGAAAACACTAACAAGATCAATGTGTGAATGTACCTCTGGGAAGGCTTTGTGGAGGTAAAATTCCTGGAATAATTTACAACACATCTGGAAACTACGCTGGGAACTGAATGTTATTTCTGTATAGATCAGCAAAGAGGAGCCTTATGGCTTTCCTCAACTTTATCTATTTCATGATCTGGCTAACTGCCAGATTTCACACGTAGTCAACTATTTCATGGATCGCTGATACAATTGTCACTTTACTAGAGTTAGAGAAGCTCTATTTTCTAACTAGAAGCTGCTTCCACAACCTAGTCAAATGTTCAAACAATCAAATGATTTTTCGAAACTCACTGCAACTGCTAATAATTAATTAAAAACTTAAATCACAACCTTAATTTACAGATCACAGGAGATCTTTGTGAATTTATATACTTATCTAAGAATAACTAAAGTGTAGAGAAGAACCATCATGAAATCAGCAGCTTTAAACTTGACTCTGGTGATTCTTAGCAATGTAAAGTACGTAGTTTTGTACTGGTTTAAAAAGGGAATACTTTACATTTTCTCCTACCAGACAGTGGTAGGACTTTGGTGGCCATGGAATGAATCAAAGTGACAGAATGGTTTAGGAGTGAGTTCCAAAGCAGGAAAAATGATACGTTGAAGTTTGATCAGTGGTATGATGTGTGCTTTGTTCTGATTAATACTGATGAAAATAAACCATTTCCCTATTTGTGATCCCAGCTCTATAATGGTCACCCTAGGTTTAGAGTGGTGGGCTGTGATTCTCCCATCCATCTTCACCACTTTCCTGGTGGATCCAGCCTGGAGATGTGTGTCTGCAGCCTTGAAAGGGGATTTGCGCATGCGCGTGGAAAACATGCGAATTTCCCAGAATCAGCTAGCATCACCAGCCAGACCATGCTGGAATCAGGTGGGAAGGAAGGTGAGTAATTTAAATCTTCTTTTAATCTATTTTAAGTATGTGTCATTATTAATTATCAAGACCTTTCAGGTCACGATTGAATCTCCCACCCCGCCAGCAGTACTTCATTCTGGCAGGGTTCAGACTTGCTCCTCACATTCACAGACCTATCGGAGGCAAGAGGGGGCAATTGGAGTCCCCCAGAGGGTCAGACAGTGAGGAATAGTATCCCCTAGGCATGGACACTCCAGCAACCCAAGAGCGTGAGGCCTATGATGGGTAGATCCTACGTACAATTGGTGGAGGTGGGGGTCCTGCTGCAACTATACATTGGGATCAGTGTATAAAGAACAAAGAACAAAGAGCAACACAGCACGGGAAACAGGCCCTTCGGCCCAACGAGCCCATGCCGCCGTCCTAACGTCTTAATGACATATCCTTGACTTTAGGCTATGCCTATTGTTGAAGATTCCCATATAGGGACCAATATAGGGACAATTTGTTACCCAATCAGCCTAAGAGCACATTTTTGGGATGTGGGAGGAAACCGGAGCACCCGGAGAAAACCCACGCAACCACGGGAGAACGCGCAAACTCCCGCAGACACAGGCCCAAATCCATGTGTCTGCACAGCAACAGCGATAGTCTCTGAGCTGTCATGTTGCCCATCAGATGGTCCAGTTTAAGCACACACTGACGACGTGAAGCACTAGGCAACTCCTGAAGCAACCTCCAAGAGCAGCTCTCGCACGACATGCCGCATGCATGCCCCTTGTTGGTCAACAAGGTGGACCGGATTGCCTGCGGAAACAAATAAGACTTAATTAAACATGCTATAAAAAAACTAAGACATTCCCGAGACGAAACTAAAAGATAGTCTACTACTATTTGGTCCTCCCGATATTCAAACAGTCCTGCTATATCCCTCTATCTGCAGACCGCTCATGTGGCTGTCCAAGAGACCCTTAAACAACCCTAGCGTGCCTGCTCCCATCACCTTACTCGGCAGTGCATTCCACACCCCCACTACCCTTTGTGTGAAAAACTGGCCTCTAATATTCGTCTTATACATAGCCCCCCTCACCCTGAGCCCGTGACCCCTCGTTCTATCCATTTCTAATGGTGGAAAAAGCTTACCACCATTTACTCTATCTATACCCCTCATAATCTTATATACCTCTAATAGATCCCCTCTCAGCCAACGTCTTTCAAGGGAAAACAACCCCAGTGTGTTCAACCTTTCCTCGTAAGACAGCCCTTCCATACCAGGCAGCATCCTGGTAAATCTCCTCTGCACTCTCTCCAGGGACTCCACATCCTTCCGGTAGTACGGCGACCAGAACTGGACGCAGTACTCCGAGTGAGGCCTAACCAACGTTCTATACACTTGCAACATCAAACTCCTACTCTTGTATTCTATACCCCTTCCTATGAAGGCTAACATACCATACGCTTTCTTTACCACATTCTCCACCTGTACTGACACCTTCAGAGACTTGTGAACCTGCACCCCCAGGTCTCTCTGCGTCTCTATACTCCGGATAGTTTTACCTTTTATCCTATAACTCCCCTCTACATTATTCCGGCCAAAATGCATCACCTCGCATTTATCTGGATTAAATTCCATTTGCCATCTATCTGCCCAATCTACCAGCCTATCTATGTCCTGTTGTATTGCCAGGCACTGCTCCTCAGTACCCGCCAATCCAATCATCTTAGTGTCATCAGCAAATTTGCTGATCACACCATCTACCCCCTCTTCCAAGTCATTTATATACACCACAAATAGAAGGGGTCCTAGTACAGAGCCCTGTGGCACACCACTAGTGACAGACCTCCAGTTGGAAAAAGAGCCTTCCACTACTACCCGCTGTCTCCTCCTCCCAAGCCAGTTCTCAACCCATCTACATACCTGGCCCTGTATCCCATGCGCCTTCACCTTTTCTATCAGCCTACCATGAGGGACCTTATCAAACACCTTACTGAAATCCATATAGACGACATCAACGGCTTGTCCTTCATCAACCGTTTTTGTCACCTCTTCAAAAAATTCCACTAGATTCGTAAGGCACGACCTCCCCTTAACGAAGCCATGCTGCGTATCCCTGATCAGATCACAGCGCTCCAGATGCTCATACATCCTGTCCCTGAGAATCCTCTCCATTAGCTTACCTATAACTGAAGTCAAGGGACTTCTACTTCTACAACTGAAGTGTAGGACAGATGGAGGCCAGAAATTGGGGCAGACTGGGGAAGGTGATCTGCTGGAGGTTTCAGTGGTGACGGGGGTGGGGTGGGGGGTGGTGTCTGTCGGAGTAAAGGGGGGTGGGACCTGGGCACTGGGGCGCTCCGAGAGGGAGTTGGTCAGGGCTGGCCCTGGGAACTGTTGTGGGGACCACAATCATGCTGTGGGGGTTGGGGGTGGGCTGAAGGATCAACACAGCAATTGAGTTGGCCAGCAAATGGACATTTGACAGTTTGGGGCCACCGTGCATGTGCAGAGCTCCAGAACTGTCAAACTCCAGCACGAATAGGCCCGTGTCCCTCGGTTTTTAATGAGATTCACGACTCACACCACTTCAGTGCACAGAGTGCGGAGATTCAGGTGAGAAGCTGACCTATCAGAACTGTCGTAATCTAGAACAGTTTTGCCGCCAGTTCAGCACTTTTGGGAGAATTGCCCCCCTTGAAATGACATTCCTGTCTTGAATTTGTATGAGTCTGAAATCCAAAATAGCTTTAGTTTTTACACACATGAGCTTTCAGATGAGGTAAATCACCGTGCAAGACAGTCATCCTGAACTGTCACAGTGCTAAATACCATGAAAATTGCCAGAAAGAAGTCTAATCACTAGAACAATTAGCAGCTCATTCTAAAGATTTATGGGTTAGGTGTATTGGTCATGCTAAATTGACCCAAGTTTCAAGGAATTAACAGGGTAAATAAGTGAGGTTACGGGAATAGGGCCTGGATGGGATTATAATTGGTGCAGACTCGATGGGCCAAATGGCCTCCTTCTGCGCTATAGACATTCTATTATTTTAAAGTTCCAGTGTGAATTTATAAATCACAGGTGAAGTCTAAGTTAGTTGAATATCAGCAAGATGGATAAAGATATATTTATATAGAAGCAAGAAGACATTATTGACAAGAAGGGATTATTGACAAAAGCAAAAGGCCACAGAATTGGAAGTAACTGCTATAAACTGCTGGATGGTTGGAGGCTAGGGGATGGAGAATGGAATGTGACAAGTGATATTCTGCAGGGATCTATATAGGTACCTCAGTTTTACAATGTTACACCAATGATTTGGAATGAAAGAATATAAAGTTTTATATCCTAATTTACAGATAATAATAATAATAAAATAAGTTAGAAAGTACAATAGGTTGTGTGGATAGGAAAATTGGTGGTACCATTCATAAGTGCTCTCCCAAAGTTAATCATTCACTCTTTATCTACTGATAGTTCATTCTGAGGCATTTTCTTGGCTTTTCTTTTCAGAAGCAGGGCAAGAAGTCAGGTCCCAAATCTACTTTGGCTAGAATCAAGCCTGGATTGTTGGTGTTATTCTAAATGACATTCGAGCCATCAAGTCAACTGAGCTAACTATAATAAGGGACATAGAAAGTTTAAATGAGTGCGTACAACTGTAAAAATGGAATTAAATGTAGGGAAGTGTGAGATAATCCACATTGGATATAAGAAAGTCAGCGTATTTTCATAATGATGAGAGAATAGGGATTTTGGGGGAATGAAGGAATGTGGGTGCTCAGGTATACAATTCACCAAAAGCCGGTCCACAAATACAAAAGTAAACAAAAGGTTTATATCAGGCCAATTGGACAATGAACAGAAGTGGACTAATAGGACAACCTCATCTGGAATGTTTCAGCTTCATTCAGTTTCAGCACTTCAATTTGAGAAAGATATTTTGGCCTACAATACTGATTCAACAGAATGATACTAGAGTTTATAAGGTTAATTTATTAGGGCATGTTACACAAACTTGGCTTGGATTTCCTTCAGTTTAGAAGATTGAGAGATGTATTTATTGAAGAGTTTGAAAAGGGATTCCATAGAGTAGAATGTGTGGATTAATAGGATGTTTTCTGCTAGTCCACCTATCTCCAGACCTCATTACGGCCTTTATCAAAACATGGCAAAAGAACTGGGTTCCTGAGATGAATCGAGGGTGATTGCCCTTGATATCAAGGCAGGGGTGGCACAGTGGCACAGTGGTTAGAACTGGTGCCTCACAGCGCCAAGGATCCAGGTTTGATTTCTGGCTTACATCACTGTCTGTGTGGAGTTTGCATGTCTCCCCATGTCTGCGTGGATTTCTTCCAGGTGCTCTGGTTTCCTCCCATGGTCCAAAAGAAATGCTGGTTAGATGCATTGACCTGAACAGGCCCCGGACTGTGGCAACAAGGGGAATTTCATAGTAACTTCATTGCAGTGTTAATGTAAGCCTTACTTGTGACTAATAAATGAACTTTAACTTTAAAAAAAAAACATTTGAATGAGTATGGCATCAAACAGCCTTACAAAATGAAGTCAGTGGAATTCTGAGGAAAAATCTCCATTCACTGGAATCATATTCAGCACAGAGGAAGATGGTTGTGGTTGTTGGAGACCAATTATCTCAACCCTCAGACATTGCTGCAAGTGGTCCTCTGGCTGGAGACCAGGGTCTAACCATCTTCAGCCGCTTCATCAACGAACTTCCTTCCATAAGAAGATCAGAAGTGGGACGTTCGCTAATGTGGCATACTGTTCATTATCATTCATAACTCCTCAGATACTGAAGCAGTCTAGCCTGCATAAGGCAAAATCTGGACATTATTCAGGCTTGGGCTAATAATTGGTATGTAACATATGTGATTCACAAGTACTAAGAATGACCAGCTAAACAAGAGAGAATTTAACCATCTTCTACTGATGCTCAATGGCATTAATTTCACTGAATCCCCCACAGTGACCATTTTGAGGCTCCAATGACCAGAAACTGAACTGGACTAGTAGTAGAAAAATTGTGACTATAATAGTAAATTGGAGGCTGGGAATTCTGTGATAAGCAACTCACCTCCTGACTCCCCAAAGTCTGTCTACCATCTACAAGGCACAAGTCAGGAGTGTAATGTAAGCTTTCCACTGGATGAGCACAGCTCCAATAACAGTCAAGAAGCTTGACACCCAGGACAAAACAGACCAGTTGACTAGCTGTCCATCTAACACCTTAAACATTCAGTCACTCTATCACAGTGCATTGGCAGCAGTATGTACACCTACTAGATGCTCTACCACAACTTGCCAAGGGTGCTTTGATTGTACCAAACACTTGCATTTAAAATAAGGACACAAGGCACATAGAAACAACACTATCTTAAAGTTCCCCTTTAAGTAACTTGGAACTAGATTGTCATTCTTTTATTGTTACTGGGTCAAAATCCTGGAACTCCTTTCCTAAGAGCACTATGGGTGTACTTACACCACATGGGCTCTAGCAGTTGAAGAAGGGACTCACCACCACCATGTCAACAGTAGTTCAGAATGGGCAAGAATGGCTTTACTAGTGATACCCAAATCCTGGGAAAAAAATACAGTTACATTTACAGGAAAACTATTTCCTTGGGTGAAGGTTTCCAGAAAAAGTGGGGACAAACTACAACCATATTAATTGAGGGAAGGGATGAAGGAGTGCTAATCTCAAAGGAATAAATGGGTCCACCCACTTAACCCATTTATTACCTGGAATTTTTTTTGTTAAAACTCTTGCTTCAAATGATAAACAAGGGAATGCCTGGGCCATTTGGGATGTCCTGGGGAAGCCCTACAAAAGGGGGACAATATTAATGTTTCAGTGGATATTTTAAGGATTTGAAGTGACATTTTTACCGACCGGTCTCATTTTAATGAGATGATCACCCTCCAACCTGCAAATTCTGGTGGGGTTAGCATCAACTTCAGTTTAATGGTCAGGCTCATAATCCAAGGAATTTTGAGGCCAAGGCACTCGATTGGAACATTTAATGTAAGATTACATCTTGTTTTGCTTTATTCATTTGTGGGACATGGACATTACTGGCTGGCCAGCATTTATTGCTCATTGCCAGTTGTCCTGAGAGGGCAGTTGAGAGTCAACCACATTGCTTGGCTCTGGATCATATGTAGGCCAGACCAGATAAGGAAGACAGATTTCCCTCCCCAAAGTGACATTAGTGAACCAGATGGGTTTTTCCAACAATTGGAAGTGTTTCACTCATTAGTAGATTCTTACCAGATTTTTTAAAAATTCCAGCTCCCCCACCTGCAGTGGTAGCATTTGGATCAAGGTGCCCAGCACATTATCTGAGTTTCTGGATTAAAAAACTAGTGATAATGCAACTAGACCATCTCCTCCCCTTGTAAATATAGAAGGAAATACTCATTAAGTTTGTCTTATTTGACAGTGCTTTTTTAATAAAACAATAATAAATGAATTAAGAAATATACTGGAGGTGACAGTCCATGGGGGGGGGGGCACTGTATCTACAATAAAACATCAAATATCATTCCCAGAGATGATGTACCCCAGCACTCTGGTGCCGAATGGTTATAGCGTGCCCATGGATATTACATGCCTACCCTCTCCAAGGCCACTTGACCATGAATGTAGCCATGATCGAGGGACAAACATTCATGTTGGACAACTCCCTCAAGAACTGGACCTGTTGACTGCACATGCTAATGGCTACCTTGGCCAAGCCCCATCGGGAAGTCTTCCTCCCTCCTCTCTCCTCCCTTCTCATCCCCCTCCGTACTAGGTTATATGTGAGCTAAATAATATGTTGCCAAGTGCAGTATTAAATAGATGGTACATGCTTCTGTATTGCAGTGTAATTTTTCCATCAATTCTCCCCTTGTTAGTAGATTATAGGAGAATTCAGTAAAATACATTTTCCCTTCACTCATCATCATTCAAGTACGTCCTCATTTATTAAATCAAACCAGATGATGAGGAGCCATTTGAGCAGTTTTTCTTCTGGTTGGTGGTCGTACTCCTCCTGCTGGACAAAGACAGCAAAACCACATTGAAGATTTCTGGAGGGAATTTTCTTAAAAGACAGTTTGGCCGGTTATTTTCCAGACATGAATAATAATCAGAGGTGAGAAGTATGTAGGCAGGAGGAATGTCTGCATTTATCAATAGGCTCCAGAGGCAAGAATGCAGCATGTTACAGACCCTAGTGAGAGCAGTGGGAATATGCTGAGGACTAGATTGATGAAGCCTTAGGAAGGCAGTGCATTAGTGTCTATTGTTCGGATGAAAGGTTCACTGCATTAAGTATTGAAATGATTTTATCACTCAATGGCCAGAGTATATTGCAACTGGGATGAGCGAAGTGTACGGATTATCTAATTCACTACTCCGCAGGTCGTATCATTAATTTAAAAGTTCAATTTACTCACCAAAATGGCCGAATATTTACCTTATCTACCAGTAATCAGAATAAAAAAGACTAACCAGATTTTTTCAATAAACTCACAACGGTTATTACTAAATAACATTTTTTAACAAGTAGCTAGAACTGGTTAAAACACAATTGTACTTTGCAAAAATAACTATTAAAACACAGACACACACACACACACAGGCACACACATACATAAATGACAACAGGTTCAATCTGCAGGATAGGTGTTATGAAATACATAATGGATGTATTTTGCAGGGTCTTGATCTGGAGTCCCCTTGTGTGATGATGATCCTGGTGAATTTCTGCAGGTTTTTAACCAATGGGACTTCAACACAGAGGATGAGCTATTGGTGGGAATGGAAGATCCCACTGGTATGAACGGCTGGAAACTTTCAGCCTGTTTCTGTCATGTGATTTCCAGCTAGTCAAAAAACAAAAAAACAATGAGCCAGCACCACCACCTCAATGTTTCCACTTCTACCCATGATCCCTGCCTATGTTTACAGATCTATGCATTGGAACCAAATTTACCAGACAATTTAGAGAGAATTTGTTTTGCCTAAGAGCACCTAATCAGCCTAAGAGCACATCTTTGGGGTGTGGGAGGAGACCGGAGCACCCGGAGAAAACCCACACAAGCCCGGGGAGACACAGGCCCAAATCCATGTCTCTGCACAGCAGAGTGATAGTCACTGAGTTGTCATGTTGCCCATCAAATGGTCCAGGTCAAGCGTACACTAACAACGTGAAGCACTAGGCTACTCTCGAAAAAGTCACTAGCCTTTACTTTTCGTTTTCTCCCCCATTCAATTAAAATTCACGGCGAATGGATTTTTCTCAAGTACTATGCAAGAAGGAGAAGGTGAGCTTGCTCTCAGTTCAATATGAACTTATGATCTTTTTAAAAAAAGTCCAGGTCAGCATCCAAGTATCCAGATAATGAAATGCCTTTCCATTTTTAAAAATCAATATAGTTTTGAAATATCCGATTTTCTCAACAAATGTCATAAGTGTAGATGGCAACTTTATAATTTGCTGTCAATGAATACATCATCAGTCTTCTGTGTTATAGAGCTCTGAGTTCCCAATGTGACCCTACTTCTTCTTACCTGTTGGCACATAGGCTTGAGCTGCTGACAGGATCTCATTGTAATGGACAAACTCGGGCTCATTGCCCATATTATCCGCTCTCATTATGGTTGATGGGCTGGGATCAACTGCCATTGGGAGACTAACCTCACAAAACTACATGAAGGTGAGAATGTGTCAGGATGCAAAAGAATCTAAATTTCGACAGATCCTATCTGCCCCTTCATTCTCTCCTCCTCCTCCTCCAAAACCTCCCCCAAGAGGTTAGAAAATCCTGACCTCTGATTCTGTCTACAATTTTGGATGCTACAACTGAGCCTAGAATTAATAAACTAATTTGTTAACCATTTTGAAACTATAAATAGTTGGGCATCTTTCTCCAAGCTGCTAAATCTTCTCCCCTCCCCACAGTAAAATCCCAGTTGGCTTCCTTCAGTAAACACTTAACTATTTCAATCGCTAGCTCCTATCCCATCTCTGGGGAAATGGTTCGGGGATGGGATCAACCCCACAAACCAGCATACAAGTCAGCAGGATTTAATCCCATACCTCCATTCCTGACCTCAGCAGGGGCTAAAGATTCAGCCCATGAGCTCACAGTTAGCTGATGACAGGGTTACAAATATCTCTGGCACGTACTTGTTGACTGAATTTCATCTGTGACTGAACGACAATAAGACTGAACATTGATTGTGATTTTTGTTACAGCTAAATCATATTCCTTTCTTTGGTCTTCATACAAGTGTTGTGGGACACCCATCACAGCAATTATTCAGGGGATCTCATTCCTTTTAAATGTGCACCCATTAGACTACCTACAGCCATGCAGCAATATAAATGTTTGCACTTTAGTGGGTCTACTTTGACAGTCACCCAATGATTCATACCTCACAAATGGGCATAAGCAGAAAATGGTGTCAGTGTTGAAAAGTCTACCACTGAGAGCCACAGTTCACTCCACATTCTGCTCAGGTGGACACAGCTGCTGAAACCCAAGGACTATTGTTGAGAAGTAAAATGCTGCAATGCATTAGGAGCTTTACGGTTACTGACAGATATGCTATGTGCACACTAAAAGAGTGGTGAAGATGGAGGAGTCCAATTTGATCATTATTGGTTATGGTTACATGGGAAATTGCAGGAATGACTTCCAAAGAGAGAGAACTTGTGTCTGTGGAGCTGTAAGTCAGATTCTCAACTTACCAGGAGTTCTTATGATGTATCACCAGCCTTCACCAATTTGATCACTGGCGGAGTGAGAAATAAACAATGTGGCATTGGCTTGTGAAAAACATTTTGTAAACTGAAGACCAGAATATAATTAGATTTTAAAGATTTATTTTTAATGAAGTTGTACAATTTAGTGCAATGCCCAATAACAAAAATCAGCTCCAAGAAAAGAACATTTTGTAAGATGAAGGTCAGAGTATAAATAAGGGGGTACGGAAGTGGAAACACCAATCAAAGCATGTCCAATTCCTACCTGATCCATTCCCTTCTGTCAGAACTTGGCAAGCTGCTTCGACTTCCCAATGACTTAGCTATCCCTGCACAGTGAGTGGTTGAAATCTTTGACGTAGAGGTCAAAGGTCAGAGGTCAAAATCAGTTAGAATAAGGATCAGTGTCGCTTGCAGGTGACACACAAAATGCAGCATGTCAAGTGGTAAGAAGGATAAGTTGAAGAAATTGCACATGGATATTCTGGCAAAATGTTATTTAAAATAATGCTAGATTAAATTTGCACCACTTCCATGTCTTGCCCATTAGAGTGTCCTGAAGACCAAGTTATCCTTTCATTTGTTTCATATTGACTGGATGTTTGTTCAATGGGTGAATGAGGGGGTGAAGAATGCTTAGTGTAAAAGGCACAGTGGTGAGTGCAGGAAGATGGTCAATGGTGCTGGGAGTGGGTCTTGTTTCACTCCTGGTGAACCTCTGTAATATTAGGCATCAATGTACTCAGCTGGTCAGGTGAACATATTCATTCTCAAGCTCCACTCCTCTGTATTCCCCCAATCAGAGCATGGGTGATGATCCCCTCCATCCTCTCCACTTGTAAACCTCCTTCCTGTGGACCTCTCTCTTTGTACAAACGTTCAGCTCACTACAGC
This sequence comes from Sphyrna mokarran, assembly GCA_024679065.1. Taxonomy (NCBI): domain Eukaryota; kingdom Metazoa; phylum Chordata; class Chondrichthyes; order Carcharhiniformes; family Carcharhinidae; genus Sphyrna; species Sphyrna mokarran. The sequence continues at coordinate 80,175,116 of JAGIQG010000002.1, forward strand.
AACATTAATATCATGAATAGTGAATGTCTTCTTCTCCTGATGACCTGTCAAATGCATCCAAGGTGCCTCCCATGCTGATTTTGTCAATTTGAAATTCTCAAGATTGTAAAATGCTGGATTTACAAACCACACTCAACTGGACATTTTGCCAAGCCAAAGTGAGACAGCTTTCTTTTTGGTGGAAAAGCAAGATACCTGCTGCAAAGAAACCAGTGCTCCTCAAGTACGATTTAGAGCCAAATTAAAGACCTTATTAATGTCTCCTTAGGATATCAATTACAGCAATAAGCATCTGCCTCTGCATCTAATTAAGAAATCCCCAATTCTGGTAATGAGGTTTCCTGCCAGTATCCAAATACTTCTCCATTAAACCTAGAAGTGGGTATATTGGATCTGCGTTGCACTCACTCTCTAAAAATCAAAATGGTTACCCGCTCCCTGTGCATTCCAAACCTACTTATTCCTGAGCATTACATTCCACCATTCTTCCAATTCTTGTTCATGTCTGGATGTTCAACTAAAGGTTCCACCAGATAATAGTTGAGGGAAGGTCCTGGGTGAGAAATTGGCCTCGTGGAAAATGTGAGCTGTTAGAATTCCAAAATGGAAGACAGAGCCCATGTATACTTCTGGGGCCAGAAACCATATTAGTGAAGGTGTTAGCACATATGAGTGAAGGTCCACCATGAGTACGTAGATTAGGTAGATCATGATATCAGTTATGATGCAGAATTGACTTGGTGATAACAGTGTTGTGGTGGAGCTCAATACTCCAGCCAAACCCATCTGTTGACCTTGAATGACTGGACATGAGTTCAGCAGCAGAAAGAAGATCTCATCCTGACCAGTTCTATTTAAAGAGATCATCAACTACTCACAGGCTAGTTACTGATTGATTTCTTCTGGTTGTTGCATGATTTCTAGAAGGTTTTGATGCTTACAGAGCAAAATACTGCAGAGGCTAGATATCTGAAGTTAAAAAAAATGCTGGAAATAAGCAGCAGCTCTGACAACATCTGTGGTGAGAGAAAAGAGTTAATATTTCAGGTTGATGACCCTTCATGAGAAGGTGATAGCTGTTTCAAGTTGCCAAAATGTACAGGGAGGGTTTTGGAAAGTGCCACGACTACAAAGCCTCTACACAAACCCATTGCTCCGAGATTTGGGTACATTAGTAGGTCTTCGTCTTACAGCAGAGCATAGCTTAAAGAATGAACAGAAGCAATAGAGAACAGGACAAGCTAGTGGAAGAAGAGGAAGGGGAGCAGGGCTTTCAGAAGGAGAGCCCCATGGTGGCCAGGGAGCAATTCTGCTACTTGCGATAAACAATTGTTAAATGTGTGTTCTTCAGTCAGGATATTCTCATTGAAACCAAGCTACAATTGCAACCTCAGAGTATGGTGAGGATGGCTGTGCCTGTGACTGTGAAAATGACTGTGAGCAGCAACTTTATGGGTCGTGTTTTCAGGAGTGGGGATGCTCGGCCCCCTGCCATCTAAAAAGTCAATGGGAAACGTATCCCCCCTGACTGCAGCAGCCCCGAGACATTTCACACTCTCAGAAGCGTTGATTGGCAGAACTTGCGCCTGTCACTGGGAGGAAATGCTGCCTTGGAGAGGGACTGGCCAATCAGATTGTCATGAACATTGAACAATGCTGTAGTAGCCAGGAGAGGCTCTGGGCGGTTCACAAACAAAGTGATCAGGTTTTTGGGGGATGGATCTGAGGGAAGGGAGGACCAAGATGACCAGGCCCTAAAAGGAGGTTGCTCCAAGTCAGAAGGGGGCTTCTAATTGAGATATTCCCCCCAAGATCAAACCTAGTTCAATTTAGGCTTTCCTCTCCAATTTACCATCTGCCTGTCAGCCTAAACAGCCTGGGTGGGAAAAGGCCCCTTACGTGAACTAAATGACCAATGAATGGCCTTAATTGGGGCATTTGGACTTTCCATCCATGGCCACATCTGCCCCGACATAGAGTTGTGATTAAGTCCTTGCAATTTTATGTGTTCCCCCAACATCAGAGGGAAAAATGTCTGCCTTCTTCCAGGCTGGAGCTGGAGATATTCGCAACAACCTGTATTTCATCATTCACTGTTGTGAGACATCATCCAAGCTCTCCATTCAACCAGGGCTGAATATATTTCATTCTTGCATACTGTTGCCAGGATTCTTCTCTCACTTTGCCAGGATTGCTGGGTCCCCCATGGTGCAGGGTCTCATTCCCTGCATGCACCTCCTTTTATGAGTGTTGCATATCAACTCTAAGAGCAACCACAACCAAAAGGGATCCACTTCCTCAACATCTAGATGGTGTGTTCCAAATACAATGAATCATGCAGGTTAATACCCAAATCCTTGAAACTTCTCCTGCACTTATCTGCCGTTTCAGCTTAGTACAAGCAATAACAACAAGAGTTCAGGATGATATCAAAGCAAAACACTGCAGATACTGGAAATACTCAGCAGGTCTGCCAGAATCAATGGAGAGAAACAGAGTTAACTGCCTGGATTTTCACTGAATAAAGTTGACTTGGGAGCCTTTTAAACATGGTTTTCAGGTATCAATTCCAGGATTTCTGATCCCATTCCTCATCTGTGGGATTTTTGGGAATGTCTTGAGTGTAGGCTGGTTCCTCTCAAAGCCCAATCTAACTGGCTCCATTGCAGAGATTGTTTTCTCCCACACTCAACAATTTTCATCAAGTTGGACTAAGTTTTTTAAGAGTTGTGATTCCCGACACCTCAGGAGTTCAAAAAGTCCCCCTCATGCACTCAGTGCCAAGTTACACTCTTCATCCATCCTCAATGGCCCCTCATGTCCCCTATGTCAAGATGTTGCCAAGCTAAAGTATTTCCATGTCCATTGACCTACTATACACTTTCTAGAATCAACAAATCCTATAAAGTTGAATCAGTAAAAAAACTTCTAAAACAAGAGACATTCATGACAATGATGTATATCTGCAACAACAACTGGACAATATCCAGGCTTGAGTTGACAAGTGGCAAATAGCATTCATGCCTACAAGTGTCAGGCAATGACCATATCTAGCAAGAGAGAATCCAATCTCCTATTGACATTCAGTGGCAATACCATCACAGAATACTCCATTATCAACATCTCAGGGGTTACCATCAAACAGAAATCGACCCGCATTAACCATATTATCACTGTGGCTACATTGCAGACAACACAAAGACTGGCCGAGTAGTGGATAGTTATAATCTCCGAAACAATGTAGATGGGTAGATGGATTGGATGGCAAAGAGGTAGATGGATTTTAACACAGAATTGTAAGATCATGCATTTAGAGAGGTTAAACAGTTATAGAGAATACACAATAAATGGAAATATACTAACAGGGGTAGATGAAGTCACAGATCTTGATGTGCAAGTACACAGGCCCTCAGGGGCATCAGTTCAATTAGACAAGATTGTAAAGGAGGCATATGGAATGTTCTTCTTCAGTGGCAAACGTATATAATATAAAGTTAGAATTGTATAAAACACTTGTGAGGCCACAGCTGGAGTATCTGGTCACCACGTTATAAGAAGGATGAAATTGCTCTGGAGAGAGTGCAGAGGAGGTTTAAAGGATGTTGTCAAGGTACAGAAGTGTAGCTATGAGGAAAGGTTTGGATAGGTTGGGGTTATTTTCCTTGGAAGAAAGTAGGGCTGAGGGGTGACTTGATTGAGGTGTACAAAATTATGAGGGCAAGAGATACTGGACAGGATAAAGTGTTTCCTTCGGTGAATAATTCCAGAACTAAGGGATGTAGATTCAAGATAAGTGGCAGGAGGTGTAGTGGGAGCATAAGAAAGAACTTTTTTATACAGAAAGTAGTCTGGAACTTGCTGCGCAAGTTGGTGATGAAGGCAGAGACCCTAAACTCCATTAAACAGTATTTGGATCTGCCCCTTCAGTGCTGTAAGTTACAGGGCCGGGTGCAGGAAGGAAATTAGAAATGGCACCTTTGCGTCTTCAGGATGGCATGTCAAGGTGGGCTAAATGCTCTCCTTCTGCGCTGTAACTTTTCTATGGTTCTATGGTTTTAAAAGGTTAGAGGCTGGGAATTCGGCGATGAGTAATTCACCTCCTGACTCTCCAAAGCCTGTCCACCATCTACAGGCACAAGTCAGCAGTGTGATGAAATACTCTCCATTTGTCTGGCTGAGTGCAGTTTCAACAAAACTCAAGAAGGTCAACACTATCCAGGACAAAGCAACCCAATTTATCAGCACCTTAAATATTAATTCTCTCCATCGCTGATGTATAATGGAACAGTTAGTACCATCTATAAGATGCACTGCAGTAACTTGGCAAGGGTTCTTTAAAAATGTCTTCCAATCCCGTGAGTGACCACTACCACCTGGAAGAACATGGGCAGCAGATGCATGAGAACACCATCATCTGCAAGTTTAGCTCCAAAACACACATCATCCTGACTTGGATCTTCACATCCATTCTTTAACAATCATAGAGTCAAAATCCTGGACCTCCCTTTCCAACAGCACTCTGGGTGTTCCTTTTGTCCATAGACTGCAATTGTACAAGAAGATGGCTCATCACCATCTTCTCAGGGGTAACTAAGGACGTGCAACAAATGTTGGTCTAGCCAACAATGCCCACACGCCAAGACTCGGTATGTATGTTTGCCTGAGAGCCCGGTTAGGTATTGGAATACTAGAACACTTTGCTCCCCAGAGGAAACACTGTTTGAATAACAGTTCAGACACTCTGATTCTGCGGCCAATTTCACCATGTTTATTTACAAAAGTTATGTGGTTTTGAGGGTTTGTAGTTTTGGTACCTTGAAAGAAGCAAAATGGTTCACAAAACATTTTATTTTTATACATTATATTATTGGGTTCATTGGTTCTAGAAAAGGTACAGTGGATCAATGGGCATAGAAGTGCCAAAGCTAGGCTTGAAGACATAGGAAAGGAGTGGAAGGGCAGAACTAGGCATAGAGGACATGACAAGACACCAAAGGAGGTGGCAGATCTTGGAATGAAAATATATGGCGGGGGCATTAGATGGCAATGATGGAGCATCAGAAATGTTTGAGCATGAGAGAGATCAGGGACAGAGGGCACTAAAGTGGTCATTTTAAACAGTCCATCTCAGCACCAGGCAGCTCCCGTGGCTGTCTCTGCACTTCTTCCTAGGTCAGCTGAGAGTTTAAGGGAAAGGGTGTTTGAATACAGTGGGGGGTGGGGGGAATCCTGTGGAGAGGAAATCCCATGAGGGAAGTATCAGATGAGGGGATTGTCATTGTGGGGAGGAGAGATTTCAAGGGGGTGTGGGATCAGTCCACAGTGTGGGGGGAGGTTTTAGTGTGGATTCATACAATAGTTATCCAGAAGTCAGAAGCAGGTTTAATTCTTTTCATTTTTTTTGAGCAACTATTGATGTAACCCATTCAGAAATATGTGAAGTTTGTGATTTAAATCACTTTTTCTGATGGTTTCCATTGCTGGGCAATTGTCTCATCAGAAGTTTGCACTTTGCAGGCAGTTGCTGTGCAAATCTTACCTGGGAACCTCTGAACAGATTTGTGTGTGTGTGTGTGGCCGGGGGGGGGGGGGGGGGGGGGGGGGGGGGAGGAGGGGAGGAGGAGGAGGAGGAGGGGAGGAGGAGTTCACCAGTGCATCTTTGGGGAACTCATCAGTTTCACTGCCCTGAAGCTCAGTTACAGTCCTAACTTTTAAAGACTTTTATGATGTAGATGCTGAGAGTCTGTTTTCCCTGGCTGGCAAGTGTGGAACTAGGGAAGAGTCTCAGGATGAGGGAGACAAAGATGAGGAGAAACTTCATAATTCAGCAAATTGTAAATATTTTGTTTTTACTATTCCAGAGGGCGGGTTGAAGAAATGCAAAGTTGAGACTGATAGAAGTTTTAACAGTAAGGAAATCAAAGGATATGGGAATAGGATCAGAATTTGGAGGTTTTTTTTAATATATCCGTTCACAGGATGTGGGAGTCGCTGGATGGGCCAGCATTTATTGCCCATCCCTTAGGGCAGTTGAGAGTCAAACACATTGCTGTGCGTCTAGAGTCACATGTAGACCAGAACAGATAAGGGCAGCATATTTTTACTGAATTCAAATTTCACCACTTGCTATGGTAGGTTTCAAACCCGGGTCCCTATAGTACCGTGAGCCTCTGAATTACTTGTCCAGTGACAATACCACTACACCATCACCTCGCCTCTGACGTAGAAGTTTAGCCTAGTTTAGTTCATCATATTGCCTACTCCAGTTTTGAATTTTAAATGTTCTTATGTATGGAGACAGAAGTAATTATATCATTTAGAATGTTCATGCGCACCTTTTAGTGGCTAGCTGAAGAAAGTCAAGAGGATTGGAAACAAATTGCTGGTTCAATAAGAAATTGGGGGTGGCATGGTGATTAGTACTGTTGCCTCACAGTGCCAGAGACCTGGATTCTGGCCTCAGGTCACTGTCTGGGTGGAGTTTGTATGTTCTCCCTGTGTCTGTGTGAATTTCCTCTGGGTGCTCTGGTTTCCTCCCATAGTCCAAAGATGTGCAGGTTAGGTTAATTGGCCATGCTAAATTGCCCTTAATGTCAGGGGGATTAATGGGTAAATATATAGGATTATAGGCATAAAGGCTGGGTGAGATCATGGTCGGTGCAGGCTTGATGGACTGAATGGCCTCCTTCTGCACTGTTGGATTCTATGGAATGATTCTATGAAGTGAATCAGCAATGTAAATTTCAGTAGACTGGTGATATCATAGACATACAGAGGCAAATTCCCCAATAGGTGGGATTATGTGCAAACCTCAAGAACACACACCAAAAATCTCTTATCAGAAAGTGTTCTTGCTGATATTGACCTCACCATATGTCCATAATTCCAATGTCCCTGTTGGGGTTCATAGGTTGTGACTCACATCAGGAAATCTGATTGACTTGTTTAGCCGCCAGTGTGAATAAATTGTAGTGTCTCCCCACTGACCTCACTGGAAGCAGCTTTTCAAGCACACACTTGAAATCAAACCTGGGGCTTTTTTTGCACTATACAATTCAGGTTCACACCACTGACTGGGATATAACTAAAATGTGTTAAATAAAACCAATCCTTTAGTAGGCTTCAAAGATAACTTGTTGAGAAATACTGTAACATTTGTTCAACAATTGTGGATATTGCCTGGGTTCGGATAAGTCATATTCAAATGGCTTTGATGCCCAAGGCCAATTCCAAGTACTTCTTTGTAAACGAGAGCTCAGTCCCAGTTTTACTTATCAATTTTAAATCCAGAATAATTAATAAAGCATAAAAAAGATTGTTTGATTATTTGGATTTGCTGTGCGAATGCTCCCGGGGGGAAATTTTCCTTTTCAGAAAACAATGAACACATCTCAATGCTTTTCCATTGTCCAGGTTTGTGAAATTGGCCCAACTTTGGGCCCTCAGTTTGTGTTTGAGCCACAGAATTAAATCCAGCAGATGGCACTGTAGTCTAGGAATCTGAGCTTGCTAGAATCTTTTGAGTTTGAGAGCTGAATTTTCTCAGAGGTTGCTCTGTCCTACCATTGGGAGTGAATGTGGAGGCAGCCCTACCCTGACTGGTGGCAAGGCCTTGGGTGGCACTTTGCCAGCGATTGCCCAAACAGCCATCCAATTGAGGATAGTGGTTGGTATCCTAGAGCTGTCAGTCCAATCAGCGGTGACCACTGCGCAGGATCAGGCCTTGAGGAAAAGCAAAGTTTCTTTTGGTGAGCCAAGGACAGGTGAGCAGATATGAGCGACTGAAGTGGGGAGTCATAGTCCAGCTGTGGGACCTTAGCTGAGGGGGCATCCATTTGGGAACAATCTTCTGGGCCATGGAGTGACCATTAAAGACCCCTTCATCTATTCCCATCACTTCCAACATCCTCCCATCCCCACTTCCAACAGCCACCCCCACTCCCACACAACCTGCTACCTCATGGGGGGGGGCTTCCAAAGTTTACCTTGTGGTCTCCCTACATGACTCCCTTTTGACACATTCCCCCACCATATTACTAGCCCCCTCTCCCACCTCCCATCCAGTCCCTAAAGGGCTGCTAAGATTTGTTCAGCCGAGTATCTAACATGCATGAAAACCTGAAGTTTATAGTTTTCAAACCAAGTAACAGGTGGAAGTTACACAACAGGTAACGTACACTCTGTCACCCTCATTCCCCTTGTGGTATTATGCAAAGTTCATCAGGAAGTATATAAGTCACCCATGATAGATCCTTAACATCTCTTACTTATGGTTTATAAAACCTTTCACACCACTTCTTTTTCCTCCTGATGCAGTCTGTTTGGAACAGTTTTCATATTTTCATCGATGTAATTCATTGATTTGAATTGCTGGCCCTGATAATATGTCTGAGGTGAGAAGAGAGTAGGATGCGGGGAGGAAAGAGGGATAGAAAAATGTGAAAATGTTGGCTCGGGAGAAACTGTTGGAAAATTTTTTAATTGGTTCAACAGCTTGACATGCTGGTTGCTTACTGGACAGAAAGCAGACTGAGGTATTTGGCTTTAGTACTGGGAGCATTGGGCAGAAATCACAAGTTTGAATCCAGGGGGTTGACCTGACATAGGAAGTCTTTGAGTTTACATTGGAGGTAGGGTTGAATTGGGGTCTTTGGGATTTGGCTCACAGGAGTCAGGGAGAGATCAGAGTCTTTGGGATCTGGATCAGGGATTTGGTAAAGATCTGGGTCTTTAGAGTTTGGGATGAGGGCTTGGGGAGGAAGAGATCAGAGTCTTTGGGGTTTAGATCAAGAGGGTTGGGAAAGATTTGAAATCGTCAGCGTGGTTCAGTTACTTTGAGGAGCTGTTGAGATGGGAGATCACTGGAGCATAATACAATCCTACAGTGCAGAAGGAGGCCACTGAGTCCATCAGGTCCGCACCAATCACAATCCCTTCCAGACCCTATCTGCATAACTCCGTGCATTTACTCTAGGTAGCCCCCCTGACACTAAGAGACAATTTAGCAAGGCCAATCTATCTAACCCGCACATCTTTGGACTGTGGGAGGAAACTGGAGTGCCCAGAGGAAACCCATGTGGACACAGGGAGAATGTGTAAACTCCACACAGACAATGACCCAAGCTGGGAATCAAACCCAGGTCCTAACCACAGCACCATCATTAACCAAATTAATGAATTTATATGTGAGCCAAGGGGTACAGGCAGTATAATAAAGTCCCTCATCCAATGGAACTGAAAAGCCTTCTTTTGTCATTGAAGAAAACAAAAAATGAAGGTGATGTGTATTTTAATGATGAGTCACCTCCTGAGAGTGGGTTGGTTGCCCTGCACCCTTCCTACCACCCATCTAAATTACAACCAGTAAGGGGCAGATTGGAGGATAGCTGGGATTGAGCATCTTATTTTAAATAGTTGGTTTTAACCAACTATTTGAAGCCAGTTCCCTTTACCAAAGTCTTAGCCATGCTTTAATCCACTGATTTAATTCTTGATCTCTCTTCACTAACACGGGACGTATTTCAAAAAATAAATCAATTCCTTCCCTTAAGCTTTTACCTAAATCTCTAAAATAAATAAACCAATAAAAATGGGGAAATAAGAATACTGCTCTGAACTGCTTTTTCATGTTGGGTATAAGCAACGTCAGATCCTCAATCTGTGCTGCCATGAGGCAGCAAATCATTAACTTTTCTAGGAGCGCTTTGTGCTGAGTTCTATCTGTAAACCAAATCATTGAATCCTTGCATCTGTTTGCAACTCTTTCCCTCCTTTGATGGACTGTTGAACCCCTCAGTGCCCAGGCGCATCAAAATTAAATTCAAATGCCGATTTACCAGTAAGCTACCTGGGATGTTCAGCATGCGCCTGCAACTCAAAGGCTTTATTAAAATGAGGCCTGGTGCCCCAAACCTGATGTGACTCGGGCCTATGAGCAAGCTATTTCCATGTAGCTCTTGAAGAGAACCAGCAGTATATGTAGAGAAACATGATGAATAACATGAATTGAATGTAGGCTACTGATAGCAGCCAATTAGTTAGATCCAACTGTTCATAGAATCCTTACAGTGCAGAAGGAGGACATTTGGCCCATTGAGTCTGCATCAACTCTCTGACACAACATCTTGCCCCTTACCTTATTCCTGTGACCGTACACATGTACCCCGCTAATCCTCTTAATTGATATATCTTCAGAAACTAAGGGGCAATTTAGTATGGCCAATCTATAATCCACATATCTTCGGACTATTGGGAGGAAACTAAAGCACCCAGAGGAAACTCATGCAGACATGGGGAGAATGTGCAAACTCCACACAAAAAGTCACCCGAGGCCAGAATTGAACCCGGGTCCCTGGCACTGTGAGGCAGCAGTACTAGCCATTGTGCCACCACAATTTAATTCATTGATCTAAAGGAAACATTTTCATTCTCTCCTATTTCTACATACCACATTTCTGCAATGTGTCCATTGTGTTCTGTCCTAAAACAGGTCTTAGCTTAAGTATCACACATTTTATTCTTGAGTCAGGTATGAGGGACAAATGTACTCCCCCTGGTTTTTATTTATGAAGTACCGTCTCTCAGATAAGCTGCAGGTGAGGCTAAAGCGACTTACCCTTTATGATGTTGGGGGTGAAGGATGGTCAGCCATCCAAATGTGCATCAATCCCAGTATGTAGAGCTGATCTGCACACTCTATCTGAAGTTAGAGCTATGAGTTTTCATCTTCTAATTGAGAGGCAGCAATGTTACCGGTAAGCATACTTTTTTTTATTTAAAACCTCCTGCAATAAAATGGGTGAGAAATTGGGTAAACCTGCAAAATTAGCTTTCCATTGCATTCTCAGGCTACCTCCTCTTCATCATGTGTCACAAGATCTATATTTAATGTTACTTATGGTTGGTTGGCCTTTTGATATGGGTGGGCAGTGGGAGGGAGGGCCAGGCATGACAATCATCTTGCAAGTGTTCATAAGGCGTTGCCATTTTGCTAGGCTGTTATAGATGAAAGGCGTTAGGAAAGAATGTTAATAATGTATAGGATTTTTGATTTATTGTATGCTGAGTAAAAGTTAAAGCTTGGAGATTAAATAAGGCAGGAATGTATAGGGGTAATATTAGTTGGATTGCCCTGTGATTATTATTATTAAATTTCTCTTCTCTTTACTATAACAATCTAATTCTGTAAAATTCATAGATGATAGAATCCTGGTATTTTCTTTGATCTGCTCATACAAATAAGGCACTAAATCAAAGAAATCAATCACATACAAACACTTAAATGTTTCTAATCCAGATGAAGATATAAAATTGGCACAGAAATGATAATTACAGTAATTTCAGCTCTTATATGTGTCATCCACATTCAACTACTTCAAAGCTCTTTTTTTTTGGCTTTGTTCTTCCACTTTTCTTGGGACATAACTCATGCTTCTTCCCCACTGATGCTTCAGTGTGTCCTGCCTTGTTTGGACCTTCCTTTCACTGATTTTTCTTTTTCTCTGCCTTAGTTTCTTCCTCAACTTTTGCTCATTGCTTCTCCTGCTTTCTACATTTCTGATTTATTTTTCCAGCCTTTATCCGCCACTCCCCTGCCCCGCCTTTCTTTGTCACTCTTTCTGATTCTCTCGCTCAGTCCTTATTCTACTTTCTGTATCTCTTGGTGGATCTTTGACTACTCACTGTTCTCCATTTTGATGCTGACATGCATAAAAATCAAATGAAATAGGGGAAAAAAAAATTCTGGCCAGCTTGGGCACATATGCATCATGTGCAAATGCGTTCAGCAGTGGGAGGATGGGCAGCAGTATGATGAAACAGTGTGGAGAGGACAGCATAATGGGATTGTAAGCAGTAATTATTTTGTCTTTTTGACACAGCTTCCTTGGAATACTTCAGGGAGCTGCAAGGCGCACCACATTTAATGTAGTTACCAGAAGTTAGCTTACGCACTTGTTCTAAATGTGACATGAGACTGATTTTCCGCGTTAAATAGAGAGGGACTGAAATGGAAACATTATGAATGTTGTAGAGTCATAGAATCCCCACAGTGCAGAGAAGGCCATTCACCCTATCGAGTTTGCACTGACCCTCCAAAAGAGCATCTTACCCAGGATAACTACCAACACCACCCCCCCCACGTATCCTTGTAACCCCATACATTTATCTCACTAATCCACCTAACCTACACATCTTGGGACATTAAGAGGCAATTCAGCATGGCCAATCCGCCTAATATGCTCATCTTTGGAGAGTGGGAGGAAACCGGAGCACCCGGAGGAAACCCACACAGACACGGGAGAACATGCAAACTCCATGCAGACAGTGACCCGAGGCTGGAATTGAACCCAGATCCCCAGTGCTGTGAGGCAGCAGTGCTAACTACTGTGAAAATCAGTGCTGAGAAGCTTTTGATTTATAACTTATTGTAATTTTATTTTCCTACTGCTTTTAATTCTTTAGCAAGAAGTCTCACAACACCAGGTTAAAGTCCAACAGGTTTATTTGGTAGTACTAACTTTTGGAGTGTTGCTTCTTCATCAGGTGAGTGCCTGAGTTTAATTCTCTAAATAGAATGGCAATCTTTTAAAAAAATAGCTTTCCAATCCTATTAAGCTCTTTAAAATACTACGCTGTAATCTTCTGGAGAAATGGTTACCAAGCAATTATTTAAAAACAAAATGCAATATTTAACTCAAAATGACAGCTTTCCTGCATGAACCTCTCCTCAGATTTTTGTACTCCTATTAATGTAATGTACTGTCTGGCTGTATTCCAGGTAATTTCAAATCACTGGTGGGAAGGGGCCTTTTTTTTAAAGGTGTGGAGTAGAATTTCTTTTGTTAAGTCTTGTATTCATAAAGATGGGTTAACTCAAGTCAGCAGAGTCATAACAGATTCTCACACAGGCACCAGAGAATAGGGTCTTCATTAGTTCAAGATGGACAATAACAGAGAAGTGAACTTCATATTGTTGAGCTTAGTTACTCTGGATCCTGAATTTTGAGAGCAGATTGCTGCCCTCAACTTGATTTCGCGTCCTGTTAATTTTCCTGAGAAAAAGTTGAGGATACTTGCAATTTTTCACAGCTGCCATCAGAGGGCAGTATGTTCCTTCGGCCAGTTTCAACCATCACAACATCTGTGGCTGACTGCAGTCAAACCACAAGGAGCTGTCCTGTTAGAGCAGGGCTTCGCTGCTTTGTTAATGAATCAATGATTGAAGCTCCTTGCTTTACAGATTCTTGAACTTCATTCATGTCCTGTACAAAAACAAAAATTGAGTTAAGGAGATGTAGAGTTTTTTTTATTCCTTCTCTTTGGTTACTGACCTACGATAGAATGCCAAAATCCACCACAATTTATATTTTTCTTTCTAAATCCATCCGACACTTCAATACTCAAACAATGCAAACAGTTTACCAGCATATGTACATTTTATTAATGCTAATCATTAATGCAAAATATTTTGCATTCCAGTCTCTGCCAACTGAAGAGAATATCACTGTACTATTTCTTTTAAACACCATAGTTGCACAAACTGTGATTAATATTAGCATTCTTCTGCCTCTTTTTTCTTGATTTTTTTTAATTTCTCATCACCTAACCTATTAGCTATATCTGATCCAAATCTCCTCAAAGCAGTTCAAAGCAGCATGTATGAAATGTCCTTTCTTCATTTTTTTCTGCATTACATTTCAATTTGGTTCTTCTCTGCTGTGGTAGATTTTGAGAGTGCAGTAAATTCGATGATTCATTCTATGAAATGAGGAACTGACAGCCAAAGATACATCATGTGGCTACTTTACCAAAAATGCACCACAATGTAGTGTTCCAGTCATAGCTAGAGTGTAAAGAAAGATCAACTTAATGCAAGGTAGGTTCATTCAAAAATCTAACAGCAGCAGGGAAGAGTCAGTTGGTACATGACCTCAGATTTTTGTATCTTTTTCCCAACGGAAAAAGGTGGAAGAGAGAATGTCTGGGATGCGTGGGGTCCTTAATTATGCTGGCTGCTTTGCCAAGGCAGCGGAAAATGTAGACAGAGTCAATGGAAAGAAGGCTGATTTACATGATGGATTAGGCTACTTTTGTAGTTCCTTGCAGTCTTGGGCAGACCAGGAGCCATACCAAGCAGTGATACAACCAGAAAGAATGCTTTCTATGGTGTAAAAGTTCTTGAGAGTCGTAGCTGACAGGGCAAATTTCCTTAGTCTTCTGAGAAAGTAGAGGCATTGGAGGGCTTTCTTAATTATAGTGTTGGCATGGCGGGACGAGGACAGGTTGTTGCTAATCTGAACACCTAAAAACTTGAAGATCTTGATCCTTTCTACTTCTTTCACATTGATGTAGACAGGGGCAAGTTCTCCTTTACGTTTCCTGAAATTGATGACAAACTTCTTTGTTTTGTTAACATTGAGAGAGAGTTTTTTGTTGTCGCAGCAGTTCATCAGATTCTCTATCTCATTCCTGTACTCTGTCTCATCATTGTTTGAGATCTGACCAATATGGTGGTGTCGTCAGCAAACTTGAAAATTGAACTGGAGGGGAATTTAGCCCCATGATCATAAGTGTACAAGGAGTATAGTAGGGGACTGAGAACACAGACTTGTGGGGCGCTGGTATTGAGGATGATCATGGAGGAGGTGTTGTTGCCTATCCTTACTGATTGTGGTCTGTGAGTTAGGAAGTTCAGGATCCGACTGGAAAACCTGAATGGAAAGGAATAGAATTTATTATAGAAAACCATTACCGCGGTGTAGACACATTGGTCCCTGCCTGGAACCTACAGTTTAGCAGGCCCAGTCCAAGGCCTGCCTTCTAAAAGACTCAGGTAATGAATTTAGCTGGGCAGGCCACTGCCTGTTGTCAGACAATTCATACTCAATGAACACCATTCAGGGGGATCCATCAATAGTTTCCTCTTGGACCTTGTGGGGGTTATCACACCACACCTCCCCTCTCTAAGTCTGAGGCTCCTCTCTCACTCCCATGACAATGGGCCCTTCGCTGGCTCGTTACTCGACGCCCAATTCTCTGAGTCATTGTGATTTTTGCTGGGAGCTAGCAGGCCCGGAGAACATTCCCGCCATCTCCCCTCACTCCCCCTCTCCATCTCCATTTTCAAACTGTTCCAGCTTAATACCTAGAAGGCCACATGTAAAGGGATTGAGGCCCCTGATGAGAAAGCTGAGTCACTAATTTCATGATTCATTTTTCTGAAGAAATCCTACAATAATACTGATACCTGACTCTGGAGAACTGCAGAGTGGAACAGATTTCCTTCATCACAGGATCCAAAAAGACTGTATTCTGAGCTAGACATGTGAATTGTTAACTGTCTTGAGTTTAGTGCTTGTAGGAGTACACTATCTTCTTTAAATGTGTGAGGCGAGTCCCGTGGTGTTTAGATTTTGCTGCTGGAGTGTGAGATTCAATAATCCTCTTCATTTAAAACTCACAAAAGGCTGCTGCTGATACTTTTAATTGACCAACTGCTAACTGGGGCTTGGAAATGAATATATCTACCTTTCTAAAAAAAACTACAATGCTGATTATGGATAGGACAGAAGGGAATTGAGATTTTTCAATTTAGCTCTACTCACTGGTCTATAACACATTTAGACAACCAAGCAGTTCAGAATCAAACATATAAGCTAATGTTATAAAGTCTTAATCCCAGTAGCTAAGGGTCCCACCAGATGCACTACTTTATAAAGCATAACTGTAACTGCCTAAAGGGAGACAGGCTCCAGTACAGGTGGGGAGTTCAAAGGCTGAAAAGTGTATGGGGTCTATTGGGTAAGTAACTGAAATACGCAAAGAGCCAATGAACTGAATTTAATGCAGCATTTCACCTTTAACAAGCGGAGCCCAGGTTTCCAGAGCTATGTGCAGCCAGGGTCAAATGAGAGAGCACAATATAGTGTGCTACAGCAGTGAGGCTGCCAGGCTTACAAGGCAGCTGTGAAACCTGGTATTCTAACATTTGTCCTAATTGCAAATAGAAAAGCTTCAACAGCACGCCTCTTTTTTGAGCAATGCACCAATTGAATATTAGTTTAATTCAAAATAATACAAATGTCTCAGCAAACAGGAATGAAAATCTCTGCATGGGCTGAATTTTCTGTTAAGTTTAATTTGCTCATTCAATGGAGAACTTTTTCCCAATCAGCATTCCATTAGAATCAAACAGCGACAAAAAATCTGATTAGCTTTTACATATCTTTGCTCGATGTGATTTGACTCATGTTTTCCAAAGATATATTCAGTGGAAAATATGACATGTTCAGAAGAAATCACTTGGATGATTCACTGAGATCAGCAGTAAGAGGCTGGTGCAGACATTTGGCGATTTATCCAGTTTTGCAGTAATATCTTACCATTCTATCTGTTTGGTATTGTGATTAACGCCCCCTTCCTCCTACGAAGTCCATGGGGAATCAATGAAGTTCCCAGTCTGTCCCATCAGCTCCAAACAGGATATTCAAATACAGTAGTTAACATATAGTAAGTGAGCTGGAACCCTAGTCAAATATCTCTCGCTATTTACCGGCCTCCCCAGTGGGATCCGTAGTGGGTGAACTTTTCAACAAGTCCTCACAACAGAGAACCAAGTGTGTTGGACCCCGAGGGTCAAAGGGGCACCCACCAGCTCCTCAGCAATGAGGCATCCTCCCCCTACACAATGTAGGTATAATGTATACCTGATCCCCACCCGCACCCACTCAGCACTCCCTTCATCCTCAAATCTCCCACCCAGTCCCCTTTCCTCCTCAGACCCCATCTGGGCCCTCCTTCCCCTTAGACACCCACTCAGACTCTCCTGCCCCATCAAAATCCCCACTTCATCCCCTTTCCCCCTTAGACCCCCCCCATTCAAGCCCTTTCCCCCTCAGACAGCTCATTCAGTCCTGCCCCTCCCCACCCCCCACTCTCTGCACTTTCAGGATATATGCGTTGGCAGTGCCAGAAGCGGACTGCCCCCTGCCACCTGGGAACTGACGCCTTAGCCTGGTGCCTTGGACCCCAAGGGAAGGATCAAGGAAGTAAGTCCACAGCCATTTTCCCCTCTGCTGCTGCCAGATCACTGTGCAAGAGTCCATCAAGAGTCCTTGGGTTTGGGTGGGATTGGGATGCCCTCATGCCTCCCCAGTAGAGGGGTTACCTGATGTTTGTGGGTGTGGGGAAGAGGCTGCGCTTTGGTGAGGAGTTGGTGTGCTCCCCTGGTCAGTGAGGAGGACAATCATTTAATTTTCTGGGGGGAGGGGTGGGGTCTGCCCCCAAGCACAGAGATTGGGCCATCTTTTACAAAGGGCCATCCAATCTTGGAACAGTGAATCTGGCTAGCAGGTTGCTCAAAATTATATTTTAGCATCTTTCAGGTGGGTGAATCCAGTGAGAAATATTCCTTTTTTCTCACCGGCGTGGGCACATTCAATTCTGGAGAATTGCGGCTGTAGCCACCAGTTTTAAGGCAGAAATATCAGTACCTTTATCTGCAACCGGCATCTGCAACATTCTACTGACCTCTCCGATCCATTATGAACGTATGAATTAGGAGCAGGAGTAGGCCACGCAGACCTTCAAGCCTGCTCCACCATTCAAGAAGATCATTGCTGATCTGACTGTTGCTTTCGGTCTATCCCTGAAAATCTTTAATTCCCTTGCTTATCAGAAGTCTGTCTACCTCTGCCTTGGAAACATTCAAAGACTCTGTTTCTGCTGCCTATCCTTGGAATACTCTTCTCTCCTTCAAGCTGAATATAAAATTCAACCATATTATGATCCCTGCTACCCAGAAAGAAATCTCACAATACCAGCTTGAAATCCAACAGGTTTGTTTGGCATCATAAGCTTTTGGAATGCAGCTCCTTCATCAGGTGAGTCAGGGGTGTCTTTACCATAGGTTATCAGTTACTCTATCTACATTAATACCAGGGATGGTATAGACTGCTTTTTTTTGTTGTTCTAAGAAATTATCTTGGAAACTTCTATGAATTCCTCACTTATGTTATCTTTATCCATGTTTCCAGTCTATATGTACCTTTCTGATAAGCTGTTCTTTTATATTATGTCTTATCTTGCAACTAAAATTAGTGGGCATGTGCATCACTCCCACAAGTGACTTCTTGCCTTTATCATTTCTCATCTTGACCCAAACACCTTCTACTTTCTGATTTTGTGACCTTGGATCATTTATCTTTACAGCACTAACACCATCACGACTTAATATAGCCAACCTTCCACCTTTTCCTAACTTCCTGTCCTTGCTTCTATCCTTCAATACTCAGGTCCCAATCTCTGTCATCCTGCAGCAAGGGTCTTGGGATAAGGGAAGATTTTAGTCTCAGAAGCCAGTTACAGTCACATGGTGAACAACCAAAATCCACCCAGAATGACTTAAAGCTAAAAGGCTATTGCTGTACAATAAGAGATAAACGGTGATCTTTTACACTTGAAATGTGGATAACTGATCCCATCAGCTTCCCTTTATCACATTATAAATCTGATTCTGATTCTGGGTTTGGGGTAAGCTTTGAACAACAGCAGATGTGAATTCCACAAAAAGCTTCCTTCTAGATGTGTCATCTAAGGGTAAGTTCCCCCACCCATGGGTAGTAAATTCGGAACTTTCCAGAAGCATGATATTCTCTGCTAAAGTTGCAAATATTACTTGACCCTTGAACAGCCATTTTAAATAAATAAAAGCCATTTCCTGAAGTTTCTATATGAGCACAGTTCATGTTTAAAGTTATGACTAGGACATGCCTTTGGCAGCATTTCTAATTCCAATGCTAACACTCCTCACCTTGATAAACACTGACATTCATGTCTAAAATTCGTTATTTAAAATACTAGCAAATATTTGAGAATTAACTCTTTTTGTGGGGTTTACTTAAAAACTACAAAAACATAAAGCGAATTTATTGTGCCCATTACTTTCCTGAGTAGATTATAGACCAGACTGGAAATAAACAGGAAGATCCATGTTCAGCTTTCTTAGCCACAGGAAGAGGTTATTTAGCCCATCATGACTGTGATGGCCGAGCTGCCTATTCTAATCCCACCTTCCAGCATCCAGTCTCTAGCTTTGGAGGTTGCAGCACTTTTAAGTGCTAATCCAGGTGCCTTTGTAATAACTTGAGGGTTTCTGTCTCCACCACCAGAGCGGACTTCAAATTCTAAACACCCATTTCCTTCTGGGTAAAGAAACGTTACCTCATGTTTCCTCTAATCTTTCCACTAATCACTTTAATTTGTGCTTCTTGCTAATAGGCCTCAATGCTTGGAGAAACAGGGTATCCCTATCTATTCTATTTAGGCTCCTCATAATCTTGTACGACTCAGTCAGATCACTCATCAGCCTCCCCAGTTCCAGGAAACTGACTAAGTTTCAGGAAATCTGAGGAAATTTGGCACGTTAGCTACGATTCTCACCAATTTTTACAGATGCATCTTACAAAGCATTCTTTCTGGTTGTATCACAGCTTGGTATGGCTCCTGCTCTGCCCAAGATCACAAAAAACTACAGAAGGTTGTGAATGTCACCTGATCCATCGCGCAAACCAGCATATCATCGACTGACCCTGCCTACACTTCTGCTGCCTCAGAAAAGTAGCCAGCATAATTAAGGACTCTATGCAACCCCAACATACTCTCAACCACCTTCCTCCATCGGGAGAAAGATATAAAAGTCTGTGGTCACATACCAACCAACTCAAGAACAGCTTCTTCCTTGCTGCTGTCAGACTTTGAATGGATCTATCTTGCATTAAGTTGATCTTTCTCTACATCCTAGCTATGACTGTAACATTACATTCTGCACTCTCTCCATCTCTAGGACTGATATGCTTTGTCCGTATAGTATGCACAAAACAATACTTTTCACTGTATTCCAATACATGTGATAACAATAAAGCAAATGACATCAAAACAACCTCAGCCTGTCCAATCTCTCCTCATAACTGCATTTTCAAGCCCTGGCAACATTTTTGTAAATCTCCTCTGTACTTTCTCTAGAACAATTATGTCCTTCTTGTAATGTGGTAACCACAACAGCAGAGAAAATTCCAGCTGTGGCCTAACCAACATTTTATTCTGTTCCAACATTACATCTCTTCTTTTGTATTCAGTACCTCCTTTAACAAAAAAAAATTAATATACATTCTTTACCATCTTATCCACTTGTCCTGCCAACTTCAAGGGCTATGGACATGCACTCCAAAGTCTTTCACTCCTGTCAATATCCTCCCATTTACTGAGTATTCTCTTGCTTTGTTTGCCCTTCCCAAATCCATTACCTCACACTTCCCTAATTAATTTCATCTGCTACTTCTCTGCCTACTCAACCAAATCATCGATAATGAATTCTACCCATTTTCTTGGAATCTCAGGTGCTTTTACAAAATAAAGATGTTGTTTGGAGAAAATCACCCATATGGAACTCCTCTATTTTGCTTTTTTATTCTGTTCCACATCAAAGTGAAGGCCCACAATCCACATCGACAAAAGGGAAAGAATTCTACTTCTGTGCTTTTCCTTTTGTCTGGTGAGCCAGCAATTGCTGGTGAGACTCAGAAAACTGGGTTTGTGACACAACTGAGTTTTTCAAGGGTGGGTCAAGCATTACTAAGCGGCACACTTAATTAAAAGTATTGTGTCTACTGCCAATGGCACCTTATATAAATTCACATGTGTAGCTGGTAAAAATAACACAAAAATAAGCAGATAAAATATCTCTTGTTAAAATATGAATAGATGTTCTTTTGTCATTCAGTATAGACTGCCCTTCTTAATTACAACAAACCCAAAAAAAAATTAGAATTAACTTAGATATAATTGTAAAAAGCAAAAACAATTTTGGTTACAAATTTAAAGGTTTGGAAAAGAGCTTTAAAGATAGAAATTCTTACACATAAGATGACATCTTACCAAAAATGTAGTGTTTCACATGCCAGCATGTTTTCAGGCCAAATCTTACACCTCATTAAAGGCAGCATGGCAACACAGTTGCTAGCACTGGGGATCCAGCTTCAATTCCCGGCTTGGGTCACTGTCTATAAGGAATCTGCACGTTCTTTCCGAGTCTGCATAGGTTTTCTCTGAGTGCTCCGGTTTCCTCCAGCAGTCCAATGATGTACTGATTAGGT
Source organism: Sphyrna mokarran (assembly GCA_024679065.1). Taxonomy (NCBI): domain Eukaryota; kingdom Metazoa; phylum Chordata; class Chondrichthyes; order Carcharhiniformes; family Carcharhinidae; genus Sphyrna; species Sphyrna mokarran. Next base: position 80,196,268 of record JAGIQG010000002.1, read on the forward strand.
GCGTTGGCCATGATAAATTCTCCCTCAGTGTACGTGAACAGCTGCCAGAGTGTGGCGACTAAGGGATTTTCACAGTAACTTCATTGCAGTGTTAATGTGAGCTTGTGACATTAATTAATAAACTTAAAAAAAGAATTTCCCATGAATTTCACACCATTTCTGCAACATGTTCTCTCTGATTCACCCTTCGCGTAACTTCTTAACTAGTAGCCATATTAATAGCTCCCCAGCAGGCACCAGCACTTGTTCTGCAACAACTGCAGGAGATGGCAGCCAAAGTCAGCTGGCAAAAGGATATGGAAGCTAACCTCAGCCATATCTGTAGATCCTGAGGATACACATGGTAGAGTGAGGAACATTAAGAAACCGTAAGCACTTAATGGGCACATAGGCCTCTAGCACTAAAGTCACCATTCTGTTATAATTGTATGTTATTAATTTTCACTTTGTTCTCCAACAGAGCCACCAGCCTGTTTCTTTGTGTCACCAAAATTTGGTGGTACCAGCACGCTCACCCAGTGCCTCATCCCTCTGGAGTATGGGTGCTATGTCTCTGCCACCCTCTTGCTAGCTCCCAGTAAGGAATAGCATTCCCCAAGCAGCAATATGAGCAGGAACCCAGGAGGAGGATATGGGAAGCGCTGCTGGGACACCAGCTTTCACAGCCCTGTGAGAGAAAGGCTGCCCAACATGAATTGTGGAGAAGGCCTGCAAGTAACCCTCCTGACCTTTCTCCCCAGAATTGTGACTGTGGGACTCTCTGAGTTGAACTTATCTGTCCCCAAGTCCTCTTCGGAGCCCCCTGAGCGCACACCATAGGGATACTGGCTGCCTGAGTGCTCCTCTCCGAAATCCACCTTGGAGATGAAGGCGCCAAGTTCACGCTTGTGTAGAGCTGTTGTAAATGATGCTGACATGATGTCACACCAGCGCCAACGCAAAATTCGATGCTTGCTAATGACATGCTAATGAATTAAAATGAGTTTTCTGCAGTCTCACGACATGTTTCAGATCAGCTAGAGGCCAGTAAGATTGGAATTTGGAATCTCACCAGCGTGAATTGCATTCTCTGGATTTTGAGTGAGCACTACAGATGGAGAGTGTGGGCTCAGAATTTGTATTTACCTCACATTGACATGTTCTGTTTGTAATCACTTTCTCTGTTGTTCAAACTCAGGTCTTTCAGTTTTCCACTCATTTTATCACATAATCTATTGCCAAAAATCAAGTCAGACATGTTGCTTGAAATAAATCTCATAAGATGGGCAGCATGCAGAGAGTCAACCCTGAGATAAGTCAAATTGTTCTTATGGCCCATTACAGTAGAAATTAATTGATTGACTCAGTGTTAAAGAAAGAAATAACTTGCATTTATATTATCACTTGTCACATCCTCTGGGTGACCCAAAGCACTTTGCAACTAACAAGTTACCTGGTGAGAATGCCCTGCTCTTTTTCAGAACAAATGCCATGGGATTTTTTTATATCAACAGGAGCAGGCAGATTGGCTCTCAGCTTAATATTTCATTGGAAAGATGAGAACTCTGATAATGCAGCACTCACAAATTAATGTGTCTTCACGTCAACCTGATTTATGTGTTCAAGAGTAAGCTTGAAAGCCAAAATTCTGACTAAGAGGCATGAGTACCGCAAACTGAGCTCACATTTAGCCACCGTTTACTGGAACGTGTGAGCCTCAAAGTTTTCCCCATCAAGCAATTTTGTAAAAGTGTTCAAAACTGTATTTAAGCAAATTGCAATGACAGTGATACAAAACACCACACATGGTTTGATGACCAAGATTGATTTTAAGTGGAGTAATATGGAGTTCTGAGATCTGTTAGAGTTATGGGGTTTATAATATTTTTGGACTGCAGAGTAAGTGAAGGGGTCATGTGAATTGTTCCGCAGTCTGCCTGACAGTTAGCTTGGGTAAGTTAATTGTTTGAGATCAAATGAAAGTTTAGATCGTTCTCCTGAGAAGAAGATGCACAGTATTTACACTTGTCGACAAAGTATTTACACTTGTCTCTTGAGTTTCTTTTTTATATTCATTCATGGGATGTGAGTATTGCTGGTTAGGTCAGCATTTATTGACTATCCCTAATTGTCTTTGCAAAGATATGGCGAACTGTTCTTGAACTGCTATAGTCAATATGGGCTGGTGTACCGACAGTGCTGTTAGTTTCAGGATTTTAACCTAGGGACAGTGAAGGATCAGTGATATAGTTTCAAGTAAATATAGTGGGGGGAGTAAATATTTTAGGTGGTGGATTGGGTTCCAATCATGTTGGCTGATTTGTCTTGGATATATCAAGCTTCTGGACTATTGTTGGAACTGTAGTCATCCAGATAAGTAGAGAGTATTGCATTCCCTTCCTGAGTTGTATCTTGTAGATAATGGACAGGCTTTGAAAAGTCAGGAGTTGAGTTCCTCATTGCAGAATTCCCAGCCTCTAATCTGCTGTTGTAGCCACAGTATTTAATAGCTGGTCCAGTTCAGATCCAGGCCAATGTTGATATTCAGGGATTCAATGATGCTAATGCCATTGAATGTCAAGAAAGGGTGGTTAGATTCTCTCTTGTTGGAGATGGTCATTGTCTGGCATTTGTGTGGCAAGAATGTTACTTGTGACTTATTACCTCAAGCCTGAATGTGCCCAGGTTTTGCTGCATTTGGGCACAGACTGCACCAGTATCTGAAAAGTCGCAAATGTTGCTGAGCATTAGCAAACGTTCCAACTTTATGATGGAAGGGATTCATTGATGAAGCAGCTGAGTTCAGTTTGTTTGTCTATGTTTGAGCCAAGGCTGTAATGAGGAAAGGAATCAACTGACCCTGGCGGAATCCAAACCGAGCATCTGTGAGCAGATTATTGCTACCAACAATGCCTCCCATCATGTTGTGGACAGGAGATTCCTGATAGATTTTCCACATTGCTCGTTGATGCCAGTGTTGTAGCTGTAGTGGAACAACTTGGCTAAGGCGCAGCAATTTCTGGAGAACAGTTCTTCAGTGCTATTACTGGAATATTATCAAGCCCATAGCCTTTGCAGCACCCAGTGCCTTCAGCCATTTCTTGATGTCATTGTAGTGAATCAAATTAGATGACCCCTGAGATGCTGGAGGAGGCTGAGCTGTATCTTCCAGACAGCAATTCTGGTACATACGCACTTCCACTATGACTCTTATCAACTTTTACAGAGGCAGCATAGAAGTATTATTTCTGGTCATATCACAGCTTGGGTATGGCTCCTGTTCTGCCCAAGACCACAAAAAAACTATAAAGGGTTATGAAAACGAAGTGCAGCTCATCACACAAACCAACCTCCCAACTATCGACTCTGTTATCTTTTCCCGCTGCCTCAGAAAAGCAGCCAGCATAATCAAAGACTCTGCACACTCCACGCATAGTCTCTTCCACCTTCTTCCACTGGGAAAAAGAGACAAAAATCTGAGGATACGTACCAACCCCGACTCAAGAATCTTCTTTCCTGCTGCCATCAGACTTTTGAATGGACCTATCTCTTATTAAGTTGATCTTTCTCTACACCCTAGCTATGACAATAACACTACATTCTGCACTCTCTATGAACGGTACGCTTTGTCTGTATAGCATTCCAAAAAAAATACTTTTCACTGTATACTAATTTACGTGACAATAATAAATCAAATCAAAACAAATGAAAGTGGTTGCATATGCTTCAGCCTTCGCTGTTGCACTAATGTGCTGAGCATTCCTATCACTGAGGATGTGGATATTTACAAAGATTTCTTCCACTTAGTTGTTTAATTGACCATCACCATTCCTGACTGGATGTTGCAGAACTTCACAGCTTAGATTTGATCCATTGCTAGTTGAATAGCTTAGCTCTAGCTATTACTTGCTGCTTATACTGTTTGGCATGCAAGTAGTCCGGCTCTCTTTACCAGGTTGACACCTCATTCGTACATATATGTCTAGTTCTGCTTCTGGCATGCTCTCCAAAAGTCTTCATTGAACCAGGTTGATCCCCTAGCTTGATGGTCCCAGTAGGGGTGGGGATATGCTATGCCATGATGGTACAACACTGTGGTTGAGTATAGTTCTGCTGCTGCTGATGGCCCACAGTGCCTCATGGATGTCCAGTTTTGAGATGCTAGATCTTTTCAAAATCTATTCTATTTAGAACAGTGGGAGTGCCACATCACAAGAGAAAGGGTATATTCAATGTGAAACTGGGCTGTGCTATGGTCAATCCTACTGATCTTCTCATGGACAAATGCATCTGTGACAGGTAGACTGGGGAGGAGGAGATGGTGGATTTTTTTTTCTTTCATTGATTCCATCACCACAGTCCTTTAGGACATAGCTGCTTACCTTAAGACTCTGCCAACACAGTTAGTAGATTTGCTACTGAGCTACTCTTGATGATGGGCATTGAAGTCCCTTAACCAAAGTATATTCTATGCCCTTGCCACTCTCAGCAGCTAATGGTAGACTAAATAAAAATTGGGGATGTGTAAAGGGCTAGAATTGGTTGAGCACAGGGATCTTAGAAAGCTGCAGTGCTTGAGGAGGCTATAGACATAGGAAGGTATAAAGCCATGGAGAAATTTGAAAACAAGAATGAGAATTTTAAAATCAAATTACTACTACACTAGTAGTTGATGTACATCACTCAGCATGGCTGACCCAAGATGTGCATTGGGACTCGGAGGAATTTTGAATTGCGTACTGACAACATGAGAATTGCCTGGGAAATCTAAACTTCTGATGATCTAATTCCCTAGTCCCTCCAAGAAAGTGTCTAACTCTGAGTTACAGTAGGAAAATTCAGACTATTTAGAAAGCTACCAGGAAATGTTAGACAGAAAATTTCTAGTCTAACCATACAACTGATGCCTTCAATCATTAATACTGATGACCTACCATCTCCCCTCCAACCTGCCCTGACACACCCTCAAACTGGACTGAGTCCTCGATCCAACCCGACTAGCCCCCACAAACCAGCTAACCCTTGACTGGACTGACAATCCCACCTAATCTCAAGGCAACCGCCAACCTGACATGATCTGACAATCCCTCCTGATCCGACTACTCCCTGACACCTCTACGCACCCTACCCACTTACCTCACCCAGTATCCCCACATACCCATTCACTAACATTCATACTAGACATTTAAACTTATTTATGATAGCTAGTACTGTAAAAGGGGGACCTGACTTCTGCACTGATTCTCTTCATTGCTCTCTGCGAAGATCCCTGCTCTGAGTGAGTTCTCCCACAGTGTAGAGTGGAAGTCTGGCCATTTTCAACACATCCAAGTAAGTGGATATTTTTGCATTTGATGAACGTTGGACTCACTTCCCGGCGCAGATTGGAAGGTTTGAGTCCTTATCTCATCCAAACTAATAAGTGATTTTCTGTTGGCTTCAGTGCCCTGATGTTGGGGAGAAGAAAGGTCAGCCAGGGTCAAATTCCTGACTGACCAGTGACCTCTGCTAAATAATCTGCATGCAAGCATATGGGTTAAGGATGGAATTGGGTGATTAGTTTATTTATTAGTCATGAGTAAGGCTTATATTAATACTGCAATGAAGTTACTGTGAAATTCCCCTAGTTGCCACACTCTGGCAACTGTTCGGGTCAATGCATCTAATAAGCATGTCTTTCAGACTATGGGAGAAAACTGCAGCACCCGGAGGAACCCCACGCAGACCCAGGATAATGTGCAAACTCCTCACCAGGAATTGAATCCAGGTCTTTGGTTCTCTGATGCAGCAGTGCTAACCACTGTGCCATCATGCTACCTAATTATTTGGCTGAGATAATCAGGTTCATAGTAAGGTTCGTAGTGAGGTTCATTTTGTCGAACTGCATCACAGTGTGGTACATTTCTGACCAGAAAGCTCTGCAGCAAGTAGTCAAAACTGCCCAATACATCATTGGCACCCAGGTACCAGCCATCCAGGACATTTATCACAAACACTGCGGAGAACTCTCAGCATTATTAGAGATCCCATCCAATCCAATAAAAGACTGTTTGCTCCCTCCTGCCCTACCCATTAGAGCCCACATGAACAGGGTCAGGAACAGCTTCTTCTCCAGAGCTGTTATCAGCTGAACTCCATCCTTAGACATATTCCCAGGCAATGGGATATTGTGCAATATGTATGTATACACTTCATCACTATTGACACTATTTCATAATGACTACTTGCATTTGCTTCTTTCTTTATTTCTTGGGTGCCTGTAAGCTCACTTTTCGTTGCATTTGTATTTGTGCACCATACAATGACAATAAAATTGAATTGAATTGAACCCAACATGCGCCTGATAGGTCTATCATCCTTATAATAAAATTGTGGTAGTGTTTCAATATTTTTGTGTTACTTTGATTTGCAGCAATATCAATAACATAAGCAATGGTAGCAGTTACAGCGTCTCTGATGGTAAATCATCTGATGATATCTGATACAACAGCCATTTTCTGGAAAATGTAATCACCAACAACCCCTGTGAAAAGCAAAATATTCACATTTAATTAACAGTAAAATCTGTCCACTTTATTGGGTTCATTTTTTGCAAATTCAATACTTTGATCTAATTTCCTCCAGCAATCTAGAATGGATAAGTTCAATATATGATTGGAAACACATTCTTCACATTTGTTTAATACAAACCTTGTGGTGGTTACGTTTTTTTTTAATTTCACAGTGGCATTGTATTACTTAGAACTAACATGAGAAGGTGCCATGTTTGGAGCCATAAAAAGTTATATATACCATCCAATCCTCAGTAAATGCTTTGGTCTTTGGTCACTTTTAGTGGAATTAGGATCAAATATCTTCCTTATGAGAAACACCTAAAGGTTGATTCAAGCAAATATCTTCATTATGTCCACCTACAATTGCTGCATTCAATCTGTTATTTCAACAAGTTAACTAAAAGATCTAAATGAGGTAATATGACATTAGCTTTGGTTCTCTTCCTCAGATCCACAATATTTAAATATAGTCACACATTAGGTTCTTGGAATTAATACATAAGATTTAAAATTGGAATTCAAGAATATAAATACTTGAAATTCACATTCACTGCTTAAAGTCTATTTAATAATTAGTTACATCTACAAAACAATCCTCTGAATCTTTCTCCCACCTTTAAACAAGTCTCAGGACTCCCACCACTCTGTCTTATTATTGATCTTTGCTGCTTTCTCATAACTGTGTTGCTTGAACACAATGGCCTAGATTTTCCTCTAAAAAAAGCATATGGATTTGTGAGATTGGGCACAAACTTATTCTGTGGCTGAAACTATTGCTAAGCTTCAGATGAAGTGGCCTAGGACTTGGCTCCTCTCTCTGCAAATGGATCTCAGATTTCCTAATCCACAGATTACAATCAGTAAGGATAGGCAATGACACCGACTCCATGATTATCCTCAACACCAGTACCGCACAAAGCTTGTCCACAGCCCCTTACTATGCCCCTTATATGCTTATCAGCTTGTGGCCAAATTCCATTCCAACTCCATTTTCAAGTTTGCTAATGACACCACTGCAGTGGGTCAGACCTCAAACAATGATGAGACAGAGTAAAGGAAAGAGATAGAGAATCTGGTGAACTGGTATGATGACAATAATCTCTTTCTCAATGCCAACTAAACAAAGGAGATAGTCATCAACTTCAGGAAGTACAGTGGAGAACATGTCCTTGTCTAATGGTGATAAAGTGGAAATGGCAGAGAACTTCAAATTTCTAGGTATCCAGACCACCAACAACCTGTGTTGGACCCTTCACGCTGGCACTATAGTTAAGAAAGCTGTAACATTATATTCTGCACCCTTTCTTTCCCCTCTAAGTACTCTATGAATGGTATGTCTTTCTGCATAGCGCAAGAAACTATAGCTTTCACTGTCCAATACATTGGCATTAATAAATCCATTAATAAATCAAATCAAAGGTGACTTATGTTCATAACTACAGCACATCCAAGTCAAGTCTCCTTAATCTTTAATGGCTGACAATCAAACCTTTTGTCTGACCAAATCTCTACCTACAAGACCAGCAAGGATATAACTCTCAGATGTAAGGATTATTCAATTATGCTTTTATGGTGGTGGAAGGGGTGAAATGGAGTGGAGGGTTTGGTGGGGGTGTTGGATGACTTAACATTGAAGCTATGTTTCTGGGCGCAGCACAGAGGAAAACAGTTTTGTTCATTTTCTATTGGATATATTTTCACTAATGCCCACAGTGCATTTTCCCTTTTTTTGATTAAGTTTTCATGGCAAGGTATCTTCTTATCCTAAGCTATATGACAAAGAAATAGGCTGAAATGGTCACTACGAGAGGACACAGGTTTAAGGTGCTGGGGGGTAAGTACAGAGGAGATGTTAGAGGTAAGTTTTTCACTCAGAGGGTGGTCAGTGAATGGAATCGGCTGCCGTCAGTGGTGGTAGAAACAAACTCGCTGGGATCTTTTAAGAGACTTCTGGATGAGTATATGGAATTTAATGGGATTGGGAGTCACAGATAGTTCTATTGCCTGGTAGGTATAGATATGATCAGCACAACTTGTGGGCCGAAGGCCCTGTTTGTGCTGTAGTGTTCTATGTTCTATGTTAAAGTATAAGTCCCATTAAAAATTGAAACGCTTCCCTGACTGCAGATTCTTAAACATTAGCCGTGGCTAGATTGCTTAAATGATGTTTCAAGAAACAAAACTTTATTTTTAAGATACACTAGATTCAGGTGTGGTTTCAGTGTTTTTTAACCCTCAGTTGTTTAAGCTGATTAATGTTCGATTACAGGTTAGGCATATTCTAATGAGAGTGGAATTCATTAGAATATGAATTCTAATGTGTGTGCAACGTGCCATCAGCAAAATAACATGGCTTTGGGTGAAATTTGAATGCAGTCTCTGGATTGTGCTCTGAAAGGAAATTCCAAACCACTTTTCTCAATGAACTTCCTTCTCCTATTTAATGTGATTATTTTGCTTTGAGATGCACGTTATTCTTGAAGGACAGCTGAACAGATGAATCCCAAACTCAAAATTGGCCTATAACCAGGGTGCTTCAGTTCAGTCTGAATGAGGTATTTACAAAATAGTCAGCATTATATAATGTGGATTCCTAAGCTTTCTGATGTTGATCTCATTTTTAACCAGTTTCCATGCTCAAAATTAATTTGTCTGCATTGCTGGGTTGTAGGCAGTCAGACGTTCCTTCTCACTGGTTTCTAGAACCTGATTGCAGAGACACCATTGGAGTGAAATGATTCTCAAACCATTTTCAATTGGCGAAAATCTACTATCAGCCATGACCAAAAGAGTTACTTTGCAGGAGGACAAATCCAGAGCTCCCAGCAAGCCATCAGTGCGATTTAGACACAGATTAACACTGATCAATTGCCATTTGATTCAACAAATCAAAATAAGGATCCATTGATTTGGAAAAGCTGATGCAGAAGAAATGAGTTTGCTGGGAAGTTGACTTCACGCTATTACTTAGCTAATGTTAGCAGGCATAACAGCTGTATGGTTTCAATTGTTAAAGCCCTTACTGTATTCCTGTACATACTTGGAAATTCCCAAGTGATGGCTCTCACTAACCTGCATCTGTAATTAAGTAGGTGTAGTCATACTATCAACACTTTATAGAGAATGAACAGAAGTCTATCAGTGTGGATTTCTACATACATTAGATCAAATTATTGTGAATTCAGTCCATCCCGTACACAGTTTTAACACATTTAAATCTTCAAATTGAGTTATTCACACATTATGTCCCACAGTTACATGAGATAAAATTTTGTCAATCCTTATAGATGTTTCCTTTAAGTAAATTACTGTACATTCCTTCAATTATTGCAAAAGAAATATTCGAAATATTTAAAAGAAAAAACATTGCAACAACAATTTGATTTAACCAATGAAGGGCGAGGTGAGGCAAACTTTCTTAATGCAATAGAAAGTAGCATGAAAATACTATTAATATTCACCTCATTTATGTCTGATTCAATTCCTCAACTCCCAGCAACATAACTGGGAGAATAGTTCTGTTCCCCCTAATGCAGGACGTGGAATTGGCAAGTGGTGATGATCAGGACATCAGGTGATGAGAATACAGATGCTGACACCGTATTTAAAATTCTGAGAGGCTGTGAAAGGCAACACCATTGTCAGTCGAAGGAGTGTGGGATGCTGTGCCACGCTATGTCCCAGGTTTTGATGAACTATTCAACCACACAAGAAATGCTGGAGTTGCAGCGAAACTTGAGGATGCATTTTGCAAACTTACTAGAAACAGTGCACAGTCACGAATGGATGATGGAAGAGTCCATCCAGGCCACAATTGTTGCCATGTCTCAGGCACATGAGCATACATCTTCCTCTACTGAGAGGTTGGTGACCTTCACGAAGAGTCAAGTTCTGCAGATGAGAGCAGAGTTGCACATCTTCCATGAGTTCAATGCAACAAGATGAGAGAGGAACAAGATACCTGAGTCTTCACCAGGACCTCATCCTTTCTGGTCAGCGGTGAAATTCAAGTGAGCGTTGAAAGGGATGAAAGGAATGAGAAGTGGCTGCCTTCCACAACAGAAGGCTCCTCTCAGGGCAGTCCAAGAGTAGACAGCAGCTCCTCAGCCCACCTGCCAGTGACCCAATTCCAGTAGCAGTATTAACTGTGGAAGTTCCTGGTGTTGTCCTTCAGCATGCCCAAGCCCACTAGCTTCTGGCTGCCAGTGGATAGTTGCTAAGGTTAGCCACAAGACAGTAAGTTCGTGCAATCTGCTGACACCTCAGCTGTGAGCGCAGAAGCAGCACTTCATAGGAACGCAGTAAATACATGAAGAATGCCTAGGTGAACTTGGGGTCCCCTAGATATTAACAAGTCGGTGTGATTATTGGTTGTTTCGAGTCTTTAAATAAAGGGAGGTCACTTTGATTGTAGAAAACCTCTCAAGCTTTCCTTTGTGCCTTGACAGAAGCCACCCTCATCTTTGCTCAATGGATTGTCAGTAAAGAGTTTATTAGCATTTGCTCATCGTCTCAGCTTTGGGAAGAATGTTTAAACATAGAACATAGAACACTACAGCACAAACAGGCCCTTCGGCCCACGAGTTGCGCCAATCATAGGATGCTGGTGATCACATCTACCAATCCACAGCCCTACCTAAAACCCCCTATCCTATTCATTTCCATATACTCATCCAGAAGTCTTTTGAAAGACCCCAGTGAGTTTGCCTCAACAACTTCCGACGGCAGTCGGTCCATTCACTCACCACCCTCTGAGTGAAAAACCTACCCCTGACATCTCCTTTGTATTTGCTTCCCTGCACCTTAAACCTGTGTCCTCTCGTACTGACCATTTCAGCTTGGGGAAATAGTCTCTGAGAATCCACCCTATCTATCCCTCTCACCATTTTATAAACCTCTATCAGGTCGCCTCTCAACCTTTGTCTCTCCAGTGAGAAGAGTCCCAGCTCCCTCAACCTATCTTCATAAGGCCTGCCTCCCAATCCAGGCAGCATCCTTGTAAATCTTCCCCGAACTCTCTCAATAGCCTCTACATCCTTCCTATAATGAGGCGACCAGAACTGCGCACAATACTCCAACTGGGGTTTGTGGTGACATTGGCTCTCAATGCCAGATTGTGACAGGTGATATGCATTGAGATGAATCTTTACTAGGTTGATTAGGAAAGGATTTCATGGGGTAGGAACTGGGTATACTAGATTGTCTCATGCCCCCCTTGTGCGTTGTTCAGTGATCCTCACCTATCTGGTGGCAGAGTGGTTAGTATTGCTGCCTCACAGAGCCATTGTCCAGCTGGAGAAGGCATGTTCTCTCTGTGTCTGTGTGGGCTTCCTCTGGGTGCTCTGTTTCCTCCCACAGTCCAAAAGACGTGCCCATTAAGTGCGTTTGCCATGCTAAATTCTCCCTCAGTGTACCCGAAACAGGTGCCTAAGTGTGGCAACTTGGGGATTTTCACTGTAACTTCACTAATGAAGTTGTGACACTAATAAATAAATAAACTTTAAAACATTTCAACAGCTTCTTCACCCTGAGCAAACTGCTCAGTGTCCACCCCATGCCCTCCTCACTGGATGAAGACTAACAATCAACAATATCTTCATGATACAAGGGCTCCATTGCCTACACTGCTAGATTGCTAGATTGTAGAGAGCACAGCAGACCAGCAGAATGCATGAGATTCTGATTGGGGCACACTGCAGGGCTTCACAAGATTGATCAAGGGAACAGAGTTTCATTTTTAGCAGCCCAACAACCAGCAGTCATATGGAATGAGCCGTGACAATATATCCTGCCTCATTACTTACAGTTGTGAGTAAGCCTGTCTCCAATGGGTACCCTGTGTTACCAAGAATGCATCCCTGAAGAATGCTCTAGTGGGCATGTGGGAAAGTTGCCTGCATCTAGTGATGTCAAGAGTGCTTCATGGGAACCAGGCACAAATCTACAAGATGGATTTTTAGTAGTTGCAGGCCAGTAGGACATTGAAGAAATGCATCAATTCCTATTGATGAAGGCTGCTGGCTGAAACTGGACATCTTGCATTTGTGGATCTGAAGCTGATGGCTCACTCTACCTAAATGTCAGTAGTCACCAGCCCTCCTGAATTGGGCAGACAACAGTGGTCCTAACAGTGGTAGATAAAGTTGAGCTTCTGAGATATTGATAGGCTTCAATGCCAATTTTTTCTCCATTTTCAAACAGCATAATGGAAGACTAAATCCAATTCCTGGTGTCACCATAAAAGTTCACCACTATTGTAGCCACCATTGTGTTCCAGTTACATTTGAAATTTCCTAGCTTTTTTATCAAATGACATAATTTAAATGTATCATCTAAGCAACTTCTGGTATATTCAGATCTGGTCTTCAATCCTCTACGTTTAACCAATGGGAACACAACATCATTTCACAAATAACTGGACTGGCATTAACTTCTGTCAACCTGAACTATGCGAAAATCTGCTGATAATCTGGGGCAGTGTTGCTTCTTAAAAGAAAACAAAAACATCTGGGGTTCTTTGAAATAAAACTATATTGATATCAATGATGCAAATACAGTTTTAACAGTGGCACTCAAAATCTGTAGTGTGCTTTGTATTCTGCAGCTGCCAGCCTTCTTGACAACATGTTCAACAGGAAGCAGTTTTAAGTCGCAATTCAACTGCAGCTATTGATATTCTGCCTTCTTTAATATGTACTTAGAGTCTTTTTTATTATGAGAAAGACTTACATGGGTCAAATATTTATGTGAAAACCTAGAAGTGATGCATGTTTCCTGCAGTAAGTAAATCAGTTGTTGCTGCCATGCCTTGAGAGGTGATGGACAGATGGAGCAGCTATTAGATTACAACACCCGCATTATTAGTCTCTTGAGACTTTGATTTAAAAAATGGAATTAAAAGAAACAATCTCTGCTTGTTTAAAAATAACTTTGCACAAGTTTTGAAACAGTGATTGATGGTGCAGAAATTATTAAATAAACTGCGGCAATTTTATGAATTTGCGCTCCTGTGCTCTCAAGTTCCTGAGGTGGCATTTCACCCGTCGGGAATGCACACTAGCCCTTAGTGCAAGCAGGGATCAAAGAGAACTTGGCTGCAGAGGTCAACAAATGGCAGGCTTTTCTGTCTGAGAGTACATATTCATAAAATTACCCACTGCATTTTTGTTTTGGCGGACGAAGTTCAGAAAATACTGGTACTGACTGTGTCCCATCAATCATAGTGGTGCTTGTATGATTTTTTTGATTGAAAAATGTCGCTCCATTTTGCTGTAATGATCTAGCAAGTGGTGCTTTGGCGGTGTGTGTTTGTTAAAAGATTGAGCCGCTATGAAAATGGTATGGAATTCACACAAAGGGCTGAATTTTGTGTGAATTTTGGGAGACATGGTCAAGTGGGGGGAGGTTGAAAATCTGGGATGGGATGAGCTTGCTCTGAAACTCGATGTCGGTTCAGGATTTTAGCAGTGGCAGGAAAACTTCAAGGCGCTGTTAAGGCTGCCAGACTGCAAGTTAAATTGCTGAGCAGACATTTAACTTGCGTTTGGATGAAGATCACGTCAACTTTGAGGGCACTTGAAATTAAGCAACAGCTTAACAGGGGATCACCTGCCTTCAAATTCTCACCTGGTTAAAGATGGAAGTACCAAGACAGACACTCTGTGCTGCTACAGAGAGGCAGCCATTGAGAGTACTGGGTGAAAGCAGTTAGGGGAACAAAAGAAAGGACAGACATCGGTCAACAGCAATATAGCATAAAGCAAAGCAGAGAGGTTGTTGCATTCACAGCAAGGATGGGCAGTGAAGGGTGCCAAATTCATTGAAATGGTGGGAGAAGAAGGAGCAACATTACATGCTCAGAGGATCGGAGAGTCAAAGGAAAAGCACCAAGTAATTTTTCAAGGGTCAGCACATCTGAAGTGGAGAAACTATTGGGTACGAGTCTCAGACACCTGATCTTTGTAAATCCCTGTGCTCTGCTGCACAGGCACAGAGGGATGTTTGGTCAGGCATTGTCTGGAAAGGCAGTGCCCCATGCCCACCAGTGGAGTGACAAAAGGCCATACTCAGAAGGGCTTTTCCATGTCACAGACTGTATCAGACTCGCCTTAACTACCTGCAAATGTCCAATTGCCAATGTCAGTGAAGACCTCTATCAGGTAGGCTGGCACTGAATTATGCACCATGTTGCATGATGAATGGAGACCCAAGGACTTCAGTAAATATTCAATACCTGTAGCCCTGAAGATCACTGTGGCATTCGACTTATTTGCATCCAGATCTCACATGCAATAACTTATCTCTGCATCAAGGAGGTGACTGATATCTCGTTCAGGAGGACTGGTGATGACAAAGCAGACGGGACCCTTGCCTTTATCAATTGTGGCACAGATTACAAAAGCAGAGAAGTCATGTTGGAGTTGTATAGAACTTTGGTGAGACCACAGCTGGAGTACTGTGTACAGTTCTGATCGCCACATTATTGGAAGAATGTGATTGCACTAGAGGGGGTGCAAATGAGATTTACCAGGATGCTGCATGTGATGGAACATTTTAAGTTATAGGGAGAGATTGCATAGGCTTGGATTGTTTCCATTGCAGCAGAGAAGGCTGAGGGACTGATCGAGGTATATAAGATTATCTTTCTATGGGCTTGGTTTGATCATAATTTGCAAATATAGGCCCTTTCATTTACTATATGTTTTTAGATAATAAAGAATGCCAATGGGTTACTCTGGCACTAAACATGGCAGTTCTTTTGTGAAATACAGAATGAATGACATCCATTATCAGTACTTAAAACAATAGATCTGATAGCGATTAGAAATCTGCACAATGGAGTGAATTTTCATCTTCACTGACTTGGCATTCATCAAGTACAGTAAGTTATCAGCCTATTTCATAACCCACCTGATTTCCATTCTTTAGAATGAAAATCAAGAAGTTTCTATAATGAGCAGTGATTCTTTCACTGGTCTCCCATCCAACTGATGTACAATTAGCAATTATATTTTTTGACAAAAAGAAAGATAACTCTCTTAGAATCACAGAATCCCTGCAGTGCAGAAGAAAGCCATTTGAACCATTGAGTTTGCACCAACAACAATCCCACCCAATCCTCATCCTTGTAACCCCACATATTTAACCCACTAATCCCTCTGACACTAATGGCAATTTAACATGGCCAATCAACTTAACCAGCGCATCTTTGGACTGTGGGAGGAAACCAGAGCACCCAGAGGAAACCCACACAGACACGGGGAGAATATTCAAAGTCTACATAGGCTGAAATTGAACCCAAGTCCCGCTATGAGGCAGCAGTGCTAATCACTGTGTTACCTATGTAAGATAGTAAATCATACATTAAAGGTAAATCCAGAAAAATAATTTAAATTGTGAGAGCAAGACAATGGGAAGCAGGTTCAAGCTAGTAAAAAGGAACAAAAATGTTGATGAACTGATTAATACTAAAAATATACTCCCTGATATCTTCTCTCCTTGAAGAAAACCATCTTCTGCTCAGTGAGTGATCAACTCAGGAGTTAGTTCATCTCACATTATCTCTATCCATTTGTGTGCATTTTGCGTAATGAATACACCAGTACACTTAGGAGATTTACATATGTACTTTACCTCTATTGCAATAAAACTGCAACATTAGTAAATTGACCAAGAAAAATAATTTTAAAAAGTCTAGCTCAATATTACAACCGCTTACAATCATAAGGAAGGCCATCCTGTCTGACTAACTAAAAAGATCCTAAAATCTCATTGTTGCAGCATCCAGGTAACTCATTGACGATGATTCATCTTCATCAACTATGAGAGGTTTTGGCTTCTATTGGAATATTAGGAAATATTTTTGAAGTACTGATCATTTTTTCAACAAGAACTTCCTGATGTTTATTCTTTTACCAGATTGAACCCGTTTCCCATTGTCTTACTCTCACAATTTAAATTATTTTTCTAGTGTGTGTACATCTTATATTCCTTTCCAGTAAGGCTTCTGAATCATTAATGTTTATTTAAATAATATGTTTCCCAAAGAAATCAGCAGTCTGAATTACCCAAAATTACAAAAGGATAATGTGCCTTATTAACATCAGAAAAATCCAATCAAGTTAAAGGCAACATTCAGGTAGCTGGAGCATATGCCTATGTTGTAGATATTTGCTTTGTTGTACTGAATCTACTCAGTAGGGTTTCAGTTAAAACAATTGAAAGTAATGCAAACTATCAGAAATGTTTATGTCAAATGAGCATAAGAAAAGAATAAATCTAGATTAAAAGTTTGGATTTGGAAGACATAGGGTGGAAATTTTCCATCCAGCCTGCCATGGGAATCATTCTGGACACAGGCAGACTATGCTGAGGTCCTCGGGTAAGAATTTCCAGCCTTGAGGTGAGTATGCCTGGAAAGGTATAAAGGAGTATGAGGAGTATGCCTGGAAAATCCTGCCCACAATCTTCTCTTAATTGAAGTAGGTTAGTTCAAACTAATAATTCAAACTCTTGCTATAGCTCAGTTTTTTGTATTGCTTAATTTGAATTATGGAATAATTCCATATTTAATTTATAAATATATAAAGAATACGAGGATGGCCAGAGTTAATGTTGGACCCTTGGAAGCTGAGAGGGGAGATTTAGTGGTGGACGATAAAGATATTGTGGAGACCTTGAATAAGTTTTTTGTGTCGGTCTTTACAGAGGACGTAAATAGCTTGCCCGAAATTAAGGATAGAAGGGTAGTAGGAGATGAGGTCCTTGATGAGATTACAGTCACTAGAGAGGTGGTGCTTGATAGGCTAATGGGGCTGGGGGTAGATAAGTCCCCAGGACCGGATGGAATGCATCCCAGGGTTCTCAAGGAAATGGCAGAGGTGATAGCGAATGCCCTAGTAATTATCTTTCAGAATTCGCTGGACTCCAGGGAAGTGCTGGAAGATTAGAAAACAGCTAATGTTACGCCACTGTTTAAAAAGGATAGCAGACAGAAGGCAGGGAATTATAGGCCAGTTAGTTTAATGTCTGTAGTCAGAAAAATGCTTGAATCTGTCATCAAAGCAGAAATAACAAGGCACCTAGATACGAATTGTTTGATCAAGCAGACACAGCACAGATTCATTAAGGGGAAGTCATGCTTGACGAACTTATTGGTTTTCTATAAGAAAATGACTAGTGCGGTAGATAGAGGGGGAACCGGTGGATGTGGTGTTTTTCGATTTCCAAAAGGCGTTTGATAAGGTGCCTCACAAAAGATTGCTGCAGAAGTTAGGATGCAGGGAGTTGGGGGTAGGATATTAGACTGGGTAGAGGATTGGTTGTCTAATAGGAAGCAGAGAGTAGGTATTAATGGATGCTATTCTGGTTGGCAGCTGGTGACTAGAGGAGTGCCCCAGGGATCGGTACTGGGGCCTCAACTATTTACCATTTACATAGATGATCTGGAGGAAGGGGCTGAGCGCAGGGTGATGAAATTTGCTGATGACACGAAGATGAATGGAAAAGCAAATTGCGTGGAGGGTGTGGAAAGCCTGCAGAGGGATCTGGATAGGTTGAGTGAGTGGGCGAGGACCTGGCAGATGGAATATAATGTTAGCAAGTGTGAGGTTATCCACTTTGGTCGGAGTAACGGTAGGACAGATTACTATTTAAATGGCAAAAAGCTGCAGTATGCGACGGTGCAGAGGGACCTGGGGGTCCTTGTGCATGAATCACAAAAACACAGTCTGCAGGTGCAGCAGGTGATCAAGAAGGCAAATGCCATGTTGACCTTTATAGCTAGGGGGATAGAATATAAAAGTAGGGAGGTACTTTTGCAGCTGTACAGGGTACTGGTGAGGCCGCAGTTGGAGTACTGTGTGCAGTTTTGGTCGCTGCATTCGAGGAGGGATATATTGGCCTTGGAGGGGGTGCAGAGAAGGTTTACTAGGCTGATACTGGAGATGAGGGCATTGGATTATGAGGAGAGACTAAATAGGCTAGGTTTGTACTCTTTGGTGTTTAGAAGGCTGAGAGGGGATCTTATAGAGACGTATAAGATAATGAAGGGGATGGATAGGGTAGAGGTTGAGATACTCTTCCTGCTTAACAAAGATAGCAGGACTAGAGGGCACAGCCTCAAAATTGAGGGGCGGGGAGTGAGGTTGGTAGTGGTTCAGATCAGAGTTGGGGAGGAATTTCTTCACTCAAAGGTGGTGAATCTTTGGAATTCTCTGCCAGTTGAAGTGGTGGAGGCTTCCTCGCTGAATATAGTTAAGTCAAGAGTGGATAGGTTTTTGATTGACAGAGGAATTAAGGGTTACGGGGAGAAAGCGGAAAAGTGGTACTGAACCACTGCAGATCAGCCATGATCTTATTGAATGGTGGAGCAGGCTCGAGAGACTGGATGGCCTACTCCTGCTCCTATTTCTTATGTTCTTATAATTCAACATTTTAAGCAGTAAAATGACTTCAAATTCTCACGTGTATATTGTCTTGATTTAAGGTATTTTTACAATTTAATTTCTTTGGTGAATATTTGTGGGATCAAAAATGGAGTATGATTCTTTGCACTTGTGACAGTTGAGGCTTTTTTGAAGGGCAAAATTCCAAAGAAGTGATACTTTTGCTGGCCTTTTCAACTTGTCCCAACCTTGACCAATTCCTCTGGATTGGGCCACATCATCTGTGTATGATACATTCATGCTGGAGTTCCTTCTGCCAAGAGGGAATTGCCCCTACAACAAATGAAGGAATGAAGACTCGCTGTTCCACTGAACCCATCCTTTACTGTAATATCGGAATCAATAATCGTGATTCACAATGCTCCCTACCCACCAGCAATCTCCTAGCATAAAATAGGTATAACAGGAAAAAAAACAACCTATGTTAAGAAGGGAAAAATGATTTCTGGGGAACTTCCTTTCCGATTGCCTCCCAGAGGTGATCAAAATGAAGGAAATCTAAACAGTACTGCAAAGGGACCTGGAGAAGCCAAAATGACATAACGGACAAGAACTGAGAGAGTGTCCAAAGTCATCTCATTTAGGATTAACAGCCAACAAAGGCAGGAAACTTTCAATCCCAGTTATTTCAGCTAATTTCATAACTCAGGGGAATGTGAGTGAAAGCGGGTGCACTAATCCATGCACCATTCATTTCCTGTTTTACTTTTCAATTGAAAGCACTGGCTGAGCGCACTCCCTAATCCACTGAACCTTTTGACATTTCTCAACACCGGTCGCAGAAAAAAGTCCCAAGAAATCCAGAATAAATGGTTGCTTACACTATATGAGAGGAATGTTACAATCTATGGAGATCTATCTGCAGAACTGTTTAAACAGCTATAACAAATTCAAAACAGCTGTGAGAAAGAGAGAGATTTGATACAAATTGCTACAACTTGCCCATTTTTAAAGGCATGACTCCACTCTTTACGATGTGACAATGAATATTCTTAAACAAAGGGTGCTCATTGTCTCAAAATTCTGCAAAACACTGCACGATTCTCATAACTCTCAACTTGGTAGTTTCAAAGCAAGTGGAAATTCTACAAATACATTTACTCTACTCAGTGCTAAGAGAAGAAAATGAATTATAGCAGATAGAAGACAAAAGACTGAAAACAACAAATAAATCCACAGTAATGTGCAGGCGCCTATCTGTTTCAATGTGATTCCTACAGTACTATTTTAGTTTTTTGCATTATCATTTTTCCCCTCTTGTATTATTTACAATATTCCACTTTCCAGCATTTAAAACTTTACATCTGCTTTTAATGAAAACTGAGGTATATCTTTTAAAAGTTGGCTGTTATTGTGGGAAGCATGGAAACTGACATACACTATATCGTGTATGTTGCTTTTATCATTTTAGCTGTTACAATGGTAAGTTCATGTTTTGTTTAAACATGCAACCAGAAACAACAGGTGCTAATCAGCTTTACAACAAATGTAGAAAAATTAGGGTAAAAGATTCATATGCGTCATTCTTTTATTGTCATGAAACAGAGGTAGTTTTAAGTAATCTGTATTTGTGGGTGTTAGAAATAAGGTATAGCTTTAAATACATTTATTTTTATGTTTCTATTTAAGAAGCGGTTGAAACTTTAGTTAATTTCATGTTAAACAAATGTGCTTGAATGCCTGTGGGTTTTGGCTCTTTAAACTGTGCCTGTATTGTAGTTAAAGGGTTTACGGCATGAACATAAACAGGGTTAAAGAAAGACTAGACTGTCGCTTAG
This sequence comes from Sphyrna mokarran, assembly GCA_024679065.1. Classification (NCBI taxonomy): domain Eukaryota; kingdom Metazoa; phylum Chordata; class Chondrichthyes; order Carcharhiniformes; family Carcharhinidae; genus Sphyrna; species Sphyrna mokarran. Next base: position 80,217,025 of record JAGIQG010000002.1, read on the forward strand.
CAACCAAGAGCCCATACTGAAAAGTGTTGGCACTTTTGGTTAAGTTGGAATGAGGCATCAGAGAAGAAAGCAGCTCTGACAAAAATTGCCAGCAGAGGGGCAGCACAATGGAATAAGGGGCAGAAAGCAGTCCCAGAAGCTGAGGAAAGATAGTTCCAAGAACTAGGGAATGACCAAAGGATAAAGAACTGGAATTGAACCAGGTACTTTCACTGAAGATAAAGAAAGGAGCAGAGACATGGTACCAGTTAAAGATAGAGCTGTAAGGCACAGACTTGATCAAGTTGACTAGAAAGAAGCTAGACATCTTAAGTAATCCTAAGGTTAGTGACACCTTAATATGTGTCTTGAAACAGTGATATCGGCGGGACTGGGTACTGCAAGGATTGTGTGAAACTTGAAAGCACACTGCAATCCAGAGTGCTAAAAGGTGAATTTAAATGCTTGGATCTGGATCCGTAGTGAAGACATCTGAGAAAGATCCTTGTGTGGGAGAAAATTTCAAAATGTGCTCTTCAAGTGTGGTGATTAGAAATTCATGGCTGGAACTCAGGTTCCAGTGAGACCAATTGACTCACAGTATGATAAATAGTTGGAAAAAATTAATGCAAAATCCACAAAAGTTGTATTGGGTGTCATCTGCCAGAGAGTGTAGTACATCTGATTAGTTAGCCTATTGGTTTACATGGACTGTGTACTTACTGAGAACATCATACTACAAGACTGATTTTGTAACTTGTGTTATCCTTAAAAATCTATGAAGATATAGGCAGAAGAAGGAGTATTGTATTATAGCCAATATTTTCATGTTTAACAAACGTTTTTCCTTTTGTTAAAAGTGGACTGGCAGTTCTGTGACTCAGTACAGCCATGTTTCTAAACAAAAAATAAAAGTTATTATCTATCAAGCCAGAGTTCCATTCTGGCTGCCCAGTAGTAACATCAATAAGTCTCACAACACCAGGTTAAAGTCCAACAGGTTTAATTAGTGGCATAAGCTTTTGGAGTGTTGTCCCTTCTTCAAGTGAGTGAAGAATTGTGTTCACAAACAATATGTTTGTAAACACAACTCTTCACTCACCTGAAAAAGGAGCGACACTCTGAAAGCTTGTGCTACCAAATAAACCTGTTGGACTCTAACCTGATATTATAGACTTCTTATTGTGCTTACCCTACTCCTATGCCATCTCCACATCAATAATAACATCAGCAGGGATGTTAACATTATTTATATGTTTCCAGCAAAGTCATACAGTGACACTGAATTGAACATAAACCAAATCATTCCCCAAAAAGGAGGCAGTTTTCCCAAACTGCTTATCTTCTCCCTACAGAAGCTAGTCTCAGAAGAGAATGGATGTAGATCTGGGATCGGGACACTTATCCACCCTCTTTGAACTACAGAATGGTTAGAGTACTGAAGGTGGACATTTGACTCATTAGGCTGATGTACATAAAGTGCCAGATTCCCCACGATGCTTTCCTGAATAAACATTCAGGGAGGAGCCTATTGCGGGAAAGACCAGCGGCCCAACCACCATTTAACATCCAATTGGCCGTTAACAGGCTGAATATGCGATTTCTGTGCTTCTGGATCAGAAAATCCACCCCAGAGAGCTGCCTGCCAATCAGAAACTGGCAGCTGTCCAGCAGTTTGGACTTGTGGCACTGGATCATTTAAGTATGATTGGGGATCCTGCCAGGTACCAAACTGGTAGGACATGATGAGAGTGGTAGCTGACAAGATCCTAAATCATACTTAAATGATCCAGTGCCACAAATCCAAACTACTTCAGGTGAGTGAAGAGTTGTGTTCACAAACATATCTATATGTGTGTGTGTGTGTGTGTGTGTGTGTGTGTGTGTGTGTGTGTGTGTGTGTGTGCGTGTGTGTGTGCTGCCAGTCTCTGATTGGCTGGCAGCTGTCAAGGGTGGGACTTTCTGATCCAGAAGTACAGAAGTCCTGTCTTCAGCCTATTAATGACCAATTGGATGTGAGAGAGCTGGTCTTCCCTGCAGCAGGCTCCTCCGAATGTTTATTCTTGGGAGAGGTGGCGGGGGGGGGGGGAGCAGGATAATGCATTAAAATGGATAGTAATTGGGTGGATCACCTAAATCCACCTCTGCTGCTGGTGTAATTGTGGTGGAGAGTAGGAGTGGGCAGGTAGGTTACAGACAAGCCACTCGCTGGACATAATGAACTCCTCCCACCTTCAAATACACAAGCGGGAAGAGAATTAAATCAGCCCTATGTGTCTGAGCTGACCCAAGTCCTACTCTACCACCACATAACCTTTCAAATTTATTCTCTTCAGATGCTTATTCAATTCCTTTTCCTAATTGTGTCTTCCTTCATCACACATCAAATTTCCTGTCAACATTCTGTTCTCTAGCCACAGTTTCTCCAATCTATCCATGAAACTAAAGTCCTGTATCACTGAACAATTTTAGAAGATCTTTTCTGCACCCTCTCTAAAGTCTTCACATCCTTCTGACGGTGCAGTGTCCAGAACCATGCATAGTACTCTAGCCCAAGCCAAACTGGTGTCAATATGGATTAAGTATAGTTCTGGGAATCCAATCGAGAAGAACAAAAATATTTTTCCAATAAAGGTTCTTTTTTGGTAATATCTAAAGTCCAGCTAGTAATTAACTTCAGGATTAAATTGTCCATTTCATTTAAAAAAAAACAAAGGAATAAACCAATGTTTGAATTTCTGATTTTATCTGAGGTAAGAGGTCAACAAAATCTGGAGGGACAGACAGAAATCCACGTTGAATCAACTTGGTGATCTGAGGCTCAGGCCATTTTATCATCAAGGCATCATTACCATATTTCTGTCATTGGATGTACTGTGGGAGCTAGTAGGGGAGATCAGGGACAATATGGCAGAAGACTGCCACCAGGGACTCGTGTAACAGGTATCATACAATCAAGTGTGTATGTTCGCTGTTGGATAGTGGCATGAGTGCACAGACATGATCATATTTGAAGGGGCAAACCTCCGGAGTAGGAGAGCCCAAGGATTTCTTTGTTGGGCTCAGGGGAAAACTCCTATACCTCCCAGACAAAAATATCACTCACTTATCTTTGTGACCCTCTTCTGGGCATTCTCCTGGCTTGGATGAGAGCCTCTAAGCTGACCTGGATGTTCAAATGACAGGGGTACACATGTAGTGTGGCAAGGTAGACAATATTTTAACCCCCATATTTCCCTTAAAAAGTCACTTCAGGAAAAGTATTTCGGAAGGATGGGATCACCAAATGTTTGTACTTCTAACATTTATATTAAATAATCTTGGCTCCTCAAATGACAGAATATTTTGAAGTAAAAATTTTGCCACCTTAGGTTTGTACCATAAACTTTACATTTTGACAATTTTACATCCTGACAGGGACAGATATGTTAATATATACTGATAAAGCCATTAGCAGCCTCAAGTGTGGGAATAGATCTGGATCTCTCACCTCAATGCAGACAAGTTGCATTATAGGGAGCCTGAGGCACTGATGTTTGGGTTACCTGGACTCTGGTGCTTCAATCCTTTGTGTTTCCTTCTGGAAAGGAGTCTCTTTCTCTTATCTTTTTGCAGGCCAGACAAAGACAGAGAGGATGGATCATATTTGTTTACAAGTGAATTGCTTGGGGATACAGACACATTTTTCTTTTTCACTTTACTGGCTAATCCGTTCATTAGAGTTTTGAAAGAATTCTGAAGGTATAAAACTGCCTATGTTAGTGAAGGAGACGTAAGCCTCTTTTACTGTTATGTTAGAGCAGTGTTGAGTGACATGATTGCAACTTCTACCATCTCTTCTGGTTTCTGCTTACCTACATTTTACAGAAAAACTAAGCATTAAGAACACACAAACTCCTTCACTATTCTTGTAATCTATAGGATGATAATTTTCATTTTAAGATCAGCATTCAGATATTTTGGGTTGGATTTTTAAAGTGGGATTGGGAACCTGATAATTTCTTGATTCTGACCCCCATCACACAACACTTCTTTGAAAAATAAATGCCTTACTGGATTGGAGGCAAGTTTAGACCATAAGTCATAGGAGCAGAAGGAAGCCATTTGATCCACTGAATCTGCTCACGAATGATCTGATATGATAACTTGCAATTCCACTTTCCCTTTTATTGCCATAATCTTAGATTCCACTACGAATTAAAATTCTGACTATCTCAGCCTTAAACATACTTAACATCCAGTCTCTACAGCTCTGAGAGGTAAAGAATTCCACACATCTGCCATTCTCTGATGGAGAAATTCCTCCTTATCTCAATCTTAAATGAGCAACAACGTGCTCTGAAATTTTGCCTTCTGGTCCTAGACTCTCCCAAGGAGAGCCAACCTCTCAGTATCTATGTTGACAAACCCCTGATAATCCTATACATCTCAATGAAGTTGGTGAACTTCTAAATTCCAATGAACACAGACCCAACCTACTTAATCTCTCCTCATAACAAAATCCCCAATTGGTGGCAGTAGACATTATCCAGGAGGCTAGAGATGCCTGCAGAGTGTGAATGACAAAGGCAGACAACAGACCACCTTACTGAAGACAGCAGTAGCTCCTCAAAAGGCTAGCAGCATAAATGCTCGCAAAAGCAGCCATATGGCCAAATAAGAGGCCGTGCACTTGGTCAACACAAGATCCCCTATATTCTTATATTTCTCACTGCCTTTAAAAAAGAAAGTTGACTTCTCTCCAATTTGAACATGACATTTGAGGTGCAAATTGCAAACTCAACACTTCCCATCCCCTGGAAATCATTTCAAACTTCTGATCCTCTCTATGTGATCAATTACATGGAAAAATATATCGTAGATTGAAAGGGAAAACTGTCGTGCATAGAAGAAATCACATTCATTGCTTTTAGCTAAAATATGTCCAGCATCCCGAAAGCAAACATTTCTTTGGTCCTTGGGTCACTCTGTTGCAATGTTATTTCATCTGTTGGATAATGACATACAGTCACACATATTGGGAAAAAAAAACAGCCAGTAATGAGTATCAAAGAGCATTGTACGCAATCCAGCAAAGATTTGTGATAATAGGGTTGCACAAGTATATTGGACATATGAATCAGTTATATATTTGGCGCTATGTCAATGATTCAATGGTTTTTATCAAAAATTCAGAAGAAATTGGCAGCAGATGGATTTCAACTTTTTTGAATTGAGTTGAAAAAAATTGAAACAAAGCTTTTTAAGTCACAAATGTTTACACTTATTCTGTTCCAATTCATTTTAAGTTGTATATTTAATAGCTTTAATAAAGGATTTGTAATTAATGAATAGTGATAGGAAAATAACATAGTCGATGCTTATGATGAAATAGACTACTATCAAAAGCTGAAGGACCAGTACAAAAATACAGCTTTTTCAGATAAATAATTTAAATGGAATCCTTTTTCTTAGGTATACATATACAGCAGGAAAAAGCAGGCTAATACCAGTTTCTATATGAAATGGTCTCATCTACACATGGGGCACTACAAAATATCCAAATAATATCTGATGAAACCAAATTAATTTAGGCAAAGCCATCTAAATCACAAGAAGTTAAGTCTGGCTGCTGGAACTAAAATCCTCAATTATTTTATTCCAAGTTGCTATCTATCACTTAGAAAGACAAATTTGAATAGAAATTGCTTCTGGAGACAACTTTGCCTACTAGCTGTGTATAGAAGGAGTTGAACGAAGAGATTGTTGTGTCTTGCAGAATAATTCATCCATGACAGAATACAAATTCATTAAACCTATCTTTTACTGCTTGATTTTTAGATCAGCATGTGAACCATTGATATCACTATGCCTGACACATTGCAGATACCTAAGGAATTCACTTGATAGTGATAGTAAATGGAGTTTTCTTAATGCTGCAAATGTCAACATTGTTAAGTCACAATGCCAGTTAAGTGCCAAGAATTCCATGGCTACCTTGAAATTGTGCATGATTTTAAGGAATTCGGTAGAATCTTGCTCTATCAAAATAAATCAAAAAGAACCTTTCTACTGAGCCACTTGGAGCACTAACGTTTGTTTTATTGGTTTATTGCTTTTTTAATGTTTTGGAGAGCTTTTTCTTATACATATTCTGATTAATTAATTTTACTTAGCATTTACAAATTCACAAGAATTTAATGACAGTAAGCCTGATGCAGGGAGGAATGGGGATGCTTGACAGCATCCATGTGAACTAAGCAAGAGCCTTCCAAAGGTTAAGTTGAACTTACAGTGCATGTAAAATAAGATCCCATTGAATGGTAACATGATAAAACAAATTACAAACAAATGAAGGGGAACTCAGGAAAGCAAACATCTCCAACATGCTTTGATAACGCAACGTTTATTGACTAACTAATGTACTTGCAGTTGTTATAGAACTTCCTCATGATCCAGTACAAAGAACTAAAGAGCAGTAATATATCTCCAAACTTACTCCTTATCGCTAAGATGACATATGAAAGCAGAATGAGACTAGGATCTGGACACATACATCCTAAACTCTCACGAGGGGAAAACACTCAGCAGAATAAAGATTTTCGCAACACTATTTAACTCAACGTTATTATAATTATGAGCTCTTCCTGGAAAATTTTTCCTGTCAGTTGATGTTCTGTAACTAGAAAGCTGAAAAAAGAAATCTTTTCTTTCAGAGTTTCCATCTGAATCCAATCAAATAACTTGCTCTGAAAATTCTGCTCACATTTTTGACAGCTGTTACAAAGTCTATTGCAGCTATTGAGATAATCCACAATATTCTAAAACAATCACCACCATTCTAAACAAAACATTGCCTACAACATTCTAAATAAATCAATTCACCCTATCTCCAGATTTAACAGATACTTTAAAAATTCTAAGATCCAGATTCACATATTCATCAAAAGCTAATCACTTCTCACTTGGGCCATACCCTACCTGTGTAACAAGTTTCACTGAAACACTTTTATGATCATCGTATACAAACAAATAGACAAACAGAAGTGAAATATTACCTTCATTCACCTTCTGTGGTGGAAGTAATAAAACAGGATATAAAGCCTAGAAGCAGGCAGTTGAGGCCGGACTAGTTCATTCTAATGCTTATACTCTAGGTGAGTTTTCACCCATTCCATTTACCTCATCTCAGCTGCTGAACATGTCTTTCTGTTTGCTTCTCTCGCATGTATGCATCAAGTTTCCTTTTGAAAGCGTTTAAGCTATCTGTCTCAATCACTTTGTGTGGCAGTGAGTTCCATGTTCTAACCACTCTTTGAGTAAATAAATTTATCCTGATTTCTCTATTGGGTTTATTAGTAACTATTATCCTGTATTTATGGTCCTTAGTTTAGAATTCTTGGACAAGTTCTCTGCATCCACTTTGCCCAAACCGTTTTGTAACTTTAAAAAGCACTTCAGGTGTTTTTTAAGGTTCTTTCCTAAACAAAAGACACACCATCTGGAATGTTACCACTGTTCATGCCTGCAAGATTTTCCTATTTGGCTGGGCACCAAATTCTCAGACCTATTTGCAGCAGGAGTATGACAAGAATAGCTGGTAAGATCAAGCCCAAACTTGTTCAAATCTATTTTAATAGCCATTATCTCTCAATTCTAGTACCATCCTTTTAAATCTTTTTTGTACTTTCTTCGGTGCTTTTATGTCATTTTTACAGCATGGGGACTGGAATTGTGCTCAATACTTTTACATGTAGCCTGACCAGAGTCGCATAAAAGTTTAACATAATTTCACTACTTTTGAATTCTATATCATGGGAGTAATTGTGAGAGCTTTGTTAGCATATCAACTATTTTGCTGAACTATGATGTTGTTTTAAATAATTTTTGCACCCATATCCTTAGATACTTTCATTTTTCCATGCCATTCAGTTTCTTGTTTTCTGGCACATTTGCCTCTTTTTTTATTTCAAAAATATACTTTATTCATAAATATTCTAAAATAAATGACATTTCCAATAATTACAAACAATGCAAAAAACAGTCATATTTACAATACTTTATGGTGCTCTGTTCCAAGACGTTTCATTCATTACAATTCAGCTCTTCAACAAACCATATACATTTGTTACTGTGTACTGTTTTTACAGATTAGCACACAGCTATGCAGTCATATTTATTTATGTTAAACTTAACTTTTCACTTAACTGCTTAATTTGCAAATTTCCTAATGTCTTCTTGCATAATGATGCGTACCTCTTCAATGTTACCCTAACCCCTAGCTTGATTTTATCTGAAAATTTTGATACTGATTTACTTGCTTTAAATCATTAAAATCATGATTAACAATGGCCTCAGCACTGATTCTTTTGGACATAGTTTTTCTATCTTTTTCAATATGAATATCTACCTTCGATTTTCAACCATGTTTTAACCAACATAATCTTCATATCACTATTTGTCTATTGATTTTGCATTCCCTAAGCTAATGTGCTTTATTGCATGCCTTTTGAAAATGTAATATCTGCAACATCCTTGTCTACTCTTTCCATTACCTCTTTAGGAAATGCTGTCGATTTTGTTAAGCAAGTCTTAGCCTTTTGCAATCCATGCTATTTTTTACTGTATGTTCTGTCTCTAGATGCTTATCTATCATATCTTTTATTATAGATTACAATACTCTTCCTATCTAGGAACTATAACATTACACTAAGAAAATAAACTGGTTGCAGTTTTGTAGGGAGAATCTAGACATTCACTCGCAGAAGGAACATATGAATAATGCTGGGAGGAATGACATCAAGGTACCTGAGACTTTAGACTCAGCATGTGAATATTGGAACTAATATCAAATGGAGAGAATTATAAGGCTAATTAAGCAGAAAAACAAGTGGAGTTTTTTTTAGATTCAAAACCCCAGCAATCAATTCTTGATTTGCCAGTCTTCCTGGCTGAGCATCAGCTTTGGCTTTCATCCTCCTCCACCAAACTGCATGCTGACCTGTCTGGTCTGTGGCTGAATGGATTGGATGAACTGTTATGGCCCTCAAATCCTTGTACGATCCCACATATCCAAAAAATTCTGCATGAGCCACTTCAATGGGATAAACAGATGACCATAGCAATATCTTTCACATTCCCAAATCCTTTTTTTTTATTTGGATTGCCAGCAGGCAATGGATATTGTGAAAAGAATTTGCAATTTAATGCAAGAAATAAAAAAAACTAAAATCTGGTTGATTTGGCACAATAGTCTTGTCTTAGTTTTTGGTTATGTGAGCAAACCCATTGATATTTTTGCATTATTTCTTAGAAATAACGTGAGCAAAATCTCTGCAAAACAGATGTGAGTTGCAGCAGCCAAGTCTTGATGATATTGTGATATTCATTAATTTGCTCTAACAACAGAAACATCAAACAAACAAATAAGGAGTAGGACCTGCACTTGTGTCATTCTCAGGAAATGCTGATCCATAAGGGACTATAAATTGTTGTCTAGCAACCTTATGTTGATGAAGGAAAACACTGATTTAATAGCTTCAGCTGGCATGCTTGGATGCAATTACTTGCAGGTTTTTGCTTCCTTCAAAAAAATTGTTTGGATATTGAAGCCGTGAGACTTTGTGTCTGCAGATTCTCAGTCAGGTGTTGCGTGTGAAATGGAAAGCCAACATTCAATCAATACTATATTGCAAATCGTTGAAAGGGTGTGGAGGGAATACAAGTGAGTTTGGGAATAGATGGATCAAGTATGACAAGCAACATAACTGAAAACATAAAAATAGTTACATTTTCCACACAAATAGTTTTCAGAACAAATAGGATTTTAGGTTACCATGAAACAATTCTCCAGCAAAGAATGATCTGTCAAGGTGCATAAATTAAGGTAAATAATACAATCATCTGATTTGAACAGAATTTGAGTCTATAGATGTGCGTTCAGCTCATGATTGATGGGTACTTTATGTGCCAAATTAAGTTTTGTGTGACCAATGGATTCGGAAGTTTTAAGAATTACAATTTTTAAAAATCTAACCAAATAAAGATTCATTTGCAACCTTTGCCCTGTAGTTACGTAGAACTTTTAAGATAATAAAACATCCCAAGCTATTTCACAGGGGCAGAAAATACAAATTATAATCCAAGAGCTCCTTATACAGATTCAGTTGGCAATAATGAGGTTGATTTTAAGGAGGGTTTTAAAGGAGGAACGAAGATTTAGGGTGGGAATTCCAGAATTAATAGGCAGCTAAAGACAGGACCACTTATGATGGAGCAATTACAGTTGGCTACACTCAACATTCGAGGAATACAGATATTTTGGAGGTTTGTGGAACTGGAGATTAGTGAAATAGAAGCAGGGGAGTTCATAAAGAGATCTGAAATCAAGGATGAGGACTTTAAAATCAAAGCATGCTTAACTAGGAGGCAGTACAGTTCAACAGATTCAAGGGTAATGGATGAACAAAATTTGGTGCAAGACAAAGCACAAGTAGCAGAGTACTGCATGACCACAAGTTTACAGAGGGTAGAAACGGGAAGCCAGCCAGGACTGAGTTAGAATTGTCAAATCTAGAGGTAAGTTAGTTCATGTGGGGGTAGCTACAGTTGAAGACTTAAAAATAAATAGATGTTGCATATAGTTATATTATGGAAATATGATCCAAAACAATGTAAATGCAGTCGCGTGTTTGATACCATATGGTTTAGAATCTATGCTGGCAACAAGTTTGTGCATCAGTGTTCAAAATCAAATAAATGCCTTGGGGGCACAGGGAGAGATTTAAGCTTATCCATCCATTGGAAATCCTATCCACCCTCAAACCACTCACCAATTAGAACCTTTTGACATAAGCATCAAAGATGGGGGTTAAACTATACATCTAAAGTATTTAAATATACAAATTGAGAACCAATTATGTAGTCATCCCCAAAAGATAGTTTTAACTCTAGGCTGAATGTGGAATTTGTAGTGACATTCTCATGAAGTTGAAGAGAGTTGCGGCTTTCCATAATAAACATAGAGGCTGAAACAAACATTTTTTTTGTTTTCCTTTGTGATGCCAGGAGTAGATATCAGAGACAGAAATTGCTTCTATCTGTTCTCTATCTGTCCTGGCAGGAAGTTGACACAGACAGCATCTTTTAACAAGCTCTGGAGATTAAATGAGCCCAATTTCTGGAGCAGTCAGCTGTTGCCCAAAACCTATACAAAGTTAAAATGGGAGCCATGAAATGTTTTCGGTGTTGCAGTGTTAAGAACTCTAATTACTCTCAAATATATTGATATCAATTGAATAAAAGCTAATACTTTTCCTGTAATCAATATCAATGTGTCCAGTTAATGGAATATTTTTGTCCCAGGGCCCAATTTGATTCCTGTCTAAGTGCATGTAAAATTGTTCATTTAAATCTGATTGCTGAGAAGCTGAGTCTTTCTTTAAATCTCTCTGGACCACTGTTCAGAAGTATCTTTCCCAAAACTGATACTCAAATGATAGTATCAAACTTCTATTATCTCAGTTTTTCTGCAAATGCACACAGTAATCAATATAGAGTGAAAAAATGGTATGTAATCCGTTACTAAAGCCAGTCATCACATTCCAGAAAACACAATCTAGGTAGGAATAATATTGCAATGTTACTTTTAAATCAAGTTTCATTCACCAGAGTTTACAAATTCCACCTGCAGCGTGACCAATCTCTTCACCAAATAAAAGCAGCTTGTTAAATCTTTCCTGCGAACAGTCCTACTTTGTTGTTTCAAGATAGCTTATTCATTTTGAAAACAGGTGTTGGTTAGTGTAGGGTTACTAGAGGGTTGGCAGTGGAGTGAGGGCTTGGGAGTACCATGGATGGAGTGGTTAGTAAAAGTATAATGTAGTTGTACTGGCCGACCCATGAATAGGGAACAGGTTGGAAGTTATGCCTTTTCTACCTCTTATCCATGGTGGAGAAATAACAGCAGAAAAATGTATGTTTGAAGATCAGTTAACAAGATCTGCTGGTCAAGGTAACAATGCATTTGAGTCATTTTACATTGGATCTTGATCTGATTGGATGAAAGGGCTGACCAAATGAAAGTACTGCTTCACAACTAATGCTTATTTAATCTGACTCAAAAGAAATAACTACTATTACTACTAAGGTACACCTTGAGGTTCATCCACAAGTGTTTTTTTCTGTGCATTTCTCTCCCCGTCTGTGATGGACATGCCTCATTTCCTGAGGTTCTCCTTCAAGGAGTCCTTGAACTTTAATCTTGGCTTACTATGCAGGCAGAGTTCAAGTTTAAGTTATGAATATATGATACATTTATAGAAAAATCCACATTAAATAACAGGGACAGTGCAGTATGGCTGAATAATTCTTTGTAATACTGAAGTGTGAAACAGTCTATTGCATGTGAGATTGGGGAAGCATACTAGGGCATGGGTGAGTTAATAGTAAACAGTTCATTCAATGTGTCCCTTACTATTTATCCTCCAAGTCACAATAGGTAAATCTTAGTCTGTGAAAATAAATTTGGCTTGGGGTACATTCAGAGTGATCAAAGAAGTCAGGGCAGGACTCTTGCGCCTGGGTCTGGAGGAAGTGTGGGCTGGGAACCCCTTTGCCAATGGCAGGATTTAAAGTGATTTTGGAGGATGCGGCCAATTAAGTTGACACTCCAGAAGACTCATTCAATTAAAGATAGTGAACAGGTTGCTGAGAGTATAGGGTCAAAAGGAGCCCATCCAGCAGTACCATATCAGCTAGCCCTACTATAAAGATGAACATTACTGAAGTATACAGGGCATTAATGAAGACTTCACCCTCTGTCACTTATCATAGAAGGGCCATAAGAGAGCTAAAGGAGTTAGAGTCATGGAGATGAGGGGGTAGTCCCCCTCTGTAGTAATGGACATTGCCTAGGATGTAGTTGATTTTTCAAGCACATTTTCCACATTGAAAGGAGCCTCCTCTATTGCCTATCCAGCCTACCGCTGCAATGCTCTCTTACTCCTCATAGAGAGGATTGACCCCTCCTCCGTATTTCCCATGTCTCCTCTTCAGAACTGCAAACTGTTTTCAAAGAGTTGACAATTAGCTTTTTTGCATGCTCAATTACAAAACCACCATTTCTTTTTAGATATTTTGCCTTTTATGGGTAATTTCACATAGATCAGCCAATTTTCAGGTCAAAAAAAGGCAGATTTTGGACTACTTGCATGATACACAGTAACAATTATCCTATCAGGGCAGTTTGAATATGGTCTCTTTCTGCATCAGGCTAGAAGGATAAACAAATAGCTTTTATCTTATTTGCAAGATTGCTGATAAGGCCAGTCTTACAGCAAGTGGAGCAAAATAAACCCCAACATGACTGAAGAAGATAGACTTGTGGATTACTGGATTTCGCAACTGAAACATTGTGTGTTAGATTGCTCCTCTCAAAGTGAATTAGAGTGGGATAGAGGGTATTGAAGTATGTAAGAAAATCTTTACACGTGGCTGCAGATTCAAAGAATAGATCATACATGTACTGCAAATATGCAAGCAGTAGAATGTTAGGGCTTATTCCATCATAAACAGGTTTCTTGTGGAAACCAATGAAATTGTTAGTGAGCACTGGACCTAGAAGAGACCCTATGGCTTCACTGTCTATTTTGCATACAAGGTGTGATTAAAACTGAATTGGGCTGCTCTTTTCCCACAACCTCGGAAGTGTTCCCTTGTTAAATTCCAAATAGCAAATTCTTTTCTTAAATTTATTATTGAATCTTCTTCCACCACACTTTTGAGCAGAACAATTCATTGGATGTTTTGAAAAACATCTTCTCCCAGAAACTGTACAGAAGACCCAGCTGGTCAGTCAATAAATTGAAGGAAAAGACAGAATAATGTTTTGCTCTGCAACGTTTATATGATCTTGCTTTTGATGCACAAATGTCCATAAATCTAACCTATTTGCACTGTTTTCAAATTAATAACAGAGTTGACTCATAGAATCATAGAATCTCTATAGTGCAGAAGGAAGCCTTTCGGACCTTTGAGTCTGCAGTACCTAAGACCTATTTCAACAACCCTGCATATCTACTCTGCTAATCGCCCTAACACAAAGATCAATTTAGCATGGCACATCTTTGGACTATGGGAGGAAGCTGGAGCACCTGGAGGAAACCCATGCAGACACAGGTAGAATGTGCAAATTGTACACAAACAGTGATCCAAGCCAGAAATTGGACTCAGGTCACTGGCACTGTGAGGCAGCAGTGCTAACTATTGTGGCACCCTAAATTAAGTCCATTATTCTACAATACAGAGCAGCACTCAAACATTTCACTCTTGCTCATAGTGAATGATAAAGACTCATGTCTTTCAAATTCAACAAGAAGATTGTAAAACAGGTAAATTTTGCTTTTCTGTATCTGACATAATTAATTTAAAGAAATGCAATCTCTTTTCCCAGTACTTTGTGAAAAAAAAATAAATTACATTAACCTCAGTTATTCTTTCAGCTCAATTTCTTAAAGCACTCAATATCCATGAAGTATACATTACACTGACAGATTAAAAAGATTATGGGCGGAATTCTCTAACAAAAGTTTGAACATTCTGAATTGACATGAAAACTGGAGTAATTCATGCTGGTTTTTTGAGTGGGGGTTCAGAGAGAAATCTCCCATACTCTGTCACTGCAGAGGCCAGCAGTGTGAATATCATTAAATTTCAGGGAGTGGAGCCTATCCCTACTGGACAGGCTGAAATCAGTGCACTGAGTGGGCCACTGCTCATGCACTGATCGCGGCACTCACAAATTAGCACATGCACAGTGGCCCACACTGCTGGCCTCCTGATTGCTGGCCAGCTCAGACGCTGGCCAGTCTTGTGATCCAACGCTCAGCCCCTCACGGCCCAATTGCTGGATCCCCAGCCATTCCTGGGCCAGTCTCTCCATCCCTTCTCCCCCCCACATGCAAACCCAGCCTGATTGCTAACCTCTCTCCTTCCCCCATTAATCTTGACTGCAGAGTGGCAGCAGGAGTCCCCACTCCCACCAATTGCCCCCTTGATCTCTCCCCATCAAGCACCACTTCCTTGGCACTGCCCCATGCCACTGGGCACTGGCACTTTGTTCCTTGAGCAGTGTCATGGGGCCCGATTGCCCTTTTCATTCCAGTGGGGTCAAACAGCTACCTGTCTGAAAGTGAGGAGTTAGTGTAATCTCACTGGAGTGAAACACTCTGGTGGTGTGGGAGACACTAGCAGACCTGGAGACTTCAGTCTGGGACCTGCTAATGATATTCAAATAATATTAAAAAAACATTTAAATGGTCTGCGCATCTCTCCGCTGATCTTCAGCGTGGAACAAACACTGCCAGAAATCCAGTGCTGGTAGATGCAAGTGGGGAGCGAACACTTGTGCACACCCTGAGAATTGGCTGCTTGGGATTCTCCACGCCTGCTGTGCTTAAAACTTAACACACTGGAATGGGAGAATTGCGGTCTTTATATTTAGGAAACATGTACTATAAATACATTGGCTAAAATTTTCCAACCCTTTTCACCAGTGGGATATTCAAGTCCTGTCACTGACACACCATGGGGCCGGTGGGGGGGTTGCGGTCTGCAGCACAGAACATCCGCCCAATTGTTGACTAATGTTGAATCGTTCAAAGAAGTCAAGTGGAGGCAAGTTGAATATTCAAATTATTCAACTTCATTGGGCAAGTTGAAGATTTATAATGTGATTTATAGCTGTTGGGTAAACTCATAACATGTTGAGTGAAGCTGTCATAATTAAACAAACGGAAACTTACCACAAATGACAGGAAGCTAAGAAGCAAAGAATGATCTCTTTTGGTTTGAGCTATTGTGCCAACTATAAATATCAGACTTCTCAGTAGAATTGACTGTGTCTAAGTAGTTTAAAGCTTGCAACATCTAATTCCGTAATGAATGCAATATGACTGTAGCACTAAAACAGAACCTTTTAACTTATTCAGAACAGTTATAGTTATTTAAAATTATACGAATCGGACACATTGGGTTGGATTTTCTGGTTCCCTGTGGCATCTTTTCCCATGACAGAGGTAGCTTGCCACTGAGATCTTCCAGTCCTGCTGAGATATCTGCCTGCCCTGCCACCAGGGGGCCTGCTTAATTTGTTTGCCGTCGACAGGACTGGAAGATTCTGCTCTTGGGAAGGGCCAGAAAATCCCACTCATATTTGAAGATTAAATCTGCAAACAGTGATAAGAATGTTTAAAATTTTAAGAAATCAAATTAATATGTATATAGATTAATTCAATTCAAAGGAATATGTGTTCTCATAAATATGCTAAATAAATGTGCTGAATCCTCAGTAAACTAGGAATAGGAACATAGAATGAAAAAAGGCTAATCATACCATGTCATTGTGCACACAATTTGTTAAATCAAATCACATTTATGGCTTTCAAGGAACAGCTGCGGACAAGGGAGAGGAGGGTACGGAAAGTGGATCAGAGGAGAAATTGGTTCCTAGTGTCTTATGTAACTAAAAAAGAGCCCTCAGAAAAACATCAAAGCATAAGCCATGCAAGTTCTGCTCAGGTCACCAAGCATTTGTTATGACCAAACAAGTGGATAGATTTTGAAATTTAACTTTTCTTAATATGAAACCCTGGATAACAAGAGTGCTCCTTCTAGCTCCAAAACATGTCAGCAAGTCTATGCTAGCCTATAGAAGACAGAGGGTGGTGGTTGATGGGAGATATTCATCGTGGAGTTCGGTTACTAGTGGTGTACCTCAGGGATCTGTTTTGGGGCCCCTGCTGTTTGTAATTTTTATAAATGATCTGGATGAGGGTATTGAAGGATGGATTAGTAAATTTGCGGATGACACCAAAGTCGGAGGAGTGGTAGATAGTGAAGAGGGGTGTTATAGTTTGCAGAGAGACTTGGACAAGTTGCAGAGCTGGGCCGAGAGGTGGCAAATGGAGTTTAATGTGGAAAAGTGTGAGGTAATGCACTTTGGCAGGAATAATAAATGTGTAGAGTATAGGGCTAATGGTAGGATTCTTAATAGTGTTGATGAACAGAGGGATCTTGGTGTATATGTGCATAGATCCCTGAAAGTAGGCAGTCAAGTCGATAAGGTTGTTAAGAAGGCATATGGAGTCTTAGCTTTTATTGGTAGGGGGATTGAATTTCGGAGCCGCAACGTCATGTTGCAACTGTACAAAACTCTAGTGCGGCCGCACTTGGAGTATTGTGTGCAGTTCTGGTCCCCACATTATAAGAAAGATGTGGAGGCATTGGAGAGGGTACAGAGGACGTTTACCAGGATGTTGCCTGGTATGGAGGGCAGGTCTTATGAAGAGAGGCTGAGGGATTTGAGGTTGTTTTCGTTAGAAAGGAGGCGGCTAAGAGGGGACCTAATCGAAACATATAAGATGATTAGAGGTTTAGATAGGGTGGACAGTGATAGCCTTTTTCCTAGGATGGAGAAAGCTAGCACGAGGGGACATAGCTTTAAATTAAGGGATGGTGGTTTTAGGACAGATGTCAGAGGTAGGTTCTTTACCCAGAGGGTGGTAAGGGTATGGAATGCCTTGCCTGCGTCAGTTGTAGATGCGCCAAGTTTGGTGGCATTTAAGAGGTTAGTAGATAAGTTTATGGATGAAAAGGGAATGGTTTAGGTTAGAGGGTCACTGCTTGTTCCTAATTGGTCGGCGCAACATCGAGGGCCGAAGGGCCTGTTCTGTGCTGTAATGTTCTATGTTCTATGTACAATCACTTTCCAGGATTGATTTCAAGGCCAGTAGCACTGAGGTAGCTGATTCTGTAGTGTCTTTGTCAGCTCTCTAAAAACCATTGTTTTGTAAAGGATTTTATATGGGCAGCTCGGAATTTGTTTGATTTACTATTGCTCTCATAGAATGCATCTTGACTAGACCCAAACTGCCTCCTCTGTAAAGGCAGCTCGATGACTACCTTTGTCAGCCAGCTCTTCACCCATCAGTTTCTCTACTGCTGATGTCACTTTATTGGCTAGGGAGGTTAATTAAAATGTTTTACTTATCTTTTTATGGTTTTAAAACCATAGATTTTAATTTACAGCAAAATTCAGAATTGTTAAATGTTACTATCCCTTATTATTTTGTGACAACTCTATCCTCTAGATTCAATTAACTGATTGATTGTAATCATATAAAATTGGCTTCTGTGTTTAATATCTGTACTAGTTAAGCAAATGTTCAATTTATCCTTTATAATTATTTAATTTATATTATATTTCAAAGTTTATCTCACAACCTACCCCACAAGACTTTATTACAAAGGGAATGGAACAGGAAATCAATTAAGTTTGAGCGCAACTGTGCAGAGCCATTTGTGCAATCACAGCTGGAGTTCTAATTAGAAGCAGTTCAGAGAAGGACTCAGGAAGGTACCTAGGATGACGTGCTTATCCTGTAAAGGAAGGTTGGACAGTTTGGGCCTGTACCCATTGGCATTTGGAAGAATGAAAAGGCAATCTTATCGAAACACAAAAGATCCTGAGCAGTCTTGACAAAGTAGGTGCTGAAAAGATGTTTTCCTTCATGGGAACGATTAGATCGAGGGAACACAATAAAAATAAGGGTTCTCCCATTCAAAATGGAAGCCAGGAAAATTTTTTTCCCTCAGAGATTCATTGGTTCATGGATTTCTCTTCCGTGGAGAACAGTAGAGGCAGAGTCACTGAATATTTTTAAGGTTGAATTAGATTCTTGATTGACAAAGAAACTAAAGGGAATAGTGGACCTGAAACCACAATCAGATCAGCCAAAAATCTAACTAGGGATAGAGTAAGGCGTCTTAAAGATCAACAAGGTCATTTATGTGTGGATCCATAAGGAATGGGTGAGATCTTAAATGAATATAAATGAGAAATGAATACTTCTTATCAGTACTTACTGTTGAGAAAAGCATGGAATTTGGGGAAATAAATATTGATGTCTTGAGGAGTGTACATATTACAGAGAAAGAGGTGGGAAATCTTAAAGCACATCAAGGCAGATAAATCTCCAGAACCTGATGAAGTGTACCCCAGGACATTGTGGGAGGCTAGGGAGGAAATTGCAGGTCCCTTGGCCGAGATATTTGAATCATCGATAGTCACAGATGAGGTGCTTGAAGATTGGACAGTGGCAAATTTTGTGCCTTTGTTTAAAAAGTGCTGCAGGGAAAAGCTTGGAAATTATAGGCCTCTGAGCCACACATCAATGTAGATAAGTTGCTGGAAGCTATTTTGAGGATTAGGACCTACAGGACAGTTTGATTAGGGACAGTCAGCATGGCTTTGTGAGTGGAAAGTCATGTATCACAAATCTGATTGAGTTTTTTGAAGGGGTAACCAAAAAGGTAGATGAAGGCAATGCAGTTAATGTTGTCTACATGGAATTTAGCAAGGCCTTTGACAAGGTACCGCATGGTAGGTTGTTGCACAAGGTTAAATCTCACAAGATCCATGGTGAGATAGCCAAATAGATACAAAATTGGCTTCTTGACAGAAGCTAATTATTTTTCAAAATGGAGGCCTATGATAAGCAGTGTGCCTCAGGGATCAGTGCTGGATCCACTGTTATTTATCATTTATATTAATGATTTGGATGAGAATATAGGAGGCATGGTTGGTAAGTTTGCAGATGACACCAAGATTGGTGGCATAGTGGACAGTGAAGAAAGTTATCTCTGTTTGCAACGGGGTCTTGATCAATTGGGCTAGTGAGCTGACTAATGGCAGATGGAGTTTAATTGAGATAAATGCAAGATGATTGCATTTTAGTAGATTGAACCAGGGCAGGACTTACTTAGTTAATGGTAGGGCACTGGGGAGAGTTACAGAACAAAGAGATCTAGGGGTACATGTTCATAGCTCTTGAAAGTGGAGTCAAAGCTGAACAGAGTAGTGAAGAAGGCATTTTGCATGCTTGGTTTCATTGGTCAGAACATTGAATACAGGAATTGGAAGGTTTTGTTGAAATTGTACAAGACATTGGTAAACCGCACTTCGAACACTGTGCACAGTTTTGTTTAATCTATTAAAGCAAAGGTATTATTAAAGTAGAAAAAGTGCAGAAAAAATGTACTAAAATGCCACCGAGACTTGATGCTTTGAGTTATAAGGAGAGGCTGGATAGACTGACCTTTTTCTCTAGAGCGTAGAAGGCTGAGGGGTGATCTTACAGAGGTCTATAAAATAATGAGGGGAACAGATCAGCTGGATAGACCCCCCTACCTAAGTCTAAAACTAGAGAAGGTAGGTTTAAGGTGAGAGAGGAGAGATATAAAAGTGTCCAGAGGGGAAATTTTTTCACACAGAAGGTGGTAAGTGTCTGGACCAAGTTACTAGAGGTAATAGTAGAGTTGGGTACAATTTTGCCTTTTAAAACAGTTACATGGGTAAGACATGTATAGAGGGATATGGACCAAATGCTGGCAGCTGGGATTAGTTTAGGGGTTTTAAAAAAAAGGGTGGGTTGGACAAGTTGAGCCAAAGGGCCGGTTTCCACGCAGTAGACCTCTATGACTCTATCTTATCGAATTTCAGAACAGGGATTTGAAGGAGTTAAATTTGGGCCTACTGTACTATATTAGAATATTACTGCAAAATAAATGAAGATGGAAAAGTAGCTCATTAAAGTTCAGTGAGGTTTGAAAATCAGAACATTTTGCAGTGAATCATAAACTGAAAACCAGATGTAAAGATGACAATCACATTAAAAAGCTTGCAATCCTGGAAACATTATTTTCTTACAGTGAACATTTTTAAAAGTGTAATTAAAGTATATGAACCATAGTTCAATTCCTTCCAGCTCAGAGACACTGGTTCCCATTGATCTTTGAGCCACATTCCACTGTTTCTTATGCCTGAATCAAATAAAGATTAAAATTCAAATTTTACTACAAGCAGATAGTAATTAGTGGAATACTTTGACTGTAAGTTGTAATTTAAAAGCAAATACTTGGTAAATGCATATTAGCCAGGGGCTGCAGAGCAGGGGGCAATAATCACTCTTTAACTAATTTAACTCTGGTGACTGTAGTTAACACAAAATATTTGGAGGATTAGGGGTTGATTTAGCTTAGTTGATTAGATGGCTGGTTTTTATGTAAAGTGACGCCAACAATGTGGGTTCAATTCACACATCGGCTGAGTTTCATGAAGGCCCACCAGCGCGACCATGCCCCATGCCTGAGGTTTGGTGACCATCAGGTTAAATTGCCATCACTCAGTTCTCCCTCTCAAAAGGTTGCACATTGTCATCTGGGACTATGGCAACTTTAGCTTTGTTTGTAGGAATTGGTTAGCTTACAACTTGTTACAAACTACTGGGTGCTCCAAAAACCCCGCCTTCGCCAATCTGTCTCTTGGTCTATAACCCAGCCAGAAAGAAAGTCCACAAAATTCCCCATTTGTTTTAGACTGGAGATATCATTCAGCTCCATCATTAGCTACAGTCTGCACCTTGCCACATATCAGTGTCACATCTTCAAACCTCTAGTTCCTCAACAGATCTGAAATTAAACTGGGAGAGAGAGAAAGTATGGTGGAGCGAGATTTCTGCTGCTGTGTGCTGCTGCCTATACCCATCCCAAATTTTGGGAATGGGATTATTACAATATTCTGGGCAGATGCCCATGTCTGGAGGAGGCAGAAGTCAGAGCTGTATCCTTTACAACACTTTAAAGAGGAACTTCATGCATGAAACAGCCCCAAAAATGCATTGGTTCATTTTCAGTAGGGAACAAAGGAGTAACTTTGTAACAATCAACACTGAAATGTATGATTTGGATTTCAGGCATGAGAATCTGTGTGCCGGCAGTGTGAATTAAGTTTTTTCTAGAGAGTAAAGCAATTGGAATGAAGCCCTGCCAGAAGATGAAAGATCTTCAAGATAAAAACTCATATGATTCATGGTCTCATGATTTAACTACGGTCTCGTAACTTTTTTTTCCCCAAGTACAAATGCAGTACCTTGTGTGACGTAGAGCCAAACTTACCAACAAGTTCTCAGATTCAATCTGGGGTCAGTGAAGAGTTAACTCTGCCAGGTAGCAGAAAAAAATAAAAACAGAATATATAAGATACATGAAGCAGGTCAACAGCTTTGACTAGAATAAGTGTCATTGTTACAGCTTCTTTACAAATCTGATAAAATGGAAGATGAAGAAGTTAATAAAGTGAGAGCAAAGACGGTGAAAGACCTATAGCTGAAACATTCGTGAAAATGCTGCCTCATCTGCCAACTATTAGCATATTTCTTGCTTTTGTTTCAGATTTCCAGCATCTACAGATTTCTTTGTGCTTTGTTTGCATAAGAGGATAATCACTTGATGGCAGAGATGACAGTTACATCAAAAAGGTACCAAAAATAATTAAAGACACACCGAATCAAAGAATATGCAAACTATTGAAGAGACACGATTGAAAATTGAAAATGGCAAATTAGGATACAGTCGCTCAGATTTGCTAAGAGAAGAACAGGTTAATTCTCGGGTAAAAGCCCAGCCTCTGAAATAGAACATAGAACATTACAGTGCAATATACGTCCTTTGGGCCTCGATATTGCGCCGACATACGAAATCAATCTAAAGCCTATCTAGCCGACACTATTCCAATATCATCCATATGTTTATCCAATGTACGGGGTGGGAAGAGCTTTGGAAGAGCTAGTCACAAATTCTTGGGCCTGCATGGCACCATTTCATGATATATAGTGCTAAACTAGTTTGGAAAGGTATTCTCTGACCACATCCATGGTTCACAGTGGTAGTTGTACAAATAAAAAGTGCAGTTACCTTCAAACAGATCTAATTTTCTTACGTAGGACACGATTCATGGACCTTAGACTTTTAAGGAAAAGGTTAAAACTGCCAGCGTTATTTGGAGAGGTAGGTTACTCTTTTTGATAGGTTCAGAGACCTATTTGGAAGAGATAAGGAATCCTTCAGGCGAGGAAAGATTAGACATAACTGTGAGTAAAAACTGGATATGTTCTGTAGAACAGTCAAAGTTTCAAGGCACTTAAATTTCTTTTAGATTTAAAAACAAAACAGCCTTTGCAATTTCATTCTGATTGTAATTCCTACAATTTGTGCCTTTGTTCCTAAAGCTGAATTCTCATTGTTATTCACATAATACTTAAAATGAACATAAACCTGAGGACTATTATTTTATGATATGTGCTGTATGACTGATTCCACAATCCAGCATTATCACAGTGGGGTTGCTGGCAGTCTGATTGAAAGCTCTAAGTCATCATAAATTTAGCGGCTCTGCTGATTATAGATGCAAAGCCCGTAATGGCTGCTAAATCTTGTGAGCAGCCAAAAATGAGATTTGCACTGGCGAGATCTCAGTTTGAGACAGACATCAGGGAGTGCCCTGATATTGGCATTGTGTTGGGTGAGGGGGTACTCCAATATTGGCGCTGTGGCAGGAGGGGGTGGTCCCAATATCCATGGGGGGTGGAGCAGAGGAGGGGAGACTGTTATTTAAGTTGGTGATCAAGGTGCCCTTACAAAATAGCACCCTGATCTTGAGATTCCTGGTCTTGCTGGCATCCTCAGGCCCTATCCTTCCAAATAGTGGTGTGAATCTTGCTTCCCTTTTTAAAATGCCTGCAAGCTTCATATCATTTTTCTTGCCAGAGTCTCTGTTTTGGGAACATTTTGCCCATTGTCAATGTTGTGGGGCCAATAATGTGTTTTTACAAAGAATTAAGCACTTAAACAAAATGTTTGCTTTCATAAGGGATTCAGGATTTAAGGAAAGGAAAAATATTGAATAAGTTTTTATGAGAGTTTCTTTTTAAATAGAATCTATAATTGTCACACCTTTATTAAATCTCAGCATGGCTACTGAGCTTTGTCCATGGTGGATACTGGGTGAGTTGGTATGAATGGCGTGGTAGGGGATGTAGTTTGCCATGAGTTGGCAGTAGATTGGAGGAAAGGTATGAAGGACCATGGGATGAGTAAGTAACATCGATTGGCACAGGGGCAGGAGGGTATTGGATGTGATGGATAGGCTTAGGGATATGAATAACTCTGAGGATGAATATAGGGATATCAGTAATCAAAAGCCATGGGCAGAGGGGCAAAAGTTGGCATAGATGGGCTATGGGGATGAGTGGGTGTCAAGGATTGGCATAGGACAATTGTGAGAATACGGGGTAGGTACAGGGTTATAGGAGGTATGAGGACATTAATAGAGGTGCATAAATTAGTATAGAGGAATGAGAGCTATAGAAGTGAATAAAAGGGTATAGGGATATGAGGTGCTTTGGAGTGGGTGACGGGGATGAAATGGCATGAGTTGGCATCTTGGAGCATGGGTGGGGGGAAGATAGTGATGGGGAACGAGAAGTAAGGGCTAGAAGGTTGTTTTGTTTCATTCTTTTTGTTACAAGTGTTGGAGTATTGAAGTATGTATTTCACACAATGCATGTTAGCATACAGCAGCCCTTATGATTGCCCAAGGCCTGTTCTGTCCTCTGAGAGAGACGTAAAAGATTCTACGACACTTTTCAAAAAACAACAGAGAAGCTCTCCGAGAATCAAATTTGTACAGTGCAGGAGGAGGACATTCAGCCTATCGAGGTTACACTGACTCTCTGACAGAATATCTTACCCATGCCTTCTCTCCTGCCCTATCCCCACAACCCCACACATTCACCATGGCTAATCCATCTAAGCTACACATCTTGAGGTATTAAGGGACAATTTACCACGGCCAATCCACCTAACCTCTCCAATATGTATCTTACAACCAACACTACTTACAACAGATTAGCTGATCATTTTAACATTGTTATTTGTGGAATTTTGTTGTGAGCAAATTAGATCCTTGTTTTCCTTCCGATGTTGCAAGTGACTACAACACAACAACTATGAGCATCATAAGATAGAGAAAAGCACTGTATAAATGTAAGACATTGACATTTATGTTGATCCACAACAGACTATAATTGTGCAGTTAAGTCATTGACATGTTGTTCCATTTAGAGCTGGTATATGCAGGTTTCACAGATATCTGTGCAACATAATTATGAAGTCATTTTTTGATATGAAAGCCCTAAATCCTGTGTATTAGTAGTGCATTCACTTTTTATAATTTTCAATATAACTTGGCAGCAACAAAACATTGTGTCACCACCTTCTCAAATCACTTTGTTTTTGCCCCAGAATTCCAAATAGAATTCTGTGACAGAATGGATTTAAAAGAGGCCATCCAATAGCTTTGTAAGGGTTTTCTTTTCTGTCAGAAACAAATTTTAAATGTTTTAACCAAAATAATGTTAAATTAATTATATGTAAGTGGGAAAGAAATAGCTGAGTATTAAATGCCGCTAAATAAACTCAGTCAGTAAATTTATAGGATTGGGTATAATGATCTTTTGAATTAAAGATAAAGTAACCTGGAACATTATTGCTGCTGAATCCTGACAAATGCAGAACTAATTCGTGCTGAAATGTTATAGTTGGACAGGGCTTGTGCATAATAGAAGCAAACAAGAATGGTAAGTCAAATTTCACGCATGGATTTGGTATGCATTTTTCCACTCCATGCTCCATTATCACCACTGCCACGAAGGCCACTTGAAATTATGAGTTTCCATCTGAATTGGGTAATTCTCTTAGCTTCAATGCAAAAGTGACTATATTTTAATACTTTCCACATTGACTTGCCAAATGTAAAACCAGACGAAAAATTAATCTAACAAGAGCATCCTCAAATCCTTGAACTGGCTCGTGGCTGGAACACCACGTATCATTTAGATTCATCCCAAAACCAAATCAATGAAATTAGGGACAGCATTCATGCTTCAAATGAATGTCTGTTGACAATTTATGTTGTGTATCAGGAAATTATTAAAACAAGTTACAAAAATTGTATTTAATTTAGTTCCGGAACCGTTCCATCCCAGAAAATTACACATCCTTATTTTTACTGACTGTCACTGAGGGAAATAAATTACTGTGAAATTACAACCATAACTAATCTAACGTTCAGATATTTTCAAGATGTTCTAGAATGCTGCAAGTAGGTACTTCATGATCAAAGTTTTTGAGATGCTAGCCTATGGTTTTTCATAGCTTCCATTATTACAGATAACAAGGAAAAAGGGCCATAGGATTTTTGGAAATGAGCAGATCCTTGGAATTGCTAAAGAGAGTTGCAGGTTTTGCTGTTGTTCCCTGGGAAATGAATAAATAGAAATGTCCTTGCCCCTTGCAGGTAGATAAATAAATACATTCTCATCCCCTATGTAATAAAGCCATGCATACATTCGCATGGTGGCACATTGGTTAGCACTGCTGCCTCACAGCACCAGGGACATGGGGTCAATTCCTGGCTTGGGTGACTGTGTGTATGGAGTCTGCATGTTCTCCCCGTGTCTGCGTGAGTTTCCCTCAGGTGCTCCAGTTTCTTCCCACTGTCCGAAAGATCTGCTGGTTAGATGGTTTGGCCATGGTAAATTCTCCCTCACTGTACCCCAACAAATGCTGGAGTGTTGCGACTAGGGGATTTTCACAGTAACTTCATTGCAGTGTTAATGTAAGTCTACTTGTGACACACGTATAAGATTTTGGTGGGTATAGATAGAGTGAATGCAAGCAGGCTTTTTCCACTGAGGTTAGGTGAGAAAAAAACCAGAGGGCATGGGTTAAGGGTGAAAGGAGAAAAGTTTAAAGGGAATATTAGTGGGGGGGGGGGGGGCTTCTTCGCGCAGAGAGTGATGGGAGTGCGGAATGAGCTACTGGATAAAGTGGTAAATGCGGGGTCACTATTAATATTTAAGAAAAACTTGGACAGGTACGTGGATGAGAGGGGTGTGGAGGGATATGGTCCAAGTGCAGGTCAGTGGGATGAGGCAAAAAATAGTTCGGCACAGACTAGAAGGGCCAAAAGGCCCATTTCTGTGCTGCAATTTTCTATGGTTCCGTGTTCTAAATATATCACTAATAAAATAAACTTTAAACATTAAAAAAAAAGTCACTTTTACTTTTCACTACAAACCAGGCTTTTCAGAGCATATATTAATTGTCCAATGCAGTGGGCGAAGTCCAGTAAGTGCTTGGGGGACGTGAAATTTCAGGAGCAGTTTGTTGGCTTTTTACACATAAGCAGCTTTTTAATCCATTGCATTTGTATCTGATTTTCAGAATTCGCCAAATAATCAACGCACTGGGGTGTGGCAATGACCAGCATGGGTCCATTTCAGCTGAAATATTTAATGGACCTTGTTAAGAAGAAATAGAAGAAGGATTGTCCATGTGTGTCAACTGCAGCGATGTATTCCCACTATTACATGATAGCACCTGCAATCTCTCAGGACCAGTCAGAAGATAGGCTTCTTTGCAACGGGAAGAAGACTGGCTGAGAGAGTAAGAAAATATGGCTGGCTGCTGCAGAGAAGGTCAGTAGAAGGGATGAACCCTCACACTTCAGGATACAATGCCAAAAAATGGTTCTAATCAAATCAAGAAGGATGAGTAGCATGGCACATTCAATGATCTGTGACTAATTGAACCTCCCCTCGCTTTGTCTTCTCAAGCCTACAATCACACATCACTCCTCATAGCAACTTATTTTGCAGGTGATGCCATCCCTCTTTGTCTAGGTATTTCCTCAATGATGTTTCCACTCAGCTGTACAAATGCACAACTGTACACTGGCCTGAAAGACACTATACAGGCCTCATCCTACTACAAAATACACAATTGCACAGCCAGACAAAAACTTAAAGGTACCCCATGATGAAACAACTGAATTCCAGAGCGAGCACTGCTCTTCAAACAATGTTCTGATGCAAATCTTCATCTTAATCCCTCAAATATGTTGCTCATTCATCTTTTACACATTTTCTACTCATAAATTTCTTTTATACCTCCATCCAGCGAAAGAGAGCACTGACTAGCAAGGTGAGGGAGAAAACCAGAGGCTGCCTTCGTCATACTGATGGGTAGAAGAGATAGCACCAGAGATCAGCCAAGTCTCGGCATAACTGGTCATTGGAGATAGCGAGCTGGTTGTTAAGGTGAAGAGTTGTTTGCTAAGGTGGAGAGCTGGTTGTTAAGGTGGAGAGCTGTTTGGTAAGGTGGAGAGTTATTTTGGTGACAGAATTAAATATCAGACAGATGTCTGGCATCCAACACTCATCGTTTTAGCAATGAATAAAATCTGATCATGTACATAATGATGTCTTAACGCCTTCTTACCTTAACAGTTCTGAATCAAATTTTTCATTTCTCATAGGCCCATTAAGCATCCTGAAGGAGGTGATATGGAAGAAGGATAATCTCAGAGACAGTAACTCATGCATGAGGTGGCACTGTCACAGAACTCAAGCAGGCAATCCAGCTGGTCAGATATACATACCTCTGTGGGACTGGCAATGTTCTCACGTGGTACTTAACACACAAGTGAGCAAAAACAGGTGGTGGAGATACAATCAGTAATAGAGGGACCCTCTTGGATTGTGCAAGACCCTCCAAGATCTGCTCAGCTTGACATAGGGAGCCGTTAGTGAAGTTAATTCTGGAGCGCCAGCAGGAAATGTATGAAACAATGGCAGCCTTAACATGTACATTATGCAGGATTGGAGAAGTACGTTGTGCAGGATTGGAGAAGATTAGCTCAACTTTGAGAGGATGCCCAGCATGCAGTCCATGGTCTGGGGAACTCCAGCAAGGCTCAGAGGATGAAGAGGTCAGACCATCCTGTAGAGGCAACTCATAAGCCCAAGCGTCTATCAAAATGTCTATCTGGAGATGAGGAACAGAGAATGTCACGCATGTCTACACTTATCAAGTGATGTGCTGGATCGTAGTTGTCACAGTTTGCAGAAGGCTGTAACGCATGTGGACTGGGAAGATATACCAGAAGGGATATTAAGTTTCTTCATTTTTCTAACCCTACCACTAAGTCTGTTGCATCCCCAACCACCACACCAGAGGTGGAGACAGACTTTTGATTGCTATGACATTTTTGATGATGTTGATGGGGGTCCTCTGAAGGTCGCTGGCCTGCACTGGGCATCCTGCCGTGGGGCTGATGCACTCAGTTTAGACTGCGCAGCTGCAGGTGATGAGGTCACAGGTAGAAAGGATTGGGATTGGCCGAAGAATCTCTGGGTGGATGATCCCAGGGGTCTCCAGCGACTGGTCTCCTTTCCTGCTTATGCCCAAGGTCTCTTGTCTAACTATGAGAAGAAGGGGCTTTTGTGGGGGAAGGTGAAGTGCCCCACCTCTCTCTCAACTAGCCATTAATGGATCTCAACAATAGCAAAGTAATACAGGTCCAGGTGCAAATCCGGCAGAATCTACTGAACTGAGAACCAAGGCAGCCACCATATTTTCCATGGAGGCCTTGTGGCATTCATTTACTTGGAGCCAAGACATCAGAAAGAATGTAGGCGGACTCATTCATCTTTCATTCCAATCTGCTTTTGCAACTCTGTCTGCCAATTGCCAATGCATCTCCTGCTTGTGTGAAATGGTTGTTTCCAGAGGTTCATCATCTGCCTTGCATTCTAATGATGCCTGATCTCCAACAGTCCTTCGAGAGCCAGAGACCTGGGCTATCACTGCTTCAGACTGCTGTGAAGATCTGTCTGTAACTTATTCGGCTGAGCCTAATCTGGATGTGTCTCCCATCAGGGTGTGTGTTTGCACTGGTAGTAGGTACGGGTGAATGCAGCAACAGCTATTCTTCAAATAAATCTTCATCATTCTCTTCTGAGGAGGTACGGGGGCTGGGATTCCTATTGGTTATGCTGGTGTGTCTGGACTTCATGTTGCCTGTAAATGAGAGAAGATAGATTCTGTTCATGAACAGGCTGATTACAGCTTTGCACTGAGTCTGTCGGGATGTGATAACTTGTGGAGGATTCATCTGTACTGGCTCGGCTATGTCACAGGAGCACCTCTGTCATCCCTTGCCAACTCAGCATCTTCCTCCTCCAATATGGAGAGCTCCTACATGTTGGCTGTCCCTCTGCCATTGTGGGATTTATCCCTCTTGTTGTGGGTAAGCTTGGCCTGCCTGGAGAGAAATGAATGGAACATGATGAACAGAGATGGAGGAGAGGTTGGGAAGCATGCAAACTTCCTGTGCCTCTAGTAAGGGCCGAGAATGGAGTTTGTGCAGCATGGATAGATGAGATGTTGGTGATGTTAAAGTGTCCATGAAACAACCCGTGCTGATGTCTCCCCCACTTATTTAAAGTCATGAGCAGTGTAATCTTTAAGTGTAGATACCATTACGAGAATGTGAAACTGAAGTGAGTTGACAGTTGACTTATTCTGGTTTAATGGATAAGATCAGTTGTCCTTTTTCTGCATTGGATGGCATTTCTTGGGTGCTCATTGAGCTGATGTTCTTTGAAACTACCTCACAAGTCAGTAAGACGAGGATAGTGAGCATCTCTTGGATAGAGAATATACAGGTGCCGGAGAACGCCACAGATGAATGCCTCAATGGAGGTCATTGCTTTTTCCTTGTGTGCAACCATATTGAGATGTTTCCTCCATAAGCTGGGCTGGAGAGAGTGAAGTATGCGCATTCAGCTGGGATTTAAATAAAATGCTTGGACCAACAGATCCTTTAGGTAATGGCAGGTGGATGAATCAGTTCCTACCCCTCTCTGTGCTACTCACCCATGCAAAGTTGATGAGCACCAGAGCCACTATGCTGTGCAGCGAGAAAAATGCCACAAACCCGCCTACCACTGCAGTTAGTCTGTAAGATAGAAAACTCCACCCTGTATCAGGAGGGTCTACATCAAAAAAAAGCACAATCCTTGAGTTTTTTTTTTAAATCTCTTTGTGTAAAAATATTAAGAAATGTTATCCTGCCTTGATTCCAGAAAGACTACACTGGAAGTTCCCAATGTGCACTTACACCATGAGGTGGCACTTTGTGAACCTTTGGGACAATCTGACACAAAATTTGCTGTGCTGCTTTCAGGCTTTTTGTGTTTCATCCACCATGAGTCCCACAGCCCTCTGCAGCTCTGTAATCTTTAGCTGATAATTCAGCATGACATATACATGCCCAAAATTACCCAAATCCAAATGAATCACACTGCATGGACCTGCCTGAAGCACATCTGACACATGTGAATCATTCCCAAAACATATCTAAATTGACCAGCATCGTATGTAATTTATTTGCTTGCAACTCTGATATGCATTATTCTCATCAATGAAATTATACTTTATTTATTTAATTCCTTCATCCAAATCACTGATCTCAATCACAGAAAGTGCCTATTAACATGGATCCCTATGGGTCTCTGCTTATGATTAAACCCTAATAGAGCATCCCCCACCACCCCTCATACCCCACCATTTGCTACCTGCTGACGGCAAGAATATAAGCAAAGTTATCCAGCTTTTGAAATCAGCCCATCAATCTCATACAACGAGACCTTATTAATAGCTTCTGTGCACCACCTTAACAAAGGCTTCGGAAATCAAATTATACAATATCAACTAGGTCACTCTCATTTACCAAACTAGCCAACTCTTCAGTCTACTGGGATCATAAAATTCTGATAGATCTACTCACGGGAAGTGCAGCACAGGAAAATTTCCACCTGTTCTTTGATTCCATTGTGGATTTGCCTCAAATCTCATTCGGTCAGAGTAAGATATATATCTGGATGTGGAGCAGCAATACAACAGAGTACTTTGGGGCAGTGTGGGTGGTTTCCCACCTCGCTAAACTCCCAATCTTAAGTAACCAGTTGTGGTAAGGTGCTGAGTAGAAACCTGCTGTGTCTCCACAGCCATAGTGAAAGATGAAGCTGTCCCTGGATTTTTATTGGAAACACAATGAGAGCTGATTCAGAGTATTAATAGATGGGACCAAGAAGTGGGTTCTCATAAAATGGACTACACGTACTTCTTTGAAGCACTTTCTGTAGGCTACATCAATGATTTGGATGAAGAAATTAAATAAATAAATACAATTTTTTATTGTTGAGAATAATGCATGTCAGAGTTGCAAGTAGGTGAATTACATAGGATACTGGTCAATTTAGATATATTGTGGGCACCAGTCCATGCAGTCCCACTGATCTCTACAATGCAAAAGAAGGCTATTTATGGACAGCATGGTGGCACAGTGGTGTTAGCAACTGCTGCCTCACAGCTCCAGAGACCTGAGTTCGTTTCCCAGTTTGGATCATTGCCTGTGTGGAGTTTGCACATTCTCCCCATGTCTGCATGGGTTTCCTCCCACAGTCCAAAGATGTGCGGGTTAAGTGCATTGAAGATGCTAAGTTGCCCCTTAGTGTCCCAGTGTGCATAAATTAGAGGAATTAACAGGGTAAATATGTGGGCTTATGGGGATAGGGCCTGGGTGGGATTGTTGTCAGTGTAGATTCAATGGGCCAAATGATCTCATTCTGGATTGGAGGGATTCTATGATTTGACCCATCAAGTCTGCACCAATCACAATCCCACCCGTAACCCCATGTATTTACCCTGCTAGACCAGTAACATTAAGTGGCAATTTAACATAACTAATGCACCTAAACGCTCATCTGGACTGTGGGAGGAAATCTGGAGGAAACCCATGCAAATACGAGGAGAATGTGCAAACTCCACACATGCAATCACCCGTGGAATTGAACCCAGGCCTCTGGTGCTGTGAGGCATCAGTGCCAACTACTGTGCCACCGTGCCATTCTAAATATGGTCCCAGTATAATTGAAGAGTTGGCTAGTTTGGTAAATGAAAATGAACAAGTTGACATTGTATAACTTGATTTCCGAAGCCTTTGTTAAAGAGGTGCATCAAAGCCATAAAGCAATATCTGGTTGTGTGAGAAGGTTTGTCCATGGAGATTCCCTTGTGAACAGTAAAGGGAAAGCAAACAGGAGCTTGCTAACATATATAAAGATGTAAGAGTCACCAAAAGGAATCAGATGCAATCTGGACAGCAAAACTGAGGTATCCATTGTGAATCACAATGAATGAATTCTCTCACAAAGGTTAATGAAATTGGCCCTTCTTGATAGTTGAATAGCATTATGGAACAACATGCTATTTTAGTTAACCCCTAATAAGATCTTTTTCTGACCCAATAATCTTTATTGCATTGAGGCAAATGATTATCCTCCGTCTTCACCCCACCACTCCACTGCTCCAAATGTATTTCCTTTAACCACAATCTGATTAAGTATATTTTGTCATGAAATGATTCATTATTTTGGAAAAATCAACTGACTGGAGATTCTGCATTTTAAAAAATGATACAGCATGCTGTTTTAAAAGAGAAACCTACCTTCCAAGGTAAAGGTGAGAAAAGCAAACAAGAAGCTCCCTCAAAAGGAACTGTGTTGAGAGAGATTTGTCAAGAGAAACTGAGATATTAAAACCCATTCTAAGGAAGAGATTAAAAATGAAAATACTGCATTTTAATCAGCTCTAAAGAGAATGGAAATGGCTAACCAGACAGATACAATGAACAGACATTGAAACAACACCCCCCGCCAAGGCCCAGGATTGCAGAATTAAAAGGAAGAAAATTGTTGCCAGTCGTGAGCGTTTGAGTGTGTGTGCAAGAAGTCAGAGTCTCCTTCCTCACCCATTCTAAAAACTTTGACCATGATACTCATTCAAAGCTTTATATTGGTGAGGAATTGTATGTGGGGGTGATCTAATTAATGAAAGTCTCAAATTGGATGTCCATTGCCACGATTCGCCAAAAATATAGACAAACTGAATTGCTGAAAAGTAACCAATAACTGTGTGGACAATTCAGTTCAATAAAGGATCTTTGTTTATTTGTCCAACAGAATACTGAAACAGACATTAACCAAATAGAAACATAAAGAATAACCTGAACTGAAAATTAAATGGCCCTAAAGCAATGCTCTGATTAAAACGATTAGACTAAATTGCTTTTCTGCTGTTCATGAACAAACATGTACAGCAATTTTAAAAACTAGAAAAATGTCAACAACAGCTTCAAAAAACCCGTCAACTCAAGACCAGACCTGATTGTGAGCTCTTCCTCCCTATACAGAATGCTGGAACTCTTCTACGCTCACCCATAATTGCCAGCCTTAGTTTCTACCTCTTCCTTCTCCCCTTCATTCCTTCCCTCTTTCCTGGTACATCTTCTACCTGAGTCCTGTTGTTAAAGGAAGGGATTCTGACCAATTTAACACATGAACACAGCTCCTTTTTCATATGCTGAGGAAATATATGTTTTACCTGTAACTTCATTTGCAAATTGCAAATTCTGTTTTTTTTTAATTCATTTGTGGGGCATGTGCATTACTGGCTGGTCAGAATTTATTGTTCATTTCTGGTTACCCGAAGGCAGTTGAGAATCAACCATGTTGCTTTGGCTCTGGAGTCACATGTAGGCCAGACCAAGTAAGAACAGCAGATTTAGTTCTCTAAAGGACATTATACAGTCATAGAGTCATAGAGGTTTATAGCATGGAAACAGCCCCTTTGGCCCAACTTGTTCATGCTGCCCATTTTTTTTAAACCCCTAAGTTAATCCCAATTGTCCACATTTGACCCATGTCCCTCTATATCCATCGTACCCATGTAACTATCTAAATGCTTTTTAAAAGACAAAATTGTACCCGCCTCTACTACTACTTCTGGCAGCTGTTCCAGACACTCAACGCCTTTTGTGTGAAAAAATTGCTCCTCTGAACACTTCTGTATCTCTCCCCTGTCATCTTAAACCTATGCTCTCTAGTTTGAGACTCCCCTACCTTTGGGAAAAGTGAATCAGATGGGTTTTTCTGATAATCAACAATGATTTATGGTCATCAGAAGATTCTTAATTCCAGAAATCTTTAATTGAATTCAAATTCCACCATTTACCATGATGGGATTCAAACTCGTGTCTTAGAACATTAGCCAAGTTTCTGGATTAATAGACTAGCGATAACATAACAAGCCCATTGCTTCTCCTGGTCGTGTATCTATTTGCTTATCTGACTGTCTGGCAGTTTATAACTTAGAGACAGTCTATGAAATGCGTTCACTGTCACCTTCCAAAGTTGAAGAAGATAGTGAGGGTTTGTGACATATCTCTCAGGATGAAATACAATGATAAATCATTTCTGTTTGATTACTAAATTTACTACAATTCTCTGGATATTATGCCGAGAAAGGCACAGTCCAGGTCATAAATGCACTTTCATAACTCATGAGTAGGTATTTGTCAAGATAACCAGTAAACATATGCAAATGAAAGACAGGGAGAAAATGATCCCACAATGTCATTTTGTGACTTATGTGCACCCAAATGAATAACAACAACATTCTGAAATTCCAGAACCCCTTTAACATGGCAAATGTACCTCACAGGAACATTATTTTAAAAAATTTGACACCGAGACTCATAAGTTTGCGGTAGATGTCTAAAAACTAATCAAAGAGATCATTTTTAAGAAGCGTATTGAAGATGAAAAAAGTGGAGAGGTTTGTGGAGGGAATTTAAGAGATAGGCACCAATGGTGAAGTGATTAAATTTGGGGATGCACAAGAGGTCAAAGTTGGAGTTGCACAATTATGATCAAAATGCTGCTTAACCAAGAGCCAATGTAGATTCACAAGCACAGGAGTGACAGGTGAAGGGGATGTGTGGGGATTAGGGCATGGGCTGTCCAGTTTTAAATGACTCCAAGTTTATGGAATGTAGAACACAGGAGCCAGAAGTGCGTTGGAATAGTCAACTGTAGAGAGGTATCAAAGACATGGATTACAGTTACAGAAGCAGATAAATAGAGGTTGGGGACAGAGTCAGACATTGTTACTCCAATTACTTCTCTCAACTTTTCCATCTACTCCCAACAGCTGCACAAAGTGAGGAAGGTGGGTGCAAAATGGAGAAAAGTTCTGAGAAATTCTGCTTTAACCCGTGAAGACTATCAAATAAGTTTTTGGAGACATCAGTTATTAATCCAATCCTACTGTCTACCTGAGGTTATGTTATAATGTTAGCTCCAATTTGGATATTTCTGCACTTTTGCAGGTGCCAGCAACTTATTCCAGAGGTTGATAACATTTTGCAATTGAAGCATTATCTCACATTCAATCGAATTCTCTATTAACATAATTTATATTCATTTGCCCAATTCCTCACATATCTGTCCAAAATTGTAGAATCCTACAGTGCAGAAGGAGACCATTCCACCCATTGAATCTGCACTGACCACAATCCACCCAGGCTCTATCCCCATAACTCCATGCATTTACCCTAGTTAGTTCCCCCTAACACTAAGAGGCAATTTATCATGGCCAATCCACCTAACCCGCACATCTTTGGACTGTGGGAGAAAATGGGAGCACCCGAAGGAAACCTACACAGACATGGGAGGAATGTGCAAACTCCACACAGACAGTGATCCAATCTGGGAATTGAATGTGGGTCCCTGGCACTGTGAGTCAGAAGTACTAACTGCTGTGCCACTTTGCCCTCAAGCTTGAATAGTTTATCTATTTGGACTGCATAAAACCTTTTCATTATTTTAAGGATTTCAATCAAATCTCCTAGAAATTTACTCTATTCAAAAGTGAAAAACCATCCTGTAAGCCTAGAACGGCAACTAAAGGTTTTTAATCTAGCTATTAAGATAATGGGCGATCTCCACAATGTGTGCAGCATTTCAATATCATCACGTAAGTAGATCAAAACTGGAGACACAATTCTACCTAAGACAGGACTGAATTGTTGTACAAAGTAGAAAAACATTTCTTGATTTGTATTTAATAATTCTGGGAATGGGTCCCCTCACTCAATTTGCTTTTATGACTGTCTCATGGAACAGATTATGGACCTTGAGTATTTAATATAATTGGATCTTTTTTCTGCTCAGCAACTTTGAGTATGAAACACTGCAAGATATATGCACACATGGCTTTGTCCTTACTGAAGTGTATTTTACATTCTCCCAGCGCAGCTGGAACTGGGATCTGTTTGTTTTTCATCTGTAAGATCTTCACACTGGACAAATTTTGTATCATCTTAAAAGCGTGGGAGAGTTCCCCAATCCTTCATCCATCCGGATCACTGGTAAAGAAGGCCAGTCTCATGGAACAGATTATGGACCTAGGTTGATAGGATTGCTGAGAAGGCGTACGGTGTGTTAGCTTTTATTGGTGAAGGGATTGAGTTTCAGAGCCATGAAGTCATGTTGCAACTGTACAGCATTCTGGTGTGGCATTATAGGAAGGATGTGGAAGCATTGGAAAGAGTACAGAGGAGATTTACCAGGATGTTACCTGGTATTGTGGGAAGGTCTTATGCGGAAAGGTTGAGGGACTTGAGGCTGTTTTGTTAGAGAGAAGAAAGTTAAGAGGTGACTTAATAGAGGCATATAAGATAATCAGAGTTTTAGATAGGGTGGGCAGTGTGAACCTTTTTCCTCGGAAAGAGGAACAATGGGATATAACTTTAAATTGAGGGGTGATCAATATAGGACATGTCAGAAGTAGGTTCTTTACTCAGAGAGTAGTAAGGGTACGGAATGTCCTGCCTACAATAATAGTGGGTTCGCCAACAGTAAGAGTATTTAAATGGTCATTGGATAAGCATACGGATGATATTGGAATAGTGTAGATTAGATGGGCTTTAGATTGGTTTCACTGGTCAGCACAACATCGAGGGCCGAAGGGCCTGTACTGCACTGTAATGTTCTGCGTTCTATGTCAATTAATTAATATCATTAGTTCAAAAGAGCTTACAGGTGATTCTGCAATTTCACACCTCAATGGAAAAACTACACTGTTATGGAATATAGATGAGAGATGGGGCTATAAAACTGTCCCCTCGATTCTCCACTCTGCAACGCCAAAAGCCCAAGAAAAAGACTGCAATGATGTTGATAGGATTCTTACAAAGTTCAAGCACCAGTGGGTGATACGTGTACTGTATACTGTGGTATTGGACGCGGAATGGCCTAATGAGTGGTCCTTAATAGCAATTACAAACATACTCTGCCAGATGATAGCAGGTAGATCTCTACAATGTAAATGCTTCTACAGACCTTCAGCAAAGTTTTAAAAATGACTTACAAACCAAAATATTCATGCATCTAGTGAGATAATGTAGGATATTCGGAGCTTTAAAAAAAACGAAAAGAATGCAAGTGCTAACAAAATAAAATAAAAAACAAGATGCTTCAGGTACACAATGTCTATAGTAAAAACCCTAAAACAGATTATGAAGCAGCATTCTGTTGACAGACAAATTTATCAGATGAAAGCCATTCTGGGATTCATGGTCAGTCAATAATTAAACTGAAGAAAGCAACTGTGTAAACTGATATAAGAACGCTGTTGTTCTTTGAGCAACTGTTTGCCAAGACGTACTAGTTTAAGACTGAAACCTGCTTGTAGTTCTGTGGGGTCAGCAAACGACGTTACCTTCCCAGCCCATGTTGTTCCTTGGCCAGGAGGAACTAAGTCCTGTAATGCAGTGGGGGAGGATTCTCACATCCTGTTATGCTACTTTTTTTTTAGCACAGTGGGCTGGGAGATTTAGATGGCACCCGATCTGTGGAGTCTGTGCTGGGTGCCTGAGTGTGTCTTCCAGCTTCAGACACCCAGTGTTGTCAACTCCATACCAGAAATAGGCACAGAGCTGCATAATATATGTAAATTCTAATTTAAATGTGATTTAATTGCTATTAGGAGGCCCGGGACTGTAATCTTCAGGCCCACTAGCATTCCAGTTCCCCCTCCACCCAGGAGTATTTCATTCCAGCGCGGTTTAGTATAGCTCTCCATTTCCCAGAATCTGTGACCCATTATCACTAGAGTGAAGCAGGGGGGATTTGGGGTGTGGCATCAAAGGTCAGGCACCAGTGTGCCCAAGGGACACTGGCACTTTGGCAATACCAGCCTGTGCTGCCTTTGTCCAAGCAGCAAAATGCCAATACCCAAGGAGCAGTGGCATTGCCCATCGAGTATCAGGCACTGCCAAGGGGGCAGGACCTAAAAGGGTCAGGACATCCCGTTGCCCCTCTGCAGTCAGGATTAGTGAAGGATAGGAGGAGGCCAGTGCAGTTGGAATCAGTGGGGGAGGAAGGTAGACCTGTAATTGGGGCTGGCCAACACATGA
Organism: Sphyrna mokarran; assembly: GCA_024679065.1. NCBI lineage: Eukaryota > Metazoa > Chordata > Chondrichthyes > Carcharhiniformes > Carcharhinidae > Sphyrna > Sphyrna mokarran. The sequence goes on from JAGIQG010000002.1 coordinate 80,256,107, forward strand.
GGGGACTGGGTGATGGAGATTGGGGCAAGTCAGTGGGGGGAGGGGAGGCTGGCCCAGGAATGTTAGGGGAGCCAGTGATTGGGCTATGGGAGCAGTGGGGCGTGAAAGAACCAACGTTATGGGAATCATGGGGCTGACCAGCGATCGAGCTGGCCAGCAATCGAGAGACCGGCAGACAGGGGCCACTGACCTATGCTGATCTTGGTGCTGACAGACTGGCGCATGCGCAGTGGCCCGCTCAATGCTATGTTGCCAGTCTACCTGGCAGGGATACGCCCTGCCTCCTGAATTCTGCCATGAATCACATTGGTGCGTTCTGCCGGGCACAGGGTATGAGAGATTCTTCTTTGAACAAAATGTGATTTATTCCAGTTTTCAGGCAAATTCGACACTTAGTATTCCTTTGAGAGAATCCCGGCCGTGATCACTGCTGACTGGCATCTGAAGGCGGGTTTAATTTGAACATGAAGAAAAAGCTAATGGGATACTTAGCTAATATCAATAAGATCAAAGAAAAGTTTATTAAGCTTACTTTGCACCAGCTGTTGCTGTAGCCTATGTGACGCTGAAGTGTCACGAGATATGATTTCGAGATAATCTCAAACACTTGTTTGAATTTGGCTTCACACCTACAGTAAATGAGGCCACTGAGGCAAACTGCATGGTAGAATTCACGTATGATAGAATAAAAGTGTAGTAATTCCACTCTGATCTATTTATTGTGATATGTTTAGGTTTTTAAGATGAATGAAATGCAACATTACACCATTTACATTAACAATTTTGTCAAACCAATTTGAACTGCAGTGTAGCAAAGCTATTTAAAAGAAAGCAATTAAAGAAATTAAATTTTCAGGAGTGCACTTTCCATTAAATGTGCTCATTGTAAAAACATATTTTGGCAGAAAAAAGCTATTTGATGCAACTTGCCAGTTAAGAGGAACTAAGATCAATGGTTTTATAAAAATAAAAGATTGGCATGGCTATAGGAAAACAGTAGGGGAATGGGGCTCAGTTTAAACCCATCCGGGTGAAACCCAAAAATGGATGGGATGACATCAAGATCCGGATTCAATATCACTGTTAAGGAATTCAAAACTCCATACTCAAGCTTGGTTCTCCGTCTGTAAAAACTTTTTAAATTGCCTCCGTACACATGACTCAAAAACTTAACTGAATTGCAACCATTGATACAAAAACACTATATCTTCATTAGCGTCAACATATTCAAAATTATTTCATGCAAAAATACTTACTTGTGGAATATATTCTCAAAGAACCAGAAAAAATCAGAGAAGCTGTTGTTTTAAGAGCGGAATTTGACTGATTTAAGCAATGCATTGATAAGAGTTTTATGTGGTTAAATTAACAACCCCAAAACATATTTAACTATAACATGACATTAAATAATAATTTAATCCAATCCAAAAATTATAATTTCTCATTTAACACGTTTTATCTGTAAATGCTTCAATGTGTAAATACAACAAGAGGTCTGCTTATCTTGCTTTTCTTCATATTGGTTACATGATATTTCCCGCTTCAGAAGCAACATGTAGGTGTCAATTGTGAGACATGAATTACAAGAACTTCTAGGAAACAGAATAGGTCATGCCGCCAAAGAATAATACTCCCTGTTCTAAACCTAATCTACCCACCTTTTCACCATTTTCACAGTTCTTTCTTTCTCCAAAAATGTATCTCTGGAATAAACATACATTGTCCATTTCGATGGCTGCCTCCAATAAATCAAATCATATCTATTTCTTGACAAGTCAGTAATGCATGTTAAAGCAACTTAACATGTAACTTAATTATTCATTTCCTTCTCCACACTGCTGCTTTCTAATGATGTGAACTGCTGAGAGGCTTGACTGCGATTGCTGTTTCTCCTTAATTGCTACGAGATACAGCAGAGTATCTCATTATTTAAACCGCTAAGGTAGCATTCCACAACCTCATAAAAATTACTTACTATACAACACCTTAAATATTAAGCCATTTGTAAAGGAACTGCATTAACAGCAAAGGAAAATACATGTTGGACAATAGAATTGTAAAATAGTAATCCAAGCAAATGGATCTGATAACCTCATAAATGCCAGTTATAAGGCTGCAGTGCGTTAATGCTAAGAGCAGAATTTAGAGAATGAATTACTGCCTTAAACTCAAAGCTAATGGACTATTATGCTTCATATTATTGCAACTGTTTTTTTAAAGTTAACAAAAGGTTTTCTTTACCAGGAGCACAATGATGATTGAGAAAGAGTGGCCTTGAAACTCCATAGAGGTTCCACTGGTCTCATACAACAACTTCATGGGAGGCAATCTGCCAGTCTCCAGGTGGGAGTTAAGACATGTGACTGATCGAACCTTCTCAGAATCTCAGGGCCATCAAGTCAAAGTATAAAATGACATTGATAAATTTGAAGGTGCACTGTACCATCAGATGGATGTCACAATAATACTAGCTTCTTCCCTGATCAAATTACAAGAAATCAGATGTATAAATATATATCTGAAATTTATTCGACTTGTCATGCTGAATGCACAATATATGAAAGTTGGTATCTTGGTGATGGCAAGCACAACACAATGAACCCTGACTATATAGATTAGTTGAAGTATTAAACACAATAGACTGCATCACTCAGTTTTGACTCTCTAAAATGTCCAGATGTTTATTTTTGAAAAGTAACAGGTGTTTTATTTTACCAAGTCACAGAAACTAATAAAAAAGCACTGATTTTCTGAGTTAGACAGACAGGCTTTGTAAGTCTGTAGCATAGGTACACCCACACTGGAAGTTTAGAGGTGTCCCAGTGCTTAATTTGGCATTGGAAGTAATGTCACCTTGAAAATGTAGTTGTTATGCATAGCCTATTTTTTTTCTTTTTTTTTGAAGCCACGCACACAGAGCAAGGTGTGTACAATACTGTACCCTTACAGACTGCTACTCAGCAATACAGCTTAGTGGAATAATTGATTAAAAACCCTTCCCCCTTATGTGAATAAGTATGAAGACAAGGAAAGTTGAATGCACTTCCTGACAGCTTGGGCATAGATGTCAAATTGAACCGGAACAGCCAACAGTGAGATCTGCAGTGCAGCAACCGAAGAGAAAAGAGTAAAATTGGACTCCTTCAGAAGGCCGCTGCCCTCGATTTGACACGTATACCCAAGCCATCAGGAGATACATCAACACCAGATTCATCAGCTGCACTCACAAGACAGTCAAGCACAACGCAACGCCACCTGCGCTCTCAAAACCAACTTCTACATTGTCATCAAACCAGCAGGCAAAGAAGGGGCCATTGTCATACTGAACAGAACAGATTACTGAAAAGAAGTGTACCAACAACTGAATAACGAGGAACACTACCGACAGTTACCTGCAGATCCGACCAAAGAACATATCCATCAATTCAACAAACTGATCAAGACCTTTGATCCAGACCTTAGAGCACCCTCTTTACTCTCATTCCATGTGCTCCCCACATTGGAGATCTCGACTGCCTCTCAAAGACACACAAAGTAAACACACCTGGCTATCCCATCATATTGGGCAATGAGACTCTGTGCAAGAACCTCTCCGGTTACGTTGAGGGCATCCTAATACCTGTTGTACAAAGAACCCCCTGCTTTTGTTGTGACACTACAGACTTACTACAGAAACTCAGCACACATGGAGCAGTTGAACCAGGGACACTCATCGTCACAATAGATGTCTCAGCATTCTATACCAGCATCCCCCGCTTACTATACAACACCTTAAATATTAAGCCAACTGTAAAGGAACTGCATTAACAGCAAAGGAAAATACATATTGGACAATAGAATTGTAAAATAGTAATCCAAGCAAATGGATCTAACAACCTCATAAATGCCAATTATAAGGCTGCAGTGTGTTAATGCTAAGAGCAGAATTTAGAGAATGAATTACTGCCTTAAACTCAAATCTAATTGACTATTATGCTTCATATTATTGCAACTGTTTTTTTAAAGTTAACAAAGGGTTTTCTTTACCAGAAGCACAATGATGATTGAGAAAGAGTGGCAATGGCATCGCTGCAACTGCCTCGGTACTCAATGCTGACAATTGCCAGTCTCCAAATGTAATTTTACAACTCATCCGCTTCATCCTGGACTATAATGTTTTCACCTTGAACAACCAGTTCTTCATCCATACATACAGAATAGCCATGGGGACCAAATGCGCACCTCAATATGCCAACATTTTCATGCACAGATTCGAACAAGAACTCTTTACAGCACAGAATCTTCAACCGATGCTATAGACTAAATACATCAATGAATTTTCTTTCTTTGGATTTATGGTGAACAATCACTGAAACAACTATATGATGGTATCAACAAATTCCATCTCACCATCAGACTCGCCATGGACTACTCTCTGGAATCGGTTGCATTCTTGGGCACACGCACCTCCATCAAGGATGGTGACCTCAGCATTACACTGTACCACAAGCCCACAGATAGCCTCACAATGCTTCACTTCTCCAGCTTCCACCCTAAACATATTAATGAAGCCATCTCCCATGAACAAGCCCTCCGTACACAGAGGATCTGTTTAGCTGAGGAGGATCGCAACAGACACCTCCAGACGCTGAAAGTTGCCTTTATAAGAATAGGATATGACATTCAACTTATTGATTGACAGTTCCAACACATCACAATGAAAAACTGCACCAACCTCTTCAGAAGACAAACACGAGACATGGCAGGACCCAGTACCCTTCGTCATCCAGTATTTCCCTGGAGCAGAGAAGCTATAACATCTTCTCCAGAACTTTCAACATGTCATTGATGAAGATGAATATCTCACCAAAGCCATTCCCACACCCCCCTTCTTGCCTCCAAACAACTGCACATCTCAAATAGACCACTGTTCGCAGCAAACTACCCAGCCTTCAAGAGAACAGTGATCACAATACCACACAAACCTGCCACAGCAACCTCTGCAAGATCTGCCAGATCATAGACACGGATGCCATCATCTCAAGCGAGAAAACCATCCACCAGGTATAGGGTACATACTATTGCAACTTAGCCACATTGTCTACCAGAAATGCTACAGGAAAGAACGTCTTGAGGCATGGTACACTGGGGAGACCAAGAAGGACGCTACGACAATGGATGAAGGAGCACTGCTCGACAACCACCAGGCAAGAATGTTCTCTTTCTGGTGGGTAAAGCTTCAGCGGTCATGGGCATTCGGCCTTTGATCTTCGGGTAGGCATTCTCCAAGGCGGTCTTGACGACACACAACAATGCAGAATCGCTCAGCAGAAACTGATAGCCAAGTTCTGCACACATGAGGACGGCATCAACTGGAATCTTGGGTTCAAGCCACACTACCTGTAACCCCAATGACTTGCTGGACTTGCAAAATCTCACTAACTGCCCTGGCAGGAGACAATACATATCTCTTTAACTTGTGCTCAATCCTGTCTCCACTCGCATTGTCTGTACCTTTAAGATTTGATTATCTGGAAAGATTCACATTCCAACCATTATTTTGTAATTGACTTTGTGTCTTTATATGCCCTGTTGTGAATAGAACTCCCACTTACCTGACGAAGGAGCAGCGCTCTGAAAGCTAGTAGCTTTTGCTACCAAATAAACCTGTCGGACTTTAACCTGGTGTTGTGAAACTTCTTATTGTGTTTGTCCAAAACCCCATTAATACTTTCCAAATGTTATGTAATTATGTCTTATATAATATACTCTAGCATCTTCCCTACTACTGACGTCAAGCTAACTGGTCGGTAATTCTCCCTTTTTTCTCTCCCTTCCTTTTAAATAGTGGGGTTACATTTGCCACCTTTTAACCTGTGGGAACTGCTGCAGAGTCTATAGAATTTTGGAAGATGATCACCAATGAATCCAATATTTCCAAGCGATAAGGCACCTTAGTACACAAAAGACTGGTAAAACTCCCACTGCTTGTCTAGTCAGGCTAACTCATTGCTTATAGCACAAGCTTACAAGATAATCTGGAAGAATTCCAGCCCCAGTAATGGGTATATTCCTCCAGGTCTCATGTATCAGGCTGGCTGTCATATATCACAGCATTCTGGATAACTGCAAACTTGTCTGGTTGAGCTATCACATTATGTAATCTGCAACACAGGACTGATTCAAATCTAAACTCCCATCCTCCAGGGTATCTTTTTGGAACCAACTCAACCACAATGAATTATTGCAATGGCAATTAAATGTTGCATATCAATCATGTTCTTTACTTCAAACAAACAATATCAATTAAATGCATAAGTTTTGTGGAGACGTGTGATTATTGTGTCAATTTTTGCCACTGTTTTTTTGAGTGTGAGTGTAGAAGAGAAATTTACCTGGCAAGCATGTGAACTCTGTAACTGGTAAGAATTAGGCTGAAGATGTAAGATGCTTACAGATGCCCATGGGGCCATCACACTGTAATTCCAATGAAGGTGTGCACTACAGTCTTCACTCCCAACAAAGTAGAATACAGTTGTAATTACCCATTATAGCCTTACATCTTGAGATGAAGGGCAGCATGGTGGTTTCGTGGTTAGCGCTGCTGCTTCAGAGCATCAGGGATCCAGGTTCGATTCCTGGCTTACATCACTGTCTGTGTGGAGTCTGCACTTTCTCTGTGTCTGTGTGGTTTTCCTTCAAGTGTTCCAGTTTCCTCCCACAGTCCTAAAGACGTGCTGGTTAAGTGTATTGGCAATGCTAAATTCTCCCTCAATGTACCCAAGTATGGCGACTAGGGGATTTTCAGAGTAACTTCATTGAATTATTAATATAAGCCTACTTGTGATACTAATAAATAAACTTTAAAATTTTCAACCATTTTAAGTCTGCACACTGAATGTTTTGTAATTGACACTGAATTTTTCCTGGTGGCAAAATATACATAGCAAGTATTCTAAGTACTTTATTTCAAATATCTTATTAATTATCTTTGAAAGTTTAAAAAGTTGCAGTTTAATTTTAATGGAGATTTTAAGTAAGTCTGTATTCCTGAAGATGCTGGGTTCAATTCTGCAATAGCTAATTTAGTGCTAATACTGTTAAATACTTCATAATAAACCTCAACTGCCCTGCTCAAAAACACTTTTGGTGGTCGCTGCAGATTCAGGACTTGCCTCAGCTAATTTTCCCCTTCCTGTCAAATAGCTTTCAACTGTTGATGTCTAGATTCACAAATTAATTACTGGGCAGCAAGATATCAGATGCTACGCCAGCAAAGATCCGGGGAAAAAAGATGAGAAGAAAATTGGAAATAAATTAGTAAACAGAATGCTGTATAATTCGCTGAAGAAGGCAGTCATTATTGTTAATTATTTATGAACATGCCACTACACTTAGTTGTAATAACAGTGTGAGTTACAACGATCTAGTAATTGGCCAAAAGAAGACCAAAGTGGAATCAATTATTTGCAACCTCTCTCTGTTCATCCTCAAAGTTAACTTACCAAACAGTAATTGCTATGTCACTGCTACAGTTCACTCACCATCATAATGCCATCTAGAAATCACACCATTTGTTGTGTATTATCAGTGAATCTGTTCCAAACTTCAAAATATTAAATATATTTTACAAATAATTAAATATCAAAAAATCTTTTCTTTTTACCAGAAGAGTTTTCAACATAGTAAAGCCATATTGTTAAATCACAATATTGTGAAGAGATTTCATTCTTATGAGTCAATGTCAATATGTCATCTTGTCATTAATCAGATTCTGTGTCTCATTCATAAAACTTTGTGACCTTTCCTCATTTCATCTCTGCAAGGTCCTAAGGTCCATATTCCCTTAGGTACACGCACTTACTACCTCTATGCTTGCTGTGTAAACAGATACACTGCCACCTCTCCACCTCCTTTGATCCGCTATTACCATTGGTAGCAGAGCTTTCAGCAATCTTGAGAACTCCCTTGCCTAATCTCTTCAAATCGAGATTAGAAACTACTCTATCAAAACTTTTCCACCCTAGCACCAGAACTCATTGTCGGTGTTCTTATTCTAAGAGAAACCTGGAGGTAGTTCTTACATCAAAGGTGCAAATTATTGCTGTTCAGGCAAACAACCGTAATCACTTAATTAAGGTGCAAATTATTGCTGTTCAGGCAAACAACCGTAATCACTTAATTCCTCGCACCCACACAATCAATACTAAAAGCTTCCACGAACTTGCCAATTAACATTCATTAGGCAGCCTACACAGGGAACACACCATCCTTTTGAAGTGGCTTTGGCTTGTGAGACAGGTAAAACAGCAGGCCACAGGAATGACCAAAATCTCAGAAAAATATGTAGGTACCAACATTGCATGGTTCTGCTGTTGGCCCAGAGCTTTAACAAAGGCAAACAAAGGTTGGAAATCATTTCAACTTACGCAACACAATATTGAGGCTCCTCTTCCAAACTCCAATAATTAACTCAATAATGTCTCAAATGTTCAAACAAGCTATAACACTGAAGCTTTAGGATTTCATCTTTTTAGTTTTTTCAACCTGAACAATTTTAAAAAAAGCAAAATGTGGAAGAAATTTTACAGATTATGTACAATAAAAACAGGAAATGCTGGAAAAACTCAATAGATTTGGTAACATCAGTGGAGACAGAAGCAGAGTCAACATTTCAAGTCTGTCTGATCTGATGATTGTTTGGATTGATACAAAATGTCAGGATTCAACCACATTAGCTTTTGCACTTCTGGTATAAACATGGCAGTTTATCACATGAGCAACTATTGTGTTGTTGCAGTCACTATATTGTAGATCTATTGTATAACCTAGCAACAGCAATGACACAACATTAAGGTGAACTCTGACATTAAAGAGCCTGCTTTATTTGAGACTATTGTTTTGCATTTAATAATACTGCAGAGGTCAACATCAAAAAAGGGGACTACGTTCCCCTTCACCTATCCACAAAGATGTGAAGGTGGCGGTACTTGATGACTGTGTCGATATGTGCGACCTTTTTGGAGATCCTCTCTACTTACAGCCAGCAGTTTGCACAAACTGATAGCCAAGTTCCACATACATGAGGACAGCCTCAACTGGGAGCTCGGTTCATGTCACACTATCAGTGACTCCCACGACTTGCCTGGTCACTAACTGTCCTGTTGGAGATAATACACACCTCTTTAACTTATGCTTAACCCTCTCTCTACTCACATTGTCTGTATCTTTAAGAAAAGATTACCTGTAAAGATTCGCATTCCAACCATTATCTTATAAATCGAGTTTGTGTCTATATATGCCCTGTTTGTGAACACAACTCCTACTCACCTGATGAAGAGACAGTGCTCCGAAAGCTTATGGTTTGTGCTACCAAATAAACCTGTTGGACTTTAACCCAGTATTGTGAGACTTCTTACTGTATCTGCAAAGGTTAGTGCTGTTTTGAGTGTTGGTTTGTAGTTTTCCACAGGCATTCATAGAATCCCTACAGTGCAAAAGGAGGCCATTCAGAGCATCAGGTCAGCACTAACAACAATCTCACCCAGGCCATATCCCCGTACTCCCATGAATTTGGCCACTCATTCATTTTGTCAAAATCACCCTGAAGTCTATTAATATCTTCCTCACCACTCACATTCCTACCAAGTTTCATTTCACCAGCAAACTTGGTAATATTGCATTTAGTTTATTCATCCAAATATTTGATGTCTATTGTGAATAGCTAGGGCCCAAGCATTGATTTTTGCAGGGAGCTTGCATTTCTTCTTCTTTATTTTTCCCACCAGTTGGTGACTTATAAATGACATCAAACACTGTAAATATACCTTTATTATCTCATAGCTCAAGTCAAATAGATTTTGTTTTTGATCCTTTTGGGATATTCTCTGTCTTGAGACCAGTGGTGTGCTCTTTAATCAATAGTGTATCCCTTTTTTTTGGAGAAGACTCTTCTTATGATCGCAGACCAGTTGAGAATGGAGGAAGTGGGGGACCTTCCAGTTGATGAATATGACTGGGTAGTCACTGTGTTATAATGTAGCCAATTGTAACATGCTGTGAGGGTCAGCTGATCCAGTGGACAATGCAACCATTTTATGCTGACCTGGTATAAATAGAAAGCAGATGGGGATTGTGGGAAGCATTTGTAGCCCAAGTGTCGGTGGAATTATGTTTTTTTTTAAATGAACCTTTACTTTGTGAAGTTAGATATTTATTGCTTGCCATGGTAGATAAACAACTGAGTGCCTTGATGGTCACATGAGTGCAACTGAAGGTGCCTTACAACTGGGGCAATCCAACAACAGCTGCAAAAGCCAGTGTTCCCTCTCGCTGAAAGGCTGCATCTATTGTTAAATGATGGCACTGTGCAATCTTGAAAATGTAGGCATCAGTGACCGGTGAGATGTAATGGCATGCAGCATTAAAATAATAATAATGCCACTAAGATCTGCAGCTTATGCTTGGAAGGAATGAGAAGTGAAGAAGTTTAAACTTCTTTGACAGTGAACATACTGCAATCTGAAAAGTCTTTGGCAATGAGGTCACAGGTCTCTGTGACCATTTGTTTGGAGAATCACACTCTCTTAAGGTACTGCAGGTTCTCAGTCATCGCTAGATAACTCCACCTTCAAGGATCGATTCTGTGTTGAATGTTTGGTATTTATTGCCTTCTCCTTTCCTTTCCTATATTCTCCTGCTACATGGAATTCCATCCCCTCTCCTCCCCCATTTCCTGTGGAGAGAGTTGTCCCTCATCTTCACTGGATTAATATTGGACAGTTGAGCTGTTAATCTTCCTTTTCTACATGTGGCTTTCCAATTGTCCTTGGCAGCCTTTTCTTGACAGCTATTGTTGGATTGCCCCAGTTGTAAGGCCCTGTGGTGCCAAGGGCTGAGGACCCTGTTCAATGCTTCAGCACCAAGTGCCCACTCTCCCTCACACCTTCACAGCACTCAAAGGCACTTACCAATCAAATTTTACCTTCCTGTTTCATTATTTATCTCATTCTTTCACAATATTCTAAGATACCTCTATTCAGGATTGGAGAACTTAGTGTTATCTTATCTTCATAAATAAATGTTTCCAAGGTCTCATCCATTCTTATCTCTGCCCTTTTCTGATCCCCCTGCATCACAAATCACCACTAACCCAGGGAAACTAGCAGAATATTTTTGTCAATGCTGACCTGCATCAAAGGTTTCTTAACCTTAGTTAAAGGGCTTGAGAGGTTATTATTTGTGCTACATTTTCAAAAAAAAAACTCTTATTTATCTTGTTCATTATTATGCACTCTTTTCCCTCTTTCACTAGTTCTACTGTCCTCATTTTCTTTATCTTACTCACGATTCTTCAAGTTTCACTTTACTTTTTCTTTCTCCCTAACTTTTATCTCTCTTTCCTTCCTCACATCTCTTCTTTTCATTCTTATTCTTAACTTTCCCTTTTTCTGTGCTTTGCCTCTTCAATCGGTTTCTGTTCACTTCCTTCCTACATTTGACTTGCCCCATGAGGAGCAGCGTGGGTAAGATGAGGAAACCAGACATGCCTTTCCATCAATCAGACAACGTGACTCCATGAAGAGCAGGGTTTGAGAACACAGCAATGTTTTCACATTGAGATAAAAGCTTAGTTTACAGGAGCAGGAATTTGAAAGTGCAGATGCAGCAGGGAACCAGTAAGCTGACCCCTGTAAAATGTTGACCAGGATGCTTTCCACTATCTCATGTAGTGGGGCTTTTTTCAAGTGAGTAACAGTATGCAACTTCTATTAGCAGATACTAATCTCAGAATGACATAGAACCTACAACATGGAAATAGGCTGATTAGCCCAACAAATCCATCCCAAGCAGCAAACCATCCTATTGCCATATGCATTTATTTGCTAGAATTTTACTCTGTCGCCTGTCACGGGAATCGGAGTGGGTGAGGGACAGACAACGGGAAGGTCCATTGATCTCAGGCAGAATTTTTCAGTTTTGTGATGTGCAAGGCCATAAAATCCCACCCATTGTCTATCAAATCAACCCTCCTAAAAGCTGACATGTTTGTTGTTGTAGTTGTTACTCGTACAATGACCCATCCTTGGATCCCTCCTATTTTTCATTTCATTTCTACCTCTCGGCAATTTCACCTGAGAATGCATCAATTTCAACTTCATCAAATCTGTTCTAGATCTTTGGCTCTAAATTGTCAGATTACTTCCCCCAACTAACTATTAGAAACACCAAAACAATGATTTTTGATTTCTGCCACATTCTCATTTCCTAGAAACTGTAACCATCCATTCCATTGCCTTGACATTCAATCAAAGTATACATAACATTGGTGTCATATGAACCCAGAAATTAGCTTATGACTATATTGCTGTGCCATCACTGGATCTTTCTATTTTACCTCTATAATTTCTCGTGTTCTTACCTTATCCCATTTGCTGTTGAAATCTTTATTCATGCTTATGTGTGACATCAGTGTGCCTTTAAGAATTTTTTTTAAATCATGTTCTCTGCAGTTAAAGAGCTTTTTTTTATTGATGCTGAGCTGTCTGGTAAAAGTCCTTTTTATTGCTGTTTCAATGTTTAAATCAGGTTTTGTTTATTTCCACTCAGGGCTTCAGGTATTTTCCGAGATTTTTTTTTATGACCTTGCATTGTGAGGGTAAGATTAATTGACAATCAAAGTCAAGTGCTGCCTCTCCAGAAGAATCCAAGGAGCTCACTTTCAGTTTTGGGTTAGAGTCAGAAACTGTCTTAGTTGTCAAGTGACAAGGAAGTTTTCTCTCTCTCTCCTCACTGGATTACAAATTCTACTGGCTAGCCAGCTGGAAGCAGGTCTCCTGACCTTCCTGGATCAAAATTCTGCTGTTAGTGGTTTGCCAACTAGTACCCAGAGTTTCTCTCTCTCTTCTTGGTGTTTTGGGAAACTGTTCTGACTTCAAGCTTGTCTGAGCCTGTACCAAGAAAACTGTAGCATGCAATCAAAGGACTAAATTCCGGCATCGCATGAGCTTTCGTATTTTCTGTGTTAAACTTGTAGCAAGGATTTTGTTTATGGGATTTTTTTTTGGTTGGAATGGTGTTTAGCTGTTAAGGTTTATATAATATCACGGTTGTTTTCTCTTTGTTCGTAAATGGTAAAAGTTATTGCTCTATGTTAACTGTATTCTTAAATAAACTTTATTTGATAAAAGCTTCTAGTGGGTCAGTTGAATCATACCTGAAGTAAATCATCTTATCCTCATCTTAGCCAAATTCAAATTGCAAAATTTATAATCCAGGTGGACTTCATAAAATATTTTGGAGTTTCTGATCTGTATTATAACATATGTTACCTCTAGGCTTGATTGGTTCTGATCAGATTCCCATTTTCCAACCTCTATAAATTTATCCAAAACTCTGCTCACTTTATTTTAACATACCAAGTTCTGTTCGCTTATCAGCTCACGTGCTTACTGACCGGCAATGCTTTGATTTTAGGATTCCCATCTTTGATTTGAATTCTTCCCCTGCTGCATTCCTCCAATATTTCTAACTTTCTCTAACCCTGCAAACCTCTGAGATTTATAAACTTACTCGATTCTAATGTCTTACACATCCCTAATTTTAATTGCATCACTACCAGCAGCCAAGTCATTGTTGAGAAACTGGAACTTTATCCCCAAAATTCTCTGCCTGGTTACGTCTTTTTCTTTCTTTAAGGCACTCCTTAAAATTTGTATCTCTTTGATCAAACTTTGCTCTTATGTCTTAATATCTCCTTTTGTGATTTGTTCTCAATTTTTGTTTGATAACAATCCTGCTAAGTATCTTGGAATATTTTACTACCTGAAGGCACCATAGCAATGCAAGTTATTGCTGTTGCTATTCTTTCTCTGTGATAATGAAACCACAGTCCAAGAACAATGCAAATTCATACTTCTTGCATTTCCCTTCAAATACTCTCACATTGCTAACTTTTATTAAAGATCACTGGAGACCCAAAGAGGTTCAAAAAAATGATGCTTCAGTCGATGTCATGCTGATCAAGCTTAAGGATTCTCCAAGGATTATGGTGCCTCGTTGTCTGATTTTCTGGTCATCTACAACGATTCAATCAAAATGTATGAAAAGATGACAGCATCTTTTGTGTTTTAGTGAAGGCAAACTATTTACTTTTGAACTTACAACAATTGTATGTTTGTGTTTGGCTCCGTTCTTTCTGACAGCTATCTATTGACATTGTACAGTTTTGTGTTTTCATATACAAAATAGCATTCCATTTAGTTCAGTCAATCACAAACACACACTGTACTTTGAGAAAACTGGCAAATCTCCATCTAGCTATGAGGAATAGGTGTAAGTGGAGTGGTCAAAGTTCATGAATAAAGTTTATAACACCTACTTATTTATGAATAGTGCCTTTTTATTGACAGTTCACATTTCAAAACTAATCCTGACCAGCCCAAGATTTGTACCTACTCAAACAAAGGAACAAAGAACTTCCGCAGGCAGCACTCTTTGTTTGTACAATTAGCTTTAAAATACAAATATCATTTCTGTTCCAGCCTTGACCCTGAAAACTCTACAATCACTTTTCATTTACTAATTTGGCTTTACCTGAAGGCAATGGAAACAATCCATTAAAATAAACTTTTGTATCTTATAAATAGAGAGTTTGCTGCAAAAACTAAAATTCTAGAAGTATTCCTCACATAGAATTTAAAAGGAAATAACTATGTGCTGGTTATGTAATGACCACGGTAGATAAGCAACTAATTCTTTTATTCTATATGGTTGATAACACAGCACTAGCAGGGTAAAGGCAAAAGACATTGGGAGCAATTTTACAATCCCATCCTGCCCACTGTTTGGTGAGGTGAGATGTAGCATCGGGTGAGACATGAGAAATCAGAAACACACTCGGTTACTCATCTCTCCCAAACGTACTAGCGCTGTTTTGCTGGCAAAATCAGTTTCTAGCCTACAAAGCACGTAAAGTTGATTTCAATATTAATGACATGCAAGGCATATCATGAGAGAATTCAAGACACTATTGTCCAGGATTTTCTTGAACTTATTTGCTGTCGGTCAAACTTCCCACGAGCAGAGATCAGATATGGTGGTCTTGCCAGGGGACCAGAGGCCATTGAAGCCTCTGTGTGGTTGGAGGAAGGACCAGGTTGTGCCTGCTTGGCATCCCGTACGACCCATAGGGCACCATAACTGTGTTATAGAATCACAGAATCCCTACAGTGCAGAAGGAGGCCATTTGGCCCACCAAGTCTGCATCAACCACAATCCCAAACAGGTCCTATCCTTTTAACCCCATCTTTTTATCCTGCTAATCCCCCTAACATTAAGGGCCAATTTAGCATAGCTAATTCACCTAAACTGTATTTTCCAGTGTGGGAGGAAACTGAAATATCCGGAGGAAACAGAAATATCGGGAGGAAACTCGCGCAGACACGGGAAGAACATAAGACTCCATACAGACAGTGACCCGAGGCTGGAATTGCACCTGGGTCCCTGGCACTGTGAAGCAGCAGTGCTAACCATTGTACCGCTGTTCTTCCCTCAGAGGCAGTAGTAAAGGAGTGGGGCCTGAATGGAGATGGAGCAATGATGGCAGGCAGAGGGAGGAAGAGGAGCTCCACAGTAGTGGTGATTGGGGGAGGGATGAAACGCTGCGAACAGGGGTGATTGGGAAGTGTGGGAGAAGTGTGGAATTCTGCAGTGGTGGTGATCAGCGGGACAGGGTTGCGATGTCTGTGGGGCAGATGGAGGGTGGTGGACCTGCACAGGGAATGATGGGATGGAGGAGGGGGTAGGGGACGCAGCAAGTGATCTTCCAGTTCACTGGGAGTTTGGGGCACCTGTGCCGGCTTCCACAGCAAGCTCTGGCTCTGTCCACTGCTGGCAAAATTGCATCTTGCACTTTGTGCACTAAGTACCATAAGATTGTAACTCACAGCTGACCAAAAAAAAAGCACAATTCTCTTCCGTTTTTTCACTTGTTCAGCACTTTGAATTTTTTTGTAAAATTGAACCCATTCTTATTTAAGCATGAGGATACCTGCTCCATTGTCAACTGACCTCATGCTTAACTCCAGGTGAGGTCACCTCATGAACATCATGATGATTCGGACTTCAGCCATTTGGTGGTAAAGAGATTTGAGAGCTAGAAGGTGATCACTCAGCCTTGGTCATTCTCTTAGAATAATGGTGTTGACATGGCTGTTGCAGTTCAGCTGCGAGTTAACGTTGGGCTGAAGGATATTGGTGGATCAGATATTACTGAAAATCAGGAAGAGGAGGTTTCCATGTTATCGTGT
This sequence comes from Sphyrna mokarran, assembly GCA_024679065.1. Classification (NCBI taxonomy): domain Eukaryota; kingdom Metazoa; phylum Chordata; class Chondrichthyes; order Carcharhiniformes; family Carcharhinidae; genus Sphyrna; species Sphyrna mokarran. The sequence goes on from JAGIQG010000002.1 coordinate 80,272,396, forward strand.
TAGAAATAGTCAATCTTTTGTGGGGTGAACGTTACTGATTATATACCAACCCAAGCCTAGGGATTGACCAAGTCCCGTCTGAACTATCATGGGCTTCATTATCAGAGAAGTTGAAAATTAAACAGTATAAATGTTATTGATAAAGCTATTGATTGTGGCTGGGTCAAGCATGCTGTGCAGAGGAATTCCCAACCTCATGGGACTCTGACATTCTTTCTTTGCATCAGGTATGACTCCAGTCAGAGGAAGGGATTCCCTTTGATCTCCACTTACCTCAAACATGCTTTAGGGCAAAAACTATTGAAGTAGGTGAATATTTTTGAGAAACTATGGGTGGGTTCATGAGCTGGTCTGCATGGGAGTGGGAGAAATTCCTGCTAAGAGCCAGACAGCTGACCATGTGTGATCTTGTGCTTGCCAGCTTATGCATCTGCAAGGAGCTCACCCATTTTCATGGTGGAATAGGCAAGAAGTCATCAACTCTGCTGTTATTTCATGGGGTTAAATGTTCAGGAGCCATACTTAAAGGGCACCCAGACCACCTGCATACTGCCTGCCACTTTTGTCTAGCCAGTACTCCACTTTCCCCAGTAACCCTCCCTTGCTTCCTTGGTCATCCCACCCACAACCTATTTTGCTGAAGACGCTGGTGTTCATAGATTTTCTCCAAACAGGACAATGCAGTGACATCCACAGGTAACTATGGAAGAAGTCAAATTTGCCAGGTACATTCCATCTATGTTCAGTCATGAATGTGAACATTTTAATTTCTCACTGAAATGGGGCTTAATTTGGCAGGGAAACGTATTTGTGGTAAATGATCATGCATGACATACTAATGCACGCTAAGGGGCTTTCCAACTTTGTTCTTAGAGAAGTTCAATCTGCCTTTAACCCACCTTTAAAGTCCTGAGAGAATAGAATTCCAAAAGTTCACCCTGATGTCAGAAAAATGGTTTTTGGCTTCATGTCACATTAAGTTTCCCTGCCCGCCTGCCATATTTCCCACTGCTGGTGGAGCTGAAAGATTTCTATGTGCTTTTCTTTCTCTTTCCACACTACTGGATTTTTCTGTACACATCTTTTCTCTGTACTTTTTAATTTCCCCTTTCCCTGTCCCCTTTTCTTGCTCTATACTCTTTACATCCCTGTTCCATTTTTTTCCTATTTGTCTCAGATTGACCAGCAGGAGGCTGAGAAACAAACTACAGTTGCTGATGAACAGAGACCAGGAAAGACCAAGTCAGGGTTGTTCATGAACTACCAAGAATGGGAGGGGATGGATTAGGCACAAAATAGGAGCAAGCAGGTCACCACTGTTCTTAAACTTTCAGAAATAAAAGTGGGCAGTCTGGGGCAGCAATACATCACACACAGAATGAGACAAAGTAGGCCTGTGTTCCTAGGGCCTCAGGAACACAGAAACTATTCTATTAATAAGGAAACATACAATGGCAGAAAGCAGAAACTAATCAATTAATTTTCAATTCAAAAGGAAAAAATGTAGAGATGGAACTAACAATCATGACAAAGATATCAAACCTAAGAAATTTTACTGTACGTATACTGCTCTGGGCTGTTCCCAGTTAACTTCTACATTAGAGGCATGCTCCTTAATAATATACAAAAATGTTGTGGCATCATTCACGATAAGTGTACTTGGAAATAATCTGGAATTGAATTCAGCAGAATTTTGACATTTTTTTAATAAGATATTATCTCCTTAATGAAAGCTTTAACAAGGGTAAAGAGTAAACCCATTAACCAAGAATATTTATTCTTGGAGCAGAATGCAATGCTCAAAACATGAACATACTAGTGTTGTTAAGATATTTCTGTGGTCTTGTGAAGTCATATGTTTGAGAATAAATGTAATTAATCGAAAGACTTGCTTTCAGTGGCCAAACCTAAATAAGGTTGTTGCTTGGAATGCTGTTTTGAAATAAAGTATAATTACCTTTGAGTGGGTAGGTTTAACAGTTTGCAGAAGTACCATGATAGTTTTCCAATGTCACCACATAATCAATTGAAGCTGCATAAATAATTCAAACACTGCAGTCAAACTGGTGGTTGTAGCCAGATGGGACATGTCCATGAGTTTATGGAATGAACAAAACATCATGAGGTAGATTTTCCAGTCCTGCCCACCACAGGAATCATTGCGGGTGAAGCAGAAAAATTGGCAGACCATTTAAAGATCCGTTGACCTCAGATGGAAATTTTGGGGTGCACATGGCCAGAAAATCCGCCCCTAATTTCCTTGTTTCAAACAGTCAAATTGAATGGATATAATTTTGATTTGCGTCATATACTGTCACAATCTGAAATCACAATATAACTCGACTTTTTAGATTGCTAGATAGATTCTTGATTAACAAGGAGGCAAAAGGTTATCGGGATAGGCAGGAATGTGGGTTTGAAATTACAATTATTTCAGCCTCAATCCTACTGAATAGCAGAATAAGCTTGAGGAGCCAAGTGGCCTCCTCATGCTCCTAACTTGGATGTGCATATGTTTATTTATATATTGCCTTTCATGAGATCAAATTATCTTTAAGTGCTTCACAGCAAATCTATCCATCACCAATGCATCTGTCCCTGACAACATTGGTTGTAGTGACCACCCCAGAATCCTTCGTGAGACAAAGTTCAATCTTCACACAGAGGGCACATCCACTGAATATAAAATGGGATAGATTAAGAACAAATCTCAAATGGGCTATATATGACACTGGGGGCCATGAGCAGTAGCAGAACTGTTTACCACAATTTGTAACCTTAAGGTTTGGTAAATACAAGAGTACATTAATAAACTTGCAGAGTGGGCTTGTAATTCACAAGTAAATTTCAATATAGGCAAATAAAAACTGGTGCATTTTATAGGAATGTAGGAACAGGAATAAACTATTTATTCCCTCAAGCCTGTTTTGCCATTCAATGTGATGATGGCAATCTGCAATCTCACTCCATAAGTGGATCTTTGCCCTATAAACTGTGATATCCTTGGCTAACAAAAATCGATCAACCTGAGCTTTAAAATTAATAATGAATCATCTGGTATCAATTACAGTTTGCAGAAGAGAATTCCAAGCTTCCAGCAGTCTTTTCATGTATAGATCTTTCCTAATTTTACTCCTGAATGGCCTGACTCGATTCTGTCCCATTACCCTGTCCTGTCCAAATACCAGAAATTGTTTCTCCCAATCTACCCTATCTGCTTTTCTTAATGGACCTTCCGAGTTGTGGCAACAATAAATTACCGCTGCACTCCAAAATCATCCGACTCGATGCTGTTGTACATTTCTTCCAGGGTCTTCAGAGCCCAGCTTTCACAGAAATGCACAATGCAGCTTTCCTCTGGGAACTGCATCAGAGTGGAGTCAGGGGAAGACTGGACATGCTCCCCTTTTGTGGCACTAATTGCTGTAGAATAAGTTTAAACGTCCAATCTAAATGTCCATCAATGGATGATTAGATGAATTGGTAAGTGGTTAAATGAGTAGGTGGGTGAGACAGCACCTCAGTAAGTGAGTAAGTGGGTCAGTGGATAGCATGAGTCGCTGGGTATGTAGGTGAGGTCGGTAGGTGGATGAGTTTGAGTTCAGTGAGTGGATAGCCAGATCGGGATTTAGTCAGATCAGATCAGAAGTTAGTTTGTGGGGTAATCGAAGCAAGTTAGGAGGGTAGCCAAATGGCCAGTCAATTTGGGTTAATTGATGTGTTGGGATCATAGTCAGGTTGTGTGGAGAGTGGGTGTGGCAATCAGGTCAGGTCAGGGGGGAGTAGTCGGGCAGTCAGGCAGTTAGTCAGGAAGATAAAGACGGAGAGAACGAGAGGTCAGTTGTGAAGTTACCCAGGTTTTGATATGTCTAACAGTTCCTGAGTAACTATCCAGGTAAGTATCATGGGACTGTGCAAAATCTTTCACTTATTAGAGACATTTGCAGTGATTCCTGAGGAGCAAGGATTTTGAGGTTGAAAATTCCTGGGCAATTCCCAAGTAGATCCATGCATCAAGACTTCCACAAGGTCCTGCCACGCATCTTGAGATGTATGCCTGCTTTCCAATGATCTGGAGACCAGAAAATTTGCCTCATTATCTTGAAAACTTCAAAAAATCACCCTCAACCTTCTAAACTGCTGAGAATAAAATTCCATTTTGCAATCTCTCTTCAAGTCAAGTAAATTAATGCTGTACATCTTCCATGACCAATATTTCCCATCCTGAAGTGTGTGCCCAGAAGAACCTCTGAGATTTGGCACCTGGTTTCTGGGAGCATTAGGAAGAAATACAAAGTTCTTTCAGTACTGAGGCTGGAATTGGGTTTTGTAGCACTGGCTTAGACTGGGAATAGGAGCCCCAGGTTATGACAGCAATGATAGCCCATAAACTGAGAACATTGAGATACAGTGCAGAGAGGATCCAGAATTTAGAAGCATGTGGTAGCACGGTGGTACAGTGGTTAGCACTGCTGCCTCACAGCACCAGCAACCTGGGTTCAATTCTGGCCTCGGGATGACTGGCTGTGTGGAGTTGCACATCTTCCCTGTGTCTGTGTGGGTTTCTTCTAAGTGCTCTGGTTTCCTCTCACAGTCCAAAGACATGCTGGTCAAGTGATTGGCCAGACTAAATCGCCTCTTAATGTCAGGTGATTAGCAGGGTAAATACATGGGATTACAGGGATAGGGCCTGTGTGGGATTGTTGTTGTTGCAGACTCAATGGGCTGAAGTCCTCCTTCTGCACTGTAAGGGATTCTATTCTATTCTATATTTGAGGAAGGATGCTGGGACCACAGTCACAGTGTCCAGAAATGTCAGGAGAGGGTTGCTCTGAAAGAAGGCAATGTCCTGGGGTGTGCAGATACCCAGAATGAGGACCCAAGGACCATAGTGGATCTACAGAAGAAGGCCTTTAAACATGGTGGCAAAGGGAGGAAGTTACCAAAAGGTTAACCAAGTTCTTGGAGTAGTGAGAGGGGCTTCTATGTTGGAGAACACGGTGGAATGTGAGAAGGTGGTACAGGTTGTGAGGGAGGGGAGCTGAGGTGGTGGGGTTGCAATTGTTGCAGGAAATGTGAACAGAGAGGTAGACAGTCAAGAATCAGGGAGCATTATGGCGGAGCAGACTGTCTGGATCACCGCATGAAGATATTTTCTAAGGTGCACTTTGTACAGAATCTGACTGATTCAGGATGGAAAATTCTACACATACTCAGAACATACCCTTTATCTAGTATTGTTGGTCAAAGATAATAATGCTAGATCCAGGCTTTTGAGAAAGGGCAATGTCTTGATGTAAAAGCATCAAAAAGAAAGAAAATAATATTATAGTGCTAAATTTAATCATCTTATTATTAAGTGTTTTTATGTTAGAAATTTGATATTTTTGCTCATACAAGGCAGAGGAGGTCATCACCAACTACAATAAATAGTTAGAGAGTTAGGTGCATTACTACCTTGAGTTGTATTCCAAGCAGAATTATTAAAGAAAGCCTGCCTATAATGACAGAGTTAGATATCAAACCCACATTAGAGGAGGTTAGCAAAGTTATTGACTTGTTTGCAGAGGACAAAGCTCCAGGTGCTGATGCTATACTATCTGAATTCATCAAGCATGGGAAACCAGCAACCCTATAGCATTTGCACAAACCTCTCTGTCTCTGCTGGAGGGTGGGTGCAGTGCCCTCCAACCCTGGACAAGTACAAAGATGACCACAGCGATTGCAACAAAAAGTGAGACATCGCTCTACTGAGCATGGTGGGAGAGGAATTTGCCCCTGTCAGACTGCTCATCTTGGCTCAAAACATCTATTTTGCATCACCATAGTGTCAGAACTGGAAAGTTTACAACTGATATAATCTTCTCAGTTTGGCAGCTGTAGAAACAAAGGTGATCACTATAGAAAATAGGAGCAGGAATAGGTTATTCAGCCCTCGAATCCTCGTCTGACATTCAATATAATCATGATTGATCTTCTATTTCAATGTCATACTCCTGCTCTCTCTCTATACCCTTTCACACCTTTGCAGTCTAGAAATCTACCATCTCTTTCTTAAATATATTCAGTGGTTTGGCCTCCATAGCCTTCTGTGATAGAGAATTTCGCAAGTTCACCACCATTCTTTGATCCCATTGAGATCTTTGGCCATATAAGCAGAGGCTATCTATTTAAGCTGCTGGAGAAGGTGACTGCCAACTGAACCTGTCCAAAGACAACATGATGGGTAAGATCAGCTATGACAGGCAACATTTGGAAAACTTTGCAATCTGCAATGGGGTCAAATGGGGCTGTGTTCTATTATTGACACCCCTTGGCACAGTCTTCTCCTTCCTGATGTCATATGTGATTTGGTCATCTTTTGGAGATGTTGACCTGCATACCAGAATGGACAGAAAGATGTTCAAACTTCTTCACCTCAGATCCAAGACAAAGGTCTGCCGAGTCCTGATTTGAAAGTTGCTCTACACTGATGATGCTACAGTAGCATTCCATCCTGAGAAGCACCTGCTTGATGCTGATATCAACACACACATCACGAAAGTTGCAGCTGTTATGTCCAAGCTGAGTAAGAGTGTGGAAGAGTGTGGAAGAACAGCAACCTGACGGAGAACACAAAACTTCAAGTTTACCAAGCCTGCATCCTCGGTGCACTCCTCTACAATGGTGAGACCTGCACTATATATGCTAAGCAGGAGAAAAGGCTGAACAGTTTCCACCTTTGCTGTTCCAAATATATCCTCAGCATCCCTTGACAGGAGAAGGTCATCAACTGAGAGATCCTGAAGCATGCTAATTCTATCTGCCTACCTTATTGCTGAACCAACAACATGTATGCTAGCTTGGCCATGTTGATGGGATGCATAGTGGCTGTTAACTCTTAACCCAAAGACATTTTGTTCAGTGAACTGTCCCCTGGGCCGTGACCTCCTGAGCATCAATTCCTCTGCTACAAGGACACCAGCAAGTGAGATATGAAGAGGGTGGATACTGACATTGACAACTGGGAAATGGCTGATGCCATGACCTTTGGAGGACATTGAAAGAGTGGGGCAGAAATGAAGAGCTCAGATGGCCAAGACTAAGGCTCAGAGAAAACAGAGGCCAGCAAATTGTGCATTTTCTCAGCCCAGTGTCCTCCTCGGCAGAAAACATAATCAGAGACTACCAAGACAGACCAAGCTGCACCAGGTGATGCTTAACACAGTGTTGATCACCAAACTGTCATTTTATGTGATAGAAAGTTGTCCCAATCTGATATGTTTGTCCATACTCACCAGGTCAGGGAAACGAAAAAAGGAGCTGATTTTTGAGAGCTTTCCCTTTTTTTTCCTGACTGGTCATTTAGGCTTAGCTTTTTTTTTCAAAATTTTCCAGGGTTTTTTTTTTATTTTTGAATCAAAGTGTATAGATGAAGAAAGAAGGAAACTTCATAACAATAATAGTAGAATTGAGAAAGTCTATTACCAGGAAAAGGTGAACAGACTGAGGCTCTTTTCTCCAAAAATGAAAAATCTGACTTAATTGTGAACTAATAGAAGTTTTTCAGAGGATCTTGTGGTGCAGTGGATAGCTTCCCTGCCTCTGAGCCAGTAGGTCTGGGTTCAAGTCTCATCACAGGACTTGATGGCCAAAGAGGGTGCATTCATAACGCTGCCAAACAGGTTGAGAATCAACTTGCAAAATCCTTCCAACAAACCAATGGCTGGCGGTAAGAGTGGAAGAGAATACTAGTCAGAAGTACCACTCCACTTCAAGCTATAAGCCTCAGGCAATAGAGTACTGACCAAGTACTAATTGCTATGGGAACAGACAAAAGTCTGCTTTAGTGCACCTCTAGGTGTTGAAAGGGAATTGGAATAAATTGTAGACATTTGATAGAGTTAACAATGAGGAACTATTTCCACTTGTAGTGGAGACCATTACTAGAGACCATGAATATAAGGTAATCAGCAATCAATCTAATAAGAAATTCAGGAAAAATCTCTTTACAAAAAGAGTGGTAAGAATTTAGAATAGGCATGGCTAAGGTTAATCATAGAAGTATTCTAAAAAGAAGCTAGATAAACACATGGAATAATACAGCAGAAAGGATGTGCTTATAGGATTGGAAAAACAGGAATGAGAGGAGGTTTATATGGAGTAGCAATACTGGACTAGACCACTTGAGACACATTGCCTATTTCTGAGCTATAAAATGTATGAAATGCCTGTGGGTGAAAAGCAGGGAGGAAAATAGAGGAGGGCAAAGAATAGAAAGGGTGAACAAAAAGAGTGGCAGAGAAGGAGAGAGTGAGAGAGATAGAAATGAAACCAGTGGGACAGGAGATGGTAGAGGATGGAAGGAGAGGGGTGGCAGAGGAAAGGAGGAAAAGATAGAAAGAGAGGTTGGCTAAGAATTGTTACTTTCTTGCACCCATCTCTCCTGGTCCCCATCTCTTCTGTTCTTTTGAGAGAACTTAAAACATTAAACAATTGACAGCAGTGCATCTAAGAATATTGCCACAATAGTGCAAAACTTGTAACACTGACTGAAACTGAGTGTCTGACACTCATTCACACCATTAACAACCCTCACCTTGATAAGTATAAAGATTCAAAAAAAATAGAGAAGGAACAGTTGATTTTAACAGAAACAAAAGTCATGAGAATATAGAAAAGCAAAGCACAATACAGTTCTCCTTCCAAAACTATGCAGTAATCTTAAGAAAATACAGATCTCTGGAATTCATTTTCTTTTTGAAGTAATGTCCAAAAGTTCAAAGAAAACTAGAAACAGTGGAACATAATTCTAAAAACTGCGCATGCAACTGATTTATAATGATAAGTGAACATAAGGTACATGGGCAGCCAGCTCCAACACATTAAAGCAATTAAAATAAAATTAAAACACAGAACTTTATCGATATTTGGGATTCTGAGAGAAAAATTCTTTCATTAGGTGAAGCTTTCTGAAGGCCAAGCATAACAAGGTATATTTTGAAACATCTGGATTTTCTTTTAGCTAAGTATTGTTAGGGTCCTCACACAGGATCAAACTAATGTAGGCAATGGAAGAAGTATAACACTCAATGAATTAGGAAAAATATCATCTTGCATTTAACATTCCTTCTACTTCCTGTGCAACAGGGAGGAAATTAGCGAAAAGTAAACATCAGGGTTCTGTGAATTAAGGAACAAAGGCCCACATATGTAACTCTGGCAGCTCTTAAAACTATTGACAAAGTTGAAAGATGATGCATAACACTCATAAATGGGAAGCCATCATAAACAGAAATATCACATGAGTAAAAGATGCACCCGGAGGCTTTTAAAAGCATCAGGGAAAGAAATATTTAGAAATCACAATTCTGTCAACAGCAGCAGTACATCTGTTGACACAAAAGACCTCAAGTCAAGTTGCTTCAACTCAAAGTCATTAAGTACAAAATACTTAATGTGCTATCATGAAATGATGCAAGCTTTCTCAGCATGAAGGGTAAATCTTGCCAGTACCTTCATACAGAGCCAAACATTGCAGAAGGGGAAAAGAAAAACAAAAGTTACCGCTGACATTCTGTTTTATTGCCACCATACAGAAATTCGCCATTTGCTTGATTGAGTTTGTGTTGACTCTTTGATGGAGGCAGATGAACCAACTGTTCTGGATTTCCCAGAACTGTACATAAGGTGTGTACCCAGTTTTGTCAGCCTCCTGGATGCCATCTGCCCATATTCCCAATCATTGAAAATTACGCAATGTGCACTTGTGTATGCATATTGTGCTTTCCACCGGCATCTTGCTCGGATGTTACCACAAAATTGCCAGCCCCCTCTGCCCATCCTTGCACTCACAGACATGACAGACAGACTCAGAATGTTAATTAAGGGGATTGTCACACTAACTTCATTGCAGTAATGTGACCCTACCTGTGACACTAACTTAAATAATAAACTGTTCTTTACTCCACCAATCCTGCTGAGTATTTCCCAGAATTTTCTGTTTTCCTTGCAGATTTCCAGCATTCGCATGTATTTTGTTTTTAAAAAGTGCACACTACACTGGACAGGGTTTCATTTTTGTAGGTAGAGGTGAAACTGTAAAGGACCACAACAAGGATGAGTATCTTATGAATTGGATCTGACTGACTGTTGACTCGACAGAATTACTTGAAGAAATCATAATGGGTCAACTCCTCTCAAGTCACAGATTATGTCTAATCAATTACTGGATTTAAATTTCAGCGTACAAAGGACAGTTTCAGGCAACATATTCGCATGTACACTTGCTTTCCTTGGGTATGAAATTTGGAAACATAGCCTTGCTGGAGACAGTGTGAAATCTGGGAGTGCACACTGCACTCCAGTCACAGCTCTCAGATAGGCTGAGAAGGACAATAGTCTGGGAATCCCCAGAAATCCCCAGCATCAGAAACAGCTGAAATAGTTACCTCATGACGTCATGCAGCCCCACTGGCAGATGTGATGCCCTTTTTCCAAATTTAGATGATGCAGGTCCAATTGTTGAATTCACTTGTCACTCACCGAAGGTAAAGTATTCAGCTGCAGGAGGGGCCCGGCATATGTTTCATTTAAAGGGTCAGGCACCAAGCCTACAGTTATCTGTGTACACAAAGGCAAAGGGCCCGATTTTACTATCAAGTTGCGCCTGTTTTCGGGCGTGAAAACTTGATAAAGTCGGGTGTAAGACGTGTAGGGCAATGCGCACCCATTCCCATTCTACCTATGGCTGAAAATGAAGGCGACTGGGATTGCGCCCGCAATGGAGACGACGGCAATTTAAATGCATTTGAATGCATTTAAATTGAATTAATGGACTGGAAGCCCAACTTTACCAGCACTTCCCCTTTTACCCATTCGTCCATCCAGATTCGACACGAAACAAACATGGTCAGCAAAGGTCCAATTCGGGCACTCCAGCTTCTGAGGAGGTTCAGGGCTTCTAGTGGATCTCAGAACAGGAGTTGAGGGGAGGGTTTGGGAGGCAGGTCAGGTGGCTCTCTGGTGGTGGGGGGGAGGAGCTGGGTCAGATGGCTCTCTGGTGATGGGGGGAGAGGTAGGTCAGATGGCTCTCTGGTGGTGGGGGGAGGAGGTGGATCAAATGGCTCTCTGGTGGGGAAGGCAGTGTTGTCCATTGCCACTCTGTATCTAATCGGTGAGGGGGATTAGGGGTTCCGCTGCCAATCTGCATATAATTGGTGGGGGGGGGAATGGGGGAAGGTCTGCTGCCACTCTGCATACGATCAGTGGGGAATAAGGGTGGGGTCCCCTGCCACTCTGTGTGTGATCAGTGGGGGGGATAGGAGCATGGGGCACGATCAGTATGGATAACAGAAAGACATTGCAGAGAGGGAACTAAGCCCAGCCCTTCAGCGCAATTCAGGATCACTGCTATTTTTTCAGGCAGAGTGTGTATGGGGGTGCCTGAGAATGGGTCAAGTCGAATCTGAAACACTCCCAGTTTCAAATCCGTCCAGCACTATTACTAAAATGGTAAAAAGGCCAAAATGTCAGACAGTATGTTTATTCACTGGGAAAGGACGCCTTCAGCCAATCTGAGCCGAACTTGGAGGAAAGATACCTTGGACTGAGTGGCATACCATGGGGGAGCTGACAGCTAATCATGTCCATCGAGGAGGCTATGGTCTCCTTACAGAGGATTCCCCAAATCTGCCTACACTATGCTCTCATTGATAGTGTGAGCCCGATTTTATCAATGTGTTGTGCCCATTTTCGGGCACGAAAACTTGGTAAAGTTGGACATGAGGTGAGTAGTGTGATCCACACTCTTCTCCGTGCCCATTCCCTCTTTACCGAGACCCAAAAATGGCCGTGATCAGAACCATGGCCGAAACAGGCGTAACGGTCATTTAAATGTATTTGTATGCATTTAATTTGACTTAATGGGTTGCACGCCCAATCTTACTGGCACTAACCCCTTTACTACTGTGTTCGCTCATCCAGAATCAGAGTGAAAGAGATATGCTGCACAAAAGTCTGATTCGGGCAATCTAGTTAGTGAGGAGGTAAGTACCGAGTGTCCAATAGCTCTTTACTTGAGATCAGTGAGGAGGAAGAGGGGATCCACTGCCACTCTGCAGATCAGTGGGGGGAGCGGTAAGGGGGTGGGACTCATGATCAGTCTGCATAGCAGGGATGTGGAGGGAAGGTAAGGGGGGGGTCAGTAATTTTGGGGGGCTGGGGCAATATCTGTGGGGCCCAGGGAAGGCATTGTCCGACCTGAAAGGGGAGTGGCAGGGAAGTCGCATTCTATCATTTTTTCATTTCTGCGCATGAGCTGTTGGAGGCACTGATTGGAGCTGCAGGGTTTTGAGTGCATTAAATCCCACCCACAGGCTTCTACAGTGCAATTTGGAATCGCTGCTGTTTTTGTTGACAGAATTCATATGGCACCTCAGAACAGATCGAAAAGTCGGGTCTGAAAAACTCCTAGTTTCAAATCCGCCCAGTACTTAAAATCAAAGTGGTAAAATAGGGCTCTGTAATTCAGACATGCTTTAACCAACCTTAATTATACATTTGAAGAAAGAATGTGACAAATTTACATTGTAAATTCCTGACTTTCTTTCTTATTTCATTTGCTTTTTCTCTTATATTTTAATTGCTTCATGAGCTTACATTCTGAAATAGTACACATCAATAGTTGGCAAGGGAAAGCTAGCAATTAGATAAAGAGGGAGATGAAGAAACAAGAACGAGAATTCAAGAAGTTACAGACAGAATGCAAGAAGAACCAGTGCTTCAGTTAAGAGATCCAGGGTGGGATTTTCCAGCCCCTCCCACTGGTGGATCTTTCAGTCTCATAGCAGGTTACCCAGCGGTGGAACCGTACAAAATGCTATGAACCTTGCTGGCACTGTTCTCTTTCAGGAAGCTTTCATTTGCGATCCTCCTTATAATTATGAGTCAGTTCCAGAATATGATACTGGTATTAGGTCTGAGGTATGCGTATAATTCGCTCCAACAAAGAAAAAGAGCTACTTTCAATGTGTCGTTCAGATGGTAAGATATGATTGCCATCCTTAAGTGAGCCAGCTGACTCACTGAATGTTCTTCTAATGAAAACAACAACAAAATCAAAACACATCCATCAGAAAATATAACTGCTGAGCAGGGTCACCAATAAATCTCTTTGTTTTGGCTCAAGAAGAAAGACATTCTATTTTGAATCATTATGAAATATTTAATGTTTGAACAGACAGTGACATTGAAAATGTGCCATACCCTCTGCCAATCTTGACCTGGTATGAGTCATGCTCCCTAACAGTAACAGAAGATTATCCAGCAGGCCAACAAATACACCCAGTGTTGTTACAATTCTCATTGATGTGATTTAGTGTTAGAAAATGAAGACAGTGGTGCTGCAAATGTAAAGGGTGATATTACAGATGTTGCCCCTAATATTAATAAATATTAATTTATTAATATTTGCATTAATAAAGCTCCAGGAAATAGGTTGAAATGTGGAATTTGATTCTGAGGATTTTGAGAGTGACACTAGAACAAGGGAGTCATACAGCGCAGAAGAGTCCTTTTGGCCCATCAAATCTGCACTGACACATGAGAAACACCTCACCTCCCACCTAATCCTATTTACCAACATTTGATCCATAGATAGAACCATAGCAGATGTAAAGAATGATTAGCAGAAATCATAGAATAAAAATTCTAAATCAAATTAAACTAGGGTTAAGCCAAGTTAAGTAAAGCAACTGAAAGCAAACTCATGGTGAAAACTTTTTTCATTTTGTGTAGGTATATGGTTCATATTTGTGGGGTTAAACCTGTTAATTAAAATAATTGCGTGAAATGGGAAAATTAAGTGAATTATTGAGAGAAGTATGTGAAATATAAGAAATTATTCAAACATATTACTTCATGGAAACATTTTTGTGGTCTGATTTTCAACGTTAATACACATCTCATCCAATCCAAACACCCACTAAGCAAATATCTCAGCTTATACTTCATAAAAACTTTTTTTTGATTTTATGTTTAAGTTTCAGTCCTTTATTTCCCAGCAGTAGGACATTGGCCTCTATATAATTAGAATAACTTCCATTAGTGCAAAAACTCTGAAAATGATGTGTGGTGTTTATGGAGGGAGGTTAGTGAACGATTAATTTTGGTCAGGGGTGTTGCTGAATCCTCACTGGGAGGGCAGGAAATTTTGGTGACCTGTCCACACAGGGGCTTCTAAAAGGTGAGCCTTGTAATCCTTGGGTTACCCTGACTCAAAATACTGGCTCTATTGTCTCCCCACAAATACTGTCAGATCTGCAGAGTTTTTCCAGCATGTTCTGTTTTTGGTTCCTCCTTGGTCTGCTGTGGCTAGGCATAAGGCAGCTTTGGATGTACCAAAGAGGAAAATTAGAAAGAACAAGTTTGGTAAGGATAAGGGTGGAGGACAAGAAGTTCATGATTCTGGCATCTATAGCTTGTCCAACATTCTTCTGTTCATCCAAGTAAAGCGATAGAAGGGTAACACTGGAGACTATGGCGAGATACAGCTTTGCGGATATCATCCTGACAACTGGATGTGTAAACTTAGTTAAACATGGGAGGATTCAGCCTCTTAGGATTATTTATGAAATTAGGCCACAAATTAATTAAAATAGGTCAGTTTAAGTGTGTTACTTCCTAATGATGGATTTTGTATGGTGTTATTCCCCTGTTCATTAGCTGTCACATGCTATTAAAAGCCTTTTGATTTTGAAAGAGAGGTCAATCAAATTACTTTGATAATGTTATAATACTATATTTACTAATGTCATTATTTATTCCATATTCTATAACATCTATTAACAACAGTTCACCTGTTACAAGAGGGCCTCTGGTTTCTATCGTGTCACCTCAAATGCGTTATAGATCTAAATTATGTGCACAGAGAGTACTACACATAAAATATCATGGAGTATAGAAATTCAATTTGATAGGGTAGATTTTAAAGACTATGACTCAAGATTGGCAAGTAGGTAGATTTGAGTTAAAAGACACAGTTTGGTGGAGTTCTCTTGCTTGGCATAAAAATGATCATTTTCTGGGACATCGTAATGTGTTCTTCTTGCAGCTCTTGGTTGGTGGAGTTCCTCAACCATGTGGAAATGTTATTGTGCTGACTGCATGGATTCAAAGATTACTCAGAGAATGAAAAAAGGTCAAATGTTTTGGCTTTGACATTTGTTCCACTTAACCAGCACAACAAATACAGGAGAAAGACTTTAACAAGTGTGCTTATGACTTAGTTGTGCTTAACTGTTATGAACAGGAGAGAAAGGCAAACTAAACTTCTTTATTTTCACTCTGTCTGCCCATAAGCAGAGGTATTTTCGAATTATTTTTGAAATAGGCGGTGGCATGTTTCCCCAAACGCCCAGTTTTGTGTGGTCTAATTTTATGAATATCACATAGCAAACTCTCTTTAGAATTAACTCAGGTTAGTTTATTTTACATTCAAACTTGGTGAGTCTTTTCCATGGGAGGAGGGTGGTGGGGAATAGGATGTTCATGACCTCAAACATACAACATTCATGCACACATATCATAAAGGAGGTGAGAAAGAGGGACCACTCTGAGCATGGCAAAAGATAGACATGAAGCCAATAACTAGTGGGAACGCCACCACACCAATACAGTAACTAGCCCTACAAGCTGGTAAGTAATTTTATTTATCTAATAATATAGATAACAAAGGCGCTACTGTCAGACTCCTATTTATTGACTACAGCTCAGACTTCAACACTATTATTGTTGGAATGTCTTGTTGAAGTTGTACAAAACATTGGTAAGGCCACACTTGGAATACCATGTGCAATTCTGGTTACCTATTATAGAAAGAATATTATTAAACTAGAAAGAGTGCCCAAAAGATTTACTAGGATGCTACCGGGGAGTTGATGGATTGAGTTATAAGGAGAGGCCAGATAGACTGGGACTTCTTTTTTTCTGGAGAGCAGGAGGCTGAAGTGTGATCTTATAGAGGTCTATAAAATAATGAGGGGCACAGATTATTAGTCTAAGACATCACAGACCTAAATAGTCAATATCTTTTCCCAAAGGTAGGGAAGTCTAAAACTAGAGGGCATAGGTTTAAGGTGAGAGAGGAGAGACACAAAAGTGTCTAGAGGGGCAATTTTTTCACACAGAGGGTGGTGAGTGTCTGGAATAAGCTGCCAGAGGTAGTAGTAGAGGCGAGTACAATCTTAATTTTTTAAAAAGCATTTAAATAGTTACATTGCATACAATGGACATAAAGGGATATCAGCCAAATGCGGACAATTGGGATTAGCTTAGGGGTTTTAAAAAACAAGGGCAGCATGGACAAATTGGGCCGAAGAGCTTGTTTCCATGCTGTAAACCTCTATCATTCTATGACTCTATTCCTACAAAATTCAAGTCCAATCTCCCGTGGCCTGGTGTTTGACTCCTCCCTCTGCAACTGGACTCTGAATTTCCTAACCCACAGACCACCATCAGTAAGGTTAGGCAACAATACCTCATCCATGATCATCCTCAACACAACAAGGCTGTGTTTTCAGCCCCCTATTATACTCCTTATA
This sequence comes from Sphyrna mokarran, assembly GCA_024679065.1. Lineage (NCBI taxonomy): Eukaryota > Metazoa > Chordata > Chondrichthyes > Carcharhiniformes > Carcharhinidae > Sphyrna > Sphyrna mokarran. The sequence continues at coordinate 80,288,976 of JAGIQG010000002.1, forward strand.
CATCTTTGATTGTGTGGCCAAATTCCCCTCCAATTTGATTTTCAAGTTTGCTAATGATACCATCGTAGTGCTTTGGATATCAAATAATGACAAGACACAGTACAGGAATAAGATAGAGAATCTGGTGAACTGGTGCAAAGACAATAACCTCTCCCTCAATGTCAACAAAATGAAGGAGATAGTCATTGACATCAAAAAGCATAGTGGAAACATGCCCCTATCTTCATCAATGGGAGCAAAATGGTCAAGAGTTCCAAGTTTTTAGATGTCCAGGTCATCAACAATCTGTCCTGGTCCCCGCCATGCTAACACTAAAGTTAAGAAAGCCCACTAACATACCTACTTTCTCAGAAGACTCAGGAAATTTGGCATGTCAGCTGAGACTCTCACCAACTTTTATAGATATAAAAGGCATTCTTTCTGGTTTTTCACAACTTGGTACAGCTCCTGCTCTGCCCAAGACCGCAAGAAACTAAAAAGAGTCATGAATGAAGCCCAGTCCATCACGCATTCCAGCCTCTCATCCATTGAGTCTATCTACACTTCCCGCTGCCTTGGAAAAACACATCCCAGAGATATTCTCTTCCACTTCTTCCATCGGGTAAAAGATACAAAAGTCCAAGATCACATATCAACTGACTCAAGAAAACCTTCTTCCCTGCTGCCATCAGGTTTTTGAATGGACCTATTTCACATTAAGTTGATCTTTTTCTATACCCTGGCTCTGAATTGTAACACTACATTCTCTACTCACTTCTTTCCTTCTCTATGAACAGCATGCTTTGTCTGTATAGTGCATAAGAAATCATACTTTTCACCGTATACTAAAACCGGTGACAATAGTAAATCTATTCAAAATTAGAATTCATGGATGGCAGATTAAAAATGCCTGGTTTTCAAACATTCCACAGGATTTTGGATAGCTGGATTTGAGACACTTTATCTGTACAAAATATGTTGTGAACGTAACCTATAATGATAAGTGCATAAGATATCTTGTATACTCTTATCGGATAAAATTGAACTGTATCTGTATAATCTGCATTTGACAACTCAAATTGCTGAATTTGAACTTTATGTAATATAACTTTATAAATTAAATGCAGAGTCTACTTTTGGGAGCAAAACAAAAGATTTCATAACATTGATGGATAAAGAAATAAAACGTGTCCAATGAGGCATAAATGGCTGCAGAACAGCCATCCGAATGCAAAATCATTACCCATTACCACTCCCCTTAGCTTTAATACCATTTACTCTTTCTTGCCACCTCCTTACAGATCTTTCCTTTTGATTATCTTCCCCTCTAATCCTTTTCACTTGAAAGAAACTGATGAATTTCTATCTTTTCTCAGTTCCGATCAAGGATCATTGACCTGAAATGTTGGGCTGGATTTTATTTGCTTCATAGCTGTGCCTGCTCCGTTTAAAATGTTGATATGGTGCTCCCCCCAGGGAAACAGCAGTCCTGCAGTTGACTAATTGCAACTGAAGACCAAGACTTCTGCCTCCATCTGGGGCAGAAGTTGTGCTTTAAGAGACCTGTCAACCAATCTGATTGGCCAGCAGCTCTGTTGTCCCAGCAGCATCTGGTTCAAGCAGTGGTCACCACTGGCAACTCTCAAAGAAGTGGAGGTTATGGTGCCAAGCCTCAAGGTAATCTGTGGTATTGGCCGGGCCTAGGAGGCAGACCCCGCAAGGTAAGAGGTCAGATTTGAGAGGCTGATGAGAGGGGTGTGATCTTGGGGAAAGCATCTCCCATAAGTACAGAGGATTCCCAAATGGGCTTCCACCACTACCTTACTTGACCCAACCTGTACATTAAAAGCTACAGGCTACTTACCTGGCAACTGTCTCTTCTTTCACAAATAGCAGCGAAGTGGAATGAAGTAGTTGAATGGCTATTAATTAACCACTTAAGAGTCTCAATGGCCTAAAGGCAGGCAAGTACCGGAAAGCTCCCACACTAAAACTGGAGTGGGAAGGCCAGGTGTGACATTTTACAAGCCCCACCACCTTCAAATCCACCAACAAAGGTGTGCGTGTGTGTGCGTGTGTGTGTGTGTGTGTGTGTGTGTGTGTGTGTATGTGTGGTGGGGGAACCAGTGCTTGGGCCTGTAAAATTCACCCCATCACTTTTTTTTCTCCACAGAGGCTGCCTGACCTGCTAACTGTTTCCAGCATTTTAAATTCTCATTTCAGTGGTCTAGCATCTGCATTTGTTCCAGGCTTTAAGTGAACAAATAATTCATGATCAATAAATGCTGGCCGAGCCAGTGACATTCACATCTCATTATGGGATAAATTTTGAAAAGGTAAGACCTGTAACCTTTCTGAGTTCTCTCAGGTAACATTCCATGTGACTTTGCCTGCCCTGGTGCCCATGTGAGACAGTTCTTGTGGGGTGGCTAGTGGAAAACTGCTGATGTTATATGGAGAAGATTTAGGTTGACCTTGAGGAGCTCTGGACCTGGAAGTATTGGAGAATCCATTTTCTCAGCCTGGACAGCAGCAGTTTGGGTTAGCTGAACACAGCAGCATTGGCACTGCCAAACTGGCAAGGGTGGAAGCATGAATGTTATCGTCCTGAACAAGCACAGAAATCCTTGCTCCATTGGGCTACTGGCAATTTCCTGGGGCAATGGCTCAACAATCCTACCTATCTGTTGAAGAACAAATTATTAGTGTGTTGGCCCATATGCATACTAGTACCTAAACACATGATGGCAGCTGTAGGAAATGAATGCATGATGTTTGATAGAACTAAGATACTGACCACCACAGCTGGCTCAAAAGATTTGTTGATGGAGGTGACCACCTGTCCCATGTTGGAAGGCCCTGTATCAAATTGGTTGGACTTCCCCATGCATCTTAAGTCTTTCAGCCTTTCCACAAAGATCCTCAATGCACTAAGTGTTGGATGATGTGCATCTAATAGACCTTTGTTGTCACCTGGCCCATCAAAGTCCTTGTCTGAGTGAGTTACATGCTACCTCCCCTTCTGGTGAGTTAGTGCCTGTTCTATCCTCCCTCCCAACTCACCCCACCCCACCCCTCCCTCCACCCCAAAGCTCTGGTTTCAGCATACTTTTGCCAGATGTGGACCCTGCCTCTCTGCAAGTCTCTAAATTACATGCAGCATTAGTATGTGAGCTGATTGCTGCAAACGTGAGATAAAATGTGGTATCCCCTTGCAATTTTGATCCATTCATGAGATATGGGTGTCACTGGCTAGGCCAGTATTTATTTCCCATTCCTAATTGCCCTTCACTGTTTTCTTCCTCTCCTCCACTGTTCCAGTCCTTGAGTGTCTGAGGTGAAAGAGGGAAGGGTTGGTTTATGGTGAGGGCAGAGGAAAAAGTAAGAAAAAGTATATTTACACAGTCTGCAACATTTAGCCAGAGAAGATTGAGGGATAAAGGGCAACGAATGAAAAAGGATTATGTATGAAGATCTCCTTATCTTCAACGGCTTCAGTCACACTGGTGACTATGGTGTCTGCAATGGCTCTTCCCCAGCCAGCACTTTCTCCTTCATAGAGGTTTAAAAGTGCAGACCTTCTTTTCCCTAAGTCTCCTTCGACTATACATTGTATTCCACCTTCTCCTGTAAGGAAGAGGGAAGAGTTTCACTGAGTGTTTGAGGTGATACAGTGGTCATGTTTCAATAGCTGACTGTGGACACAAGCTCCGAGCTATGAGGATAAGGCTTGTAAGTGTATGAGGGTGAGCTAAAGTATTTCAACCTCAAGTACAAGTGCTGATTCAAAAAGATTAATCGGAGGTTAGTCATGGGTTTTAAGTAATAAGCTGCAGATGAGGCCAACTATGCAGTTGGCAGAATATGGCATTTTACTGTGACTGATCTTGAGACATTTCGCGAGATCATTACACTTCTTCCTGCACTCCAAGAGGTCTTTGAGGCCACATTCCCAGCATTGTGCTTCTCTATCATCACTTGTCACTTAGTTCTAGGGATGTGTTTGAAGGGCCACTGCCTGATCACCTAGCGGAAGATCCTCAACACCAGTGCCCCACAAGGCTATGTTCTCAGCCCCCTACTATACTCCTTATACACCGATAACTGTGTGGCCAAATTCCCTTCCAACTCGATTTTCAAGTTTGCTGACAACACCACCGTAGTGGGTCAGATCTCAAACAATGACGAGACCGAATACAGGAATGAGATAGAGAGTCTAGTGAACTGATGTGGCAACAATAACCTCCCTCAATGTCAATAAAACAAAGGAGATTGTCATCGACTTCAGGAGGCATGAAGGAGAACATGCCCCTGTCTAAATTGACAGGGATGAAGTAGAAAGGGTCAAGAGTTTCAAGTTTTTAGTTGTCTAGATCACTAACAATCTATCCTGGTACCCTATGCCGACAATATACTTAAGAAAACCCACCAAAGCCTGTACTTTCTCAGAAGACTAAGGAAATTTGGCATGTCAGCTATGACTCTCATCAACTTTCACAGATGCACCATAGAAAGTAGTCTTTCTGGTTGTATCACAGCTTGATATGGTTCCTGCTCTGCCCAAGACCGCAAGAAACTACAAAAGGTCATGAATATAGCCCAATCCATCACACAAACCAATCGCCCATCCATTGACTCTGTCTACGCTTCCCATTGCCTTGGAAAAGCAGCCAGCATTATTAAGAACTCCACGCATTCTGGCATTCTCTCTTTCACCTTCTTCCTTTGGGAAAAAGATATAAGAGTCTGAGGAAACGTACTATACAACAGCTTCTTCCCTGCTGCTGTCAGACATTTGAATGGACTTACCTTACATTAAGTTGATCTTTCTCTACAGCCTGGCTATGACTCTAACACTACATTCTGCACTCTTTCGTTTCCTTCTCTACGAACGGTATATTTGTCTGTATAGTGCACAAGAAACAATACTTTTCACTGTATGTTAATAGACGTGACAATAATAAATCAAATCAAATCAAATCAAATTAAAGATACAGGAGAATTCTTCTTTTTTGTCTTTTGCATCAGAGCTCCAGTACAGATTCCAAAACCTTGATGTGCGCTCTTTTCCATGGTCAGTTTGTGTTGACATTTTCACAGGTTAATATTCAGAATTATTTCTGCACCACCAGCTGCCACTATGCTTGCACCTCTCCCTTTAAGAGATGCAGGTGAGCTTTAAGTAGTGCCAAACATTTAACAATATCAGGTCACTGTAGATGCATGAATGCTTATGATTCAAAAGAGAAACAAAAGCATTGGGAGGAACAATGTAGGGCTGAAAAATGGAGCAGATGCCCATCACATCATCTTCCCACCCACTTTTGAGCTCACCCCTATCATACAGGGGGCATAGGTGAACAGGTCCAACATTGGCAGCTATGTTTAAGTAAACAATTAAGAATCAATTCTTCTTCTGAGGATGACTTGATTCCCACACTAAAAATGACTTCTCAGGGGCCCAATGAGTCCAATGTGTGACCTAGTCTCTGTCACAGTTGGGGCAAACAATTGTTGGAGGAGTGTGTGCCACACGCTTCTTTCACTGTCCACGCTTGGTTTCAGTTTACTCTTGGCAATTACTTTCCAGATGCTTTTCCTCCATTTTGGTGGTCTTGGGCCAGGGATTATCAGGTACCCATGGGGATGTTATACTTTCTGAGAATGTTTTGAGGATGACCTTGAAGTGTTTCCTCGGTTCTCCTGATACTTATTTGCTGTGTCGAAGCTCCGAGTAGATCACTTGTTTTGGGAATCTCAAGTCAGGCATATCAACCCAACCAGTGGAGCTGATCAACCAGTGCTTCAATGCTGGGAATGTTGACCTGAGCAAGAACACTGATGCTGTGTGCTTATCCAATCAATGGAATTGCAGGCTTTTGTGATGCCACACATCTCTGATCCATATAGGAGGACAAGTATCAATATTACTATTTAGACCATGAGCTTGATGTTAAGTCTGAGATACTGGTCTTCAAATACTCTCTTCCTCAGGTGACTGAAGACTCTGCTGGCACACTGAGGGTAATATTGAACCACGTCGTCAATGTCTGCCCAAGGTATGAAAGCAATCCACGTTGTTGAAGATTCATCATAGATTTTGATAACTGGGGAGTGCAGGCGGGAGGGCTAGTGTTTTGTGATGGCGAAGGTTGAACAGGTTCTCGTTTATTCTGTAGCTTAGCTCCAATTCAATGGAGAGCTTACTGTGGTGAGATGAAGCATTGCAACTAGGAGGCTGTGAAAAGCATCAGTGCAATAGCCTTACTTCACTCTAGTCCGGAACTGTTGTGGATCCATTTGTCAAAATTGTGACCTTCCTGTCATCTTGGAACAAGCGGAGGGAGAATGGTGAAAACCTACAGAGGCAGCCAAGAAGGATGTTCCATAATCCTCATAGTTGACAGTTCAGAAGGCCTTTGTAAGGTCAAAGAAAACTATCTACAAGGGTTGGTGCTGCTCTCTGCATTTCTCTGTAGTTATGATGTAGCGATGCCGGCACTGGACTGGGGTAAACACAGTAAGAAGTCTGAAAACACCAGGTTTAAGTCCAACCGATTTATTTGATAGTAAACTCACAAGCTTTTGAGGCTGTCCTCTTCAGCAGGTGAATGACGTATTCTGGTCTCAAACAACACATAACAGCACTATGTTCTGTTTGAGAGCAGAACACCTTATTCACCTGACAAAGAGGACAGCCTCGAAAGCTTGTGAGTTTACTATCAAATAAATTGGTTGGACTTAAATCTGGTGTTGTCAGACTTCTTACTTTCTCTGTAGTTGCCATGCGGTGAAGGTCATATCCATTCAACCCACATTGTGACTCTGGGAGAAAATCATCAGCCACACTGAGATCCAGCCAACCTTTTTTGTCTAATGTGATGGGGACAATTCTCCCAAAAAAATTCAAAGTGCTGAATTCGCAAGAAAGATTTTTTTCAGTGGGAGCTCACACACGAATCTCCCACACTCTGTGTAATGCAGAGGTCACAATCGTGAATATCATTAAAAGCTCAGGGAGTGGGGCCTATTCATGCCAGAGTCTCTCAGCTCCAGAACTATGCACATGTGCAGTGGTCCCTCACTGACAGCACTTTGTTGGCCAGCTCAATCGCTGGCTAGCCCGAGCCCCCAGAGACATTCCTGGGCCTGCCCTGACCCCCACCCCCATCTCAGAGAGTGTCCTGATCTCCAGCCCCACCTCCTCCAGCACTGACGGTCCCCCCACCACGCCCTCCCCAGAAGACTCCCCCTGCCCACCCCACGGGAGATAGACCCATCTCCCAGGAGACACCGTCACCCCCAGGAAGCAGATCCACTCTGCCTCATTAAACCCACCTGTGGGAGGCAAACCCTCCCTCCTCCAAACCCTCAGCCCCGATTGCTGGTCTCCCTCCGGCCCTGACCAATCCAAATGGCAGGGTGGCAGCGGGACCCATCTACCCCCACTAATCGCTCCTAGGCCCCACCCTCATCGGGCCCCACCCCAAGACCTGCCCCCAATAAGCCTCACCCCTTTGGCACTGCTCTGTTCCCAGTGGGTAGTGCCAAGGTGCCCCTTGGGCATTTGCACATTGCCCCTTGGGTACTGCCTAGGGAAAGGGGCTGGTACTGTGAGAGTGGCTGTGCTCAGGGGCTCCATCCCCCAGTCAACCCACAGGGGCCCCGAATGCCTCCCCTTCACTCCAGGGGGGTCTCCCTGAAAGTGGGAAGCTAGTCTGAACCTCGCTGGAGTGAATTTGTACTTGCGGGATGGGAGATGCTATTGGGCCCGGAGAATTCAGTCCCGGGCCTGATTTTGACACTCAAATAACATTAAAAATAGAACTAAATTACTTATCTTGTCTTCCCACCAGTTTCCTGTGTGCTCCTGACCACACCAGATTTCCGGTGGTGGGTGACCCATGTGCATTGGGAATGCATGCACAAATCGTCACATGCGCATATCTCCTGACCCGTCCCACCAAAAAAATTAACGGGTCAGAATGGGAGAATTACCCCCGTAATGTTTTATTCTTTCTGCTATCAATTCATCAGCAGACTCCTGTGAATCTGTTCAGTAACTGACCTCCATTGTTTCTAAAAAAATGTTACCATCTACCACGCCAGGTTTTACTCTGAGATCGGATTTGCCCAGTATTAATTTCAACTGGGATCAGCTAGGATATTTTGCATTGCTTAAGAGGGGATCAATTATATTTTTTAGAGTAATAAACAGTTTTGGTCCATATGGTCTGCTGATCCTTGCCCTGGAAGCAGAAGAAAAGCTGGAGAGTGGAAGGAGTCAGTCAGATGGAGGGCTGGATTTCAGAGCAGTTGGAAATAATTGTCAGGACTTTTGGTACTGTTTCTTTCACTTCCTTGTGAGTGAATGCTCAAAAATTGGCAATGGCATAAAAGGTAAAGAATGTTTTGATAGATTCATGACCAACTGGAGTTGAGAAAGTTCAGAAAGAACTGCACCACTGTTTAGAAGATTTCACATGCAGAATCTGCTATATAAAGAGAATTGGATAAGCATTTGAAGAAAAAGGATTGGAATGCTGCCCAAGGAAAATCCAAGCTTGAATGATCTGTGTGGCTAAATTGATGCCCGTGAAATCTGTCTGTGTTGCATCTGCTATTCCAATGTAAATTACAATTGGTACCAACTGTGATTTGCCTGTTGATTTACGTTTAAGCTACATTGATTCTGACTTGTATTAAAGTAAAAGTCATAAAAAATGAAATCATATTTGGTAACTTATTCATTTGTGGACCATCCAGTAAATTGTGCTCTTTCGATTTATAGATTCCCATGAGGAATGAACAAAAAATATTGACAAAGTTGTATTTCTCTGTAACTAATATAATGCTACAGGAACTGCTCAGACTTAACATTAATAGATCATTGGAAAATTAATGTCTACATGATACACCACATAAATTGCAAATTGCCATAAATCTGCTATAAGCTTTGTACTAATGTCATCATTAATGCTCCCATGAGTTTCATAATGTTGCTGAATTTGCACATTAATTGTCCATTAAAACTGCCTCAAAGAGCTAACTTTAACTTAATACCATAAGTACCCTTTTAATAATGACAATTGTTAATGACTGATAATAAACCTCTCAGGCCCTGAAAGTGAACTTAAAATTGTGGAGCAGCATTCCTTCTGGTAGAAAATTCTGGAAGCTCCTAAAAATGCCTATTTATCTACATTTCCTCCCTTTTACATTTTCTCTCAATCCAATCTTTCATTCACTTTCTATATCTGATTTAATATTTATTAAATTTGAATTGGTGAATCTATTGTCCTTCTCAGTTCTTTCTGCTATTTTGCACCCTATCCTTTCCTTCTCCCCTGTGTACTCTACGAACGATATATCTTGTCTGTATAGCTCGTAAGAAACAATATGTTTCACTGTATCCTAATAATAAATCAATTTAATTCAATAATTTTTCAATCTGTAAATGTCATTGTTTAAGAAGATGCTCCATTGGTCCCATTGTTCACCAACGTTTCAGATCAACTGTTGCCCTCACTATAATTATCAGCCCGCACTTCAAGCAAATTACAAGCCAAATAGCTTCTGAGCAGGAAACAATCTAACCAGGCTCATCATGAGATGATCTCTTCCAGCAAATTAAGGCCTATTGTTAATTTGTGTAGACTATTCAATAGATTATTCAGTTAAATTCAACAGCTATGGTACACTATGAGGACATTAAAAATAAATGGGCATCACTGATATTTACAGTGTACACTTGTAATTGATATTATTTCCCCTCAGCCACCAAGCTTTCTATCATTGTAATCTTGTTAATTTGTTACATATACTGAAGCTTCAGCCGATGAATGCAGATTTCACAATGCCATGCCTGTTCTTTCATGAGTTTCTCCATATGGTTTGTATTTTCCCATGTTGATAACTTGTCTGAGAAGCCTAAAGACATATTTTATACGGATAGACTGATTGGCATGATAAAGACTAAGTGCTTATTTTTATGTTTCGGCATAAAATTAAAGATTGGAGAAAATGGTATATGATTTTGATGGGATAGCCTGTTATTCACAGCACGAGCTTCAGGTTTGGATTGACTTGAAGCCATCAGCAGTTTGGAGCGAAAAATGCATTTTGGTGAAACGTAAAAAGATTTTCTTTTTGCTAAAATACAGGGCAGGATTTTGCCTTTCCTGTTGTGGCTGTATCATTGCCAAATAGGGGCCAACTCCTCATTGTGAGGAAAACAATCACCTGGCAGTATTTTCCTAAATTAGCCAAATAGTGGCTAAAGAGTGAGCACACCATCCAATTAAAGTCAGAGGTGGTTTCTCAAACTGGAGGACCATAGAAACGTTTTAATGCAGAAGGCCTGTCTTGTCCATGCCAGCCCAAGGACACCCAAGTGCCCTCTTTAATCCCACCCTCCTGCACCCAGCCCATGTAACTTACAACACTTAATGTGGAGAACCAGGTACTTTTTAAAAGAATTTAAGTTCACCGCTTCCATCATCAACTCAGGCAGCAAATTCTGCCACTTATCTTGAATATATGTCTCTTGGTTCTAGAATTATCTACTAGGAGTTTGGGGATTTGGAGAGGGAGGGGGTATATGTTTATCTGTGTCTGAGTGTGTGTGTGTGTCTGCGTGCGTATGTTTGTGTGTCTGTGTGTGTATTTGTGTGTGTGTCTGTGTCTGTATGTGTTTGTCTGTCTGTCTTTCCATGGCTACATACCTATGTGGCAACCACCATATGCAGCTGAAAATCCTGACCTTCAGCAGAAGATCTAAGATGACATTCCAGTGAAATGCTGGGTGAGATTTTCCAGACCTTCCCTCTGTTGAGATCCACGAGTCCTGCCAAAGTCAATGGGGATTTATATGGATCGCAGTGGGCTGGAAATCTTTGGTCTCTCTGTCATGAGAGGTGAAGCCCAGGTTGGATCTAGCTTATGAGTGGTCGCAAAAGATTCCATTACAATATTCAAAGAAGAGTGGAGGAATTCATCCCAATGCTCTGTCAGTGTTTATTCCTTCACAAACTTGAGTAAAATAAATGATTGGCTCATATCAAAAAGCTACTTGTAGAATCTTACTGTACATAAATTGGTTGCCAGGTTTCCTACATCACAGCAATAATGATATTTCTAAACTAATCTATTGTCTGTAAACTTCCTTGAGAACATATGGAGGTACAACCTATTTTTCTTTAAAGCGCAAGTGGCAGACAGGGAGAAATTAATTTTACAGCTGTTAGAAAGGGTGTAAAGTGCTGTCAACCTATCAGCACCTTTGCTACAGGGGAAGGAGGTAAGAAGTGACTGCCAAAATTTAGCAGGAAAGGAAGTCAAAAATGTAAAATGAGAACACAAGTGAGTAACAAAGCAGCCCAGCGCTGAAGCTTTTGTGGCTTGATGTGGTTGCACAGCAGCTAACCCTGTTGACCCCTTCAAGGTATTATTCCCATAGGTCAGCATTGGAGAGGAAATAGAGACAGTCTGAAATCTTGTACTGACAATCAACTGTTTTTTTTAAGCTTTATGAAGCTGCCAGCATCCTTGCGAAATTGGCACAGCTTCGGATCTTACACTGTACTAGTCTAGAATTGTTGAAGAAAGTTCACCACAGTTACTGCCAGGTAAGTGACCGTAATAAGACCAAAAGAACTGGGAACAGAAGTAGATCTTTCAACCCTTTGCGCCTGTTCTGCCATTTAAAAGATTGTGGCTGATCTAACAACTCATTGAGTCCACTTTCCTGTTTTTCTCAGTGACCCTTAATACACTGATACTGATTAAAAACCTTTTGATCTCTGCCTTGACAATGATCAAGGGCTCCACAGTTTTCTGGTGTAAAGAATACAAAGTATAACAGTAACATCAAATATGGCAAAGTGGCATCTTCATCAGTCCAGAAATCAAATTATTCTTGCTGTTGATCACCCCGACTAATCTTTTATTCAGCAGCACTGAAAGCATGACATTTTACAATCGTGGTTTTCCACAAGAATGATTCAGCTAAATGGTTAGTCAGGCCTCCATCTATCTCCGGGACATTTGCTGGTATATCTGATTTTCAGAGTTCAAGCTTCTTCATGCTTTAATACTTAGCCAGGATAAGGCATGTGTAACTTTCTACATTTTTGCTAGACTGGAAGTGTTGGCATTCATTGCTGGTGTAGTCTAGTGTTCCGGCATTGTTGTGACATTTGTGTACCTGTAAGAAATGTGTTTTTTAAATCATATTCTCTGCAATTGTAAACCGACCTTTTCAGTTTATTTTCGCATTGTTGCCAGGCCGTCTACTTGAAGTCCTTTTATTGCTACTTCAACGGCTTAAATGGGATTTTGTTTATTTTTACTCTGGGATATTTTATGACCTTGTATTGTGAAGGGGAAGATTAATTAGCAAGTCAAAGACAGATGGTCCCTCCCCAGGAAAAAATCCAAGGATTCATTTTCAGTTTCAATTTAGAACAGGGTGGACATCAGATTGAAAACACTCTCCCGCCCTGATATTATAGAGTCTGATGTCAGCTGGAAGTATGGTTCCTGGTCTGCCTGGTGTAGAAAGTCTACTGCTGGTGGTTGGCTTGCCTAGAGTCTCACTTTCCCTGCTGTTCTGGTCAGCTGTTCTGACTTTAAAATGTTCCCAGTGTATCCAGAGGGCTGCTAAAAGATACAAGGCTGAGAAGTCAGGGTTTCAATTCTTCAACCAAAGGTCTCAGTTCCAGTATTACGTGAGCATTAGTCTTTACTGTGTTAAACCTGTGGCAAAAGTTTTGTTTATGGGATTTGTTTCATTGGAATGGTGTTTAGCTCTTAAGGTTATATAACATCATATTCTTTTGTTTGTAATTAGTAAAAGTTATTGCTAATTTTCTTTCTATGCATGTCAATAAATTTCAATAAACTTTGTTTGATACAAGCTCCCTAGTGGGTCACTTGAATCATATCTGAAGTGAAACATCTCATGCTTATCCTGTCAAATTCAAAGTGAAAAATTTATGATCCAGACAGGCTTCATAAAATACTTTGGAGTTTCTGACCAGAATTATAACATTGTCATGTGGGAAATTTTCAAAAAAAGACAAAGTGCCAGCACTACTTGGAAGCTAATTTCTGCCAAAGCCTGGATGTCAGGGCAGTCATCCACAATATGACTACGAGGCAGCAAACACTTTGTTTGTGAATGAACAGGCAATCTGCAGCTGGAGAAAGGTAATGAATATTAATCTTCTGGCAAAGGGCAGTGACACAACACCAGGTTAAAGTCCAATAGGTTTATTTGGCAGCACTAGCTTTCAGAGTCTCAAGCTCCTTAATCAGGTGATTGAGGAATTGTGTTCACAAACAGGTCATATACAGAGAAACTATATGAGACTTGAAAAGCCAAATAAATCTGTTGTACTTTAACCTGGTGTTGTGAGCTTTCTTACTGTGCTTACCCCAGTCCAATGCCAGCATCTCCATGTCAAAAGGCAGCGAGGCAGTGTTTGCTGGGTCAACAAGATGGAAATTTGTTCATGGAAATTAACTGTTGAAATTTGTCTCTGATAATACAGTGTGTGCTATGTTCAGCAAGAAAGATTCAACATTATGTCATAAGAAGTCAGAAACAAGACATTTAATGAGCCATGTAGAGTGTGCAAGAGAGGCAAAATGCTTTACATTTGTGTCATTTGGTCACTGACATCATTCAACTTTCAGATTATATCTTTCATCCTTTGCTGCTGCAGATTGGACCAGTTCCTCAAGTTCATACTGCTGCTCCCAATCTCCTAATGTGCACAATTAGGCAGAGTTCGGGAGACAAATATCAGTAAAGCTCCAACCAATATAAAACAAGCTGGGTTGGGGAATATGCAATTTGCTCTGTATGCTTTAAGCAAGTTGCTGCAACTCAAAGTTTCACCAAGAATGCATCTCTATTCAGGTAAAAGCATTTTGCACAGTGGAGGAGAAAAGACAGGCAAAGAGAAACTGCACAGAAGCCATGATCATGGGCAAGGCTAGAAAAGTGAGGTATTCATTTTGGTTTTCCCACACTCATGGTCAGAAGGATAACTGGGGGACACATTTGTTTGGGAAAGGAGCTAGTAAAATTAGGGGGAGCGGGCAGGAGAGTGCAGAAACTGCAATAAATTCCAGATCCACACTGGCCAAAGCTGGTTTGTGTTTCTTCTCCTTGAGATACCAGCTGGAAGGCAGACCAACAATGCTATGACCTTCACTCTGAGTCCTGAATCGGCCGGTATGCAGATCAGATCCTGTTCAGTCTGATCCAAGTCAGCAGTCCTGCCAACCAAGTCAACCAGACCCTGCCAAGGAGTTGCAAGTTACACTGGTAACATACATTTTACTTTTGTGTTATAGCCTGAAGCTATGGATAGTGATGGTAAAGGCTCAGTTTCTTTCCATCACATGACTGATCAGGAATCCCTCCCACCACCAACATGTGCTGTTTGAGGCATGGACATTGGAATGCATAGGGCTTATCTGGGAGACATTCTTGAAACATAAACCATGCTGAACCAAACAATAGGAACCAATATTTTCTGTTCAGGGGCCTGAAACTTCCCATGTAACAGCACTGTGAGGTGACCTTTACGTCACCTTGGAAGGGTTGGAATGCAAGTTATTTAAAATTATAACTTACAGGGATAGTTGCTTAAGCTTGATCGTATTCCTGAGTATAGTAGAATGATGCAGGATCATTTAATCAAGGTTTTTCAGCCTTTTAGCTTTGACAAAGGGTCGTCTGGACTCGAAACATCAGCTCTTTTCTCTCCTTACAGATGCTGCCAGATCCACTGAGATTTTCCAGCATTTTCTCTTTTGGCATTTAATAAAGATGTTTAAAAGTTAACAAAGTTCAATAGAGTAGATGAGGATTCCAGGGTAAAGCTAAAATAGACTTAAAGCTTTGAGCCAGGCTGTTCAGGAGTCAAATGAGGAGGTAGCTTTCCGTACACTGGGTAAGAGAAGTCCATAACTCTCTCCACAATAGGCTAGGTCAATTGAAGCTTTCAATACCAGGACCGATAGGTTTTTGCAAGGTAAATGTACGGAAGAATGTTTTATTTTTATTCATTCATGGAATGTAGATGTTGCCTGTTGGGCCAGCATTTATTGTCCATCTTCTTCAGTTGCTGCAAAAGTAGATAAATTTGACTTCCAGATCAGTCTTATTTCTAATTGAACGATGGGGCAGACTGAGGTAATGGTTCACCAGGCAGCAATAACTCCTACACTTCCACTTATGCCTCAAAATAGAGACAACCTGCAGTAGGCAACTCAAAGAATCAGCAAGATTCTCTAAATCCAATGGCGAAAAAAGCAATCCATAAGCAATGTTCTCCCCCAAACCAACATATCCAGCATCCAGATGCTGATCGCTCAAAGTCAACTCCAATGAAATGCTTTTAGGATATCCTCAAAGAACTGTGAAAGTGGTCAAACATTCTCACAGACTTATGGGAGTCCTTGGCAGGTGACTGATCAAAATGGACAAGGTTAATTCAGGAAAGTTAAGAACACATTGAGAGACTTCATTGGAAACACACAGAGGCACAGTTAGGATATCAGAGAGATTGCACAAATCTCCAACAACTCATTTACCATTGAGTCATCCTCAAACCTGAGGGACTGCCTAAGAAGAGAGAGAGAGACTGGTGAATATGATGTAATTTGAATTTATAGAGAATTGTTTGTACATTTAATAACTTATTTTATTTCACAGATTATTTAATTCACATATGTGCAGTACTATAGACGTACTGCACAGTATTTCAATTTGTGGTAAGTTTTCAAAAATGAGAAATGCCCATAAGTCTCTAACTACAGTTTATATATTGTTTCCTCTGGGAACCTCTGATTCCTTAAAATTGTTTCACTTTAAGCCAGGAATTACTATACTCCACTTAGGGCCAAAGTAATGTTTCATATAGGTTTCACATAATTTTGTGGTTTTGCTACTCTGCAACTCTGTTCGTAGAGCAGGATCAGATATGTTTCATTAACTGTTTTGCGAACCTGCCACTTCAAAGAGTTTTCCAAATGCACGCCCAGGTCTCTCTCTTTTGCATCCCTGTTAAAATTGTACCATTTAGCTTATATCATCCTTTACCTTCTTTCAAGCAAAATGTATCACCTTACACTTTTGTGTTGAATTTTATCTCCCGCCAGCTTATCTAAGTTCATTACTACCCTCCTTAATGTTTGCTGCACTTGCGACTTTCAAGGCAACTACAAATTTTAAAATTGTGCCCTATCTCTGCAGTCAAAGTTATTTAATGCATACCAAAAACAAAGCAATTTGGGTTTCACCCACTCATTGGAGAACTGACTGAAATCTTTTGATTTGATTTGATTTATTCTTGTCACACGTATTAACACACAGTGAAAAGTACTGTTTTTTGCACACTATAATCAAAGCGTCTGTACATAAGGAAGGAAAGGAGAGAGTGCAGAACGTAAATGTTAAAATCATAGCTAGAGAAAGATTAACTTGTGAGGTAGCTCCTTTCAAAAGTCTGATGGCAGCAGGGAAAAAGCTATTCTTGAGTCAGCTGGTACATGTCCTCAGGCTTTTGTATGTTTTTCCTGACAGAAGAAGATGGAAGGGCGTATGCCTTCAGTACGTAGAGTCCTTAATTACGTTGGCTGCTTTTCTGAGGCAGTGAGAAATGTTGATGGTGTTAATGGTGAAAGGCTGGTTTGAGTGAAGGATTGGGCTTCGTCCACGACCTTTTCTAGTTTCTTATAGTGTTGGACAGAGCAGGAACCATACCAAGCTGCATACAACCGGAAAGAATGCTTTCTGTGGTGCATTTGTAAAAGTTAGTGAGAATCATAGCTGACATGCCAAATGTCCTTAGTCTTCTGAGAAAGTAGAAATTTTGATAGGTTTTCTTAAATGTAGTGTTGGTATGGAGAGGGGATGGCGCGACCAGGACAAGCCGGGACCGATTGGGTAATAAATGAGACACTCCAACTAAATGCATGGATGAGGGATTGGTGTAGGGCAGAAGGCTTCATATTTATTGATCATTGGGAAGTCTTCAGGAGGGAGGGTCACCTATTCACAAGGGATAGGGAGCAGTTGACTGGGAGGGGAACACATATTTTAGCTGGGAGGTTAGCTGGAGTGTTTCAGAAGTGTTTAAACTAATAGGGAGGGAGGGTGGGGAGACAGCGGGAACTGGGAGTGGGAGAGAGAGGGATGATAGGGTAACACCAGTAGGTAGAAAGGAATATCCGAGAGCTGAGGGTCTTCAGTGCATGTGTTTTAATGCGAGGAGTGTGACTGGCAAAACAGATGAACTGAAGGCAATAATGTTCACGAGGAGTTTAGAAGTGGTGGCGGTGACCGAGACGTGGTTGAAGGAGGGGCAAGACTGGCAATTGAATATTCCAGGGTATAAGTGTTTTAGGCGTGACAGAGTTGGTGTGAGGAGAGGCGGGGGAGTGGCTTTATTAGTTAAGGACAACGTCATAGCAGTGCAGAGGGAGGGAGGTATGGATGATTTAGGAATTGAGTCTCTATGGGTGGAGTTGAGGAATAGGAAGGGAGTGGTTACTCTGTTGGGTGTTTACTACAGACCGCCCAACAGCCCGCGGGCCGCGGAAGAAGGGATATGCAGAATATTATTTTTATATAGGACTATTCAAATAGGATAATGTATTTGCTACTATATAGTATGTACGGCGGCGCGGCGCTCGTTGGCCGCAGGGCCTGTTTTCCGTGCTGTGTTGCTTAAAAAAAAAAAGTGTTGCTGATCTGGACAACTAAAAAATTGGAGCTCTGTCGTTTCTATATTGTTGCCATGGATGCAGACAGGAGCAAGCTCCCACTGACTCTTCTAACTTGAGGCTACCTCATTTCATTCTTTGACTTTGAGGGGGAGATTATTATCATAGTACTAGTTCACCGGTTCTCTATCTCTTTCTGTACTCTGTCCTCATCATTGTTTGAGATCCGATCCACGACAGTGGTGTCATCAGCAAACTTGAAAATCAAACTGGAGGGGAATTTAGCCACACAGTCATAGGTGTATAAGGAGTATAATAGGAGGCTCAGGGCATAGCCTTGTGGGGTACCGATGTTGTGGATGATCATGGAGGAGGTGTTGTTGCCTACCCTTACTGATTGTAGTCTGTGGGTTAGGAAGTTCAGGATCCAGCTTCAGAGGGAGTAGCTGAAACCCAGGCCACGGAATTCGTAGACGAGTTCTGTAAAAGAATTTTGTTGACATTTTGGCTATTTCCCAGGGCTGAAATGGTTGCTACAAGAGGACACAGGTTTAAGGTGCCAGGGAATAGGTACAGAAGAGATGTCAGGGTAAGTTTTTCACTCAGAGGGTGGTGAGTGAGTGGAACGGGCTGCCATCGGCGGTGGTCGAGGCAAACTCACTAGGGTCTTTTAAGAGACTTCTGGATGAGTACGTGGGATTTAATGGGATTGAGGGATATAGATAGGCCTGGTAGGTAGGGATATGATCGGCGCAACTTGTGGGTCGAAGGGCCTGTTTGTGCTGTAGTGTTCTAATGGTGTTGAAGGCTGAGCTGTGGTTGATGAATAGGAGTCTGACATCGGTGTCTTTGTTATCAGATGTTCCAAGGTTCAGTGCAGATCCAGCAAGATGGTGTTTGCTCTGGACTTGTTTGTGGCAGTAGGTGAACTATAGTCAATCCAGGCAATCTGAAAGACTGGAATTGATTTGTGCCACCTTTCGATGCACTTCATAATGATGGATACCAAAGCTACTGGATGACAGTCATTAAGGCATGCTGCTTCATTTTTCTTTGGTACTGGGAAGATGGTTGTCTTGTTGAAGCAGATAGGTTCTTCAAATTGTTGTAAAGAGAGGTTAAAGATGTCTGTGAATACCCCACTAGCTGATCCGCACAGGATCTGAGTGCTTGTCTGGGTACCACATCTGGACCAGTCACTTTCTGTAGGTTGGAATTTGAGAAAGCTGCTCTGACATCTGCAATGGTGATCTTGGATACAGGTTCACCCCAGGCTTTTAGCGTGGAGGGTGTCCTCTCATTGACTTCTTGCTCAAAATAGGCATAGAATGCATTGAGCTCATCAGGGAGTGATCTTACATGCCTTTGTCTTGCAGACCTTGCCATAGTCGGCCAGGGGAAACATGTGGCTAGCGTGGGACTCTAACTTGGTCCGGTATTGTCTTTTGGCATCTCTGATAGATCTCCTTAGAACATATCTGATTTCTTGTATAGGTCAAGATCACCTGACTTGAACGCCTCAGACCCAGACTTTTGCAAGCAGTGGATATCCCTGTTCATCCATGGTTTCTGGTTGGAGAATACACGGATTTGCTTTTTTGGCACACGGCAGTCTACACACGAATGAAGTCAGTTGCTCTAGTGGTATACTCTTTTAGGCTAGTCACACAGTTTTTAAATATTGAATAGTCCACTGACTCTAAGCAGCCCCATGAGAACTTCTGATTCCTCAGACCAATATTGCATGTTCCTTCTTTGACAGATTCTCCTGTTTCAGTTTTTGCTTGTAACAGGGAGCAGAGGCATAGCCTTGGGGTCTGATTGGCCCAAGACTGGGTGCGCGACAGAGCAGTCAGCATGTTTGATATTTGTGTAGCAGTAGTTTGAGATGTTTAGCCTCTGGTGGGGCAAGAGACATGTTTGTGGTATCTTGGTAGTATACTCTTGAGCTTGGCCTGATTGAAGTCTCCAGCCACGATGAACAAGTTTTGGGATGTTTCCTCTCAAAGCTATTTGTGGTAGTATATATTTCATTCAGCATGGTCGTCACGTCGATGTGGGGCAGGATATAAACTATGTCAGGATAACAGAAATGAAGTCCTGCGGAAGGTAATAGGGGCAGCATTTTAGCATCAGGGATTCAAGATCGGGGGAGCAGAAACTTGCCAGTGTTGCTATATCTAGACACCACAAGGCATTGATTAGAAGGTAGACTTCCACCTTTTGCATGAGGGGACTGCTCTAATCTACTAACGTAGCTCCCATCAGGCATTTAACTCTTCTCCATGCTTAAGGACACTGGAGGATGGAAATCCCTTCACCAACTTGCCCACCCCAGCCTGTTCTACTAAATCCAGCCCCAGCAAAAATCCTAGTTCTAAAACACAGGCAACTCCACTGTATATTCCTCCTGTTTGAAAAAAACAGTTATTCACCATAATTGTCTGTTTCCAATCCCTTAGTTAAATTTGAGAATGCAATTTCTGGACTTGTGCATTTTCAATGTGTGTGGCATCAAAACAGTGAATCTGAGGTTCTGTAGAAGGATCATATGGACACAAAACATGAACAGTGTTTCTCACTCCACAGATGTTACCAGACCTGCTGAGTTTATCCAGCATTTTCAGTCATTATTTCAGATTTCCAGCATCCACAGTATTTTGCTTTTATATGCCTGCACTACGGATGATGTCCCCATGCAGGCCAGTGTAGAGGAGGACAGAGAGGGGAAGGCATCTCTTGACAGCCTGTCTTCATCTGCATTGCAGTTGCAAGGAGTTGGCATGGAGAAAGTCCAGATCACAGCGTTCTTTAATTCTCTGGATCACTCTGCAACTTGGTGTTTGCATTAGTTATTGAGTGATCAAGGAAAATGTTGGCATTCGGAAACATTGAAAGAAGAGAGATATTAAAAGCTTTCTACATAGCTATGGAGGAGGACAGTGGTACAGTGACTTGAATCTACTTTGAAGTTCAGACCTCCACTTTGGTAGAAACCTAGAATTCAAGTGGTTGAAATTACCTCAAGAGGTGCTTTGGAATTTTGCCATATGCAACAGGGTGGGATGCATTATCCTCTTAGAAAATCTAGCAACCCCAAAATTCCTTGGTCAGGCAAGGCTAAAGGTGGGATTTGCAAGGCAAGGAATTTCCCAATGTAGCTGATTTACAGCAAGATTATTCTGAATCATGAACCTATTTGGTTTCAAAAGTGGCTGACAAAATACCTACAGTTAATGGAGTTTTTCACTGCCTCTGACAACCTGCATCGTTGCTGAGTTTGACAGGACCAACTTGTCACAAAAGTACTTTGTTAAAGACACAATTTAAACTATTCCACTGGTTTTGAAATGTTATATTTTTCTGTTGGAGCATGCTGTTTGAAAGATGTCCAAATCATGGGTATGGGCCTGAGAGCTTTTAAAAATTACTCCACACGGGGAATGCCCAGAAATTGCCAGTGCACAGACACCAGTGCAGACAGACAGATGCATTGCGATAACATAGGAGTGGGAAAAGCTCTGCTCTTGTGGGTGGATATAGTTTAAGTGAACAAATACAACAAGGTGCCTTCTGATCAGCATTCAAAGTTGGCATTCCCACACCAGCAGCACGGCTTCCAAAAAACATGGGCATTTTCTTGCTGTTATGATGTAAATCAGGCTTGAAGACTTTGATACCCGATTCTACGTCTGAAATCCCCGCCCCCAAAGCCCTGTTCTTGGAAGATTATGGAAAGATAATTTGAAAGTTTTGACAGTGTTAATGAGACACAGCTGACAATATCACTGTGTTGCAAAATTGCCAGACTGGATGTGGGATAAGGAAGACAGTTCTATGATCAAGCAAAAGATAGAGTCTGTACACTCTTCAGCTTGAACAGGCAGACATGACATCATCCTGGATCACAATGAAACAGAAAGACAGATGAGAAAACAGAGGGAAAGAAATAAGTAGTGACGGGAACTAAAGAAACAAATGTTACAGTTTTGGTAGGGTTTTATAATTCTGCCCTAATGTCAAAGATTTATGAGGCAGCTTCACGAGACCTGTAGAATAAATTACACAGACAGGAATACCATTGCCGACAAATTATAGGATAAGGCACCATTGCAACCCATAAAAAAGCAAGAACTTACTATAGAATCTTACATATCTAGTGTATCTCATTTTATTGAGGCAATTCCAAATCCCATTTTATTGAGGCATTTCCAAAGTATTTGTCACACATTAATCTTTTCACTGTGGTCTACTGGCGTTTAATAATTCCATGAGAACACACTGAACCAGCTCCCACTTGCATAATACAAAGCAAAATGCACTTTTTTCTACGGCATAATGTAAGCTAATAACACTTTGGAAAAACCTGCATTCATTACAGAACAATGAAGGTCACTCTCTAAGTTAATCTTCAGCATCACAACAGTGCAAAGGGAACTTGCTACGATGGCACTGCAGTTATGTGGGACTTCAGTTCAGTAGACAGACTAGAGAAGCTGAAATCGTTTTCCTCAAGAGTCGAGAAAACACAGAGGAGATTTGATAAAGATGTTCGAAATCTTGAAAGGATTTGATAGAATAAATATGGAGTAGGGTTTCTGGTGGCAGGAAGGTTGATAGTCAGAGGTCAATTTTCAGAGATTTGGCAAAAAAAATACAGAGGAACGATGAGATGTTTCTCAAGCTCTGAATCTCTGTAATCTAGAATGCATTATCTGAAAGCATGATGAAAGCAAATTTAATAACAACTTTCAAGAAGCAAAAGTGAAACAAGAAAAATTGACAAAGTATTGAGAGCAGGATTGACTGAATATCTCCTTTAAGGAGTTGGAACAGGCCTCTTCCTCTGCTTATGTGGGGGCGGGTGGGATGGTTGGAATCAGTTAATTGTACAGTCACTTTCAGTAGTTCATTTAAAACACCATCAGTGACACAGCTCAATTTATATCAAGTTGGAATATATTTTTTTCCTCTTGTCCCAAGCTCCACGTACTGACAGCATTGCTACAGGCAAATATCAATGGGGACAGAGCAGGGGGGATGCGGTGGGGAGGGAGGGCTCACTACTGAATTGGATCCTGTTCTTGTTTCACATACTGTGTTGCATTGCCTGCTTCTGGTATATGCAGCTTATCTTATTTAAAGCAATTGTAGGAGGAGGGTTACAGATATACTGACACTATGGCACTATTTAAGACTACCACCCTCTCTCTCCCAAGCCAGCAGAGATGGCTTGTTATTGGCCACCAGCGGGATCTTCCAGTCCCACCATACTCAACAGCCATTTGCTTTGCACACCCACCATACTGCCAGGAAACCCACCATGGGGAGGATTCCTTAGGTGAGACTGAAAGCCTCAACAAGGGCTGGAAGATTCAGTCCTGTATGAGATAAGTTGCAGAGTAGGTTTGTCTTTCTGTGCAAACAGTATCAAACTCTTTTCTGAACATCTAGTGCATGATTGCTGATGTCTCTAGTACATCAAATTTGGTCATCACTCATTACCATAACTATTCTATTAAATCATAATATTACAGTTCTGACTGAATGAATACCATGCAAACATTTCATAGGTGGGTTCACTGTACAGAAATCAGGTATGGCAGTATTGGTGGATTCATATCTTCCCCAGCTCAACATTGCGAATATCTGTTCTCTTAGTCTTAGTTCAATATTCATCCAGAAAGGGTGACATTAGAAGACTGGGGATCAAATCAGAGACTTTCTGATTGAAATGTCTCATATTGATCATTCTTAAAATAGCAAGCAAAGCTCCATTACCTACCATGTGATAGGCTAAATGAAGTGGGATGGGAGGAAGCTTATGTTGGGCTGGATTGGCCTCTTTCCATACTGTAGACTTTATGTATTGGAATTCTAAATAAGGTAATAGATGTAATTCTGCACCTCCTCCCAGGTGGGTCACGCAAACATGTGGATAATTGATTTCAAGTGAAGGTCTGATACATATGGGACAGCAAAAAGCAGTATAAATCAAAATGAGGATAAGAAATGTTTTGTGTCAGGAAGATGGATAACTGCACTGTAAACAATTCAGACAGAAATTGATTTTCTCCAGGGCATAGATTTTTAAACTAATTTCCCCACAGCATTGAGGATCTATGACATCAAAATACACGTTGGCCATGACCTTAAACCACGGATGTATAAAAGTGCATTTTAACAACTTATTCACATCCGGTGAGACAAGCAAAGTGGAAAAGAAGAAAGTTGAAAAAAAAACCCACACCATGTGGAACTTAGACATGCAGCAAGAGAAAAATGCAGAGAGAAAAATGCAGATTTAAGCTTCATTCTGTATTGAATTAGTGGATTCATGGTAGACTGTGTAGCAAATTGGATTTTGCCTATAATCTAAGCTGATCTTTATTAACTTGTAATGTTTGCGTAATGATGGCTTCAGCATTTTCTTGACCAGCAGCTGGAAAATTCATCGAGTCTGACGATGGAGATTTGAAGTATGAATTAGTATTCATAGGTGTGCTCATTATGTACAATTTAAACTATTCCATGTGATTATGAGACATTCATTCCTTGCAACACCTGATAGTCCAGGTGTTATTCATTCTATTTGCACAGCAGAGAACTTAGCTAATGCAGACACATGGGGGCTTCCTGATCCCAAATCAAAAGGCATATGTTTGCTTCAGCATACTAAATGTGATTGACAGCTTAATGAACCAAGCTCCCATTTCCGTCATTTAAAGGTGGCAGCTCCAAGAACTTTCTTGTTCTGCTCTCTCTGGTATAAAGAATCATTACATCCTGTTTTATTTCAAAGCCTGAATTGGTTTTGCTTTGCAGACAAATTTGAGAAATAAGCCCATGTTTTGCAAAATAGAAAGTTATGTTTGATTATTTTTCATAACTAAAGAGCATGGGAAATTGACATCATGCTGTTCCTTTATGTATTTTATGTAGAACTAGTGCACAATCTAACACTTTGCCCGTCTTGATAAGAGTGAATTTTAGGACAGCATATTGGCACAACAGTTAGCACTGCTGTCTCACAGTGCAGGAACCTGGTTTAATTCTGGCTTTAGATCAGTGTCTATGTGGAGTTTGCACGTTCTTCCTGTGTCTGCATGAGTTTCTTCTGGGTGCTCCAGTTTCCTCCCACAGTTGTGAGTGCAGATGCAAGGTTAGGTGGATTAGCCATGCTAAATTGCAGCTTAGTGTCAGGGAGACTAGCAGAGTAAATCCGTGGGGTTACAGGATAGGGCCTGGGTGCTGTATGGTGTGGGCTTAATGGTCTCCTGCACTGTAGGGATTCTATAATTGTATGATTCAATCCACTGAACATAAAATGACACAATTCAAGCTGCAGCCAGTGATCCATTTCTGTTGTTGGCCTATGGTCTAAGGGTTTTTCTGTTATGATTCCTGGATCTTGCAATTGTTTAATCAGATATTGGGCAGGAAAAAGACCATGCTCTCTAAATCATATGGGGTGCAAAGTGAACTTTGTGCACCAATAGAAATCCAACAATTTCTACTAGAATATCATGACAACATAGGTTAGGACACAACTATGCTTTAATAAGTCTGACCTGACGATGGACAGAAAACGCGCCAAAAGCTTTTGACTTTTGCTATCAAATAAACCTGTTGGACTTTAATTTGGTGTTGTGCAACACTAAACTCAGCCAGAGGTTGCTGCTTTTGGGGCATTCTGAAGATGTGCTCTAGGTGTGTGAAGATGAAAATTAATTCATTTATGTCATAAAAAGAAATCACAAAGTCCTCTTTTGGTTATATAAATAATAAAAAAGTGGTATTTGAGTAGTAGGGCTGAATAGGGACAAAAAGGGCATTTAGACATGTGAGCACGCGGCCTACCCAAGATATTAATTTAATATTTTGCATCTGTCTTTTCCCAGGGAGAAGATGTTACCTAAGCCAGGAAGAAGAGGCAATTATTTACATTAGATGGATTTAAAATTGACAAGCAGTAAGCGTTGGATAGGCTGTCTGTGCTTCAAATTGATAAGTTGTCACGATCAGATTCAATACATCCAAGGATACTGAGGCAAGATTGTGCAGGCACTGGAGATAATATTCCAGTTTTCCTTCGACTTAAGGATTAAGCTAGAAGACTGGAGAATTGCAAATATTATAACCTTGTTCAAAAAAGTATAAAGATAAGCCCAGCAACTGGAGGCCAGTCAGTTTGAGTTCAGTCGTGGGTAACTTTGAGAAACAATATTGCAGGGCAAAATTAATGTTCAGGTTTACGAATGCAGGTTCAAAAAGGAAAGCCAGAATGAATTTGTTAAGAGAAAATTTTTGAACAGGCAACTGAGAGGGTTGATGAGGACACAGCTGTTGCTGTCCTGGACTGGAGCTTCCAAAAGGCACTGATACAGCATCATACAACAGACTTGTGAGCAAGGTTATAGCTCTTGGAATGAAAGGGATAACAGCAATATGGTTCAGAAATTGGTTGCGTGACAGGAAACAGAAAGTAGTGATCAATGGATATTTTTCAGGCTGTCAGTAGGTTGGTAATAGAGTTCCCCATGGGTAGTTGCTCTCCCTGACATATTTTAATAACTTAGGCCTTGATGTTGTCATGATGATGGACATACTAAGCCTTTAAATAAGATCTGTAGTTTTAAAAATGGACATACAAGCCAAGGGTGGCTGAGGATGTAACTGAAGTCACTGGTTGAATTGCTGGTAGGTGAAAAGAAAATGGAATCACACCCTGTTGCCAGACAAGGACACCAAAAGCACAAAAGCTATATAGAAACTTACTGTCATCTCCCATGGAGATAATGGGAGCTGATTATCAGCACAGCAGGAATGATATATTGTGAGCAATGTCCTCAACCAGTGTTTTCATCTTCCAAGAATATACAAACACTGGGATAAAAGCCAGTGGCAAAACTTGATCAGTGTGTGATATACAAGGAAAGGCAAATACAGCAGAGTCCTGCAAATTTTCTCTCTCTGATTTCTGAACAAGCCAGTCTACAATACCACAGCTGAAAATGAAACAGGGCAATCTCTCAGACAAACGTAAACTGACAATTTACCTGAAACTAGCCCTACTGGAATTATGAATCGCAATGGCTGCACATTCCACCATCTACTCCTCACAGACAAGACAATGACTGATACTTTTGAACTCGATGCTCATTTTTGAATGTGTTTTATCATTTTACTTGTATTTAGTAGCTAATAAACTCAATCTTTCCTGAACTCAAGAAAGTCTGGTTAAATTAATCTCCTTTTAAAACATAAATATTGGGCTGGGAAAAGCTATCCATAAGGAGTAGGATCCTTTTTAAATTAATCTCGTGACCAACCAAGGGAAGTGAATAAAGAAAGGGAGCCAGTTCATCCCTCCTCACCTGGGATAATGAATTTAGGGAACCTTGTCTAGGGACCAGTTGTAACAGTGCACAGGGCACAATGTCATAATTTATGGATAATACAAAAGTTAATTTCATTGTGAACTTGAGTTGGATAATGTAGAATTTCACAAGTTGCTGGAACAGGTAGGCAAGTGGCAGATGAGATTCAATACAAAGAAACGTGGGTCAGGAGTCTCAAAAGAAAATTCTAAATGTTGGATTCACTCAAATACTGGAGTAAATCCTGCTGATTTTTACAGCGGATGTTTCAAAATGAATCTCCCACACTCTGCGCATCACAGAGCCCTAGCGTGAATCTTGCAAGAAATCAGTGGGGAGAACCTATTACCACTGGAGAGGCTAGCAGCTAGTGCTGAGCAGGCTACTGTGCAAGTGCTGATCTATCAGCGCCACGATCGGTGCACGTGCAAAAGCTCTGCACTACCGGCTTCCCAATCACAGCGCTGCTACCCCTACTGATCCCACCGTTGGTCCCCCCAAATGTGTCCGGGCCACTCTCAACACTTCCCGGCTCGATCTCCCTCCTTCCCTGAAACCAACAGTTCTGATTTGATCTTCCCCCTGCCCCCCTTCGACCCTTCCAGTTCCGATCATCCACCTTCTCCACCCCTTCCATCATCCTAATGGCCAGCCCCAATGGCTGGCCTCCCTCCCTCTGTTACTGATCCCAGGGCAAAGTGGAAGCGGGTCCCTCTATCCCCAACAATCTCCCATCCCCATGGAGGCCCTGCCTTCATTTGGCCTTATACCATCAGGTCCCCCCCCTCCACTTGGCATTGTGCACTGCCCCCTTAGGCATTGCCGCTTTACCCTTTGGGCAGTGCCAGGGGGTCAGGCTGGCACTGCTAAGTTGGCAATGCCCAGGGGGCACCTCCTTTATTCTGACCTCCTCGATGGCCTCTTTTCACTCCAGTGGGGTCAGGCCGCCAGTTTCCTGCTATGGAAAGCTACTATAAACCCCGTTGAAGTGAAACACTCCTGAGGGGTGCTCGAGGCGCCAGTGGCTTGGAGACTTCAGTCCCAGTCTGTTAATTAGATGCAATTCATCATTTAAATAACTTATACAGCTCTGCACTGATCTCTGGCGTGGAGCTGACAATGCCAGAAATCTGGTAGCCAGAGACCAGCGGAGGCCATGGCCCCGCTGCGGGAAGCTCACTAAATGCCACTGCTTGAGTCTCCCAGCCCACTGTGCTGCTTTATTGCCTCCCTGGAGTAAATCATTGAAGTAGAATACGGAAGAGACAATGTAAAATTATGGGTGCAACTCCAAAGAAGGTGCAGAAGCAGAGGGATCTGGGGGTATATGTGCATATGTCAGTTAAGGCGGCAAGACAAGCTGAGAAAGCAGTTAACAAAGAATCCTCGACTTTATTAATAAGGGCACAGAGTAGAAAACAAGAAGGTTATGTTGAACTTGTATAAGACACTAGTTTAATTTCTGCTACAACCACTTCTGGACATCAATTAAGATGTGAAGGCATTGGAGAGAGAAGATCTGGCAAAATGTAGAGATTTAGCAAAATGGTTCCAGGAATGAGTTTTTTTTTTATCTAAAATTTAGTAGTCAGAAGTAGGCTTATATTAACACTGTAATGAAGTTACTATGAAAATCCCCTAGTCACAAAGGTAGATTACAGCTGTTGGGACTGTTTTCGTGGAGAAGATTCAGATGATATTTGTCAGAGGAGAAATCATGGAGTAGACAGGAAGAAACTATTCCCACTCACGAAAGGATCCAGAAATGAAGCACACAGATTTAAAGAAACTGCCAAAAGAAGCAAAAGTAATGAGACGAAAAAAATTTCATTCCAATTGTGGACCACCAACATGCCAGTTTGGGAGGAGACGTGGAAAATCCCAGCCTATGTCATTAACAATCTCTTATACCTCTATTAGATTACCTCTGATACTTTCATTCCAGCCTCAACATCTCTGTCTAAGTACATTATTTAGACCCTAATACTGAGGATTAGTCGTGTGGCTCTTTTCTACACTGTCTCAAACACTTAATTGTCTCTGTAGTTCCTCGGTGACTAAACTTAAGTGTAGTATTCAAGGTGCAGTCTGAGAAGAGCACTGTACAGTGTGATCATTCCCTGCTCTGACTTTGATTCCATTATTTTGGTTATATACTTCAAAATTCTATCAGCTTTGTTGATTGCAGCTCTATCCTGGAGGAGCATATTGCTAAGTGTCTTTCAACTTTCTCCTGAGCTATATTAACACCAGAGTATGCATCTCATCTATTTTGTTTCCTCTTTGCATTCCTATGCTTCATCTCTTTTCCCACCACCCTCTCATTGCTGAAATAATTGTTTTCTGTTATGCTTGGTATCATTTGATGTACCTTGTTCCTCATCTTATTCTGCCCTTCTAATCATCCTTTTTTTTTCGATGTTTTCTTAAATTAGTCCCAGTGAGCTCCTTTCCCTTTTGACTGGCAGGATTTGCACAGGTCATTTTTCCTTTTTATTTCATTATTAATTTTCTTGCTAATCCATTTACTATCACATTGCTTAGATGGAGCTGGCTGGCTTTAGAAGATATTTGTCCAGCATGTCCATATTATATTTTTAATTAAAAATTTCTTTTGAACCAGACAAAACTGACTTGTTGCCAGTGCAATGTTCAGAGAAATAATTTGCTTTGCAAAGGCTCCAAATGCATTAAATTAGATTTTGCTGCTTCTTACAGGCTGCAAGATGTGCTCACAAGTAGTTGGGCACAAGCTTCATTGACAAAGTTGTCTGGGGCTTGGAATAGAAAAAGAACACATATCTTTCCACCCCACCATTTAATCCAGTTTTAGGTTCAGCTTTTCTAAAATGGTCTTCAATTAGGAGGGGAAATAATTAGCAGTATAGAAAATGTGAACAAACCTTAGTGGAAAGGGAAAAAAAAGTTATAACAACAGCTTGAAACAAAGGAAGGAAAGTACATTAAAGGTAGGCAGCAGTAAGTTTAATTATGGGATCAAATGAGCACAACCATGGTATACAGGAAACAGGATTACACAAACACTTCCTCAAATTTAGGTGTGCTGGAACGCTAATTTATAACAAAACAAGAAACGGAAAATATTTTTCGCCCAGCATGTTCGTATTATAGCTCATAAACTATCTGCCTTTATCACAGACTTAATGGAACCTTTTTTTTTGTCCTGCTGAACTTATAAAATACAGATTGGTTTTATTTTTCTTAAACCATAATTCATTAACATTCTAAGTGAATGTTCGCAGGTCTTTCCATTAAAAACATCTGTTTCTTGAGGAACTAATCTCTCAGGAATGCAATGGTAATATTTAGCATGTAATTATAATTTTACAGTCTACCAGAGGAAATTAAAAGACGTGCTTACAGAATCTATGGGACCAATGCCAAGTCTGGAAGATTTACCAATCCCTCACTTTACAGATTAATTATGGTAATGCTCAAACTGCTTAAACCTTTTGAGCACTTTATACATTCGTGAACATATTGGTAAAGGCCATGGATTAGATACACATTAAAACTTTCAAGTATTATTGCTTGGATTGGAGATTTTTGGTAGAAAATTTAATTGCAATAATCAAACCAAACATGCTATATGCAACATTTATGTTCCAACCCATGCCAGTTTAGACATTGTTCCACAATCTTTATTCACCTTCTATTTGTTCCAATATATAAAACCAAATGAAAAACATGAGTTTCACAGAACCATGCAAATTAATGGAAGAGGAGACTAGCATTTCCAGATTTATTTCTTAAAGTGCAGCAATCTATTCTAATTCCATTTTTCTGTTGTTTACCTATAACCATTTTATTATTCATTTTCAAATAGCTATCAAATTCCTTTTTGAATGTATCACAGCCGCACACCTTCATAGCCATTGATGTTAAAATATTCCACGTTGCAATAATCTTGTGAAAATAATCTTTTAAAAAAGGGAGTGGCAGTGTCACTGAATTGGTAATGCAGAGGCCTAGGCTAATGCTTTGGGGATTTGGGTTCAAATCCCACCACGGCAGCTGATGGAATTTGAATTCAATAAATAAATCAGGAATATAAAGCTAATCCCAGCGATGATTACCAACCCACCTGGTTTACTAATACTTATCAGGAAAGGAAATCTGCCATCCTTGCCTGGTCTGGCCTATATGCAACTCCTGATCGATAGTAATGTGGTTGACTCTTCCCTCTGAAATAACCTAGCAAGCCATTCAGCTCACGAGCAACTAAGGATTGACACCAAATGTTGGCTTTGCCAGCACATCCATATCCATGAAAAAACAAAGAGTATCCTCTCTCTAGCAGCAGATGTTCCTTGTTTTACTGTATTCCAATCATGTCTTTCTCTGCCATACCTCTCCTGAAGCTGTTGTGACATGGTTTCTGACTGTCTTCCAAATTCCTCACCTAAACAATCGTTCTTCTTGAGACTTTCCTTACACATTCATGGGATGTGGGCATTACTGGCAAGGTCAGTATTTGTTTCCCATCCCCAATTGAACCTGAGAAGGTGGTGGTGAGCCATCTTCTTGAACTGCTCCAGTCCATATTTATATGGGTACACCACACTGTGGTTAGGGAGGGATTTCCAGGATCTTCACCCAACTGAGTCAGTTATTCATCTTCAATAGTAATACACATAAGTCCAATTCTGCCTTCATCTGTTATTCTGACAGAGAGAGAGTGAGCAGTAGAGGGTTGTTGAACCACATTTATATGGCACTTTTCACAACTTTAAAGCATTTTACAGTGAATGAAGTATTTTTTAACTGCAGTCACATTTGTAACATGGGAACAACAGTGGACTACACTTAATGGCTTGAACGGGAATCCTAACTGATGTTGCCCTTTCCTTTAAAAGCCCACATTTTGTGACACAGGTTTCACACTTGCTGTTGCGATCAGCACGCACCTAACATTTTATGGACCATGTGGCTTAACTACTTGTCCCTGAATTTTCACTATGACAGAGTGCCTTTCACTGAAGCAAAAATGACAGACGATCTTAGAATTCAGTAGTCCTGTCCTCCAATATGGCACGTATAATTTTTATGGGAGTAGGAATGGGCCTGGGTCACATTTTGTGCAAGCACACTTCACAGACGCAGCTGTCCATATTTATCAGCAGCTGCCTTCACTCAAGTCAGGTTTTGGTCTCACAGCTGTCCAAAATATAGCTGTGCGCAGAGTAGGCCTGGTAGGAGCAGGTCTGAACTTTGCATAATTCTTTGGATAGCCAGGTTACACATTTGGAAAGGTGCATCTACCCCTATGGTAGGGGTCCCACAGGCAGGAAGGGAATGGGTGACCACCCGCAGAGCAAGAGAACCAAATGATCTACTGCTGCTTCTAGTTTCTATTTGCTGTAACCTTGCCAGAATTTGCAAGAACTCAATTCAAGTTGTCTTGTTTAAAGCCAGGGGTGTCAGAGGGTGAGTCTGCTGGAACTACAGAGTAGCTTTTTTGTCTCTACTGACTCATGCACTCAGGTGCCAGGAAAAACTTGAGAAGAGGGCATTGCGATGTGTGCAAAGGAAGATCGATGAGTAAAGCATCCTCACACATAAACACACAGAAGCCAGTCAGTGAGTGCATCTGGAGGTCAGAAGGAAGAAGCAGCACCGCTTGCAGAGAAGGAGGAAGAGGAGCAGCAGGACCACTAAGCATCAATCTGTGGGAAGTGTGTGCAGGTCTTTGATGGTATACCTCAATAAGATGAAAAGCCAGTACTGAATACAACTGAGATTGATTCGTGCGGTGATGACAGACATGTGTCATATGGTCCAGCAACAACTCAAGCCACGTTCTATTGAGTCCAAATCCTACCATTTGTTGGAAAGGTAATTGTCATTCCCAATTTTTACACTTCAGATTCATTCCTGAGTCATTAGGACACTATCTGTCAGCAGCAGATAGTGCATCCACACTGTAATAAATGCCCTCTTTGCATGTATGAAGGATCACATTAGTTTCCATGTTTACTTGGTGTTTCAGATGCAAAAAGTCACTAATTTGCCCAATTAGCAGATTTTCTCCAAGTGCAGGGTATTATTGAATGCCCACATGTTGCCATAAAGTCTCAACTCATAATTCAGACACTTCTGTCAACCAGAATTCCTTCTGCTCAATGTCCAGGTGGTTTGTAACCACAACAAGGTTTTCCTTCATGTGTGCGAGGTTCCTTGGTAGCTGCCACGATCCCTTCATACTCCACGATAGTGGTCAATCTCTCATGGTCAGACATCATGTGGTTGAGTCCCTGGGATAATGTGGAACTCATGATTAAGGTGGTCTCCTCCATTCACAATCCTAGAGCTCTTTCTGCCTCAGGAAGCACTGTCAGATGTCCACACATCTGCTGAATGTTCAGATACTATGTCCTAAAAAGTGGATCCTGATGCTCCACATTCCTGTCCCCTGGAGTATCATCCTAATTTACCGCTTCCCAATTGGGGTCTGTATACAAACTGACATCGTTTCCTGCACTCTGGTGTGGTGATTTACCCTGTGCCAGAACTGTTATCCAAGGTGATGGAGTGTGGGCTCGTCAGATGTGACCCCTCAGACAGTCATCCTCTTGATGCCTGAGGGATGATCTGGCCCAGGTGGATGAAGGAACAGAGCTGAGCCCTGTGTGAGGCATTAAAAGTAGTTATTTAGGCCTTTTCCTTTTCCCTGGTGAAAGGATGCTCTGACGCATACCTTTAACCATGCTCATGCTACGCATACGATGCAAAGTAAGAAGTCTGACAACACCATACCCTCTTGCCTTCGAAAGCTTGTGAGTTTACTACCAAATAAATTGGTTGGATTTAAACCTGGTGTTGTCAGACTTCTTACTG
Organism: Sphyrna mokarran; assembly: GCA_024679065.1. Lineage (NCBI taxonomy): Eukaryota > Metazoa > Chordata > Chondrichthyes > Carcharhiniformes > Carcharhinidae > Sphyrna > Sphyrna mokarran. The sequence goes on from JAGIQG010000002.1 coordinate 80,322,935, forward strand.
TGTTTACCCCGGTCCAACGCCAGCATCTCTACACTATGTATGACGCTAACCCATCCTTGTACTGCCTCTCATGCCAACTTGCTCAGTAGCAAGTGACACTAGCAGTGCCACCATGATCTAAGATAATTTTAAAACCTCCTTTATCACCTAATCAGGGACCCTGGCAATCTCCATGGCAACTTGTGCAACCAAGTAAATTGTTCTCAGCCGGGTTGACTCATTTCTACTCCAATCCATCTTCTGAAGTGCTCTTCACTCTTTTTGACTACAATGACAACATGATTATATGTTAGTCTGGTACATAGTGCATGCAGCAATATGTCACTTCACAATGCTCATTTTCATGTGTTCTGTACACACCTACATGAGCAGCTTACGCTCACAAGCCTCAGTGTTGAAGCAGAGCTATGTGCCAGGTCCCAAATCTCAGCTGCAGCATGCAGGTGTGACCCTTCCAAGGACCTCTGTGTGGTTGAGCCAAGCTACTCACCTTTCTGGAATGCAGCAGGTCATTGAACCTCTTCCTGCACTGAATCCATGAGCGCTGATGGTCTCCTGCTGAGCTCACCACAGCTGCAATTTGAATCCAGGCCTCCTTGGTTATTGCAGGTTGATTGCCCTGGCCAGCGGGATATGAGACAGCTCCCCTCTTCTGGACCCCTTCCACCAAGATCAAAAAAACATGGAGCAGCTGAACCTATCATTTCCTGTGCAGCTCCTCCATAAACAATAACAATGCAAGGCACAAAGGTGGTGAGCCCTTCAGATTATATGCTCTCATTCATTTTTTAAGTGCTTCCATGCACTAACCATTTTCATCATATCCTGTTGATTACTATCATAATAGAGAAAATGGCTCTGTGCAGAATCTGATGCTATATATACTGCAACTGTCACTCCAAGATATCATATTGTGCTCTACCATCACTGACAGTCCTACTAGTTTCCTCCCATTTTGTCATACTGTTCTGCAATGACAGTCTGCAAACATGAGGGACCTGGTCAAGACTCAACTATGTGGGTGCATCCTGATACATAGATAACAAGAGGACAAACAGATGCAATAATAACCTTGTTTATTACTTATTCACTGACGCTCTACAGCTAACAATATGAGCGCAGAATATCTGTACCAGATAGTGGTGGCAAATAATGCCATCTCCACGGCTGTGTTTTGAGAATCCACTCCCAGATATCAATGCTTCATCAGCGTAGATTGTGAATAGGCAACAGCAATGACATTTTTCTCCAGGGAAGGTCCCTGATGGACCAACCAATTCAGGGTCACTCGCTACCAGCTAGATAACATTTACAGAGTTCCCATCCACCTGACAAGTTAATGATGTCTCTCCCGAGGCACAAGTTCTTCATCACAGACCAACTCTCAGATGGACCTTGCAGTGCGCCCACTGTTTACCCATGCTGGAGTTGCACAACCCATGCTAGGCACGCCTTCAACCTCTCACTACTTCCGGGGTCACAGCCCCGACTCCTAATAGAGCCCACCCCGCAGATTGAAAACTTAATGTTTGGCCAGATATTTTGGAAGTTGGGTTCGTAGGCTGGGAATTCTCCATTTCTATAGAAGGGTCATTTGAACTCGAAACATTAGCTATATTTCACTCTTCACAGATACCACCAGACCTCCTGGTTTACTCAGCATTTTCTGTTTATTTTCAGACTTCCAGCATGCGCAGTCTTTTGCTTTTATTTGAGGATTCTCTCGATATTGCGTACCCGACTTGCAGAATCTGGACTTTGATGTTTTAATGAGCCAAGCTAACAAAGAATTTCCAATAAAAGCTGAGGGATGAAATGTAAATAGGCTTGAAAGTGGGCATCAAACTACTTTTGACTTTCTTACATCAGTAAAAGATAAGCTTTAATATTTCCACTTCATTTGAAACTAAATTTAATTATTTTTTATTAAACATAACATCAGAGTAATATTATGCCACTTACGGTTGACATTGGAGGATGGGATATAGGCACCATTAGTTCTAATGTTACCTGAATAGTTAAAATTGGATCTATCATATTACAAGTCCATAATTCCACACATAGCACGATTCAGATAATATGTAGATAAAGTACTGTTGCAAAACATAACTAAAAACGGATTTGCTCAACCAATTTTCAAGATGACATTAAACAGTTCAGGCAGATGTTAGAGATTACGTATCGGGTAAATGATTTAAGCTGCAAACTGCATTGCAATATGTCCAACTTTTTGCTCAAATTGCTCTGCCATGCTAATATCAAAGTGCAAGGTCAAGAGTGCAAAAAAGTAAGCCTAGGTCAAAATGCTGACTTTGATTCCTGTTTTTCTATGTCGGGCTCTGAAAGATTTTAATAAATTCAGACACACAGACACCTTTCAGGCTCTTGAGTACATAATTTCCCCTAACTTTGTAGAGCCTTCTGTATCATACAGGATTGCACATGGGGTAGAATTTACTGTCAGTGACGTGTGTTCAGCCCATCAGGGTGGGGATGTCACCTCCTTGATGGGTGCCTGGTGCTATTTAAATGCAAGCTGATACCATGTCACCCCCATATAATTCAGTCCCAAGTGGGGCTGAAATCCAACCCCTGAGTGCTGCTGGCACTTCCATAACACAGGTAGTGCCACTGGGAGTAGTGGCTGCTGCCAGCAATTCACTGAGATTTCCAGCAGGGGTTATCATCACAGGAGACAGGTGAGGAAAGCAGGTTGAGGACTGTGGGGAGGGGCTGCAAGTGAGGGGGACAGGGGTAAGGTGCAAAGGTGATATCTCTTAGAGGGAACATCCCCCTGCCGATGTCAAGTCCCCCAATCAGACAGGAAGTGCCTTTTAAAAGTGCCTTTTTCATTAGGTTGGCTGAGAGGACATCATAACGGCATTGGAGACTTGAATGAGTTTGAGAGAATTTCTGAGCCACCACTAAATTCCTGTGAGCTCAAGTTAATTGCCTAATTGGGTCAGTTATAAGCCTAATTGTCAGTAGGCAGATTCCCTGTGTTGGCCCCAATGGGGACCAGTTATTCTGCCAGCTGGAAAGATTCTCATGATTGTCCAGACCTTCCCACCACTTTGAGGAGTGCAGTTGCAACAATAGTTGAGAAGTTTGACACCATCTAGGAAAAAACAGCCCACTTGACTGGCACCTCATCCACCATCTTCAACATTCACTCTCTCTACCACTGATGTATAGTGGCAGTAGTATGTATAATCTACGAGATGCACTGAAGGAATACACTACCAAGGCTCCTTCAACAGTTCCTCCCAAATCCATAACCAATACTACCCAGAAGGTCAACAGCAGCAGATGCATGGGACACACCACTGCAATTTCCCTTCCAAGTCGCGCAGCTGGATTTATGTCACTAGGTTCTTTATTGTTGAATCAAAATCCTGGAACTCTTCCTAACAGCACTGTTGGTGTACCTACATCATGCAGACTGCACCAATTCAAGTACACAGCTCACTGCCAATTTCTTAAGGGCAACTATGGGCAATAAATGCTGGCCTAGCTAAGGATGTCCACATCCCATGAAGAAAACTAACATCTGCTTTGTGTGGAAGACAGTTCCACATTCTACCACTTTTTGTGTGAGGATGTTTCCTGGCTTCTCTATTGAATTAATTGGCTCTAATTTGATGGTAACATCCATTTTCCCAGACTCTCCCATGAACAGAACCAGTTTCTCCAAATATACAGCCTTTCAAAATGCTAAAAATCAGAATCAAAGCAACACTTCTGTATTTCACAAAAGCCTGTTTTATGTGATTTCTTCTCATAATCTAATACCTGATACCCTGGTAACATTCTGGTGAATCTTCACCGGGAAAGCCAATATATCCTTCTGCAGGTGTACAGTGCATTCTGGATGTGGTTTAACCAGGGCCTTTGTATAACTGTAACAAAATTTCCTTTTCTTTGTATTCTTACAGAGACTGGCTAGCTCAATTGGCTGAAGTAGAATTGAAACCAGCCTCCTTGTCCGTCCCATTCTTGATGCCACTGAAGCTATAATGCCAATTGTCTCTAAGAGAGAGACATGTTGACAGTCTCCTTCATTTTGGCTAATTGTCTACGTATATTCTAATCGTGTAGATCTAAAGACAAGCATTCATTTACAGCTGACAACGACATTTAATAAATATTGTCCAAATTTCTTTGGACCTCCACCATTCCCCATTTTCCAGGTTTTAAAAAACTATTCACATCTGTCCTTCATTGGTCTAAAATGGATGGCCTCACACTAAGCTGCGTTTGAAATCCATCTGCCACAGTTTTGTCCATCACCTAAACGGTCTTAGCAAGTAGTGTAGCTGGAAGCATAAAATTACAATGTCAGCAATCCTCATGTCATCAGCATATGTGAATATATGGCTTTCTATTGTGTTATGTAAACCGTTCATAAATTGAGGCCCCACACGAATCCATGAGGGACATTGCGAGTAACTTCCTTCCAATTTCTTGTCACACATATCTGGAAAGTAGCAGCTAATGATGACATATCACATCCTTCACTGAGAAGCTGAGCTCCAGTTTTGTTAGGCTGAAGTTCTCCGACACCATGGCAAACCATTTAAAAGCACTTTGAGGCAAAAGAAATGCTCTTTCTATTCAAATACAAGAGGATCTGCTTATCAACAGTTAACTTTTTGAGCCAAACAACGTTGCAGCAATTTCCATTGCAATGAAAAATATTTTTCCAAGTTGTGACCTTCATAATTAACTTACTGAAAAGAAAGAAATAAAGAAAACACTGGAAATTTTCTCAGAAACGTATTGTAACTATATGTAAATCTATTTTTGTTCAGAAGATTCCAGTTGAATAAATAAAAACTATAAGAACATCGATTGAAAGATTTTTCCCCACTCGTACATCACTTCTTGAATGAGAAAGCAGAGAAGATATTTAACCAAGAGAATTAGTTCATGTCAAGATAGAGATAACAGCAGGAACTCATCTGTCAAGAAATTAAGTGGCACAGTTAAATTCACACTAAGTGCATAGGTCGCTTTCCAAGTCAGAAGGGAGCAGCTCTCAAATGAACTGTCAAATAGGAATTTGCCATATACCACCCATGTTTTCTCGTAGTTTAAATTTAATGAATAGAAACTTACAACCAAACTGACCATCCCAGTGAGTGCAACCCCTATTAGCAATAAGTCTTGATTTTCATGTGCCGAAATAGGTTAGTATGAAGGTGAGCAATTAGAAATAAATGGCACCAACAGAGTTGGTCTAGCTTCTCTGTTCCCACTAACCCTGCTGCCTTTCTTGAGAACATGGCTAGGGGGAGGCAAGAAAGTGAAGTTGCCTGTATCATTTTTGTATTAAGGAGCTCATTAAGAATTTGAATTCTAAACATCTGAAAATCTCACAAGGGCAGAGAGTCATTGGGAGCTGTGTAAAGCTGAATGACAAGAGCGACACGGTGGCACAGTGGATTAGCACTACTGCCTCACAGTGCCAGGGACCTGGGTTTGATTACTGACTTGGGTCACTATGCGGAGTTTGCACATTCTCCCCACATCTGCATGGATTTCCTCTGGATGCTCCGGTTTCCTTCCACAGCCCAAAGATATGTGGATTAGGTTGATTGACCATGCTAAGTTGACCCTAGTGTCAAGGGATTAGCAGGATAAACATGTAGGAGTTACAGGAATAGGGTTTGGATGGGATTGGATGGGGTCAGCACAAATTCAATGGGCTGAATGGCCTCCTTCTGCACTGCAGGGATTCTATAATTCTATTTTATGAACTCCAGCCTGTCACAAACAGATACAGCCACATTGAAAATGCTCCAAGTGATTTTAAAAGTGCACATTTTTGATTCAAATCTATTGCACAGCAAAGTAATTTTAATAACACCAGCATTTCCCAAATAGATCTTAGGTTCCATCTCTCCCATCTGCCCTGGTCAACTTGAATTTTGCTATTTTAATTCTTTCACAAACAGCAGAGCAAAGACAGTTGAGTCAGTTCAGACTGTACCGCTTCCTGGTGTCCCATCTCCATTCTGGTATTGCCCTACTGCCACCACTAATTGGCCAGCAGACCTGTCCCTTCCCCAGTCATGAATTTCAACACTGACAGGTTCCTGCAAATGAACTCTCCACCCAACCTTACTTTGTCTGCAAAAGTCCAAACCCTAATATCTTTAGGGGGGGCACAGAAAGTGATTCTGCCCATTGAATCCATTCCTGTCTTGGTATCACAAGCCAGTTAGTCCCATTCCCGGCCCCATCAATCCTCAGAGGTACTTTTAAAAAAAACATACCTTTTAATATTTTTGAGATCAATTATAAAAAGAATTATATCAAGAATCTATCAAGAATCACCCAGTAGGTCAGTTAACTTTCCAGTTGACTTTCACGGGAAGGATGGAAACACAGGCTAACCAAGGACAGAAAAGTGGAAGCAAAGAACTGTGAGGATGGATCTGCACAGTGGTTTATGGTGTACGGTGAGACTGGGATGCCACAAGAATGGGGATGTTGGGTATTAAGTGGATGGATGTGGGTGTGGGAGAATTGAAGAAAGGAGTCCTGAAACCTCCAAGAACACTACAGCCCAGAGTTGGCAAACCTAACTACTCCAATCACGGTGTCGGTTACCAAGGTTGCTCACTGCAGTGGAGCCCTCTGTTTGCAGGTATACCTCCTTCCAAAAGTGCTCTCGTTGTGAGAGAGAAACCTGTGAGCAAAGGGACTTTTGAGGCCCTGTGAATTCTTGATCAATTGTTCCATAGCTAGAGAGAGAAAAACAATAATCCGTATCTGGCTTCTCAGAATGTGTATTCAGTAAATTGCCAAATGCTTCAATCCCTGGTCCAAAGAAATTTCTTCTACTCATCATTACTCAGATTTACCCTGCTTCTAGATGAATATGATAGAGCGCACAATGAGTGATCTTGAGCTGAAAATAAAATTCCATCTGTACAGTTACAGAGAATGTTAATCTTGTGTAAAACACAAATTTGGTCCCAATGGGAGTATTTCATCCAGTTCTGGGCACCACGCTTTGGGAAGGATATGAAAGCATTCGAGGGGGTGCAAAATTCATGAGAATGTTTTCAGAGGTGAAGAACTTCACTTAAGCAGATAGACTGGAGAATTGGAACTATTTTCTTTCCAGATCAGAAGTTTGACAGAAGACTTAATAGAGATATATAAAATGCTGAGAGATGGATAGAGAAAAACTGTTCCCACTGCTGGAACAATCGAAAACCAGAGCGCATATTTATGGTAATTAGCAAAATAAGCAATGGCTGCATGAGGAGCAACTTCTTCAAGCAGCAAGTGGTTAGGATCCAGAATGTATTGCCCTAGAGTGACTCAAAGCAGGGGAGAGAATTAGTTTACCCTCTGAAAAGAAAGAATGTGTAGGGCTATGCAGAAAAGGCAGGTGAGTGCAGCTGGCAAAAGTGAATTGATCCATCAGAGAGCCAGCACTGACAAGAAAGGCCAAGTGATCTTCTTCCATAAAGACCATTCTATAATCTGTACACAGTGAATGGCTCTGATACTTAATAAATAAATATTGAATAGTTACAGCAGGTGATCTTTATCCTGAATAAACAGTGACATTGTAAAATTACACGATGAATGACGCTTGCCTTGAACAAACAGTAACTCTGTACAGTTACACAGTGAATGACCCTTACTGTGAATAAACAGTTGCTCAGTAGTTACCGTGTGTGACTCTTACCTTGAATAAACAATGACTCCTCTGCCACAGCAGTCAAATTTTTATATTTGCTTCATTCAGTAAACCAAATGGTTTGACAAAGATAAATGACTTACAGGCAGTCAAAAAGTATTTGGAAGTGAGCCATGCTCAAGTGGCTGATTCATTAAGACTTCCTTCTGCTAGGAAAAATACCAATAAACTTATCTTACTTTTGTAAAGCTAAACTTGGCTTCACTCAAGACAGATGCTTTGAATTTTGAACAGGAAGAAGAGACAAGAACATTCAGATCCAAACAGGAGACATTCTTAGGTGATCACGCATGAAACAACTCAAGTCAAATCTTAAAGGAAGCATAGTGAAATTAGCACTAATCCAGTTGAAATAAATCAAGCATTCATATCTCTGAATAGCTGCATAACTTGAGGATTTGAAATACAGCCTTTTTTTTAACAGTTGATTAGTTTGCAAACACGGGTATTTGTTTTTCTAAATGAACTCTTACACAAAAATACCAATTCTATGTAAGTGTTACTCCACTCTCCCCTTCCTATTTTCAGAATTTCCCATGTTAACTGGCTTTCAGAACTTCCCCCTCTAGACCTACCCAAAGTTGTGATTAACCTCACATTGCATCAACTGTGCTACCAACTGCCTAGTGAATACAGAACTCAAAGAATTCATGAGGAATGTACATTGAAATTTAAGAAAATACAGAGCGGAAAAATAATAGTGCATGAAGTAGTGGAATTCAACCAAAATGGTAGCATTGCACATTATTCTCCATTTAAACATGGTCCATTGGATATCCAATTATAATATTAAAATGCAATCTCAATTACCCATCAAATTTTTAAAGGATAATAGGATAATAGTGTGATAATTCACTCAACTTTGATGTACTGCTCAGGCCAGTTAAATTAAATAGCATTGGAATCATTTAACTGGTCCGCTGTCTGAAAGTTATCAATTTATCAGGCCTCAACTCCAGCCACAAGTCCCATCATTTAGATGAATTAGGCAAAAATGCTCCTTCTTATTCATTGTATTCAAGAAAGAGATATTTTTAAAAGATTTTCATGGCAAGACGTATGGGAAGAAAGCGGGAATCTGGGATAGAGATCAAGAATCAGTCATGATTGATTATATTGAATGTTAGAGCAGGTTCATACTCTTGCTCTGAGTTTCTATATCTGTAATTTTGTGCCCATTGCTGCCAGCAGGATCTTACGGACCCGCTAATGGTGAACCACCACCCTGGTTTCCCGGCAACAGGGGATGCATAAAACGGGAAACGTCATTGACAGTGGCAGGACCAGACTGTTCCATCACCGGCCAATGATGGGTCACCACCAGCCAATGGTGGGGCACCTCTGCTGCGGCAAAACATGCAGTGGGAGGCTCAGAAAATCCTGCTGTATATTTCTATGTTTGATGCCAACCAATGTCTTTGAGCTCCAGAAGAAATCATAAGCTCATCTTCACTGATATCAGTGGAGCTGTTGATGTAAAGAATCAAAACTGAGTTTGCCTATTTAAGTATATTTTGATTTTAGTCCAGTATGTGTGAAATGGAATGCCAGCCAGCACAGTAAGTAGCTAGTTTTATATCCAACATGTGTTCTACTCACTGGAACAGGCAAATCTACTTTGTCTTGAAAGGCAATAGGTTTTGCAGTCCTAATCTAAAGGGAGGCTGTGGATGTTACCAATCGAGGTGATCGTATGCTTTCTTTCAGGGAAATAAATGTAATAAAGCATTTTTGGTCAGTTTCCTAAGGCCTGTAGTGGATGTAGAAAGTGCAGTCAAAGGAAAATATATGGGCCAGTGCATCAGCTTACAGAAGAGTTGATCCAACACCATCTGACTTTGTTGGCTGGAATCGAGCAGCAAAGCGAAGGCTACTAAGGGGAACTAAAGTAGGTAGTTGAAAAGAAGTGGTGCATTCAGAATTCTGCACAATATTGCTGACTAATGGTTTTTAATCATTTGCTTATTTTTACCATCCACTGAGAGGGCCCACTCCAGTCTAGTATGGAATGGATAACTAAATATTACTTATCTAGCATACGATTGTTTCAAGAATGTTATTTGTACCATTTACTACTGACAAATAAATACCATCACTTTAAGCAAACATAGAATATTGTTCTGTAATTTTACAATAATAAGACAGAGGCTTGGATTTTCATCTTGAAGGTGGGAAAGGGATGCGTGTGTTATCCCACCATCATGGTTCTGCCTCTATGCCTCGGCTGCCAGGAAAGAGGATTTGGCTTTAATTGCATCACAGATGGACCTGTTCACCTGGATGGGAATGGAATGATACCAGAGCAGCAGGTTAAAAGATCACTTCCATTCACCAAAACCATCTACTCAGTTCTTCCAATGGAATCAGCAGTGCAGGTTAAACAATATTGGGTAAATCGCACAAACTATAGAAATTCAAAATGACCAATCAATTTAACACCCCTCACCACTAATCCATTATATTCCCAGCTGGAAGCCATTGAATAGCATATAAACCACCCCACCCCTACCCCCAAGTAAAATAACTGATTCTTCATACCAGCTGCGCAAACAGAAGCAATCATTTGTAAAATGATTAGGCAGTTGGCTTGCAACCAAGAGCCCAGAAAAGTCCCCAAGTAAATAAACTCACCTCAGAATTTCTATTCTTTGAGGTGAAAAGTAATGGGAAAAGATTAACACTTAATCAGAATTCTGCACAATATTGCTGACTAACGGTTTTTAATCATTTGCCTGTTTTTACCATCCACTGAGAGGGCCCACTCCAGTCTAGTATGGAATGGATAGCTAGCTTGACCTAGCATACGATCGTTTCAAGAATGATATTTGTACCATTTACTACTATCACTCTGTCCGGCACGGAATCGGAGAGGGCAAGGGACTCACAATTGGAATGTCCATTCATCTCAGCAGGAATTTTCAGTCTCACTTGAGTGAGGCCATAAAATCCTGTCCATAGTTGTCCCATCCTTAGTATTAGTAGATAGACTCCAGCACTTATTCCCTCCCCTACCCTCGTGAAAATGGCTGAGGGCATTCTGCTTGGTGGCTATTTTTTCCAGTCCTGAATTGATTTGGCCCAGATTGGGATCATGAAACTCCGACCCCATGTATGCAATCAAACAACAAAGAACATGGAAAGTTGATAAACAGATCAAACTAACATATTTTGCCGGACGACATACTAAAAGAAGATTTAAAGCAAACCATTTACTCAACACCAAGTCATCACTGTTGATGGTCAAAAGGTAACAATGGATCAGTAAAATTTCATGCGGTGCCTTAATAAAAGACAGCACAATCTAATGACAAAGTGTTCTCCATGCTTTTTTCCAGATGGTTTTCCCAAAATGGGTTCCTTAAGTTTTACAAACCGCAAAACTAAACAAAGAAGAACTGTTAGCATTTTGACTGCACTGAATTTGAGATGGATTAATATATACTTTCTAATGCAATAAGTAAAGCACAAAGAAATGATCCCTACCTGGGTGTAATTAATCAGTAGCCTGTAAACTAAAATATTTTTCTGATTGGCTTTTTTTGCCAGTTCTCTGATGCTGATAAAGTCTTCCATTTGAATGCAAAGAGATGCAGGTTCCAAGTTGTTCAAGTGCACCTGAAGCAAAAAAACAATCTGCACTTATAAATGAAATAAAATACCTTTGTCCTTAGTAGAAAATAAAGGCACAAGATGGGAAAAAAAAGGCCAATAATACTGAATTATCACAGTGCAGTTAAAGTCAGAGATGTTTATCACTCCAAGAGGGAAACTAATGGCCTGGATTTGGCTGTTATAATGAAACAAAACTGTCAATGTTCACTGTCAATACCTCTCCGAAAACTGACAGCAACTTCTGGCACTTACATACGTGCAGTTAAATGTGGAATTCTAGAAGCTGCTGTCAGTGATTTCCTGTTCCTCTGCCGGATATGCTTCTGAAATTGCCGCAGATGGCAATTTTAGAAATCACTTGAAACCACTTCCAATTTTATGCTCAAAGCAGATGCTGGAATCTGAAACAAAAACAGAAAACACTGAAAAATGTCAGCAGGTCTGACAGCATCATACTGTCATCCAGAGTGAAACATTAACTCTGTTCTCTCTCCATTGATGCTGTCAGATCTGCAGAGATTTTGCAGCATTTTATGTTTTGGTCCAGTTTTACACAATTAGCCTCACTTCAAAAAGTCACAGCTTGTTGAAAGAAGTGTAACAGGGTTCTTCATACTGCACTGAATTGCCAATTACTTCCTGACAACCTCTCTAGTCCTGCAAAACTGATTTTATATTGTGAAAAGTCAGATTTCTCCATTACAGTAAAAACAAATGTACAGATTTTTAAAATAAGGCTATTTTAATAGTTGTGTACTTCTCAAATTCCAACTTATTGCCACATGTATGTCTTCATTTTACCATCTATAAAATGATTAAAATGTGCAAAATAATCAGATTTTTAACTTCTTGTTTTGCTCAATGCCAAAGTTCTTCAATCTGATTAGCTGTTCCACCTTGCTAAAGTCATCACTATTGCTGGACATTTCAAATCCCATTGAGCTGATGCCTGAATAAAATTAACGTCAAGAAAGATGAAATTCATACTATAGAGATGGATTGAGGTTACTGCAGACAACTTTCTTCAAGGTCAGCAGCAAGTGCAATTGACTGCAAAATCTGAGACAATAAAACCAAATTTCCTTCCTCACATCGTAGCAATTCTGGACTCCTGAAACCTAATATGACTTCCTTGCATTCATTGTTGTGATACAATTAGTGTTATAGAGCATCACTCCATTTTCTGCCCACCGCAAGGAAAATTTGGAGAAATTGCAGAATATATCGCACCTTACATCCAGAATTGTTCAACAGTGGCAATAATATGCACAGCCTGCAAATTATGAACTTCAATGTATCACAGAAGTGAAACCTAAAAATGCTGTCTTCAGTTGTGTTGAAGGGTATGCATTTGGAAGTATGTGTATTCTTTCTTTTTGCATATTTTGATTGGCACATCATGTATTTCCAGAATTTATTTCTCAATTCTAACATTTGAAATTTATTTTCTTTTCATAAATAACTCAGAATATTTGATTATTTCAGTCTATAATCTTCAGTCATGTTCCTAATGATTTATTTGTCCAGCTCTTTCTAAAGGATTGACACACACTATTAACTACTTTCTACAGTTGGAATATCTCCATGATTATTCTTCTAATCCCTCATTTGGCCTGAGACTTGTTCATTTTAAACCTGTACTCTCCACTTGTAAACTCAAAGCCCAACTCCAATTATCTTTTACCATCAAACTCACTTTTGTCTCAGCATTTTAAAGATCAGGATCACAATTTGGCTCAATCTTCTTTTCTCCAGAGAAAATAAGTTCAACTTTGCGCATTTCTCTTTATAACTTTTGGTCCTTAAATGAGCTCATTCTTCCTGCTTTTTTCTGAAACCTCTATAATGTCTTTTTAAAAGATGGCAGTCTCCAAACTGCTCCCAATTTTGAAGCAATGGTATCACCAGTGAGTGATCTACACTAGGTTTAAAAAGGTCAAATATAATTAAACATGCAATTTAAATAAGTAACATATGAGTGACGATGGTCGAAATTGAACATAGATTTTAATTACAAAATTTGAATAAACTGGATTATCTAAAAATAGGCAGAATTTATAAAGAAAGATTGCACAGGAAACAACATGAACAATATCTGGTAGAACATGCTAAGCACTTGCACACTTCCTTAACTATGGTAATAAATACACGGTGCAGCCAAGGTACTTGATGTTTTGAGCTCCTGATCCTATAGCATCACATTGGGATTTTGTAGTCAAAAAGGGTAGATATTTTCCCAGAAACATGAGTTGAGATGAAGAGAGCCTGAAAATTGGAGGGATATATTACTCGACTCAATTACCTGCTTGCCCGCTCTCCCAGCTGGGAATTACTGCATGTTCCATGAAGAAAGAAAATATAGCCAAGGGAGGTAATGGAAATAGATATGATAGTGACTTTTAAGGGGCATCTTGACAAATACATGAATAGGATCGGAATAGAGGGATATTTTTAGATCAGACAGGCAGCATCATCAGTGTAGACTTGGAGGGCCAAAGGGCCGGTTCCTGAGTTGTAATTTTCTTTGTGCTTTGTTTTGTTCTTTGAAAATAGTTTTTAAAAAATGAAATTTCTCCACTTTCTCTGATATTTAGTCTGACTTTCATAATATGTGGAGGTGAGATCAGTCAAACTATCCACTTCATTATTAGTCTTCAACTACATTTCTTTACCTCCTCGATTCCTGCCTGTGCCTCCAGTTGCCAATAAATGTAAATCACTCTTCAGTTTCTCGCTCACAATGCAAACCAACATGTTCATGCTTGCAGTAAAGATCCATAAAAGCTTAGTTCCATTTCTCTTTTAATTAATTTGCACTCATCAGATTCTTAACATTGAAGCTTTTCTATTTAGAAAAATGGACACTGTTCAGAAAGTTTTAATTCAATTCACTCTGGAAATGTTTTTAAACAAATAATTATACTGCAATTTTCTCCCCATTCATGGTGTCAACGGGGGTAAATGCCATATCATCTTTTTGCAAAATAACACATATCTGTTAACACATTTACTGCAGTCCAACAGTTTCAAAACTATTTCACTCATTCGACTGGAGTGATAAGTATTGTTCAGCTGACAGCCATCCAATGTTGTGCCACCATTTCACCCTAACAGCATTTGAAATTCAAGAACTGAGATGTACAGAGTCAGCTATTGGCTCCATGGTTACAGCAACTATTCAGAGTTTTAAATGTCACAAAATGTGTGACAGGTGTGTACACACACCAACACATATTTAACACAAAAGTATAATGCAGAATGCATCATTCCACTACAATTCAGTCATAAGCTAAAACCCAGAAGTTCCTTATTGAAACTGTTCCAATTTATTTATTTATAGTGAAGTATCTGTTCTTACCAGTTAAATATCTGATTTTTGATTTGATTTATTATTGTCAGGTGGAAAAAACAATGAAAAAATGTAATAATATACAGTAAAAAGTATTGCTTCTTGCATGCTATACAGACAAAATATACATTCACAGAGAAAGAAATGAGAGAGTAGTGCATTACAATCATAGCTAGGATGTACAGAAAGATCAACTTAATGCAAGGTAAGTTCATTCAAAAGTCTGACAGCAGCAGGAAAGAAGCTGTTCTTGAGTCAGTTGGTATGTGACCTCAAACTTTTGTATCTTTTTCTCAATGGAAAGTGGTGGAAGAGAAAATGTCCAAGTTGCATGAGGTCCTTCATTATGTTGGCTGCTTTGCTGAGGCAGCAGGAAGTGCAGACAGAGTCAATGGATGGGAGGCTGATTTGCGTGATGGATTGGGCTACATTCATGATCTTTTATAGTTTCTTGTGGTCTTGGGTAGGCAGCAGCCATACCAAACTGTGAAACAACCAAAAACAATACTTTCTATGATGCATCTGTAACAGTTGATGAAAGTTGTAGCTGACATGTCAATTTTCCTTAATCTTCTGAGAAAACAGAGGTGTTGGTGGGCTTTTTTAACTATATTGTCAGCATGGGTGGGAACCAGGACAGGTTGTTGGTGATCTGGACACTTAAAAACCTGAAGCTCTCCAGCCTTCCTACTTCGTCCCTGTTGACGTAGACAGGACACGTTCTCCTTTACACTTCCTGAAGTCGATGAAAATCTCCTTCATTTTGTTCACACTGTGGGAGAGATTATTGTTGCCCATCAGTTTACCAAATTCTCTATTTCATTCCTGCATTCTGTCTCGTCATTGTTTGAGATCCAACCCACCATGGTGGTATCGTCAGCAAAATTGAAAATTGGAGGGGAATTTGGTCACACAGTCATAGGTGTATAAGGAGTATAATAGGGGGCTGAGAACACAACCTTGTGGGGCATTGATGTTGAGGATGATTGTGGAGAAGGTGTTGTTGCCTACCCTTATTGATTGTGGTCTATGAGTCAGAAGTTCAGGATCCAATCATAGAGGGAGGTATCAAGGCCCAGGCTACGAAGTTTGAAGTTGAATTTTGTGGGAATAATAGCGTTGAAGGCTGAGTTGTAGTCAATAAATAGGACACTGACATAGGTGTCCTTGTTATCTAGGTGTTCCAGGGTTGACTGCAGGGCCAAGGAAATGGTGTCTGCTATGGACCTATTGCAGCAGTAAGCAAACTGTAATGGATCCAGTAGTCCGTGAGACTGGAATTAATTTGTGTTATGACTAACCTTTCAAAGCACTTCATAATGATGGATGTCAGAGCCACTGACCAATAACACGCTGCTTGGTTTCTCCTAGGTACCAGGATGATGGTTGTCTTTTTGAGCAGGTAGGGATCTCAGATTGTTGTAAAGAGAGGTTAAAGATATTCTGTGAATACCCCACCAACTGATCTGTGCAGGACCTAAGTACTTATCCGTGTACCCTCTCAGGGCCAATTGCTTTCCGTGGGTTGATCTTTGAGAAAGCTGCTCTAACATCTGCAATGGTGACCTCAGATACAGGTTCATCCAGGGTTTCCACGAGGCATGCTCTCGCTGGCCTCTCGCTCAAAACAGGCATAGAATGCACTGAGCTCATCAGGGAGAGGTGCGTTGGAGCTGGCAATTTTACATGCCTTCATCTTGTAGCCTGTTATGTCTTGCAGACCTTGCCATAGTTGACGGGTGTTGGTCTGGCTAGCCTGGGACTCTAGCTTGGTCTGTTATTGTCTTTTACCATCTTTGATGGATCTCTTAAATCATATCTGGCTTTCTTGTATAGATCAGTGTCGCCTGACTCAAACACCTCAGACCTGGGCTTCAGCAAGCAGTGGATATCTCTGTTCACCCACGGTTTCCGGTTGAGGAACACACGGATTTGCTTCTTTGGCACACAGTCTTCTACACACTTATGAATGAAGTCAATCACTGTACTGGTGGACTCGTTCAGGCAGGTCACAGAGTTTTTAAATACTGACCAGTCCACTGACTCCAAGCAGCCCCATAGGAGATCATCCGATTCCAGAGACCGATATTGCATGACTCTCTTTGATGTATATTCTCGCTTCAATCTCTTATCTGAAGCTGGCACTGCTGCCTCATAGCACCAGGGACCTGGGTTTGATTCCTGGCTTGGGTCACTGTCTGTGCGGAGTCTGCATGTTCTCCCCATGTTTGTGTGGGTTTCCTCCAGGTGCTGGTTTTCTCTCATAGTGCGGAAAACATGCTGGTTAGGTGCATTAGCCACACTGAATTCTCCCCGAGTATACTCAAACAGGCGCTGGAGTATGGCGACCAGGGGATTTTCACAATAACTCCATTGCAGTGTAAATGTAAGCTTACTTGCGACACTAGTAAGTAAACTTTAAACTTTAATGAACAGAATTTATTCTATTGTCCTGTGAGGGTCAAAGGTGGCCAAAAAGAAATCATTCAAAGGACCATACCTCAAGAATCAATTGTAGTCAATTACTAATATCAACAAAATTGAAGCAAATTTTGCTGGGAAGCATGCCCATATCTTTAAACAACTTCAATAGGATTGGTAGAGCATCATCAAGAAAGAAACAAACCAACTCTCAAAGTGAAATCAAGATAACGGCAGAAAAGGATAGAAGATGGAAAATCACCCACAATGAATGAAATGCTCAATTGGTAACAAGACTGATATTTTTAAGGAAAATTTCCTATAGGCAGAAAAATGCTAAATAATATAAGTAATCACTGAAGTGGAGATAGCACTTCAATCCTGATAGGTATGCATATATAAATTGACCTATACATCTGCCAATTATCTACCAAGTCTGCTTTCTGAACAATGTTCTCAACTTGTATTATTCAGGCTAGTCATGGGCAACCTTGGTGCTGACAGATAGGTGCATACACAGCGGCCCATTCAACACTATGCTGCCAGCCTGTCCAGTAGGGATAGACTCTGCCCACTCATTTTCTACATGAATCTTATGAGGATACTCTTCTCCCTCACCCCTCTATTAACAATTTGTCATTCTCTGCTCAATCTCTGCCATGCTGCAGCTTCCAGCACCTATGAATGGAGCAGGTAATCCAAGTAAAACTCTTTGAAAAAAGAATCAAAGCCTCCTCCCTGTAGGCTTCACCAACTTCAAATGGCAGGAGATTCAAGCAATTGTACAAATGCAGCAAAAACTAATTGAAATGAATCAGCAACCAATTTAAATGCAGTTGTTGATCCTTTATGTAGCTGTTAGAGAATTGGCATTCCCCACCCCCCACTGCATGTTTTGAAATGGCAGAGGCAGCATGCCATTGTTTGGTGGTGGGATTTTCTGGTCTTGCTGCTGTCAATGGGTTTCCCTGTTGTTTACTTACCTCTAGGAAACCTGCAAAAGGGAGAATTTATCCAAATCTTCATTTTGTTTGTAAAAAAATGGGAATTTTCTTATTAAAACAGTCAAATTATGTCCATCACTGACCGAAAAATTTCTTCCTGGCTGGGCTAAGGAGACACAATGATCAAATTCACTTTGTTGAATCATATGTTGCTGTTTCTTGTCCCTCTATCCCCTTAGGAAAGTGGGACCGGATGATCCCACCAGTGGGAATAGCCGCAAAGTCCCATGCAGGATCTTTTGAGCTGCTGACCACTTGTCCTACTGTGTAAAATTAAGCAAGGGCATGTCTTGGATCGTTGCATCAAAAATGTCATCACTGGCATTAAATCATTACACAACTGACATCGTTGAGATCTATTCCAATTTCTTTGATCAATATTGCTTGCTTCCTAGCCCACTTCTTCTGCCCTTTCTTATTTTTCCTGAATATTTTGTTTGTGTAATATTAAGTCCAAATCCTCACTTTCTTTGGGCCAGGTTTCTGTTATCATCAATATATCCCTGTATTGTACCTGCTGCTCACCAACCTTATTCACCACACTTTACAACATGCACTTCAAACCCATCTTAGACTTTTCCATTTGACCACCTGAGTCTCTCTTATTCTTTACTCTAGCACTATTGCCTCTTCCAGACTACAGCAAATTGTTTCCCCTCACTAGTGTTTCATCCTGGTGCCCAATCCTCTCCACAGCAATTGTTATTATCCCTCTTGCCCCTAAACTATTCCTAATGTCACAGGAATTGGAAATCCTCCCACCAGCAACTTAGTAACTTTATCCAAATATTCTTATGCATACTACTGCCAAGCACTGTGATAATTCAGAGATTCCAACCTTTGCCATTTTACCTGTTCGTTAGCTCCTTAAACCCTAACTGTAGAAACTCGACTCTTTTCCATCCTTTGTCATTAGTCCCACATAAACCATGGACTCCTGTGTCTGTTCCCTTTTGCCCCTCAAAATGTCTTAGTTGCTTTCAGTGATGTTCTTGAAGTATACATGATTCACATCAATATGGAATTCCATTGAACCATAGAATTCGTATAGAAGCGGCAGCTACCATTCAGTCCAGTCAGTATGCATTGATTTACTGAAAGAGAACCCCCCCCCCCATACTGTACCTGTAACCCTGAGCATTTATTATTGCTAATCCACCTAACCTACACATCTTTGGACAACAGGGGGCAACACTGCATGGACAATCCACCTAATCTGCTCATTTTAGGACTACGGGAGGTAGCCAGAACATCTGGAAAAACCCCACATAGACACAGGGAGAACATGTAAACTTCACACAGTCACCGAAGAACCTGAATTGGATTTGGCTCCCTGGTGCTGTGAGGCAGCAGTGTTGATCACTGTGCCATCGTGCCCTCCTGACCACTGCCCTATAACCAATTCATTTTTATGCTTTGTTGTGCCCTTTCCTGTGAAGTTATTTGCCCCAGAATGCCATGGATGTGTTCTGGATTGCACTCTTCCAAAGTTGTCAAACCTCACTGAGTATTCAGCACTGCAAGCCAATTTACCTCCAAGGATTCCAGCACTGCAGGATGGTCACCCACTTACAATGCTCCTGAACTTCCCATGGGCTGCATGGCCATCTCATTGAACAAGTGATCCTAACTTTGTGAACTTGTTGTTTGATAGCAAACATGAGTTGCAGAGACTAGGTCTGAACTGTTCACCTTTTAAATTTACTTAACAAGCAGTGTGTGATTGCAAGTTTCAGGGGACAAAAATTATTTTTAAATAATACGTGGAGGTAATTTCCTAAACTAGGCTTCCACTGTTAAACGGCACTCGAGGTGTGTAGCTCAGGAAATTAAGTACACAAACTGCAATTAAAATGAACAGCTGGAATATTATGGGGTGCCCAGCAACCTTCCCTAGACACACATTCAGCAAGTTTCACTACTCAATGGAATTGCCAAATCACAGAAACACCCTTATAGTGAAATGTAATTTTCAATCTTACAATGCTCAAATTCCCAATGCACCAGTGAGAACAAGATAGTCTCCACATCCTACACTGCCCTGAAATCTTTTTGTTACTTTCTTGAGTCTTAGGATGTGAGTCCTATTTAAAAGCCTGTAAATCTCTGTGACTCTCTATGACTCTAAATAGCAATGGTTAGATAATGATGTGTGCCAATTTTTTGGCAGTGGGGGAGAGGGGCTTAAAATAAAAGACCTGCCCATGTTTGTCCTGCAGAGCTGGGCAGCACACAAATTTGGCGCTACTATACCATTTCCATGTAGGTCCAAGCATCTGCCACCCTGCAGGCTGCCTCTGTGCTCAGGAGGTAACCATACAGCATTGTTTATTTCACATGATGTAATCAATTTAAAGACTCTTCCTCTTAAAGGGAAGTTGCTGTCAACCACAGGATACTGTTGCTGAGTACAACTGGTGCAATTCTGTGCAAGAAAATGCAACAACAGAGTTTAGATGGGACTCACATATCATATCCACATACTCTACTTCATCCTCACATGCCTACCAATGTTGCCAGCCTTATATTTACCTCACATTGCCTCCACTTGTCTCCAGTTATTCAGTAAGAAATATTCAACGATGAACAGGCATTTCACCTAAATACAGTCAATGGCATTCTTCCCTCCTCTTAAAGGACAAGGCGTCCCACTGTAGATAGGAGCAGAGCACAATCAAAGAGAGATCAGAATGTCTGCGCTTCCTGAGCTGTATGAAGACAATTCACTACATCATATGGTGAGCTGCAACAGAGCATGAGCATCTGGCAGCATCAAAAATGTGGAGGATGACAATATATTCCAGCATCATGCCCCTTCTCAACTCCCAGTTCACCTACATCCTGTGCTCTAGTAAAGTGAGCAAATTGCAAGTGATGTGACCATGAACATCTCACTTCCCACACCCACTTCACTTTTCCCAATCTTCCCTTTCTGATTTTCAACTTTCAAACTCCAAATAACCCTGCCTGGACAACCACAGCAGTCCTCAGAAGAGGAAAGAAAGCAACATTAACCAATTGATGAAGAGGCCCAATCACTTGTTTCAACACTTGCAACCACCAGCTCAGATACCAGCACTGCACTTAAAGATTAATACAGAGTTAGGAATGACATGAGGTGAGTTACCGGGCATGAGTGTGCTACAGCCACATCGAGGTAGTGGACGGTTTGTGCATCAGGTTAACGCAAGGGGGCAGCGGCAGATAAGTTCTGCTGCAGAGAACTCAGATGAGGGCCTCCATGGGGTAGCATACAGGAGAGTTCTGCTTAGGTACACACACTAAAATCCTGCATTGGCTGGCCTGACAGACAGCCTCCTCTCATTGTCAAGGAGTAAGAAATTGGCAGAGAGCATCGTGCAGAGTTTCTCTTCTCTGCTGCCTCTGCTCCAGTTGTAGTGCCTCTGCTGTTTCAAATGCAGAAGCATTACAACTGCAGACATACCTGTCACGGCCTACATACAGTAAGAAGTCTCATAACACCAGATTAAAGTCCAATACGTTATTTCACAGCACAGCTTTCAGAGAACTGCCCATTCATCAGGTGAGTCAGTGCTCCGAAAAGTGGGGCAGTGCTCCGAAAGCTTGTGCTGCAAAATAAACCTGTTGGACTTTAACCTGGTGTTGTGAGACTTTTAACTGTGCTTACCCCAGTCCAGCCCCACCATTTCCACATCACAGCCAATGTGGCAGCAAATACTCTTTTTCGCTTTGAGGAAACAACAACATTTTCTGCCAAATGTGCCCCAAATATCATACATATGTGTGTAACATCCTTAACCTACTACGCCGTTGTTTTGAAGTTCTTCAGGAAATTCAACAAATCAGGCAGGTTTCTACAGGGAATACAGCAAGTGTTAATTTATGTACCTACCACAGTCACAACCACAGGATATAAAGCTGACAGTTTTGCCTTTTCAATTGATTCCATCAGTTGCATAATTTCCTGAGGTAAATCAAAGTTGTTGATCTGTTCAAGACAAGAAACAATATACTGAAGAGAAGGGAAACATGTCAAGAGCAATACAGGAGGTAAAATATAACATTTAAAGGGATCTAGCAGTATTACATGGATTTATATCGATTACAAGAGGAGGTAGATCACAGACTGCTACCTATGTGACTTGATTTTTCAATGATATCGGTGGAAAACACCTGGTGTGCTGTGAATGGCTCACTATGAATCAACATTAATCCACACTAGGAGCAGCACTACGAAGCAGCACAATGCAAACAAATGCCTGCTCCATTGCTTTCTGACAAACATACATGAAAATATGAAAATGTTGAGATAATATCTTATTCTAGATTAACTAAAAACAGCAGAAGTGTAGTTGTCATCTGCATTAATTTCACAGATAATTACAGGCTAGACATTTGAACTCTTTCTCCAGCTAATTGAGGTATTACAGTGATATGTGTACACAACTGTAGGGAGCCCTCCTCAGCTGGATAGAACTTTTGCCCACACCTAATTCCACCTCCGTTCCCACAGCCAAAAAGTCTGCAATCTTTTAAATTCTCGTGGGCCCCACTTTCACCAGGACCAATAGCAGTAATTTGTATTTATGGAACACCCTGAATGAAATATTAAAGTCCCAAAGCAATGTGAAGCAAATATTTGACAATGAGCCAAATAAATATATAGAATACTTTCAGGGGTGCTGATGAACAGATTGATAAAAAAGGCATATTTTAATGAATGTTTTAAACAAAGAAAGAAAGGTAGAGAGTGGAGAGCTTTAGAGGAATAGCAGTGCTTATTATCTATGCAATAAAATTTATCAACACAGCCATAAATAAAAGTGGTTGATTTAATGGCAATGCTTCGACCAGTTAACTAGCTACCCAATCAGCAACCTTTTCTCCTCTAGTGTAAAAGGTGATTGTTTGAAATTTGGCATTCTTATGCTTATCCTGATGAGTTCAAGATGAAAAACTTTGGCAACACATCTCTCTTTTCAGCAATGAGAAATCAGAGTACATGTTTACAATGAAAGGAAGCAAGTCAGAACAAGTCAACCATCTAAGAAGCGTAGTAACATCCAATGTCAAAAGCAGTAGTGAAACCCAAAAAATGGATTAGACAAGCCAAAAAAGTTTTTACATTGGACAACATTCTTGGAAGTGTCAGTTTGAGTCTTGAAATGAGAGTCCATGTGCTAAAATATTTATCTGGTCAGTAATGAATTGTGATGTGAAGCTGGAGAATGAGGAGGAAATGAAAATCTAAAATGTGATGCTTAAAAAGGACCCTAAGCATAAACTGGGTGGCAAAAAGAATTAATGAAAAGGTACAGAACAAGCCAGAAGAATGAGAGAATTCTTAAATAACAGCAAAAGAAGACAAATTAACTTCTTCAGGCAGATTTTCCTTGTAGAAGGATTGAAGTGTCTGATCACCACCAGAAGGATTAATAGAAGAGCTCATGAATTTAAGACTTTGAGATATGGTAGAGCTCATTTATATCACAGACTTTTCTGTTCACACTGCATGAGGTCTCAATACCTCAGGGAACACTGAGAGATGACCTTGTATCTCCTTCTGCAGGAGCAAACACAGAGCCCTAAACTGTGACTCATAAAGCCATTACTCAGTGCCAAGTGAAGAATCACTACAACTGTCCTTCCTCCTCTGAGCAGTCTGCTCACAGATGCCTCTGCCACAGATACATAGAAAAGTAAGACTTAGGTGCAGGAGTTGGCCATTTGGCCCCTCAAGTTTGACCCACAAATCAGTAAAATCATGGCTGATCTAATCATGGTCTCAATCCATTTTCCTGTCTGCTCCCCATAGCCTTCCATTCCTTTGTCTACCGTAAATCTGTCAAACTCCGGCTTGAATAAATTCAATGACCCAGGCTCTACTGATCTCTGGTAAAGGCAATTCCACAGACAAACAACCTCTTGAAAGAAAAAATTTCACGTCATCTCCATCTTAAAAGGTGAACCTCTTAATCTTGAACTGTATCCCCTCATTCTACACTCCCCCACAGGAGGAAACATCTTCCCAATTTCTACCCTTTCAAATGTGCTCAGGATGTGACATGTTTAAATCAGCTTGCCTCTAATTCTTCTAAACTCCGATGGGTATAGGCCCAACCTGTTCAGCTTTCTTCAAAGGATAAGCCCTTCTTCCCAGGAATGAGTCAACTGAACCTTCTTTGAACCTAATGCAGATATATCCTATTTCAAATCCAGAACTGGACACATATTCCAGATGTGCTCTCACCAATGCCATGTACAGCTGCAGTAAAACTTCCCTATTTTCATATTCCATTCTCCTTGCAATAAATGTCAACATCCCATTTGCTTCCCTAATTGTTTGCTGTATCTCCATACAAACTTTTGTGATTCATGAACAGGTCAAGTTCTGCAATTTCTCTCCATTTAAATAATAATTTTTGATTTTTTTTGCCAAAATGGATAAGTTGATCCCTCGATTTTATTTCTGGGTATGACATGTTACTGTTTCTCGTTAAATAATGAGTGAGAGAGCACCATATTGCAATTGTTCACAAGTTATCAGAAAGAATACTGATCACAAAAATACTGTAGCACATCAAATAATCAAATATGGTAATAATAGGAGTCATCTTCAATCTCTACCACAAGGTACATTTACTGCCTTTTCCCCCTCCTCTAGTCATCAGTGCAATCAAACTTCCACTCTGTGCTCTTCATACCTGAGATGAACTTCTGTCTCCATACCATGTTCATCACACAAACTGCATACTGCCACCTCTATAGCATTGCCTGCTGCAATTCGCATCTTAGTCTATCCATGGTTGAAAGTCTTCGTCATGACTTTGGTACCTCTGAACTTGAGTGTTAAAAAAATCTCATGGCTGGCCTCATTCCCATAATAAATGTCCCAACATTCATATTATACCAGCACCATAATGAACCTGCCATCACCTATGCTTTCATTGGCCTATATGGAGAGGCTAAACACGTTGGTAAGCCCAGCTTCACAGAGATCGGGCACTCATTAAAGGGGCACCCTAATCTCAAACTGAAATTCAGGACCCACTTCCTCCCTCCCCCCACAATGGGTATCAGAAACACCCCCCATCTTCCCATCACTGAAGGGAGATTTACGCACTCCTTCAACAACAAAGATTACTGATACTGGGAATTGGGGCCCTCACAATGGGTCACCCTTCATGTCCTGTTTCATGACCCCTTCCTTCGTGACCCTGTCCCATGACCCCCCTCTCAGCCTTCACCCCACCCCCTCATGCCCCTGCCACCTTGGCATTGTCCTTGGCACCCTGGCAACTGGCAGTGACCGCCTGGGAGGACCAGGGTGATTCGGACAAATGGGCAATGTTCAGTTATTCTCCTAACGACCAGGGAATTCAATTGCCTCCAAGCCCCATGTCCCCTTTAGTGTGGCCAATATACCTAGGCTCCGTTTTTGTGGACTAGTACAATTCTCGCTGGCTCCCGCTGTGTCCACAGGTCAGAAAATCCGAGAAGCAGGGAAGATCCAGCTTCAAATGGACTTAGTATATCTAAACGCTCATTTAAACATGCTGATCTGGTTCCCACCATTGCTTTCAGTTTGGTCTCATAATCATAACTGATTTTGAGCATAGTGCTGGCAGAGAGATTGCAGCCAGAGTGAGATTCAGCCAGAGTAAGGGTATCGGGATTGGGCTCACCAAACTGCAGCAAAGCAATGGAGGAAAATTTCTTGCAATGTATAACGGATGGTATTCTCGACCAATATGTCAAGGAACCAACTAGAGAGCACCTAGACCAAATATTTGTTATGAGAGAAGATTAATTAACAACTTTGTGGTGTGAGATTCTTTGGGGAAGAGTAATATGGCAAAATTCTTCATTAAGACGGAAAGTAACGCAATTAAGTCTGAGATTAGGGTCCTGAACTTGAGGAAAACTAACTTTGATAGTATGAGATGTGTATTGGCTAGGATAAGCTGGCAAAGGATATTTGACAGGTTGACAGAATAGGCAATGGCAGACATTTAAAGAACACATGGATGAACTTCAACAACTGTACATTCCTGTTTGCATAAGAGGCAAATGGGGAAGGTGGCTCACCCATGGTTAACAAGAGAAATCAGGGGTAGTGTTAAAGCTAAAGTGGAGGCATATAAATTGGCCAGAAAAAGCAGCAAACTGGGAGGAATTTAAAATCCAAGAGTTGGACAAAGAATTTAATTCAGAAGGATAAGATAGAAATCAGAGTAGGCTTATGGAAAACATAAAAACTGACTTCAAAAGCTTCTACAGATATGTAAACAGGAAAAGACTGGTGAAGACAAATGCAGGTCCCTTACAGTTAGAATCGGGTGAATTCATAATGGGCAACAGAGAAATGGCAGACCAGCTGAACAAATAGTTTGGATCTGTCTTCAGTAAGGAGGACACAAATAACCTTCCAGAAATACTAGGAGACAGAAGCTCTATCAAAAAGGAGAAACTAAAAGAAATCCTTATTTGTCAAGAAATTGTATTGGAGAAATTGCTGGGATAAAAACCCGTTAAGTCTATAGGGATCTGCATCAAAAAATACTCAAGGAAGTGGCCCTAGAAATAATAGACGCGTTGATGATCGTATTCTAACATTCTATAAACTTTGGAAGAGTTCCAGTGGATTGGAGAGTATCTAATTAACACCACTTTTTAATAAAGGAGGGAGAGAGAAAATGGGAATTATAGGCCTGATTCAGTAGTGGGAAAAATGCTGGAGTCAATTATTAAGGATGCAATAACTAAGCATTTGGAAAGTAGTGAAAGGATTGGTCCATGTCAGCATGGATTCACTAAAAGGAAATTGTGCTTGACAAATCTTCCAGAAGTTTTTGAGGATATGACCAGTAGAGTGACAAGGGTGAAACAGTGGATGCCATGTACTTGGACTTTCCAAAGGCTTCTGACAAGGTCCCATACAAGAGATTAGTGAACAAAATTAAAGCTCATGGTATTGTGAGTAATGCATTAATGTGAATAAAAAAACTGGTCAGCAGACAGGAAGCAGAGAGTGGGAATAAACAGGTTCTTTTCAAAGTGGCTGGCAATGACTACTGGCGTACACCAGGGTTCGCTGCTGGGGCCCCGGCTATTCATAATGTACATTAATAATTTGGACGAAGAAGTTGAATGGAATATCTCCAAATTTGCAGACAACACTAAGCTGGGTGGCAGTGAGGAGGATGCTAGGAGGTTGCAGGATGAGTTGGACAGGCTGAGTGGGGAAATATTTGGTAAATGCAATATAATGTGGATAAATATGAAGTTATCCACTTTGATGGCAAAAAATAATAAGGGCGATTATTTGAATGGTGGGAGTTTAGGAAAATAGGAAGTGCAACGTGACCTGGGTGTCATGGTAGGACAGTCACTAAAGGTTGGCATGCAGGCACAGTAGGCAGTGAAGAAAGCTAATGGCATGCTAGCCTTCATGGCAAGAGGATTTGAGTATTGAAATAAAGATGGCTTGTTGCAGTAATACAGGGCCTTTAGTAATGCCACATCTTGAATATTGTGTGCTGCTTCCATCTCCTAGCCTGAGAAAACGAGATCCTTGCTATTGAGAGGGATTGTTGTCAGACTTCTTATTGAGAGGGATTAGCAGGGTAAATATGTTGGGTTATGGGAATAGGGCTTGTGTGGAATTGTGGTTGATGCAGGCTCGATGGACTGAATGGCCTCCTTCTGTGCTGTAGGGATTCTATGATTCTATGAGGGAATCCAGCAAAGGTTCACCTGACTGATTCCTGGAATGGCAAGACTGGCTTATGAAAATGAGACTGGATCAACTGGACTTGTACACACTGGAATTTAGAAGAATGAGAGAGTATCTCATAGAGTCATATAAAATCCTGATTGGACTGGATAGTCTAGGTTGGACTGGATAGTCTAGATGCAGGAAGAATGTTCGCAATGTTGGGGAAGTTCAGAATTAGGGGTCACAATGAAAAAATAAGGGGTAAGCCATTCAGGAGTGAGATGAGGAAGAACTTCTTCACTCAGAGTTGTGAACGTGTGGAATTTTCTACCATAGAAAACTGTTGGGGCCAGTTCATTAGATATTCAAGAGGGAGCTGGATGTGGCACCTGTGGCTAAAGGGACCTGGGGGCATGGAAAGAAAGTGGGAGCAGGATACTGAAAATGCATGATCAGCCATTATCATATTGAACGGTGGCGCAGGCTTGAAGGTCCTACACCTGCACCTGTTTTCTATGTTTCTATGTTTCTAATCAATCCATATTGGTGATCATGCCTCCAGCTGCCTGGACCTTAAGCTCTGGAATTTTCTCCTGATATATTGTCTAACGAGGGGCATACACGCGATGGGTCGTGAGAGGACTGCTCTTGGATTTTTTTCGAGAGTATCCCAGTGCTTCATGTCATTAGTGTACACTTGACCTGGACCATTTGATGGGCAACACGACAGCTCAGTGACTATCATTGTGCTGTGCAGATACATGGGTTTGGGCCTGTATCTGTGGGAGTTTGCGCATTCTCCCCGTGCTTGCATGGGTTTTCTCTGGGTGCTCCGGTTTCCTCCCACATCCCAAAGATGTGCTCTTAGGCTAATTGGCAAAACAAATTCTCCCTAAATTGTCTCAAATTTGGTTTTTAATCCATAGGTCTATAAACATGGACAGGGATTGTGGGTAGAGGTGGAAACATCGGGGTGGCGGCGCGGGCTCGTTGGGCCAAAGGGCTTGTTTCCCGTGCTGTTTTGTTCTTTGTTCTATATCCAGCTCTCTTTCCTCCTTAAAGACATTTTTTTTGTCTTCTCAAGATAGTCATATCCCAAGCTAATGCTGAAACAACAGAGTTGTAATTGTCTAAAATACATATTGCAGATCAATCCCTTCTTCACAATAATTGCACATGCTGAGCAATTAATCAATTTTTTTTTCTGGTCAGGATCTGTCTGGAAGCGTTTGCCCAACATAAGCAGAGACAAGCTGTAATGTGAAGCTAGCCCCTTGAAAGCAGGCAGGATCTATATATTTGTTTGATGTTCCAGATAGAGATCTCGATTCTAGCATTTTAAAAAGTATTCATGGCATATGGATGTCACTGGCTAGGTCAACATTTATTGTCCATTCTAAATTGCACTTGAGAGCAATTAGACAGAAGAAGTCAGAGTCAAAAGTGGAGGTTTAATGATGTAACAGCCAAGAAATGGTCACATGATATTCAATCATGCAAACATTTGGTCACGTGACAAGCTCCGGAACTGCCCTGATGAAAGGTTTCATTAAATCTCCATAAACTAAAAGCAATCAACACAAACTGGCAAACAGGGCAGTCAAACACTTGTTCTGCACTGAGTTTCGCTTACACACTGGCACAAGGAACACACAGTTGGCATCAGCACCCTGGGTTATTTCTGATGACCAGTATGTCTTCAAAAATTGAGGCCTAGATCACTATATTTTCTGAATCTTTGACAGAGGTGATACTGCTTCTATTTTCCAGCCAGTGCACATATAAACTGGCAGGTTCAAAGCTGGCTGAAATTGGACCTTAAGCCTTATTAAGTTAATGTGTCACACCTTACTCATTTCAAACAATTTTGGGTCACTTATTAACGCTGCCTCTTAGTTAAGTGCCAATAAGGGTGGGGGATAGAGGAGAGATGCAGAAAGACCAGTCATTGTAGCAGAGCCAGGAGGAGCAATTAAACAAAATTAAATTTAACAGTTATAGTGCTGTCGCTTGCCAAACCAAATTCCAACTGGACAAACCAAAAAGGAAAGCAGTCCAATTTCTCAAAGGAGTCCAAAGAAAGCCTTAGGCCCCTCATTAGCATGTGAATTAGTCCAAAAGAGATTTTGTCAATCTCCCGCATGCCTAGACATTATCCAAGGCAAACCTGGCTTTAGATACATTTCCTCCACTCTCGAGATGTAGGGCACCTCCGCTAAACTGACCATTTTCTGGGCAGCAAATTGCCACAACAATTATCCATTTATATTACCTCATCTTTCTAATTCTACCAGTGATAGAGGGTCCTTAGCTGTCCACAAAATGTTTTAGATACTCATGCCATTCTGTCTGGAAAATGTACAAGCCCACCTACAGCAATGCTTACATTCTCCTTCCCTTCATTTCTATGTCTGGTTTGAATCCCACTACTGCCAATAAGGCAAAAAAATTAAATTGGTACAGAGTCACATTCAACACCTTCACTCAAAAGGAACAATGTTTTAGACACATGTTTTATGAATGTTGCTGGACGTGACACAGTGGTTAGCAAAGGCTCAAAGCATCAGGACCTAGGTTTGATTCTGGCCTTAGGTGACTCACGGTGTGTAGTTTGCATCTTCTCATGTGTCTGCATAGGTTTTCTCTGGGTGCTCTAGTTTTCTCCCACAGTCCAAATAGTGTATGTTAAGTGGATTGGCCATGCTAAATTGCCCCTTAATGTCCAAAGATGCATAACTTAAGTGGATTGGCCGTGGTAAGTGCACAGAGTTGTGGGATGGGGAGGGGTGGTGGGTCTGGGTAACAGTTGTTGCAGACTCAATAGGCTGAATGGTCTCCTTTGGCAGTTAGGACTAGGTTAGGATTAGAGTTAGGTTACGGTTAGGGATTCTATGATTCTATTCTATTCTATGATAACCTCCTTGCTTTTATACTCTTTGCCCCTATTTATAAAAGCCAAACTCGTAAGTGCAAATTTAGCTGAGTGCATTGCATTGTGAATATTTCAAAGCTCGCAAGATTTCAATAGGGAGGCTGTTTATAACTAATATTTATCATTATATTAAAATTACAGGGAGGAAACATCCGAGGCAACTGCCTCATGATATAAATCACTCCACCGAAATCATAAAAGTTGGGATGAAACGTTTAAAACTCAACAAGTTCAAAATTATAGTATTGAAGTCTGAAACTGCAGGAGACTACTTCCCGAGATAGTTGCTAGAGGTATACAAGCAAATCATACTATAGAAGGGCATGATGCCAGCCAATGATCAGTTGTAGGAATATGAACACAAAGCAGAGCAATGACTTTTGGCAAGTGGAGGAATGCTGAGTCGTGACTTTAGGATTTACCTACCAATTACAGAGTAGTCTGCAGTTCTGAAGACACAAACAATTTATACAAAGAACATTTCTCCTGGGTGACCAACAACAGTGTCTGGGAGATTAATTCTCATTCCCAAGAGATTCCAGGCCATTGTAGGATGGTTGGAACTCATGAGTGTGATTTTAAAAAGTATCTTTAATTTAAACATTTGAAAAATATAGCTGATACTCACATTTATGCAAATGAAATTATAGTACAGGCCTGAGGAGATGGCTTGAATACACTGGCTTCCTTTATTCAGTGACCACTTCAACACATCCACCTGCTGCACAGAAACATAGTGAGATCATTGAATTGCAATACACAAACAAAACCTCAATCTGAAGCATTCACAAATAGCTTATGATACTCATTACACATAACGTAACAATGAGGAACTTATTTGAAAGACAGCACATTACAGCAAAACAGATATAGTTCACTGTGTAAAAATTTCATAGCCATCCTAACACAAACTTTATGATGGTCACTTTATAATTCTCCTGCAGTTTCAGATTTCAATACCGTACTTTTGAACTTGTTACATATTTTGGGAACAATTATCTATATATTTTACGTATAAGTTTATTTTGAAAAAGGAATCACAAGTACCTGACCTGATCAAAATCTATACTATTGTACCATGTTTCAGCTGTAAGGGGGCTGGGTTATTAAGCTGTTTAGACTAGCCGCACACTCCCAGAAGATGAAGTTAATTAGCATATTGAGTGAAGCAACTCGTAAGTTACTGTGACAAATTCAGCCATTAAAATACTTGTATTATTTAAATCACAGCACAATACATAACTTCCAATTACTCATTTATAGCATCCATCTCTAACATTCTGGTGATTGAATATTATAAAGTAAATCAAGATGCTATTGAGGAAATCATTATTTAAATTGTAAAGCAGTACCTGCTGCTGAATACATTATCAATAATAAAACACTTCATTTACATAGCTCATAACATCACTGAGGCTTCGTGAGTAACTGTTATTCCAAAAATATACACTGTTCATAAAATTTGTAGATACGTTATAAAATAGTTCAAATTATAAGTGCACACAAGGTTAGTATAGGGTTGCAGTTACAGTGCACCCTGGTCCCTGGACACCACCACCAGCCCTGCTAAAAAAGCACATGCGAAGCCCACCTATAACCCCAATGGTTGGCCTGTAGCAATTTAATTCTGGGTGCAACATTAATTGCTTTAAGGCAAAACTTCCACTCAGATCTCAGGAGGAAGCCCTGCCTTAGAAAGTTGCCGGCCAATCTGAAGGCCAGCAAGTCTGTACAACCTACAGCACTAGCTGAGAGAAGTGGCCACTGCTGGAACTACAAGCAATCCCACCACACCAAGGCACCCAGGTAAGTGTGGAGTAAGTGGGGTCTCAGAAACAGTATAAATGGAGTGTGAAGGCCAGATTCAAGATGCCAGGGAGATGGATAAAAGGAGGGGATGATCTTGAACATTATTTCTGATGGGCCCAGCAAGTAGGTGCTCTCCACTTTCTTCACATCAGTCATGCATCTAAAACTGCCAGATTCCACCTGGCATGCACCTCACCCTGTCCTCTGTAAAATACCAGCAGGACAGAGCTAAAAAGTAGCAATTAATTAGTTATTTAAGAGCCTTAATAGGAACAAGGGTGGGCCTGAAGTCTGTAAGTTTCACTGAGTCTTAGATGGGTGAATAGACAGTGGGAAAGCTACCCATAGGATTTTATGTGCCCCCATAGCCTTTCAGTCTGCTGGCAGAGTGCATAAAATTCAGTCCATATGTTATGTGACACCTTCAGGTTACAGATTTTCAATATCCATTTCATTTATCAAACATATAGTTCAAGGGTTTCTGCACAGTTTCTGGCACTTCGGTATACAGAACTTTAGACAGTTGGTCTTTCCCGATTGAGCTATAACTGGTTTGCAACGCATTTCTAGAGAAAAATCATCTCGATAAGAATAACTCTGTCATAAAGAATATACTGCATTTCTGTATCAATGCTATTCCAAACACATTTTATCCCAATTCACCACTTGTAGTGACCACAAGTGAGTGACTAACTTGACCACAAAACTTCATAAGTTTTTTTTTGTTGTTTGTCATTGCCTTCTGCAATGTGGCTGATCAGGAAATGCTTCAGCTCTTACCACCTGGCATACCGGAAGGATTTACAGGCTGATAATCTACCTGCTTGGCCTCATTGTGAACACATCATCAACAGCCATCAAATCTGATTCCCAGAGCTTCTGGCATGCAGGACCCTACCACTAAGGATTTTATTAAGCTTACTTGCAATTATTTGTGATTAAAATCTTGTGTGTTCATCCCAAGTTTGGTAAGCAGACACAAATCCTTTCTGGGCAAGATACAGTTTGCGCCATCAGAAAGGGACCAGAATGATTGTAAATCGATTGGCACCTGGGCCATTTTTAGGCCACACAGAATTGACTGGGATTCGCGCAATAAGCACCGTGTTTGGCGAGGCTGGAATATCATCCCCAATGAGTCAGTGCAAGTTTTGTCATTTAGTCTAAAGCGGCAATTCAGGTAAACTCAAGTGCCCATACTTAAAACAAACACTTATCCTTTCTCTTTACAAAATAAGAAGCAATTAAGTTTTATTCTTTGATATATATATATATATAATATATATATATATATATATAGTACACACTTTTGAATAAATGCATTGTCGTGTTAGCATTTTATCATCTAATTATGTGGCACATTTGGCACCAGCTTCTTGACACAATCTTTTCTATCTTAAGTCAAGTAGCTGACATAATGCAAAATGTCCATTAAAAGCTGACTTACACCAACCTGCATTTATTTAATTCCTTTCACCTAGTAAAATGTCCCAAGACATATGACAGAACCATTGCAAAGCAAAATTTTAAATAAAGCCACATAAGAAGTTATTATGGCAGACAACCAATTGCCCAGCCCAAAAGCTAGGTTTTATGGAATGTCTTAAAGGAGAGAATTGAATTGGAGCAGTACAGGGAGTGAATTCCAGAGCTTAAAACTGAAGCAACTGAAGGCACGGCCACTGGTGGCAAGACAAAGCTGACCACTTGGAAAAGATGATATCAAACTCGTAAATGTTGTACATTCATGCACTTCTGATTTGTTCTGAAGTTTATGAAGAACACAGACTGTATATTACTTGCAGCTGTAAAAAGTAACAGCTGCTTCCTCTCATTCCAATTGCATCCGGTCATTGGCCAGTAAGCAAGTTCTACAAATTTCTTTGATTTTGCAGGTGGAGCTCATGTTTTCCCAATGCTGCAGCAATGCAAGTGGCAGTGTAACCAGTTACACCCTCACATTGCTTTTCTAAGTTAACCTGATAACACACTGTTTGGTGTAAATGGAGCACTGGAAATGCTTCAACTTTTATTTAGCTTGCCTGATTGACCAAGAAAGACAAACAGCTTCTCTTTGTTTACTGAAGTAGCTTTAAAAAGGCTTGGAGGGATGAATTAATTGCTTCTCAAGTGATGAAACATTAGCAATCTGCCTCAAGGAGTCTGATCACTCAACACAATCTCATTTGCACATATCCTTAGCGTAACAGGGTAACCAAATCAAGTGGCTTCTAATTATACCGTGTAAATCATGTTCCTAATTGGAAACAGATTATTTAAAGTACATTGATGAATAAGTTAGTTTACAGTAATTAGAAATGTTTCAGAATGGCTTTAAATATGATCTTACAGTTGATTTTACAGTAAACATTTTCTGTTCGGTTTTACAAATCAAATCGTAACCAGTTAATAAACCTTGTGTCCTCAGAACAAGTAAGGTTACTGTTTTAAATATGGCCTGCAGAAACATCGAGATGCCGATTTAATGTTCTGGGTCATAGAGTGAATACAGAGAATGATAGGGAGGAGTGGGAGAGAGGCCATTTTGAATGAAAGGTAAGGCCTAGGTTGTTTCTGATGTTTCCTGGCAGCTGCAAAGTTTCTCCTGTTCTTTCTCAATCATCATGTATGGTTGAATAGCCCATCAGTATTCACTGTCAGTGGCTGCTCAGGCAAGACAGCAGAGGCGGAATTCTCCCATCCCGTCTGCCACTGGAATTTTAGCGGGTGGGTTGCAGACAATATGAAACCTCATTGACAATCGGACAGGACTTTCCAGGTTTTAGAGCAGCACAGCTGGAGAATTCCGCCCAGAAGTTTGCCATCACCCATGGATCCAAGGATAAAGAGCATGGGACACTGATAAAGGGATAAAAAGGATTCTTTCTATATTACCAAAAACTATGGATGGATCTGTTTTCTGACCTACAAAGATCAACAGACACCATAGGATGAGTTTGGAGGGCTGAAGAGCCTGTTTCTGCACTACAGTTTTCTTTGTTCTTTATTTTTAGATATGTCAAAGTCAACAAGTAATAATCATATTTTGCAATAAATTAAACATGCTCACTAAGATGCAAATGCTTATTTTACAAGACCCCCACAACCCCCCACCTCACTGCTGCATTTAAAGGGGTGGGAAGGGCTCGTAACATAATGCAAATGGCCTTCCCACTGCCTCCCTATCCAAATTGCCTCCCATATTATGGTGAGCAGCCAAGCATCTGACAGCCTGCTTGCTTTAAGACCTATTGAGGTCCTCAAGTTGTCAATTAATGGCCACTCAAGGCCAACTTCCACCACCACTGCATTTTATGTGCAGCAGGGAAGGCCGAGACAAGGATAGCCAGCAGCTTTCACCTTGTGGGAAGCTGTCGGGCAGAAAACAGAGTACCACCTTTGGGGGAATCACCTCTGCTCATTGGGGGGGTCCCCTCAGGATAATACAATCCTCCTCCACAACTCTCAGTGTAAAGAATTCCACAGATTCATCTACTCTATCAAACACTTCATAACTTTAAAGATCTATATGAGTTTGCTTCTCAATTTTCTCTTTTCAGAAGAACAGAGCTGCAGTCCGTTCAGTCTTTCCTTACAATTTTGTATCATTCTTTTGGATCATTTTGCCCTTCTTCAAGTGTTTTCACATCCTTTTTGTCACATGGTAACGAGGAACTCTGCACAATACTCTATATCAGGCTCCAGAGGAAAGGGTCTAGATTCATTGCTCTAAACTGTGTTCCTTATGTCCCCCACCTAGCCAGAGACAGAGCTGCTGACCTGAAAGGCCAACTTTCAAAAAAATCTGAACCGTCAGCTGTATTTCAACTTTTTTAAAGCGTCTGCCAGGTCAATCTTGTTGAGTTACTGCTGCTGCTTCCAACCTTTGGCCAGCTTTGTTGTTCTGATTTTATTTTAAAGTCTGCTCGAAAACAATGAAACCGCCCAAAGGTCAGCAGCAGTGCAGCAACTGAGAATATTTTGGTTTGAAAAATAGTAAGTAAATCTCTATTATAAAGGCAATTCGATGATATATGTGACAGGGAGAGGAGTGATGGAGAAGGTTAAGGGGTGAAGAATGTGGGGATGTTGGAGAGGTTGGCGGGTACTGGAGGAGTGTGGGGAGATTGGGGTTGTTGAAGAAGTGGGTGGAGGTTTATTGATTACATTTTCCTATTATAGGCTGCAAATTACGAGTGTACAAAACATTTGTGTCTCAGCCATGGGGAAGGGGAAACAGTTCAGTTCTTGTGTTGCCGCACTGAATTTATGTACCATGCATCTTTCTTCTATGAAAAATTCAGTTCAAAAATTCTATCTATATCTTTCCTAATAGATGTTGGTAGATGTCTCATTGACAAATCCTGGGG
This sequence comes from Sphyrna mokarran, assembly GCA_024679065.1. NCBI lineage: Eukaryota > Metazoa > Chordata > Chondrichthyes > Carcharhiniformes > Carcharhinidae > Sphyrna > Sphyrna mokarran. The sequence continues at coordinate 80,359,852 of JAGIQG010000002.1, forward strand.
ATAATGACATTAGTATAAAAAGGACAGATGCCATTTATGGTAGGCTGTGGATTGGCACCAGAGAAGTAAGAGTGGTAGGGGGTTGAAGATGATAAAGAGTTGAACTGTTTTGTAAATGTAGTGTTTTCTTTGGAACCACTTTTGTAACATCAGCTGATCGCTCTGTGATTAATTATACTTACAGAGTCAGCATTGATTCACCATTGCTACAGCCACTCTGCCGACTGCACGCAAGCATAAAAAAAGAAATACAAATATACAGCATCTTTCATAATGTCTCAAATTGCATTATAGCCAATTAAATACCTTTGAGTTGTAGTCACTGGTATAATGTAGGCAGTGTTATCAAAAAAAAATGGAGCAGGTTCAAGGAGCCAAATGATTTACAACTATATATTTGTATGTCTTTCTGGATGGATGAGGTGAGCTGTGCTAGATGGCCCTTCATCTATAATTATCTTCTGAACAGAGGATGGAATCATGACTGGCATTTGGTATTTTTGGAAGGCTTGGTGGGGCAAAATTGCCAGGACAGGAATGTGTAATGGACCCATAGTGTTTCAATAGCCTGTTAAACACTGCATATGATTCTCACAAGTTTTTTCCATTAACCTCAATCTTGTCTTTTTATCTACTTACCCATTATCCCACTGAGCTTGGTGATTTCATTGTTTTTTTTGAGAAATGAAAGCAATGTAATAAAGTTGTGCTGCATAGTAGATTTTGGATATGTATTGTAGTGAGAAGCAGCCATTAGCACAGTCTTCACACTTGTGGATCAAGAAAACAATTGCAAACCATTTAGTCATTGTCCTCTGGCATCTAAAACGTTGTGACACACAGAGACACCTGAGGACTCCAATCTTTCTCACTGACAATGAAGATTTACAATGTTCAATCATTTTGCTTTGTTGCTCAAGAATCATTTGATCTATCTATCCTATAAGATTATTGATAAAATTGAATCCGATTACATCCCTTCTGAGAAATAATTATATTGAATAATTTCATAACCCAGATAGGAAAAAGTCTTCTAATGATTGTACAGAATTGAAAGAAAAAACCTTATGTAGTTTATCTGGGTTGAAAGTATTGATTTTTCTTCCTCAAATATGAATTTACTGTCACTATGTTCATGTGATGCAATGTGTATAACATGTTTATGAAGGCTAATGTAGTCACCAAAATCAGTGTTATTATCTCCACAGTATTATTAATAACTAATATTATATTTTAATGCTACATTAAGAATATTGCATCATGGTAATAAAGTAATCATCAGAGAAGTGATATTGAGCAAATTGTTGGTTCTATTGGCTGACAAATCCAGATGGAGTTCACCTTACAGTCTTGAAAGAAGTAGTTAACTTTACTTTGGTTTTAACTTTACAAACTTTCCTGGACTCAGGGAAGGTTTCATCAGATTTGAAGATAGAAAATATTAAGCCTCTTTATTCCTTTATTCAAATAGCAAGGAAGACAAAGCAGAAAACTATAGGTCAGTTAGCCTAATATTTGTCATAGGGAAAATGTTTGAAGCCATTCTTAAAGGTGTCACAGCAGGACATTTGGAAAAATGCAAGGCAGTAAGGCAGCATCAATATGGTTTTGTGAAAGGGAAATCATGTTTAACTAATTTATTGGAGTTCTTTGAAGGACTCACTTCTGCCATGGATAAAGAGGAAGCAATGGATTTACTGTACTTAGAAAACATTTGATAAGGTGCCATACAAAAGGTTATTGTGGAAAAAAAAAGTTTATGGTGTAAGGAGTAACGTAATGGATGGATGGCATGGATTGAAGATTGGCTCACTAAACTGAAACAGCATTGGCATAAATGGGTCTTTTTGTGGTTGGCAGCAAATGTGATGAGTATTGTGCAATAGGGATCTATGGGGCCTCAATGTTTTACAATTTATATAAATGACTTGGATAAAGGAACTGGAGGTATGGTTGCTAAATTTGCTGACAGCACAGAGATAGATAGGAAAGTAAATTATGAAGATGATTATGGAGGCCAAAAATAAACAGGTTAAGTGAATGCGCAAAAATCTGGGAAATGGAGAATAATGTGAGCAAATATGTAATGGTCCATTTTAGCAGGAAGAATAAAAAAAATGCTTAAGATCTAAATGGTAAGATTACAGAACTCTGAGGAGCTGAGGAATCTAGGTGTCCTAGTGTATGAATCAGAAAAGGCACAGCAAGTAATTAGGAAAATTAAAGCTATTTTTCATTGTGAGGTGAATTAATTACAGGCATGATGCACTGCTGCCTCACAAACTTAGAGACCCCCTTCAATTCTGGCTTTGGGTGACTCTCTTATGCGGAGACTGTACATTCTCTGCCTGGGTTTCCTCCAGGTACTGCATTTTCCTCCCACAGTCTGAAAGATGATCAGGATAGGTGCATTGGCCATGCTAAAGTTTCCCTAAGTGTACCGCAACAGGCACTGGAGTGTAGCAACTAGAGGATTTTCACAGTGACTTCATTGCAGAGTTAATGTAAGCTTACTTGTGATACAAAATCATTAAAACTTTATGCTTCATTTGTACAGGGCATTGGTGAGATTATATCTGAAGTATTTGGTATAGAACTGATCTTCTTATCTAAAGAAAAATGTAACTGTATTCGAAACAATTCAGAGAATGTTGATTAAACTAATACTGGGAATGAGCAGATTGTCTTATCAGGAAAGACTGGAGAGTGTGGGTTTGTATCCACTAGCTTTAGAAGGGTAAGAGGTGACTTGATCAAAATCGTTATGGAGGAGTATTGACAGGGCGGATGTGGAGAGGATGTTTCTTCATCATAGAATCAAAAACTAGGAGTCACTGTTTAAAAATAAGGAGACACTCATGTAAGACAGAGGTGAGAAGAGTTTTCTTCTCTCACAGTGTAGTTTATCCCTGGAACTTTCTTCCTCAAAAAGCAGTGGATGCAGAATGAATATTTTTTAAGGCAGACCTGGATTAACAAGGGGTGAAAGATTATCAGTGATAGGCAGGGACATGAGGTGAGGTTTCAATAAAATAAGCCATAATTTTATTGAATGGTGGAACAGCATAACAGGCCTATTCCTGCTCCTAATTCATATATTTTGTCAATCAGTACTTCAGATATACTTCAATGCCAACATAGCCTCTTACTTTCTAAGGAGTATGTGGCAGCCCTTGTACCATCTTCCATCTTGTCATACCTGCTTAAGACAACTTTCATTCCCCTGTCCCATCTGCCTATGGCAAGCAAACAAATAAAGCCATCAATGCTAATAAACACCAATACTTTGAAAACTTTCTCTAAGCCAATCACAGTACAACTCTGAAGATCATGTTGCAGCTGCACAGCCATCATAAAAAATATTCCCGCTCAGATTATTCAAATACAATACAAAGCAGGAATTTCATTGAAGACAGGGCGTCAAGTAACTATTCTCACTACCACCACCACTTACTTGCACACAGAGAGTAGTCAATTCCATTAATTATTTGTCTCAGGTTTCAAGAAAATTAAACTAATTTATATGCCTTCCTCAAAAAACTTATACATTATAGAGTTAGTGACAAAAAATATTGGATGTTACTTTACTGATTAATGGCACATGAAGTAACATAATTTTTTCATAGCTTTCAATTCAGGGTAAGGTGTCTGGCTTCAATCAGAGCCCAATCTTACATTAAACTCAGTGGATTGCAGATTTTCAAATGGTTGAGGTTTATACTCATTCATATATAACAGGTTCAGTGCGCGTTAGATTTCTTCCATTATGAAAGATAATTTTATGTGGACAGATCGTTAGCCTGTCTAATAAACCCCTTATAGTAGTGGTGTGCACTCAGGCTCCCTGTTTCCGGTCTGTCTGGCTCTAACAGGAGTTACTTCCCCAGCAGCTTAGCAATGAGGGTTAAAGTAGCATGAACAGCCTCCCACCGTATCATTGTGCACTCACTGGAGGTGGAATAGTATTTTGAGGAGGGCCTGTAGAGTGAATAATGAAAGATTATTTTTTCTTCTTGGCTAAGAATACAGACATTCAGCTATTTCTAGTGCCACAACCTTCTTCGTGGAGTTTGGAAGTAAAATTTGTCAGCCAAATCCACTTGGAGAATCAACATACTTGTGTCCATTCTATCACTGACCAATATACTCACGCACATGTCTCTATCATTAACCACATGGTAGCAATCAGGAACAAGAGCCTCGCTTCTTCTCCCACTGTCTAATCCAATGGTCTATACCCTTTCTTACTTTAAAGGAGCCCTGAAATCCGGTCTATTACGTACATTGTGCAATATTAATATAAATTAGATAAAAATACAATTCAAGCAACATAAAGGTTAAAATCTATGTCTAAAATTGAAGTTGAAACAGAAACAACTCCTTTTTGAAAACCACCCTTAGTGATTTCATGGGCCGTCCTCAAAACTATGCTTACTATTTTTGCTTTCAAGCGTTTTGTCCTATTAAAACTTAACAAAACAGCTACCACAGTAAATGCAAACTATTTAACTCACAGGATATTGAAAAATGGATGCTCAGAGGTGAATTTGTCAGACATGCTCACAGTCCCAGACTGTGATGAAGGCAAATATATGCATGAGTGATGCAGTCAGTCAAGCAAACGCCATTTCTATAACATATAGGGAACCTCCTTAAATGCCTGTAATTCACTTTCTGAACATCCATTGTTTCTTCTAATGTCTTGTGCAATGTCATTTTGATCTATGCACAAGTGAGCAAGGTTTCAGTCAGGGCTGGATTTTTTGGTGATACAAAAATGGGATAGAAATGCAGTCCAGAACAGTCAATATGGTTTAAGCTGTCAAAGCTTACAAACAAAGCATCTGAAGGGTTTTTTCCATTTCACTTCCACTTAGATTCTCTTTTTTCCAGATGCTGACAGTTTTCACCGTAGATCTCCGGATGATTTCATGGAAGAATGCAAGTGTGAATTGGGGATTGGGTGGTTATTTGGAATTTAAAAATAATGTAAAAGGTAGGAGAAAGCTTTCATTTCCATCTCTCCAAAGCTATTAAATTGGTTTCAACCTCAAACACAGCTTTTTCCCAGCGTACACTGAATAGCTTGCCAAAGTCCTCCATTTATTATTCTAATTCTATCTCTCAGAATACTTTTAAATATAATGATGACATTTTGAAATGAAAAACATAAGGAAAGAATATTATGTATTGTCAAAAGAAATACTGGGCAGAATATTATGGAGGAGGAGGGCTCAACTTACTCCAAGTCCTTAGAGCCAATGTGCTCTACTCTAGCCTACCTCACAACCACAAAGTATTGCGGGTAGATAGTCTGGAAAGATTGTAACTGTTCTCCTTGGCAAAAAAAAGGCTGAGAGGAGGTTTGATATAGATGTTCAAAATCATGAGGGGCTGGGCAGAGTAGACAAGAAACTATTCTTGCTTCTTAATGGATCAAGAACGAGAGGGCACAACGAGAAAACGATTTGCAAAAGAAGCAAATGTGATGTGTGAAAAAAACTTTTCACACAATGAGTAGTCTGGGTCTGGAATTCACTGCCTGGAAGTGTGGTGGAGGCAGGTTCAATCGAGGTATTCAAGAGAGCATTCACGGATTATTTGGATAAAAATAATGTGCAGGGGTACGGGAATAAAGCAGGGGATGGCACTAAACCATGCTGCTCATTTGGAGAGCCAGTGCAGACAGAATGAGCCAAATGGCTTCCTTCCGCACCATACAATTCTGTGGTACTGTGAAAGCATAAGGGTCAAATTGAGCTCAGTAACAGACATGCCAGAATCAAACTGAATGCTGAAATAGGCCTGAGGGGCTGAATCTGCTCCTTCCATTCCTTTGTGCTACTAGTATTCACACGTAAGTTCAGGTTTTAAGTATAATTTTAATGATATACTTAAATATTAAGTCATCATACCTTCTGCTTTGTTAACAGCATTAAGGCAGATTAACAACTGGGAACTACCCACGGAACACAGAAACAGAAATGTGAAGGAATGTGCACAAGGCTGGCTGTTTTCACCTAGAAGCTATGTGTATATTATGAAAAAGCTGATACAGTTTCTTTAAAAACATGATGTTGGCACAACAATTAGGCAATTAGTACCAAGAATAGTTTTTGCTGCATGCAAATCTAGTTTCAAAACATCCATCCCTTACCTGACAAGAATGGGTAGTTAAAATAGCCGTGCAATGGTCCCCTTTCCATCAGTGACACTGTCATGCCTGTGCTATTTTAACCCTGGGCCTCGGCTGAAGAATATTTGCCTACTTTTCGTCTTCAGTCTGACTGACCTGTGCTCTCTCTCTCTCTCTCCTTCTCTCTGGGTCTTTTGAAGTGACAAAGTATCTTTTCAAGATTTCTTATTTGAGCACTTGAGTGGATACCTCTGTAGTACCAATGGAGGCATAGATGCCAATGCTTAACATGACAATTGTCCTGTCCCAGGATTTTATGACTTGGAGATGCTGGTACTGGACTGCGGTAAGCACAGTAAGAAGTCTCACAACACCAGGTTAAAGTCCAACAGGATTATTTGGCAGCATTAGCTTTCAGACTCTCAAACTCAAGGATCGCCTCCACCACACTCAACTGACGAAGGAGCCAGAGACTCCGAAAGCTAGTGCTGCCAAATAAACCTGTTGAATTTTAACCTGATGTTGTGAGACTTCTTATCAGGATTTTAGACAAGGTCACATGAGGAGTAAAGCCACCGAATCCCCAGAATAACAGATTTTTTTACTTAAGGATCTGCAGCAGTGTACATCCAATGCATTACTTTTAACAGGTGACCAGTCACTGCAAACAGCAAACTCATTAGAGTTACAACTAGCAATAATCAAGCTAAATGCTGAATCTAATAATCTGCTGTCACATTTATACATCAGGCCTGCATTTATTATTTAGCAGTGTTTTTGACTGAGCCAAAGCTTTTTTTTAATGCTATATTCCCCCAGCAGTGGAGCAGGACATGAATATGTACATACAACTGGTTCACTCGTGGTAAATGTTGAGATTCAGTGGCTCACAGTGTAGGTATGACATTTTCAGTGCATTATTACACCACTTTGATGCTGTAAATCTTCATGGTGTTCTACACTGTGACAAACAGTTCACTATAAACACATAATATATCACCACATGTTTCATAAACACAAGGCATAACTGACCTCCATCACCAGTTGTAAGGCCTCTTGTAGAAAACAGCCCAATTGAACTGCTTCTTCCTGCATTCCAGTGAAAATACAGACACTCTTGGAAAGATTTTCTATGAGGAGAAAGACAAATTAATGGAAAAATTTTATTACTAGTTTCTCAGCGTTTGAAGGCTCTTCCTTAAAGGAACATAGAACATAGAACATTACAGCGCAGAACAGGCCCTTTGGCCCTCGATGTTGCGCCGACCAATTAAGAAAAAGCAATGACCCTCTAACCTAAACCATTCCCTTTTCATCCATAATGAAATTTTTTATCCATAATGAAACATTTCTCTTTCATTTTTGGTTAGACATTCCTGATGCCAAAGATCCAGAAGTCAACTCCCAAATCTGTGTGACATTTTATCTCCCTTCTCTTAAAGATTGCATCCCTCTGGTACCTCATCTTAGCGCCACACATGACTGATACTACTGGAGAATTACATAACTCCATGTACAGTCTTGTTTGATAGGAGAGTAAATTGGAGAATCTTACAGAGCTGTCAAAATTTACTATACACGTTGGTGTTAAACCTATTGTTAATATTACATGATTAAATTTGACTTCTGCCTACATACATGTATTCAAATTGAGAATGCAAGAAAGAAACCTGAGCATGAGATATATTATGGGGACGGGTCAAAGAACCTTTTCAAATTCTGGAATTGGTTTGTGTTGGTAATTCAGGAATGCTTCCATACTTGGTTATATTTTCATTATTTCCAGTAGAAAATAGTAATAGATCTATCAATATCATGAAACAATGGCCACAATTCTCCCATCCCGACCCACAACTTTTCTGGCAGGTCAGGGTGGGAGACGTTGGTCTTGTTATAGGATTGGCGTGTGCACCAGAAGTGCATGCGCATTTGCCAAAGCTGCCGAACAGTCGCAGGCCAGACCGCTGGAAACCGGCAGGAAGCCTGGTAAGGCATTTGAAACTTTTTAAAATATGTTTTAAATGTCTTTTAAATCTAATTATCGGGAACTTCCCGATCCCAATTGAATCTCCTACCCCGCTAGAAGTACTACATTCCATAGTGTTTAGAGTAGCTCCCCACGTACGGGGAACTAATAGGAGACTCTATCGGAATGAAAGGGGGCAATTGGGGCAATTGTGGGGCAACTCCCCACAAGGTTAGGTGGTGGGAGGGGAGTGGGCACCCTGGCAGTGTCAACCCATGGCCTCTGGAAAAATGCCTGTGGCCAAGGGGCACCTTGGCACTGCCCACCAGGCATCAGGCAATGCCAAGGGGGCAGGGCAATTCAGCACTTCTGGGAGAATCACGACCAAAGTCACTAAACTGTAAACCATCTTCCATAAAAGTATTATTTAATTTCAGTGAAAATAAATACAAAAATTATTAAAAAGACATCTGTAAAAGCTCCTTCTTATTTCAACAATTCTCATTACCAAAACCAATTTTCTTTATTCCAGCTGCAGAAATGCCTATTTCCATTCTTTATTTCAAACATGTATAATTTTCTGACTTTGATAAGATGGGGCAAATATTTTCATTACTAGCATGCACCTCTCAGTGAGTTTTTGCCTCATGAACAGCAAGGAGCTGAAGGCCAACTTGTCCTCCATTCGAAGACAGAATTTGACTTGCACAAATATAGCATCAAGACCACTTCAGCAAATAACTATTCTAACTAGAAGCTTGTGATAAAATAAGTGAAAAACTTTTCTGCATATGCTGTTCCCCATAATTCCCTATTCAGAACAAAAATCTTGACTGAGCAGTATTAGAGACATTGAGTTTTGAAAGAGAGAATCCGATAATCATAGAATCCCTACAGTGCAGGAGGAGGCCGTTTGGCCCATCGAGTTTGCATCTTCTTCAAAATAGTACTGTCAGATCTTTTATGTCGATCTTAGGGGTCAGAAAAGATGGTGTTTTAACAGCACATCCAAAAAATTGGCGTGTCAGCTATGATCTTTTATGTTCAAGTCCTGACATGGGACTTGAACTCATGGTTCTGGGACAGGAGTACTGCCAACTGAGCTAACCTCAAAAGTACATAATCAGCAGCTGAAGAGGAGGTTCAGTAGCATTTTGCACATGCATTTTAATTTGATCCTCAGTTACATACTCGTTGTAGTTGAACTAATCTTTCAGAAAATTTGGGTAAATTCCTTTGGATGAAATATTAAAATAAGCCCTCAGCTGCCCTCTCAGGTCCATGGCATTCCAAGAAAAGCTGAGAACTCTTCCAGTATCCTGGTCAATATCTATCCACAGAATCCATAAAATCCCTACAGCGCAGAAGGAGGCCATTTAGCCTACTGAGTCTGCATCAACTCTCCTTAAAGCATTTTAACCTGGCCCAGTCCTCTACCCTATCTTCATTCCCTTGCACATTTTTACCATCATTAACCCATTTACCCTACACATCTTGGGACATTAAGAGGAAATTTAGCATGGCCAATCCACCTAACCTGTACATCTTTGGACTGCAAGGGGGGGAAAATGGAGCAACTGAGTCGACCCACGCAGGAAGAACATGCAAATTTCACAGTCATCCAAACTGGAATAGAACTCAGGTCCCTGGCACAGTGAGGCAGCAGTGCTAACCACTGCCACATCAGCCCACATCGTCAAAATAGGTTTATTTGGTCACCAGTCTCAGTGCTGTTGGTGGGGACTTGCTCAAAGCAATGACCACACTTCAAAAGCATTTCATTAGCTGTCAGTGGACCTTTTTGTGCTGATGTTTGAGGAAGGACTGTTAGCCAACATACCAGAAAAACTCACTGCACTGTTCCAGTGAAGTTCAATGTAAGCTTGAGGAATGACAACTCATTTTTCAATGAAGCAATTTATAGCATTTAGGACTCAATATCAAGTTAATCAAATCCAGATCACAATCTCTCTCCTTGTTTCCCTTTCTTTGCAGGTCTGGATTTTCTTATTTATTGCTTTCAGACAGTAGCACAACTGATTCAGGCACATACTTTGTTTTTCTTGTCCAATCATCATTCCCTTGTCCCTGGAAGAAATTTCTATCATTCATTCAATTTCTCTTATCTTTCTACTCTACCTCAGATCTTCCTCTGTCCTTGTCCAATCCACTCCCTTGCTGAAATCCTGTTCCATTTCTGGCTTTCTCCAGTTCTGATGGAAGTCATTGACCTGAACTGTTAATTGTGCTAGTCTGCCCATAGAAGCTGTCTCATGTGCTGAATGTTTCCAACATTTTTTGTTTTTATTTCAGATTTCTAGCAACCACATTATTCTGCTTTTCAATCTATAATTTTATCTTTTCTACCTTCCTTACATTACTTATCTCTGCTATGTTTTAAATCTCAATAACCTTGATGTTGAATAATGTTCAAATAGTTTGGAACATTTTCCCAAGTTGTACCTAGCCTGTGTGTGCTGTAACCGAGTCATTTGTTGGTGGAGAATTCCTTTTGTTAAATCTTTATTATAAAACAGGTGTGGAGGGTTCAGCTTACTGGCCTTTTGCCACAAGTGAAGTACTAGATTTTGTCTTGCTTGTCTACATGTAATTTAAACATAGGTGGTGCATTCCCCGAAGCTACAGGGATTGCAGTTGCAGACTGACATTGAAGAACTGGTGTCTTTCATCATAAGAGGTGAGACCCCCTATTTTTGACAACAGTTGAATAATTCTGTTATTTCAGAGCAGCACAGTGATTAGCATTGCTGCCTCGCAGCACCAGGGACCCAGGTTCAATTCCAGTCTGGGTGACTGTCTATGTGGAGTTTGCACATTCTGCCCATGTCTGCATGGGTTTCCTCTGGGTGTCTCCGCAGTCCATAGATGTGCATTCGATGGATTGGCCATGACAAATGCACCAAGGGGCAGTTTCAGGATAGTGTCTGACCATATCTCTGACCTCCCAAGAACTTTAATAGACTCCAAGCAGCTCCCCACCCCCACTACATCCCCCAGTGTGGTCATCATGCCTATCCAGAATATTCAACAATGGCTGTGAGAATGTTCTCATTGAAGAACCCTTGGATTTATTGTCTGAATTGTACTCGCTGCTTGTACTGGTTAAAACCAGCCTCCAGTAAAGGCATGCTGTTCAGGCATATCAGTTAGAAAAAAATCCCCTTAAAAATGCACTCTGGTTTCTAGAAAGCCCTTCAAACTTGAAAAATAAACTCCTTAAAAAAAAGGGGTCAGACAGAAAAAGCAGAACAAAATAATAAAATTCATGCATAAAGAACACCTGCTCATAAAATGAAGCACTTCAGAGTGAACAGACCATGAAGTGCTACAAAAACAAAGTGAATCCCTCCTTCAAAAACTGAATTTATTTATTATTAACACACGTGTTGGATACAGTGAAAAGTATTCTTTCTTGCGAACTGCGATAGACTAAACATACCATTCGTACAGTATATAGGGGAGAAGGAAAACATAGGGTGCAGAATACAATGCTGCAGTTACCACTAGGGTGAGAAGAAAGATCAATTTAGTGTGTGGTAGGACTATTCAAAACTCTGATGGCACAGGCATTCAGTTATCAAAAGGCTTGTAAAAGTTAAAGGAGCATGAAAGTGCACGTGTAATAAACAGAGCTAATCCCTCCTTGTGACAGTAAATTGGGCATGAAATTGAATGTGAGCAAAGCACACTCTTCAAAAATTTGCAAGGCAATATTGCGAAGAGATTCTAGTTCAAGTGGGCAATTGATTGAAATTGACATGCTGAGACAGAATTCAATGATTTTAAAAGCTACAGAAAAAAGGCTAGCCTCATGACTCTGATCCTGGGGAGACTCCAGACCTGAACCCCTTTGGGCATGGGCACCATGGATGTAAGTGTAGTGAAGATATTCAATTCCTTAATCCCAATTAGTCTACGGTATCTGGTCCCCATTTTTAACAACCAGCAGTAATTTGAGCCCACAAGACTTTCAGCCGGAGGTGAAGATGGGTGGGTGGGTAGGGGTGGTATTGCGGGTGGATAATAGGAGGCTACTGCATTCAACTTTAATCTTAGTTATGAGGAGCATCACAATGTGTTTAACCCAACGCAAATCCCATTTGAGGCCTCCCACCAAATTCACCGACGGGAGCTGTGCCTAGAGTTAATGGGATTGATGAATCACTCCATAAATTTATTACCTAATCACATCAGCCCAGATGTGTGTAACACAATTGATGTGTATGAGAGTCCAGAATGATTCACCTACTTCTCTGCTTGTTAAATTTGGTATATATATCACCTAGTGCTCCTTTGAAGGGACCAGCTTTACATTGAGTTTCAGGGTGATTTTCACATAGACCATTGCTGTAAGAGCTGTATCTTATTCTTGAACTTGTCTGTAGGCCTAGCTCCAGATGACAGCATGCTGCTGTTACTTCCTCCACAGTAAATGCAATAGATAGCAAATACACTTTACCTCAGAGATGAAAGGTGGCTACATTTTCCTTAGGAAGACAGCATAGAGTGATCTGGTTAGGTTGGTTACATGTATTCTCCCATAATATTTATTAAATGCCATCATTAAGTTATTCAGGAATCTGATAATAACTTGGCTATCAAAGTCACTTTCCATTAAATTCAAAGGAAAGTAAAACCAAGCAGACCAATTCACTACCACCCATCTTGCGGTACTGCTAAAGCTAATTTTATCCTCGGTATATTTCAATGAGCTACAATATGATTTTTTTCTTTGGCAGGAAGAAACAAAAGTTACAATATATTTTAAACAAGAAACTGCTCTTTCTACCTCTGGGAAAGAGGCTATTATAAATATATCTGCTGGGATTTTTCCATCCCACTGAGCTAACCAGGGAGCATAGCAGGGTGGGAAATATGAGTAAAGGCAAAAATACAGGCTTGTGCCCAATTTCTCATCTCTGTCAATATTGCCTGCTACATTCTACTGGCGTGATCAGTCTCGCACCTGGGAAGGGCACCAGGCTGATTTAAATATACATTAGTCCATTTTAATGTCACTCGTGAGCCCGGGGTATAATAGTCCAAGCTCACTTAGCTTTCTGACTTCACTGGCAAAGATCATAGTTGGTCCCTCACCAAAAGGGGATCAGATGTGATGACCTCATCAGTGGGACCGGAGACCACTGAAGCCTGTTTTCTCACCCTTTTAACACTTAGAGCTTGTGGGGGAAAATTCCATCCATCATATAAAATATATTCAATCCAACTGTGATCAAATGTAAAGTACTTTCTGTACATTTCAATATGGAAACTTTAGTTAGAGATTTTCCACAAAGGACTGGATAGAGAGTCTCATCTGTAAAACTTTGCGCTCAATACCATTGTGAGAGGTTTTCATTGCATCAAGGGCAAAGAAAAGTGAAACAGTGGGAACAGTGAAACTGACAGGCTGGAAAGCATGTGATCAGCAAGACTGAAGATCTCCAGCCACAGCCATGAAATAGCTAAGAGACTGCCACCCTACACAATATTTCTCAGAAGCTGCTTGAAAGATCATTGCCGACTTCTTTGAAGACATTTCACTCTCCTTCAGCTGCACTTCCACACTGTCAGCCTTCACAAGAGCACCGGAGCAACTTACTGCAGATCTACCTTGAACCTCTGAGGAAGAGCAAGAGAATCAATAATATGATGCCAGCACCAAAAGCACCAGCACCAGCTGTTTCTCTTCAGCACATGCTGCTCTATAGGACAGAGGGGATGTACGCAGAGATCTACCTCAAAGGAGATGAGATTTCCTAACATGGAGTCTACAGAGGATCAGCTCTCTCGGCTTGAGTGCCAGGGACCCAGGTTCAATTCCCGGCTTGAATCACTGTCCATATGGAGTTTGCACATTCTCCACGTGTCTGCATGGGTTTCCTCTGGGAGCTCCAGTTTCCTCTCACAGCCTGAAAGATGTGTTGGTTAGGTGCATTGACCGTACAGGCACCGGAGCGTAGCAATCAGAGAAATTTCACAATAATTTCATTGCAATGTTAATGTAAATCTTATTTGTGGCTAATAAATAAACTTTAACTTTAGAGAGCACCAGTACCCCAGGAGGCTGAGCCTCTCATGGGATGTCACTGCTGATTTCTGAAGCCTCCTGGAACAAGAGCACATTCACAAGCACTGAGATCAAGATCTCTGATGCCTATCATTGGAGGACATCCCCAAAGTCTCTCCCTACGCATCCCCTCTGACCTCTCACCACCATCAAACCACACCCCCTCAATTTCTGCCATTGTCTTCTCTTCCAATAAGAGAAAAAAAATTATTATTGTAAGAAATAGCTCATATGGAGAGAAGAGAAGGATAACCTTTATCAAGAGTGACTGTGAGGCATGGGTACAAGAGGGCAATCAGTTAAAACTGAGTACGAGTGCTTGGCTGTTCAAGTGGTATGTGAGGAGGTGTCTGGAGAGATAGGAATGCATGCTGAGTTCTGAAGAGTGTTGTGCAGGAGAATACTAAATAAGGCAGAGGACCACTCACCACTCACTCTTCTGGATCTTCTTGGTGGTCTAACTCCAGATTGAAGGGACCAGAGTCCTGCTGCTGACTGCCTCGGCCACTTCCATGCATGTCTATTTGATTTGAGAGATTGGCCTCTTCCTCTCGAATTTGAGAAATATCACTTCACTGCAGCTCCTCTAATCGCATGGCAGGGTCTCCAGGTTAGAGCGAGAGAACAGGGAATTTGGCCAATTTAGGCCATTTTTGTGAGTGAGTTAAACATTTAACTAATGTTGTGATCTGTGGAGTAGTGAGGCTAGATAAACTACTCACTCTTCTCAACCCAGGGGTAACACTGTAAGCTCCAAGGACAAACTATCCAACAACACAGCCCAATTATCAACCCAAACTGGTAGGTCCACAGGGAATGGAGCACTTCATCTTCAATCTGGCCTGTGTGTGTCCTTCATTTTGTGGTTGATTTCAAATACCCTTAGGGCAACTAGGTTTGGGCACCAAATGCTACCTTTCCAGTGCCAGTTGGATCCCAAGGACAAATTTTTTAAAATTATCTTGTGCTTGAAGAACAATGATCAAATGAAGACATTTGTTGCTTTCTCCATTCTAGATTGCAAACTTCTGCTCCTCTTCCAGCAGGCTGGTGAGAGGTCAGTTCACAAAAGGAAACCTGTATATACACATACAATCACAGACTTTAAACCATACTACTGCAGAACAGAGAAATATCATTGATTCCAAATCCAGTGTTTCATGTATAATTCAATTAAAGTACAGTCCTCTTATTCAGCGTACTGTTAAAATTCAATATTGTTTGCTTCTTAGATGGTTATCAAACAAAGTAAAGTTGGTAAGACTAGGAATGAAATAACCTTTGAAAAATGCATATGCTTCTGTTTATCAGGATATTAAAATTCCTATTCTGAGACAATGGTTTAAATAACTGTTCCTAAGTCATCAATGTTAGCTGCAGACCCTGTATGATATTGCCTGTTGGGTACAATATTGGTAACACATCACAGTGCTATTTGTCACCACAGTCTGAGCATTTCTAATGTTCAGTGATGATAGGAGGAGCTAAGATATATCTTGTTCAGTAAAGCAGTTCAAACAATTCAATTTGACAGAAAGAGGAAGACTTACCCTTGATAATCGACTCAGCTGCATAGAGGTCCCGCTTGTAAGTCACCTAAGGGGCAAAGAAATGTTGTGATCTTTATCACAGAAGGAAACTCAACAGCCTAAAGCTGTTTCTTTAAATCATCAAAGCAAAAGAAGCACAATGCAACCGGGATATCTGATTGTAATGTTAAGCATAAGAATCAAAGCTGAGAATGTTATACGGTTTACTTTTTTAAATACTTCAGTGTTTCCTCGGTTAGAATATCTTCATTTTTTTGTCAATATTTCACATCAACTTTTGTTTTTTTTTCCTGATACCAGTTTTTTATTCTTATTTTCTCTTGTTACATTCTTTCTTTTAAAATAATAAATGACTGCACTCCAAAGAGTGGGGCATCCAGCGATCATGAAAAGCTCTACATAAATTTCTTCTTTTTCTTTCTAAAAGCATCAAGAATCAATAGAATGTGATTAGGGGCAGAAACCCAAGGTGATTTTCCTCTTCAGTACCCAGAGACGAGAGGCCAATGAAGGCAATCTCTACTTCCTGGGCTGGTTAACTACTTGAGCACAGATCAGAGATTGACAACTATAGAAGCTTCACTAGTTATAGGGACAATCTGAATAGCTCATTGTACATCTGTCAAGAAGGAGCCTACTACTTGATTGATAGTAGTACCAATGAGGGAAGGGTTTTCATCATTGTCTGATGCATTTCTGGCTGTCAGGGCTTATAGATTCTGTTCCTTGTGAATGGGAAAAAGACGCTTGATCCAGAACCAAATAGGCAGAGTAGGAAGTAGCAGAGGAAATGAGCTGCAACAGTACAGTGTCTCACTCCTGAATCCAGTGGGCAGAATCTTCCAGCAGCAAGAAGCTTTGGCCTGAGGTCAAAGATCAGTTTCTCAACTGTGGGATAAACAGTTGGAATTTTGTTTTTCGGAACTTTAAAGGTGGGTCGAGCCTCCCGGTGAATTATGCTGAGAATCCCCTTTTGCGTGCACAAGCATGTCTCACATTCTCACTAAACTGGAATGAGACTACTCTTCCAAATCTAATCCCCAGCAATGAGAAATTAGAATGTTCACTTTTACAACTGTACACAAGTGTTGTGCAGCTGGTGATACTCACTTCATCCGGCCACTGTGTGGAGTTTGCATGTTCTCCCTGTGTCCGTGTGAGTTTCCTCCAGGTGCTTAGGTTTCCTCCCACAGTCCAAAGACATGCTTGTTGAATGGATTGGCCATATTTAGATTCTCCCTCAGTGTACCCGAACAGGCGACTAGAGGATTTTCACAGTAACTTCATTGAAGTGTTGATATAAGCCTACTTGTGACTAATAAATGTTACTTTGACTGGTAAGTCAATGCTGCTTTGGCCTTCTTGGGCACAACTCACAATGGATTCACATCAAGTACTGATCAGTCAAGCTGTACTAAAGCTGGGCGCAAGAGGCAGGTGAAAGGTATAGGTGGAGTGGGGTGGCATGGAAACTAAACATGGGAGTGAAAGGATGCAACAACTTGGGATGGAGAGAAAATTTTTTTGTGTTAGGTGTAGGACTTCCTGTAGCTGAGCTGGGAAGTGGCTTTTTGAGAAGGAAAACTGGGGAGAGATGATCCAAGAAAGCAGAGACTGTGCTGCTGATGGTGGATTCTTGCGTGTAGAACTGAGGGCACTAGGCAGTGAAGGGAACAGTCACTGTCAAAGAGAGGAGTGGGATGCGGTAGGTGGCAGGTCCAGGATTATAGTCATCATCAAATGGGTGAAGATTTCATGGGGGATGTGATCAGAAAAACAGATTTCAATGGTGGTTCAACTAACAGGAGGGGTAAGGGTTAGGATGGACATGGGCACGTTAATTCTATCTGCTCTGTGAAGAGGAAAAGTATGACAAGGTGGATGATAAAGCATACAAATTAAAAGGAGAGTTTCGAGGGTGACAGAGGGGATAGGAATGGTGATATTAGCTGGGTCAAAAGTGATGCAGGAGCAAATTGATGGGTGACAGGAGAGGGTACAAGGTTGTGGAGCAAGTCTGAAAATTAATAAGCACCATTGTTCGAGTAACAATAATGCAACACATTCAATGTAAAACTGAAATACCTTGAAGTGGGAGGGTCTTTTTGGACAGATGGAGTTCAAAATCAGCATAATAATCAACTAAAGGGATACCCTAATAACCATAAGACAAGTGTGTGACAATCTTTACAGTTGTGATCTCTGCTCAATGGCAGAGCTGCCATGGCACAGATTTATTCCCAACTCATGCACCTCAATCTCGAGATGGCAGCAAATGAGGGGTCTTAGAATTCCCCACAATGTAGTTGCACACATTTTTCAGCCTCGCCACAATGACTTTAGCCTCAAAGCCTTGAAGGGAATTGTATTCCAATGATACCGCAGGTCACCGCTACCTTAAATTTCTTTGTCAGTGGCCCCTTGCAGGGTCCATTAGGCATCTGTAAGCAATCTCCTAGTCAGCGTTACACAAGTAACAAGATGATAGATTCTTTGTTCAGGAGAGTGTACCAATCTGTCCAATTCCCTTGGATCAGAATAGCTAGGTTGCAAAAGTAATGGGATTTGCAGCTATCGCAGCTTTCCCACAAGGGCAAGGTGCAATCATAGAAATCATCATTGAACTCTACAGTGCAGAAAGGGGCCCTTTGGCCCATTGAGTGTGCACCGATCACACTCCCACCCAGGCCTTACCCCTATACCCCTACATATTTTACCCGCTAATCCCTCTAACTTATGCATCCTAGTACACTAAGGGGCAATTTTAGCATGGCCAATCAATCTAACCCGCACATCTTTGGACTGTGAGAAGAAACCGGAGCACCCGGAGAAAACCCACGCAGACACGAGGAGAATGTGCAAGCTCCACACAGGCAGTGACCTGAGCCAGGAATCGAACCCAG
Source organism: Sphyrna mokarran (assembly GCA_024679065.1). NCBI lineage: Eukaryota > Metazoa > Chordata > Chondrichthyes > Carcharhiniformes > Carcharhinidae > Sphyrna > Sphyrna mokarran. The sequence continues at coordinate 80,378,498 of JAGIQG010000002.1, forward strand.
GTCCCTGGAGTTGTGAATTAGCAGTGCTAATCACTGTGCTACTGTGCTGCCCTGCTGCAGTCAACTGCATACATGTAGCTCTTAGAGCTTCCTGACAATAGGGCATGCCTGCACACTAAACTGGACATGTAAGTTAACTTGTAGAAGGGGTGAGATGCCCCAATGCCAGTGAGAATGAATGGGTATAGCTGAATCACACATGTCTTTGTGGTGTGGGGAATACATGACCCGGACATTTAGTGATGCAGGGGGAAATAAGATTGCCCCTCCTCGGTCAAAGGTTGGGGTGTTCCTCATTTTTTGGGGGTGTGGGTCACAATGTCCATGGCCGGGGGTGGGGGGGGGGGGGGGGGGGGGGGGCGGGGAGGTGCTCACCTTAACTTTGAGAAGATCGCTGAGGAGCAGGTTTTGTTGACATCTTTAAAGGTCCCATTCCAAAAAAATTTCTAAGTATGGGAGAATTCAGTGCACATCTTCCCAGCCCCAAAACAATTCCCAAGTGTAATTGAACTGCTAAATCATCTCAAACCACCCTGCAGGAACCTCACTGATTTCCCACTGAGGACAACACTTATAAACCTTTCGGAAGAATTCTGCCCATTGTGTTATGTTAGTATCACTTCAGCCATTTAGCAATCTAATATATTCCACCTCAGCACTATTACTGGCCATGCTATGGGGCTAAAATTCAATCTGCATTACCAGTACTTTTCATACCAAGGCTGATTTTCTTAAAAGCCAGTGAAAAAGAGAATTGGGTGGAGTATAAAATGGGCTGCCTGTGCACTTTTGCCTCTTAATGCTATTTCCCAACATGAAGTTTAGTTGAAATTTCTTTTTGTGGAGTACTTTTATGTGTTTTCCCATCCTCTTTCCATTCTGCTCTGTTCAATTTGAATGCAGTTCATCTGTAATATCTTTCAGTTTTGTTAAAAGGCCACAGAGTGAGGTAATGTTGGCTTTATTCCGCACTTCATGTGATACTTCCAACTACAGCATCAAGAGCGAGGAAGGAAGCAGTCAGTATAATAGGGCACAAAATGACAGGGCCAGCTGCAGATATATTCCCTTTGGAACTCAAGTCAATCTTTCAAATAAAACTGTGGCAAATCTCAACGTACAATTCTGTCTTAAGCAAATGATATATTATGTACTCATATTCTTAAATGACCTGAAAATAAAATAATACATGTCGTAATTAGGATGATTGCAGACCAATGAACTCGATTGAAGTTTATCTAATATTCACATGCAATACTCTGACTCTTCCTATTAATAATAAATAAATTAATCTCAGTACATTTACATTTCCTTTTACATTTTTAACTGCAAGATCCCACACAAAGAAATAAAACATAACATTTTAAAATGATAATCTGAGATTTTATTCTGTGACATGTATTTCATTAACGTGTTTAAAATTATGGGCTGGATTTTACAGCATCACGTGACCTGAGACCAGAAAATTTCGCCTGAGGTCTACGTCCTTTCCCACTGTCCACTCCTTGCCTGCACTAATTCCCGTGGTGGACGGGATGGTAAAATTCTGACATATTTCAATTCTCAGATACAACTATGTGGCAACTGAAGTCACAAAGACAGATCATTTGTCTTATTGTATCTGCACTGGCTCTACGCTAGTGTAATCCAAAACTAATCTGACTGCCCTGCTTTTTGTATTTTCTTTGACCTCAAATGTTTATGTATTCTTCTCTTGCAAAATGTAATGACTTGTGTCTCAACCACTCCCTGCCATCTTCCAATAACTTCTGTGCAATAAGACTTCTCCAACTTATCTTATCGCCGTACACTGATGAGCCTGCAATGTTAATTTCCCAAATGCAAGAAATATCTGTTCCTTGTTCATTCATTTCATCGTGAGGAACTAAGACCTCACACGGTATATTTTTATAAAATATATATAAGAATGCTCACTGACATTTCTAAACTTTTTAAACTAAGCAAACATCCTTAAAGTGGCAGAAATAAAGAATGGAAATTTCCCAAAAAGTGGCAAGAAAGCCAGTGTGATTCATGCCAGCCTGGTTGGTGCGAATGAGATTGCGCTCTCAACTACTTGGTTCTTTGTGGAGAGGGGGAGCACTTTGTTCTGAGAGGGCATTTCATAGATCAGGCGCTGTTTTTAAAGGCTGTCTCGATCACGTACATCAGGATCCCCTGCACACTGAAGGCGTATTTCCCCCTCCTCAACAGAGATTATTGGCAATGGGGTATTGGGGCCCTTCCAACAAGTCCCCCTTCATGCCATCCCCATACATGATCCTCCTCAAGCCCAACCCCTTCAGGGTCTACCCCTCAGGTCTCATCCCACTTAGACCCCACACCCGTTGCACTGCCCTCCAGCAACCTGGTAGTATCAACCGGACAATGGCAAATCGCAGTGCTTGACAATTTGCCATGTTGACAATGCCAGATGGGCACTGCTCAGCCATTTTTGGAGACAAGTAGTCATTCTTGTCAGGTTCCAGCTGCATCTGAGGGTCTTAGAATTCCGAGAGCAGGGAGAATCCGGCTTGAAATTGACAAAGCATATTTAAATTAGGTGCAAGAACCAAATTAACAATTGATGCAGGAGACGAGGTGAATCTCAATGGGGGTTCTCACCAGTGCTAAATACGAGGTAGACCACTGCCCCACAATAGTCCAACCCCACGTAGGCCCAGCACAACTAAAGAGCCCCTCCTTTCTCTTCACTCCCACAACCTCCATGGACTATACAGCCCAACTTCAAAGTTTCAAAGAGAGCTACTCGGGGACCATCTGCGTTTAATAATCCAGGCTGGCCCAGAAGTTCATCCTATCTTAAGTTTCCTGTGTGTCATTAGTAGAAACTTGGATCGCACCAAAATTGAAAGGATTGGGTAATACAGCATTGCTCAGAAAGAATGAAATTAATCAAAAACTTCTTTCTTTTTATGAATCGGTGGTGACTGGAGAAACTTGTGCTGTTTAGATTAAACCCCATCCCACTTTTAACACCTGTGCAGATAGCATGGTGGCACTGTGGTTAGAACTCACAGCATGAAGAACCCAGGTTCAATTCCGGCCTTCTGTCACTGTCTCTGTGGAGTTTACATATGCTCCGCGTGTCTGTGTGGGTTTTCTCCAGATGGATAATTTCCTCCCACAGGCCAAAAATGTGCGGGTTAGATTAATTGGCCATGCTAAATTGACCCTAATGTCAGAGGGATTAGCAGGGTAAACAAGTGGGGTTACAGGAATAGGATATGTGAGGGATTGTGGTCAATTGGCCAAATGACATTCTTCTGCACTGTAGGGATTCTATAGGGAATATATAGACTGTAGGGAATGCTTTCTAACAATAATTTTGAGAATGTAGGTTATGGACAACTATTTCACCATTTTGATTTGAAGCATTGGGCAGACTTGAAACTGGAAGTATTTCAGATCCAACTTTGAGACCTGTTATCAGGTTCCCCCATATACTCTCTGCCTGAAAAAGTATCAACAATTTCGAATTATGCTGCAGAAGCCAGTGGGAGGGGCTTTATGCATCCAAAACCCTGCAATTCCAATCGGTGGCTCCAGCTACGCATACGCAGGAAAAAAATGACATAATGTGGCTGTCCACCACTCTATCTGAGGTCGGTGAAGGGGAAGGGTCTCTGCTGCCACTCTGCCTGAGGTCAGAAGAGAGGAAGAGGGGGAGAGGCCTCCACTCAGTCTGGATGATGGAGAGGGTGGGGAGGATACGGGGGTCAGTAATGTCCATCATTACTGTCCATCCTTCCCAGGCTGGATAATGCTTCCCCCCGGCTCCCACAGACATTGCCCCATCTCACAACATTACTGACTCCCATATCCTCCCCACCCTTTCCATCATCCAGACTGAGTGGAGGCCTCTCCCCCTCTTCCTCTCCTCTGACCTCAGGCAGAGTGGCAGCAGAGACCCTTCCCCTTCACCGACCTCAGGTAGAATGGCAGTGGCCCCCCTTCCCCCTCACTGATCACACACAGAACGGCAGTGGACCCCCCCCTCCACCATTGACCATAAGCAGAGTGGCAGCTGACCTCCCCCCCACATCCTCCTCACTGAGCATAACAGAGTGGCAGCTGACCCTTTTCCCCCCTCACTGATCACAGGCAGAATGGTGGCGGACTCCCCTGCCCCCTTCCATTCCCACCGATCTCAAGCAGTGAGCTGATAGACATTTGGTGCTTACCTCCGCACTAACTGGAACACCCGAATCAGACTTTTGTAGGACATGTCTTTTTCATGCCAATTTTGGATGGGCGAATGTGCTGGTAAAGGGGAAAGGCCGGTAAGGTTGGGCATGCAGCCCATTAAGTCAATTTAAATGCATTCATTTCAGGTACAGTCCTGATTGTGGTCATTTTTGGACTTTGGTAAAGGGGGAACTGGCTCAACTTGATGGTAAAATTGGGCTCTATATCTCTTTTTGGTATTCTCTGCTCCAATGGAAAATTTCCTGCCCTCAGGTTTCTCCTTTGGAGCTGCAGTTTTCTATCTCTGATATAATTCTTGTGAATCTGTGTTGAATGCTCCAGGGCTCTCCTTTCTATAATGGAGTGGCCAAAACTTTAGATTGTAACAATGGTTTAACCAATGCTTTGTAAACATTTCACAGTTCCACTTAACTCTTGGTACCATAATTTATAAAATTATAATATCTTTCTGAACTGTCTCATCAAGCTCTTCTCAACAATGTTATGTCCTATTATACATAAAAGAATAATTTAATTTCCCTTTTTTCCCCCTCAACGATCCAAATGGATTTTCTTCCAATATAAACCCCTGAAAGTATTCACATTTTAAAGCTGTAATAGAGTTTGTAATTAATATGGTCAATGTACACTCCTTTTTATCCTCCCAATTTCTCTTGCAAATTTTAAGAAACATTAAATTTATAGAATTAATTGCCAAAATTTGCTGCTTGGCCCAAGGCCAATGGAGAATGCCATTCTGGAACTTCATGCACCCTGATTCTAGAGTGGGCATGCCATTAAAATTCTGGTCAAAATTTGTAATCAGTTCTGATGAAAGCTCACAAGCTGAAATGTTCACTTTGTGGGTAGGATTTTACAGTCTCGCTCAGTCAGAGACTGGAAAATCCCACCTGAAGTTAATGGAAGGCTTCCCAGTGTCCACCTTTTGTCTACTCTGATTCTCATAGTAGAATTCTGGCATGTTTCACTCTTCACTCATGCTGCCAGACCTGATGAGTATTTCCAGCTTTTCATTAAATTTCTAGTCCTGACCAAATTTACACCATGCTCACAATCTGATGTTTCTGACCATAATGCTTCCAGCAAAGCATGACATTTAAACTTGAATATTTCCCACCTACCTTCCAGAGATCAGGTGGCCCTTCAATGAGCTTGGCAGAAGTGCCACAATACTTCAGAGCTAAGTGAAGACACTCTGTCCCATATTCAAAATCATAATCAGTGCACTGTAAGATAAAATATAAATACAAATCAAACAATATAGATCATCAAGGGAATATTTTATTAAATTATTCATCACAGTATGGGGTTGAATTTAAAATACAGATGGAGCATGAGAGGGTAAAATCCAATACCAGTGTCTTGTGCTTGAATAAAGGAGACTATAAAGGGATAAGGGAGCCATTGGCTAAGATAAACTGGGAGCAAAAACTTTATGGAGGGACAATTGAGGAACAATGGAGGATTTTCAAAGCAACTTTCACAGTGCTCAGCAAACTTATATACTAGTGATAAGAAAGAACTGTAGAAAAAGAGATAATCAGCCATGGATATCTAAGGAAATGAATGAGGATATCAAATCGAATGAAAATGCATACGAAGTAGCAAAGATTAGTGGGAACCTAGAGGATTGGGAAATCTTTAAAGGTCAACTAAAAGCCATGAGAAAAGCTATAAAGAAAACAAAGATGGATTATGAGGGTAAACTAGCTCAGAATATAAAAACAGATAGCAAAAGTTTCTACAAATATACATTAAACGAAAAAAGTGGCTAAAATAAACGTTGGTCCTTTAGAAGATAAGAAGGGGGATATATTAACTGGAAATGAGAAAATGGCTGAGGCATTGAATAGGTATTGTGAGTTGCTCTTCACAATGGAGGACACAAATAACATGATAAAATTAATGACAGGAAGGCTGTAGCAGGAGTGGACCTAGAAACTATCATTATCACAAAAGAGGTAGTGTTGAACAAGTTAATGGGGCTAAAGGTAGACAAGTCTTCTGGTCCTTATGGAATGCATCCCAGGGTACTGAAAGAGATGGTGGGAGAAATAACAAATTCACTAGTGGTAATTTACTAAAATTTGCTGGACTCTGGTTCCCGCAGATTGGAAAACAGCAAATGTGATGCTACAGTTTAAAAAAGGAGGTAGACAAAAAGAGGGTAATTATAAGCCAGTTAGCTTAACTTCTGTAGCAGGGAAAATGCTTGAATCTATCATCAAGGAAGAAATAGCGAGGCATCTGGATATAAATTGTCCCATTGGTAAGACGCAGCATGAGTTCATGAAATGAAGGTCATGTTTGACTAATCTGCTAGAATTCTTTGAGAACATCAATGTGTAATGGACAATGGAGAACCTGTGGATATGGTGTATCTGGATTTCCAGAAGGCACTTGATAAAATGCCACACCAAAGACTGCTACATAAAATAAAGATGCTCGGTGTTATGGGTAATATGTTAGCATGGTTAGATGATTGATTAACTAACAGAAAGCAAATAAATGGGTGTTTTTCCGGTTGGCGATCAGTGACTAGTGGTGTGCCTCAGGGATCAGTATTTGGATCTTAAGACTTGAATAGCAGGTTAGGTGTAAAGATACGCATTCTAATCAGCGATCTGTAAACTGTCTGTGCTGATATGTGTGCTATTGCAGACCAGAACACCTCATTCGCTTGACGAAGGCTATAAAGCCAAAAGCTTGCGAGTTTACTATCAAATAAATCGGCTGGACTTAAAACTGGTGTTGTCAGACCTCTTGCTGTCACATTCAATCAGAGCTTTAAACTTACCTGCTTTTTAGCAGATAGTGTAGTAAAAAAGGGGGCATGACCTCCTTCACTCTGACTCTCTTCAACTTTAATGTTAGGCTATGGAGACTGTTGCCTTGCCTGGATCTGATCCGGCCTGAGTCGGAAGGTTGAGTAAACAGGCGTGGAAGATATTTGGCACAGGGTAAGTGGGTACAGAGTGACAATCTGATACTGACTGTCACTCTTAGAAAGTTAGAGTCTATGCTATTTTTGAAGCTGAACATACACACCAAGCTATGCAAGAGGCAGGTAACTGAAGATAGATGAAGCCAGTACAACTGAATATTGGAATGGGCAAATAACAGGCAACTAATACCATTCTGGCCCATTTTCTCTTCCTCACAAGACAAATTTCTATCTCACTGTGTCAGTAACGTTCCCTCTTTGTCTCTTTCCTCCATCCAGCCAACCTATGTCCGATAGTTTGAAATGTTAATACCATTGCAGGAGTGCCTCAGGGCAGTATCCTAAGCCTGCTTAACGAATGACGTTCCCTCCATCATTTGGTCAGAAATGGGGGTGTTCACAAATGACTGCACAATGTTCAGCGCCATTCATAGCTCCTCAGATACTGAAGCAGCCCTTGTCAGCATGCAGTAGGATCTGGACATCATTTAGGCTTAGGTTGATCAGTGGCAAGTAAAATGCACCCTATACAAAACTTAAACATTGACATCTTCTATAAGAGAGAATCTAACTGTCTTCCCTTGTGAGTCAACAATTTTATCATCATCAAGTCTCCCACTATTGATGTCTGGGGTCACCACTGACCAGAAATAAATACGGTGGCCACACGAGCAGGTCAAAGACTGGAAATTCTGCAGCGAGTCATCTTCTGACTCCCTGTCAACCATCTATAGGGCACGTGTCAGGAAAATGTGCAATATTCTCTGCTTGCCTGTATGGGTGAAGCTTTAATAACACTCACAATATCAACTCCATGCAGGACTAAAGCAGCCCACCTGACTGGCAATCCATTCATCACCTTAAACACTCTCCATGATCTACAAGATACACTGCAGTACCTGAGCAGAACTTCTCCAATAGCACCTTCCAAACCCGCAACATGTACCACCTGGGTGAACAAGGGCAGAGGCATATAAATTCCCTCCAAATCAGACATTCTGTAACTTGTAAGTAAATTGCTGTTACTATATCATCATTGAATAGAAATCCTGAACTCATTGAGCTGGATGGTCAGCCATGATCATAATGAATGACGGAATAGGCTCGAAGGGCCAAATGGCCTTCTCCTACTCCAATCTCTATATTTTTATGTTTCTAACTCCCAAATAACAATGCTATAATTAAACCTGCACTACACGATTGCAACAGTTCAAGAATGCAGCTCACCATCATTTTCTCAAGGGTGAGTAGGCATGGGTAATGAGCCTTACCAATGCCAACCACATCCCATGAATTAATTAACAAACCCCCTTAGAATTTGTTAGTAACAAAACTCAAGGTTAGGGAATGTTTGTTTCAAAATTCAACCGCTGTTGTGAATTACAATGAAGAAAGACATCCTAGGCTGAATTTTGCTTTAGGCAAGCAAAAACAGATCCCAAGCCCACGTAGGCAGATCTCAGCACCATGGTGGCAATTCTACTAGCAGCAGCCAACTAAAAGGCCACCAGCCAGATCAATGTCCAATTGAGGATGGCATTTGCCGTTCTGTGCTACTTTTCACATCAACAGGCCTAATAGCTTGACAGTGTCAAGGATAAAGGTGATCACTGATCAATCTGCATGGAGAAGATGAGGACACATCCAAGTTGAGGAATTCTTGAAGGGCAGGTAAGGAATTTTTTTAACATGCTTGGTCCAGGCAGAAAGGGACTGGCAATTGGAGAGATATCTTACTGAGGAATCCCTCTATGGGTCATTGAGCAATCAGAAAAGAAAGCCCACCCCTCCCCGGGCTGTTCAATGAACCTGGTAGGTTTCTTCACATAGTGCATTCATTTTGATGTGTCTAAGTGCTGGCAGTGGCATGATGTGGCCAGTAATTGGTCGGTTAATTGAATAAATTGACTGTCCACTGTTAGTCGACAGGCAGCTACACTGCTGCCATTCCTGTTTCTAGGAATATCTCAATGCATTGGGAATATTTTGTGCTTTCTACCCAATGCTTTTCCATGCTATTTTATAAGCCCTTTCATCTCTCAACCAAAGGGCTGTTAAAATTTGAGTTTCTATCTCTCTCCCACTTTCTCACTCCCTACATTTATCCCCCTCAAACAGGTGTAGGCATTTTATAAAGTTAATGCATCTTAAAGTCTCATTTTATCTCTCTCACACATACACAGCCAGCCTCTTTGTTTAGAAGAACCTCAACTAAGATTTCCCTCAATAAGATTTTTCAAATTCATCCCCTATTGTTGAAGTAATTGTGAAAAATAACTAAGAAAATACTGCTAAGCTAAAGAAAAATATTCCAACAATTTTGCTACTGAAAGGTTATGCCTCCTGAGAATTATGCTGCATATGATCAGACTGGCAAATATAAATTCAAGTTACACCATCACAGCTCAAGAATCCCACTGCTATCAGAACCTGTGACCTATCCCACTCAGTTCTAAACTACCTGCCCTTCTCGGTTGTGACGTTTCACTGAAGAAGTCCTGCCAAATAGGCCTCCAGCCTAAGAGTCAGGCTGCCTCTGAGTAGCAAATAGAATAAAATTTAAAAGAACCTTGATGTTAAAAACTGCAGAATAATTGGGAAACCAATTCTTCCAGGTTTTTGGATCTCAAATCAGTATGAATCCATGCCTTTGGCCAAATATCTCCGCCAATATTTTACTCATCAACAAGTTAAATTCTTTCTCATTAGGTAGCCATGGAACTGGTCTTGATTCCATATACTTTACATACTTGTGTCATGGGTCTAGCTTGGATTTTGATCTTTATTTTCCTTTTATGTTTGGCTGCCCAATATGCTATCTTTAATGATCGGGAAGATAGGAACCATCCTGACTAATTGAAATTCTTGTGACCTCATTACTGTGATCCCTTGGTTACATATCAATGTGGAATGCTTCAGTAAGTTAGAGAGGGAAGGAAGAGGGTCAATCATTTATACATCTCTGTCCAAGGATGAGGAATCAGGTAGGCCTCACCATTCCGGATTGTATTTTAAGTGAAGAAACAGGTTCCAAGGAATATGTTACCTGGAAGGACAAGAACAACAGATGCAATGGGAACACCACCATCTGTAAGATCTCCAAACCATACACTTTCCTGATCTGAACCTTTTCTTCATTGTCTCTGGATCAAAATCCAGAGCATCGTTCGCGACAGCACTGTGGGTACACCTACACCACATGGACTGGTGTCATTCAAGAAGGTGGCAAAGGGCAATTTGGAGTGGACAACAAAAACTGGCAGAGCCAGTGATGGCCCCATCCTCTGAGCAAATCAGCAATAAAATGTTTCTGGTTAAATTTAAGTTATTCAAAGTTAACATTGTTCTTTATGATATAAAAGTAAAAGCGGGTATAGGATTAATGATTAATCATGTGTTAGTAGGAGCTGGATTTCTATCTGAAATTAGATCTATAAATTACACACTCTTTCTAGTTAAAAGGCAGCTCTGTTTCCAATGTTCTTTTTGTTTGCTTTCCACACCCACAGACTTTTCTTTAAGTCACTACGACACATCACAGCCATCATTCAAGAAAGTGACAGTTACATTTCATGGTCTCTAAAGGTTTCAATTACCTGAAATAATAGAACTGCTACCTTTATAATAAAGGCATATTATTTAATCTAATCTCAAAATCTGATCTGTTCCTTTCCGTCCTGGCAAACAAAAGTGTCTTCCTCATCTTAAAAATTCACAGGCAGGCAAAAAATAAAAGTAGTCACTCTCACCTTTTTCTCTAACTATATTTGGTCTCACAAGAGTGTGCACATGATACTCTTCATTCACAATTCCCTTCAATTCATAAATATCTGTCAGGATAGAGCAGGCTGACCATAACTACTGAATATATGCTACTTTATGGTACAAGTTTTCAATAAATCTACAGAAACGTTGCCCAGAGGATTAACATACAACAATTGTGTTACTTAGATGTTAAGACCAGTGTTTTTATAAGTTCCCAGCTGTACTCATGTTCAGCATTTTCAGCCTTATAACTTTAGGAGATTAAACAAACATAATATTTTATAGGAACATTAATTCTCACATAACAAAACATGCATTTCAATAAAAAGTTCCTTTTTGTCCTCAGATTCTAGGTTATAAAATTGTTCTATTCTTGCACTGAAGACTTGAGGCGATGAAAATCTTTTGACTTTGCAATAGTTTATTTTAGAATTTAACTATTTGACGAGTTTGCCACTTTTCTTTTTTAAAGTTTAAACAATTTCAATGAAGACTAGTGGGAAAATTACTCTCTATCTCTCTGCACGAGGGGTTATATGAGCTTTAACAGTATCAGTGAAGCTACAAATACATGTGCAGCCATACAACCAAATTGTCCCTAATGACTGGCATTCTCAGTCAGGAACAGTGATTAGCACAGAAAATAAAAAGATTCACACTGATTTAATGAGTGTTCTTCTGAGGTTGAGGTTAAATTAAGTAGACATGTGAGGCTGCAGAATTCTTTCTTTTCTGTACAATAAATTAATTTCCCTAGTGGCATAAAAAATAGTTTTTAGAAAGTCCATTTATGGGGGCATTTACAAAACTGATGGCTTCGCACTCACTCACAACCTAAGCAGATAACCTAAACTAACACTTCAATGTGGTATTGAAAGAGCACTGCATTAAAAAAGCTCTGCCTTTCAGACAAAACTGTTTAAATGATTCCCCATCTTCCTGTGTAGATGGATGCAGAAGATCCAAAGACATTGTACAAATTAAAACAAGGAGGTTCTCTCAGTTTAGAATTAGGTTCAACGGGAACTTTCAAAAGGCAATTGGACTTGCTCTTGAAAAGATCTAAATGGCACAATTATGGGACAAAAACTGGGTGTGGTGCTTAATCGGACAATCCATTCTGAGACACAACACAGGCAAGATCAGCCATTGTAAGATTACATGATTATACGAGGGTCCTCGACATCATTCTCTCCTCAATATCGACTGTGGTAGTTCAAAAATAAAGCCCACTAGCTTTTCAGAACAATATGAGATGGACAATGATACTGGGCCTGCCAGGGAACTTCTAATATATATTGTAAAAAGCAGTGTTAAATATCAGGTAATCGGAAACATCAGATTCAGGAACTAGTTAATGCAAATCAAATAAGCTTGTGTTAATTACAGTCAAAAGGTAATGTGTGTTTATTTTACAAGGTCAGAGTTGGCAGTAAAAAAAATTGAACAATGAATGACCCATCTGGTCTGAAATGGAGCCAGAAAGTCTGCTTCGTCTTAATAGGAGATTTTAATTGTGTATGTAGTTCTCAGATGAAAAAACTAAAAGCCATTATTAAACATGGGAATCTCTTGAAGGACCCAGTAAGTCTAGGGAGAGGGCAATCATGTCCATTAGATATATAACTTATTCATTTTGTCATAAAATCAAAGAGTTGTGTTGAGGGTAAAACATATTTAGTCTGCATTTCTGTTTTGGAGCATCCCAAAGCATGCCACATTGCAACGGAGATAGGTTGTGGAGTTTAGAATATCTTTTTATTTAATTTATCTGGGTGTTTTTCACAGGAAGCAATTGCAGGTTTGGTCTTGTGAAGGATGCAGATCATCTGGAATTTCTGAGGGGAAAAGAAGCAGGAAGATTTTCTGTTCCAGCACAGCCTCAACACTGGCATCTATCTGACAAAATGGATAATTGCCCACATATATCATGTCTACAAAAAGCAGGACAAATCCAATCTTGTCAATTGCAGCCCCATCAGCCTACTCTCCATCATCAACAAAACGATGGAAGGTGCCCTCAACAATGCTATCAAGTTGCACAACTGATGATGACTGAGCAGTCATCAATTCCCTGCTCTTTAATGTTCAGTTTGGGTTTCACCAGGGCCACTCAGCTGCTGACCTCATTACAACTTTGATCCAACAAAGTTTGATTTTATTTGAAAAATTGAAATCTTGTAGCACAGCTCCTGCAGAATTTACAAAGCATAGGAAACTTCAAAGGGAGCATCACAGAGAATCCGCACATAAATTATGCTCCATCTTTACTGCACCAGCTGCCGTATTCTGATGAGTAAAGTTCAAATGTCTCAAACCTTCTTCAAAAAGTAGTGGAGAAAAGCTAGGTGTGTATGGGTTTGGGTGGGTAAGGTGTGTGTGTAACGAAGTAGTGTGGATGAGAGAAGTGGGTAGTGGAGTAGGATGATGAGCTGAGGTCAAGTCAGATCATAGTGTTGAGGTTGGAGTTGCAGGGTGACAGGGGAAGTCAGAGGGGCAGGTAGGTCTCGGGAGCTGGAGGCCTTAGTCGGATCAGGTTGATGGAGACAGAGTCCAGGTATTGAAAAGGGAGCTGGGCAATGGAAGGTAGTCAAGCAGATCAAGTCTTAAGGGAGAATCAGGAAAGCGAGGTTTGGGCAGGGTCTCAAGGGTCGAGTGGGAAGCTGGGGCTAGTTGAGTTTGGAGTGAGAGTGAGGTTGGATCAGGTCAGATGGAGGGGAAGTCAGGATTGAGGTGAGTAATGGGGCTAGTTAGAGTGGCTTGGGGGTTTGGAGAGTTGAGGAGATGAGGAGCAGTCAGGTCATGCGTGGATGGGATGTCGGGTCCCAGGAATAGTTAGGTTGGGTCAGACTGTTGGATGGGGTGATCAGCTGGTGAATTGCAGTCAGATTGGATTGGAGGTAGGAATTGGGCTTTTGTGGGGGAGGAGTGTGAATGATTGGAAGGAGGGGGGATGTGGTGGTTCAGTTTATAGTTACCCAGATATTAGGTAACTAGACAAGTGGGTAGGTTAGAACTGCTCAAAGTCTCTGACTCTAACTCAGAGTTGGATACTTTTACAGAAGATAGGGAAATTGGTCATCTGAAGTTGCAATTTCCACCAAGCCATTGCATTGGGACTTTGAGGGGTCACGTCACACATCTGGAGACTGGAAGATCTGGGCTAATAAAATGGATCCTTGCCTTTAAATCAGTACATAGACCCTTTTCTTTTCCAGCAGGGATCTTGCTACCACCCCATAACCATCATCCTTTATTTGGATAATGGTGAAGGGCAAGGGTTGGCAAATTAGGCCAATTCTTACCTTCTGATTGTATAGATACTGACCCCATGGAATAGAGGACGTGGCCACACTGTCATAATAATGGAAAGAAACTAAAGGAGGCAAAAGATGTGGCTGTTGCATCTCTCCTTCTCCACAATGATCTGAGATTTGTGCTCATTCAGAGCCCATCTTTATAACATTTATGGTCTTCAGTGGGTTCTGCAATTGATCCTCCCTCTTCTAATGCTGCAGCATGTTTCCTACTGCAATGCTATTAGATTTTCCTGTTGTACAGTGGTAGGGTTCCTTCTGTGCAGAAAAATTAATGCCCTCACTTCAGCCAGCAGCTTAGAATTTCACAGAATATATAACACAGAAACAAGGGGAATCTGTATTTGTGTTAATACTCCACCTGAGTCTCCTCCTTTTCCATCTAACACAACTCAGCCTTTCAGCATATCCTACTACTGAAATTAACAGACACAAAGGAATCACAAGAATAATAAAAAGTCTTTCCAATTTATCTACACCATTGCATGAAAAGCTAGGCATACTACAAACTAATAAAAACTTGCAATAATAGAGCATCTATAACACAGAAAGATTCCCATGAGGTACTATGCGCACAGGAACAAAAAAAAATACACACAATGACTAATAAAACACAATCATTCAGTCTATGACATATTCTCACAGAATATCAGAAACATTGGAGGACAAGACGAGCTGCAAGAATTTTACCTGCTGGTATGCTCTGTAAATTATATCAAATGTGAAGGCTTGGGGCATTTCACTTGCCCTGTATTTGGCCCGTTCCAGTGAATGATCAAGATAGCCTTCTGGGTTTGTTGCAACGACAGTGGAAACAAGAGGCCTGATAGCTCCTGCTGCCTAAAAACAAAGAGATAAAATTTTTTAATGCATTTTCTCAATGGGTGAAAGGAATGGGGAGACAGGGAATGCACCTCATAGGGCCACAAATCATTAAATTTTATAGATAAAACATGCATCAAAAAATTACATATTTTGATATATTGCACACATTAGTTGTAGAAATATGTATTTCAGTAAAACTGCATGTATCTGTATACATTTCATAACTTGTTCTGTATAGATTTTGCTATTCAAAATCTACTGTCACTATCATTATATTTAACATCATAAAAGTATTAAAAATTGAAGAGATTACAGTTGAAATGAAAATGCAATACACATTAGATAACAACTGGTTGAGAGTATACACAAAGCTGTAATGCACACTCCTATTCTACTTCTAATACTGTCATGGCATCTTTTCTATTCACCTCTGCAAGGAGAACAAGTCTTGGTTTAACATATCTGAAAAGATAGCACCAACAGTAGTTCTGTCAATATTGCACTGAAGTGGCATCCAAGATCATATACTGAAAACTCTAAAGTGTAGCTTAATCCCTTGATCTTCTGTGCAGAAGTGACACTAAGCTAAGGCCGACACATCTATGACTTTACATCGCATTCTATTCACTACCACATACTGTAGCCAAGCATAAAATGACCAACAGAGGTGAGATTAGATCATTAGTTTTGTTGATCTGAAAATATGAGACCAAAATTAATCAATGACAGCTACCAGAAATTTATTAAAGTTAAAACATGTTTTACTAACTTGATTGATATCTTGAGTAAATAACAAAGAGAATTGCTAAGTGTTAGCGTCGCTGATGCGATACCTATGTTAGACTCCTATTTATTGATTAGATCTCAACCTTCAACATCATTATTCCCATGAAACTTCATCTCCAAACTCCATGGTCTGGGCCTCGGCACCTCTCTCTGTGTGAATTTCCTAATTCACAGACCACAATCAGTAAGCATAGACAACAATATCTCCTCCATGATCATCTTCAACACTGATGTCCTACAAAGCTGTGTTCTCAGCCCCCTACTATATTCCTTATACATTTCTGACTGTGTGGCTGAATTTCCCTCCAATTCGATTTTCAAGTTTGCTGAAGATACTACTATAGTGGGTTGGATCTCAAATAATGACAAGACAGAGTAAAGAAATGAGATAATGAATCTGGTGAATTGGTACGGCAACAATAATCTCTCCTTCAATGTCAACAAAACAAAGGAGATTATCATCAACTTCAGGAAACGTAAAGGAGAACATGCCCCTGTCCACATCAACAGGACGAAATAGAAAGGGTCGAGGGCTTTAAGCTTTAGCTGTCCAGGTCACCTAAAACCTGTCCTGGTCCCTCATGCTGACACTACAGTTAAGAAAGCTCACTAATGCCTCTATTTTCTCAGGAGACTAACGAAATTTAGCATGACAGCTACAACTCTTATTAACATTTCCAGGTGCACGATAGAAAGCATTCTTTCTGGTTGCATCACAGCTTGGTACGACACCTGTTCTGTCCAAGGCCAAAAGTAACTACAAAAGATTGTGAATATAGTCCAATCCATCATGGAGACCAGTCTCCCATCCACTGAGTCTGTCTACACTTCCTGATGCCTCAGCAAAGCAGCCGCCATAATTAAGGACCTCAACCACCTGGACATTCTCTCCTCCACCTGCTTCTGTTGGGAAAAAGATACAGAAGTACCAACTGACTCAAGAACAGTTTCTTCCCTGCTGCCGTCAGACTTTTGAATGGGTTTGCCGTTCACTAAGTTGATCTTTCTCTGCACCCTAGTTGTGACTGTAAAACTACATTCTGCACTCTCTCATTTCTTTCTCAATGAATGGTATGCTTTGGCTGTACAGCACGCGAGAAACAACACTTTCGTTATATGTTAATACACATGATAATAGTAAATCAAATTGAAACAAATGATGTTGTGTATACGGATTTTCAAAAGGCATAATAAATCAAAGCACAGTAAGAAGTCTCACAACACCATGTTAAAGTCCAACAGGTTTATCTGGTAGCATGAGTTTTTGGAGCGCTGCCCAAATTCATCAGATGAATGGGTTCACAAAAAGGGCATATATAAACACAAACTCAATTACAAGATAAAGGTTGGAATGCGAGTTTTAACTGGTAATCAAGTCTTTACAGGTGCAGACAATGCGAATGAAGAGAAGGTTAAGCACAAGTTAAAGAGGTGTGAATTGTCTCAAGCTAGGACAGTTAATGAGATTTTGCAAGAGCAGGCAAGTCGTGGGGGTTATAGGTAGTGTGACATGAATCCAAGATTCCAGTTGAGGACATCCTCATGTGTGCAGAACATGGCTTTCAGTTTCTGCTTGGCAATTCTGCACTGTCGAGTATTGTGAAGGCAGCCATGGAGAATGCTTACCCAAAGATCAGAGGCTGAACATCCTTGACTGCTGAATGTTCCTGACAGAAAGAGAATATTTCTGCCTAGTGATTGTCAGCAGTGTTCATCCATCCGTTGTCATAGCATTTGCATGGTGTCATCAATGTACCGTGCCTCAGGACATCCTTTCCTGCAGCACATCAAGTAGACAACATTGGCTAAGTCGCAAGGGTACGTACCGTGTACCTGGTGGATGTTGTTCTCAAGTGAGATGATAGCATCTGTGCCAATGATCTGGAACATCTTGCAGTGAAAAATTAAGGCGCATGGGATTAAATAGCTAAATAGACACAATATTAGCAATGGAACTGAAACTTTGTGAGTGGTTATTTCACCGACTGGGGGGAAATATGCAGTGATGCCCCAGGGGTTAATATTGGAACCTCTGTGTCTCTGATGCATAATTAACTTTGGGTACGCCATTCACAATTTTAAAGTTTGCAGATGGCACAACTCAGAATGTAGTAAGCAACAAAGAAAATCGTAACCGATTTCGGAACACACAGTAATTTAATGAGCAGACATATGAAAAATGAATTTTTTTGCAAGATAAATGTGTGAAGTGATGCATTTTGGTAGGAAGACTGAGGCAAGTCAATTCAAACAAAATGACACAAGAACAGACACACTTGGGATGCATGTGCACTAGTTTTTAAAAGTCAAGAAGACAGTTAAAGACATATTGGAATCATGACCTTAGAAGTGGAGGTATTCTGTAACAAAGCAAGGAAAACATGTTAGTTTTTTTTAAATATTAGCTAGATCCCAGTTAGCTTATTGTGTTCAATTTTGGACAGACACTTCATTAAGGATATAAAGGTCTTAAAGAGGGTACTCACAGGAGAATTGCTAGAATTGTTTCATGAGTGAAAGATATCAGTTGCATGAGGAAAGCAATGAAGCTTTCAGAGCAAAAAAGCTTAAAAAGAGACCGAGGGCCCTATTTTACCATTTTAATACCAAGTGTTGGGTGGACCGAACTGGAAGTATTTCAGATCTGACTTTTAGACCCATTCTCCAGCACCCCCATATGCACTCTGACTGAAAAAATATTCTGAATTGCATTGCAGAAGCCTGTGGGTGGGTCTGAATGCACCCGAAATACTGCAGTTCCGATTGGCACCACCAAATGCACATGGGCAGTAAAAAAAAACTCTCTCCTGTCACATCGTTTCTGGACCAGATAATGCCTCCCTTTGGCTCCCACAGACATTGCTCCACCCCCCACAATATTACTGACTCTCTTAGTCCCCTACCCTCCCATTACCCAGACCAATTATGGCGCCCTGCCCCCTTTCTCCAAACCGATCACATGCAAGTGGCAGCGGATCCCAGCTACCCCATCGTTGAGCACAGGCAGAGTGAGAGCAGACCCCCCCATCCTCCCTACTTCCATCCCACACCACCACACTACCCCCCCAATCTGACCCACAGAGTCATCTAACATACTTCCCTCTCCACCCTCCCCCCCCCAACCCCCCATCGCCCCCACTGATCTAATGCACAGAGCCATCTAACATATCTCCCTCCCTCGTGCTCCAGCCCACCGATCTGAATCAGCAAGCCACTGGCCACTCAGAACTTACCTCTTCAGAAACTGGAGCATCTGAATCGGACCTTTGAGGACCTGTTTTGCACCAATCTGGACGGGCGAACTCAGTGGTAAAGGGAGAAATGGTTATGTTTGGATATGCAGCCTATTAAGTCAATTTAAATGCATGCAAATACATTTAAGTTGACGTTGCACCCATTCTGTGTGCAATCCCAAAGACAACCATTTTTGGCCCTAGGGAAAGGAGGAACTGGCGCAGTGGCAGGCGGGGATTGCACTTCTTGTCTCATGCCCAACTTTACCAAACTTTCACACCTGAAAACGGGCGCAACTTGAGGGTAAAATTGGGTCCCAGATATTACATTCAAAATTTGTTACGAATAAATAAAGAAAACCTTTTAATTCTATTGGCAGAAGGGTCAGTAACCATATGGACACAGATTAAAGGTAATTGGAAAAAGAAGCAGAGACCCTATAAGGAATGTAAGTGGTTATGATCTGGAAGGTACTGCCTGAAAGTGAAACAGATTCAATAATAACTTTCAAAAGAGAACTGGATAAATGTAGCAACTTGCAACTTTTAATATATTAAAACATCCCAAGGCATTCCGCAGGAACATTGTAAAGATAAAATTTGACACAGAGCCACATAAAAAAGATATCAGAGCAGAAGAGCAAAAGGTTAGGCAAAGAGGTAAATCTCAAGGAGTGTCTTAAAGAAGTAAAGAAAGACAGAAAAGTGACGAGATAAAGGACTGAATTCCAGAGCCTTAGCAACTGAAGGCATAGAAACCTGGTAGACCAATTAAACTCACAGATGAAATAAAGAAATCAAGAAGGAATGCACGATAGATGAAAGGCTTGCATTTATGTGTTGCTTTTCACAACTACTGGACATCTCAAAGCGTTTCACAACCAATGAAGCACTTTTGAAATTTAGGTGCTGTTATAATTTATGAAACACTGCAGTCAAATTTGCAAACTCCTACAAAGTGACTAGATAATCTGTTTTGGTGATTGTTGGTTGAGGGCTAACTATTGGCTCAGACATTGAGATAACTCCCCTGTTCTTTGAAATTGTGCATAGGGTCTTTCACATCCAGCCAACCAGACAACTGGAGCCTTGTCTTAATGTGTCATCCAACAAATGGCACCTCTAACTGTGCAGCAGTCCCTCAGTACATTAGCCCTAATTTTTGCACTCAAGTCTTGGAACATGGCTTGAGCTTGGGGCCATGTGGCTTTGAAAAGCGAGTGCTGTCAATTGAGTCACAACAAAGGAGGCATGAAGAGAAGATTACAGAGATGGGGAGGGGAGCACGCATGAAGGAATTTAAAAGCAAGGATCAAAATGTGGTGTTGCTTAACCAGAAGCATCTGTCAGTTCGATAAGTGGTGAATGGGACTTGTGCAATTCAGAGACGCAAAGTAGAATTTTGACAGTCTTAGATTTATGGAAGACAGGCTGGGGAGATTCTTAAGAATGTGTTGGAATACTCTTGTCTAGGAGTATGACAAAGACATGGATAAGAGTTTCTGCAGCAGCAGAGAAACTGACCAGTAATCAGGATTAGGTGGTTACTGAAGTGGAAATAGGTGGCCTCAGTAATGGCATGAATGTGTGATCGGAAGGTCATCCCAGGTCAAAGGTTGTAAATAGTCTGTTTCAGCCTCAGGTAGTTGTAGAATGATAAAGTCAGTAGCTAGGAAGCAGTGTTTACACAGGCTACCAAAGACAATGGCTTCAGTCTTCCCAATATTTAGATGGAGGAAACTTCTGTTAATCTATACTGAATGTTAAACAAGTAGTCTAACAATATAAAAACTATACCGAACTAGAGTTAGGTGACATCAAGATACATGTGGAAACTGACACTGTGTTATCAAATAATGTTATCAAGAGGCAACATGTAAATGACAAATACGAGGTGGGGCCAAGAATAGATCCTTGCGGGAGAGCATAAGTAACAGTGCAGGGGCGACAAGAGATGCTGTTGCAGGTGATTCACTGCCTAGGACTGAATAGCAAGGCATTGGAGAAGGCTGGTGTGGTCAATGCGGCTAAAGCTTCATATAGGATAACCACATTCCTATGTTGTTGATCCTATTAGAAAGTGGCAGAATTCCATCCCTAACAAGGCTGAGCAAAGGCTGACAGACTGCAGCTTTTACAATGCCAAGAGTGTCCTTGAACATCTGCTGATTTACAATTTCATAAAGCGAAACTGAACTTAGTACAAGCAAAGGCACCACATTTTAGTAAATACTTGTACATGCTATAGCATGAACAGGCCAGGATACTACTTATCAAATGATGATACCACTGATCTAGTTACCATTGAAATGTTATTGGATACAATGTTAGAAGTGGATAAGGTAGGCCAGAGTATTGACTGATCACGAAAAATGATATTTTATGAAGGGTTAAGCTTGACCAATGCAGAAAAGACCAAAAGCAAGACAACACTGTTGTTCCAATCCTGTCACAGATCAGTAATATTTTGTTTTCTATCGACAAAATTTGAAATCCTAGTTACCTATGAAGGGAATAAAGCCTCATGATTCCACAGTTTTAAACAAACAAAGTAAATTTTATTAAAACTAAACTAAATATCTATCTTTCATTCTAACACTCAGAGCAGAATTTTACTGGCATGTCCACCCAAGGTTCCCACAATCCCGCTCGAGGCCAATGGTGAATACCACTCTCTGAGCCTCACCCGTACCCAGAATCAGGCTAAGCACGCTTGTAAAACTTTGTCCCTGTCATGAAGGATTTTTACCTTTGAAGATCTAACCTCAGAATAGCCTCCTTTTGCCTCAAAAGCCACTCCAACTAGAATTGCCCATCTTCCAATGCTTCAATTTCTTCTCCAGAGTCTGTATTCTAAAAGATTCACAAAGGTTCACTCCTGCTTCTAATTATCAACACAATCCCAACTATTTTGTAGGCCGTTAGCTTCACTAAGTTGACACTGCCCCAGAGTTTCTTTGTTCTCCAGTTTCCCAGGTGGGCAGAACTAGAACTAGAAGCCTTCCTAGGATTCTCTGAGTTGTCATGGCCTGGCGCCTTCCAAAAGCTCCCAGGGCTTATCTTGTGGTTTATAGATCATAATGCCCAAAATGCAACCAACCCCTTTTTTCCTAACACAAATAAATTGAAAGCAGAGAACTTTTTTACACTCTATTCATCTCCGTGTTGATGTGGTCAGCTCTGATCTATCTCAAACTGATCTTCAAGCCAATTATCCACCCTTTACAACTTCTCCAGCTAAATAAGTCCTCCTCTATTTTATGCTCCATCCCTATTAAACAAACATGGGTAGCTTTGTAAACCACCACTTTCTTTGAGGGGTTTTTGGCAATCGAGTATTTTAGTCATCTTACCTTCACAACAACAATTCATCCCCCTTGAAGTAAACATTACCTTGAAAGTGTTAACATGAACTATGAACTAGATATTCATGCAGCACAAGGTTACTTCTAGATGTCAAATTGCTGACAACTTCAGCCTTTCACTGCATTGCATATTAATAAAGCCCTCCAGCAGAATTAATTAAAATGCATTTTGATTTTACATAATGCATGCTGATTTCATTATCTCAAAATTTAGTTTGATAGGCATGGAACATTGTAAACCAGTCAGAATATACAAAAAAAAATTAGTTTGATAGTTTGTCAGGAGAGAAGTATAAGTAATCTATCTTGGTGATTGATGGTAGAGAGCCCAGTAAGAACAGTACCATGGAGGTGGGCCAAGAGGAGATGTGGTGGAAAGTAGTAGAGAAGTCAACTGCATCAAATATCATTCTCGGTCAAAAGAGTCAACAAAACATAGCCAGATCACGAAGATTGCCTGTAAATTTAATCAGCGTGTCTTGATGCGGTGGTCAAAGAGAAAGCTAGGCTAAAGAGGTTTGCACAGGGAATGATTGGAAAGGTGATTGTGTAGCTGAGTGGCAGTGATGAATTCAAGGGCAGTAGAAAATAAAGGAAAGTTAGACTTGGCAAGGCAGTGGCTGAAAGGAGTGGAGGCAAAGGTGAGTTTTTCAGTGAGTAGGATGATGAACATTTTGAAAGAAAAGTGTGTAGTACCTGTGAAGCGTCAGCTGTTAGAATAATCATTGAACAATAGAGCAAAGAAAGGCATAGTTGCATGGTCAAGACTTAAGTTTCATGGTGTAAATGAGGATCTGGCTGGATTTGCAAAAGAAAATAGGTAATGACCAGGATAAGCACATTTTCTTACCCTTCTTTTCATATCATCACAAAGGTAAGTATGGATGAGATAGTTGGTAGTTAGCTTGTCCTCTCTTAGAAGCTAATAATGATTCCCCATCCCCATTCTCACTCCTGACTTTGCCACCACTCCAAAATGTTTTTTTTTTGGTTATATCAGAGCACTTCTGAACCACACTGCTGAAGTAGCAAATGTGAAAATAAATCGTACAGGTCTGTTCTGATACAATCCTACTTTAAAATGTTTCTATGATTAACGTTAATGGACATGCCATCTCTTCATCAAAAATCATTAAAAAGGTCTCAATTTATCATTGTCATTTTGGGCTTATGCTCAAATAAGTTTTGGCTATGAGCTGCAGAACAGCTCACAATTAGGATAATTAAGTTTGGAGGAGGTTAATAATTCAAAATTGCTTCCAAATGTCAATATCATAAAAATAAGTTTATACAAGTTTGGGTTACTTAAAGTGATGAAGTTTCAGACAGGTTATTGTTAATAGCTTTTCCAAGGAAACCGCATTACTTCTGGCCCCAGCAGAGTCTTGTACTTATACAGGTAAAAACGTGTATCACAGTTTCAGACGTCTGCACCAAAATTTATTTTAAAATTTGTGTCATGCAAGGAATGCAGAAACCACATAAAGGCAGGATTTGCCAAGGCGGACATTCCAGTTATTCTTTTTCTAAAGGCTGTGTACGTACATGTATCTACAGTTGCTCTAAATTATGGTAAGAAATTTCAAGGCATAATAATTTATAGGAGCTACTTACAGGCATATCCTGAAAGTAAGCCTAGGCATTTAGATGTTTGCCTGGTGGCACATTATGTAATGCTGCACTATGGATATGGCCGGATGTGTTCCTTTGATTTGCCATATATGTTTAAGTTGCATTAGTGATTCTATCATTAAAAAATAACTTGTAGCACAAAATTACTTGATTGAGAAAACCAACCTTTTGAGAGATTTACTGCAGCACTTAATCTAAAGGATTGATTATAAAGTTTATATGGTCAATAGTATTGCATGATTCCTGCTCCTGATTACCACTGAGTGACTCCTGATGCAAAACACATGTATACGTTCAGTGAGGTAAGGATTGAACTTGACTGTAATACCCTCCAGAGTCAAATAGCTGCTGACACACATTATATTATATTTATACATGAAAACTGGTGATTCAAATAAAGTACTGTATCAGATTCCAAATTACATTGCTTTCGGTAAACAATGCAACAGTGTACGTTCAAAAACTAATGCACATAATGCAGGAGAAATGTGGCTTTCAACACACATTCAAAAATCCAGAGTTCACAATTTATTTTGTAAATAAAAATCTATAGGTGAATGAATATAGTCTTGCCACTTTGTCAAATCATTTTCTTAATTTAAACCTTTATCATGAAATTAAATGGGCCAACTGTGCATTCACACATTAGTTAGTATGCAATACTCGTATCACTGAGGGATAAGGCATGGATTAATGTACAAGTTCCACATCTCAAAATGAAGCCCTGAAAAGAAACCAAACAAGGTACTTATCCAGTAAATGATGAAATCACAGGAAACCCATTCCTAGACATTTCAGTTTTTTTTACACCGTAGCAAAGCGATTTGAAATGCAAAATTGGGGCCAGCTCAGGAATCTGGTCCCAGACTTATTCTGGCACAGGTGTGTGATCACCCTCCATACAGTTCATATATATAAAACATAAAACAAGATATTAAGAGTTTCTAATGATTTTAACATTTGCAGAGAACACATTAGATGAAAAATTCAAGAAGGTCCATTTTCAGGCACAAGGATCAGAATGCACAATTACCTTGTGCCCAAACCCACTGGGGTAGGCAAACCTGGTGCTGTCTACTCATCATCAGGATTGTGGCATGCAGCCCAACATGAAATGAGCGCTGACAGACTTCACACTCAGGTGGGAGCCCAGTGTGTAAGGCTAGCATGACAAGCAGCTAGCCTGGACTTCAAGAAGGCCGTCTGTCGTTCTTAAAGTGGAGCTGAATTCAGATAATATTTGCTATTGCAGCCAAAGTTTCAGCAAAGTTTGGCTGAAAGGCAAAGGGCACAAATGGAGCAGCAGGTAAGAGTATGATTCCCAGGTTTTTGGATGTGATACTGAGTGCTTCAGAGATAAAGGAAGAGAAAGGCCGTGTTCCCACAGGGGATCAAGCAGCTATTTGGACACATCCCATGAAGGGAAGGGAAGAAGGTGGCCACATAGGTCAGTTCCCCTATGTTTGGCACAAGAAACTTTGGTGCAATGCTGTAAAAAACTTCAATAAACTCACGCAGTGGCCAAAACCAGTGGTTATTTCTTGAAAAGACATCCCTTGTGTTCCATTACCCAATGCAAGACATACAGTAACTCTAGACAATATTACTGAAACAGGTTTCCTCTTGACAGGCCTTCCAACTCTTCTGACTCCTTATCAAGATCCAGTATCACTCCCTTACGAATCCAAGAAGTTTCCAAAATTCCTCCAATAAAACTCAACACTTAATACGCAACATTTGTACCAACGGAAGAAAGTCAAAAGCACCTCTCCTGAAAGTTAGATGGTTAATCTTTTAAGTAGTACTGATCGGGAGAGGATTGAACACATTGATTAGGAGTGGGTATTCATTGGAACAACGCTTCCAAAATGGCAGATCTTGCATCAAATCAATGGTGTAAGTTGTTTGATGTCACGGTCCCCCTTCTCTGCCTACTTCCAATGCACAAATGACATAGCCAACTTGTGCCTTTACAGTCAGGGACTGCCAATATGGACTGTGCCATTTGTGGTCAGAAGTGTCCCAGCCAACACTTTCTGCAGTTTTAGGCTTCCAAGCCAATTTTACAGAAACTATCCTTTGGCTTGAATAAGGTCACATGGGCAATTTTCTGCATCACCGTGAAATATAGTACTTGTTAGTATTAACTTGTCTCTTCTTCAATCCTTGGTATCTTTGAGGCGAGTCAACTGTTATCTGCGCCCATGTTGATAGCCAAACAGCAGTTGGATTTTTCTTAAATGTTCTGAAGAGGAGTCATGATGGATTTGAGACACTAATTCATTTCTCTCCCCATAAATGCTGCCAAACCTGATGAGGTAATCCAGCATTTTCTGGTTTTATTTCAGATTTCCAAGATCTGTAGTATTTTGCTTTTATTTTTCTTGATGGAATTTGTTAATGTAGGATGACCCAAGAGAAAAGTAGGTGTCACAAAAGTGAATAAAATCATAGTTTCCATACTCTCAGTAGATGGCCATGCTTGAGCCATCAATGGTCTTGCTTCACAGGCTTCCCATGTGGCAACTGTCCTGCCTGTCACTAGTTAATTTTCCACTCAAGGGCCTCATTTGGTGTTGAGGTGAGATAGCTGCCCATAACCTTTCCTACCCAGACTGAAACAGGGCAGAGTCCAGAAGGTGGCAGAGACCCCACCCTGTACTCTGAAGCCCTGTTAAATGCCCTCCACCTCCAATTAAATTCCATTCATTGAGTCCAACTCTGGACATCACACATTAGAAAGGACATGACAGAGCTGGACAGAGCGCTAAGAAGATTTGCTGGAATGTTAACAGGAGTACAGAATTTGAGAGATATGAAGAAACTAGAGATGATGGAGTTCTTCTCCTTGGAAAAGTGAAGATTAAAGGAAAATTCAATAGAGGGGTGCACAATTAGAAAATGAATTGAAGAAGCCAAGTGAAACTGTGCCCAGTAGCAGAAAGTCAGTAATCAGTGTATGCCTGAAAGAGAAAGATGTCTGGCGGGATTATTAGCAGACTTCTTCAACATCACTTTACAACAATCTGAGGTCCCTATCTGCTTCAAGAAGCTAATCATCATCCCAGTACCAAAGGAAAAACAAGCCTTAATGACTATCGGCCGGTGACTCTGACATCCATCATTATGAAGTGCTTTGAAAGGCTAGCCATGGACAAATCAATCCCAGCCTCCTGGACCACCTGGATCCACTGCAGTTTGCCTACCACTGCAACAGGTCCACACCAGATAGCATCTCCCCAGCCCTGCATTCAACCATGGAACATATAGATAATAAGGACACCTATGTCAGACTCCCATTTACTGACTACAGCTCAGCCTTCAATATCATTATTCCTACGAAACTCATCTCCAAACTCCGTGGCTTCCTTCCTCGGCTACTGGATCCCAAACTTCCTAACTCACAGACCACAATCAGTAAGAATAGGCAACAATACCTCCTCCATGATAATCCTCAACGCACTACAAGGCTGTGGTCTCAGCTATATATACCTATGACTACGTGGCCAAATTCCCTCCCAATTCAGTTTTCAAGTTTGCTGACAACACCGCCGTAGTGGATTGGACCTCAAAGAGTGGCAAGAGTACAGGAATTAGAGAATCTGGTGAACTGTGAGGCAATGATAATCTCTCCCTCAATGTCAATAAAATGAAGGAGATTGTCATCAACTTCAGGAAGCTTAAAGAAGAACATGCCTCTGGCAATATCAATGGGGACAAAGTAGAAAGAGTTGAGAGCTTCAAGTCTTTAGGTGTCAAAATCACCAACAACCTGTCCTGGTCCCCCCACGCTAACACTATAATTAAGAAAGCCTATCAACACCTCTATTTTCTCAGAAAACTAGGGAGGTTTGGCATGTCAGCTACAACTCTCACCAACTTACACAGATGCACCATAGAAAGCATTCTTTCTGGTTGTATCACAGCTTGGTGTGGCTACCACTCTGCCCAAAGTCAGAAAGCAACTACAAAAGGTCGTGAATGTAGCACAATCCATCATGCAACCCAGCCTCGCATCCATTGACTCTGTCTACACTTCCTGCTGCCTCAGCAAAGCAGCCAACAGAACGAAGGACCCTACACACCCTGGACATTCACTCTTCCACCTTCTTCCGTCAGGAAAAAGATACAAAAGTCAGGTCATGTACCAACCGACTCAAGAACAACAACTTTCCTACTGTTGTCAGACTTTTGAATGAAATAACCTTGCATTAAGTTGATCTTTTTCTATACCCTAGCTATGACTGTAACACTACATTCTGCACTCTCTCATTTCCTTCTCTCTGAACAGTATGCTTTGTCTGTATAGCGTGCAAGAAAGAACACTTTTCACTGCATGTTAGTACATGTGACAATAATAAATGAAATTAAAGAGTGACGAAAGCTGATTTAATAATAACTTCAAAAAGGAATTACTTAAATTCTGTAACGGGAAAACAAATACCGGGTTATGGGAACGGAACAGGGAACTAGGACTAATTGGATAGCTCTTTAATATAATCAGCACAAGACAGACACCATGGGTATTTGACCTCCTTTTGAGCCATTTGATTCTGTGATTCTATGGAATAATCTTTATTGCAGACGCTAATACCATCATACAAGAGAAGAAAAAGATAGGCGAAATGTGCAGTTGAGGACAAAATCAGACCAGCTACAATCTTACTGAATGGTGGAGCAGGCTCAAAGGGCCAAATGGCGTATTCCTGTTCCTCATTCATATGTTTTTAAGTAAAGAATATCAACTCACCCATGCTGCTCATAAAAAATTAAGTCATATAACACCAAGAAACATTGTTAACTATTAGCAAACACACTTCAATCTACTGAACGGACTGGTTATTCACTGTTGCTAATCTATCAGATAGGTTATGGGGAAAAGGTACGGCACTAAGAGAATTGCTCATTTGGATAGCCAGTGCAGTCATGATAGACCAAATGGCCTCCTTCTGTACTACAGCAATTTTGTGATTCTCTGATCTAAATAGTTCAATTGAGGGTTAATCTCATCAATTTATATCAGTTTTACTAACTGGTCTCAAATATAATTTGGCAATCAGTGACCCAGTTAATGCTACATTGCACTGACAGTCCTGAATTGCCTTTACAATGCCCATCATTTTTTTTAAGTAACTCTATCTACTAAAGTTATTCAAATTGATAGTTATACTTCTCTAACTATTTATGATGATTCTTGTGCCTAACTTGATTTGATTTATTATTTATTTATCACATTTTTTGACTTACAATAAAAAGCATTGTTTCTTAGCGCTATACAGACAAAGCGTAATCTAGTGTTACAGTCATAGCTAGGGTGTAGAGAAAGATCAACTTAGTGTGAGATAGATCCATTCAAAAGTCTAATGGCAGTAGGGAAGAAGCTGTTCTTGAGTTGGTTGGTATGTTTCCTCAGACTTGCTATCCTTTACCCGACGGAAGAAGGTGGAAAAGAGAATGTATGGGGTACATTATGCTGATTGCTTTTCCAAGGCAGCGGGAGATGTAGACTGAGTCAATGGATGGAAAGCTGTTTTGTATGATGGATTGGGCTACATTCACAACCTTTTGTAGTTTCTGGCAGTTTTGGACAGAGCAGGAGCCATACCAAGCTGTAATACAATCAGAAAGAATGCTTTCTATGGGGCATCTGTAAAAGTTGGTGAGATTGTAGCTGACATGCCAAATTTCCTTCATCTTCTGAGAAAGTAGAGGCATTGGTGGGCTTTTTTAACCATAATGTTGGCAGAGGATGGGGGGGGGGGTGGTTTGCGGTACAGGACAGGGCTGCTGGTGATCCGGACACCTAAAAACTTGAAGCTCTTGACCTTTTCTACTTTGTCCCCATTGATGTAGACAAGAGCACGTTCTCCTTTACGCTTCCTGAGGTCGATGACAATCTCCTTACTCATATCATTTCTTTTAACTCATGATTCTTCCAATCAAGTTGTTAAATAGCTGTAAGCATATGACTTGTTGCCTGACTTGGTATTTTGCCGATTTGGCAGGAATCTTTCAGACAGTAGCTTGTGGGTATCCTAATTGAGAGATAATTAGGTGATTTAATTTTCAATCCAAAATGAATGATGAAAGACAGTTTGGCATGCCAGTCAGATTTAGGCATAATTTACTCCTAAATTAAGGTGGATGGTTAAGCCCAAGACAATATTTTTAAGAGGACATGTGGGGTTTAAAAATTCCTCATGCCAGTTATACGCATGGCTGATTATCAAAATAGATAAACCAAAGTTATTCTGGATAACCATCACATTTACTCACTTTGCAAACTGGAACCATGTAATTTGGTAAGATTTGTCCAACTGGTGGTCTGTGGCGTGAATTTTAGCCCCCAAAGCTATTCTGTGTGATGTCCAGCAAAACCATTCAAAATGCCAGCAACACATGCAAGTGAGGTTGAGGATTTTAACAGGTTCCTCCAAAGACCAACCATTACTTTATCATGTTCATTGTCAATTGGTTCCCAAGTGAACAAATTTGGGGAGAAAGTCTCTGGTTGGGCGAGTAGCGATAAATCTGCTTGGAAGAGCAAAAGAAAATTTCACTGTGGAAGAGGAGGGAAAAGGGGGGAAGGAAGGGACAGGAGAAGGGAGCGAAGAGGGGGATAGGGAAGTGGGGGGGGAGGGGAGCAGGAGAGAAGGTGCTGTGGGACACAAGGACAGAGAATAAAAAAGATTGCAGATCCCAAGGTTAGAAGATGCCAAGAAGCCCAGGGATAGATAATAGTGAAGGATCTGGGGAAAGAAGGTGCAATGGGGCTCAAAAAGTGGCTGCCTAGCCCAGGTGGAAAGGCAAGGTTAAGATACTTGCTACCGGGAGGTGTGTGAGTGAGAGGAAGAGAATATATGTTTGTGAAAGAGGGGGACAAAGTGAGTGTGTGAGAGAGAGGGGGAGATAGAGGGAAAGAGTGAACGTGTGACAGAGGGAGAGAATGCGTGTGTATGAATGAGTGTGTTTGTGTGTGAAAAAGGGAGACAGTAGCCATGACTTTCTATCCATTCATGCCAGTAGGATTTTCCAATTGCACCAACAGCACACTCCTCCACAGTGGCAAGGGGTGAATTCAATGTAAGACCTGTTGACAACAACAGGGCCAGAAGATCCAACGACGGGCCACTCCACAAATCATGCAGCGTGTATGTGTGTGTGTGTGTGTGTGTGTGTGTGTGAGAGAGAGAGAGGGAGGGAGGGAGATTATGTATTTTTGTGTGTGTATAAGAGGAAGAGAGTGTGTGTGTGAGGGGGAGACATTAAGTGCATGTCAGAGAGGGAGAGAGTGAGTTAGTGCATGTATGAGAGTGAGGGACTCCAAGTGTGTACATGTGTGAGAGACAGAACATGTCTGGCTCACTCCCAGTCTCAGGATTCCCAGTTACCCTCAATTCAACACAATATTGCTTACTCTCACCCACTCTCATAGTAGGTGTGGGCAAATGAATAAATATTCGAGATTTGAAATGAGCCCAACACACACACACACCCTCTCACGCTCTAATGATCATTTTTATTAATTACTCTTTTAAAAAAAAAGCAATCGCTTTGGTGTTTTTTTTTTCTGAGCAGGATGTTTCTTTTTTACATTCTCAAATTTATTTTGTAATTGGTGCAACTTTGTGAAATCTGCTTATCTTCCTCTTGACTGAGAAAAAGATAAAATCCCTCCCCATGCAAAAAGGTTGGACCTGCCTGTTTTAAGTCAACAGATGAAAGCAGAATTTTGTTAAAAAGTTAAAACAGGAAGGTGGTCAATGAGGAAAACATTTGAGAAGGAGCAGAAGACAGCCTCGTGTTGAATACCGTTCAATGGGGAGCGACAGAAAATAAAGCTCACAGAGGAGTACACTTTATATCAAACGTCTCATTCTGCCGGGCTGCTGGCAACTAATTAACTAAATTGCTTACAGAGTGAACAACTCAGACTATATAAGATTGCCAACATTCAATCCAAGATCTAACACTGGAATGCAAAAATAACAGGAATTGACACATATTGTGTAGGTTTTCGGAGCAGAGTTCCAGCAAAATATGGAGATCAACAAAAAAAAATGATACCTTTTATCTTTATTTTTAAATATACTTACAACATCTGGTACAGTGCATTGTATTCACATGAAAATTAATCAATATATCAACCCAAACCACTCAGGCGATCAAACTGGCATTTCATGCTCGACTTTCACATGGAATGCACAAGGCATATCACAATATTGTTCATTCCCTTTCCAGGATTTATTCCAAGCATAATTGCACAATTAGAGTAACGTTAAAATTTATTTATTAGTCACAAGTAAGGCTTATATTACACTGCAATGAAGTGACTGTGAAATTCCTCTAGTTGCTACACTCTTGGTGTCTGTTCAGGTAAATGCACCTAAGTCTTTCAGACTGGGAGGAAACCCATAGAGACACGGTGAGAACATGCAAACACCACAAAGACAATGACCCAAGCTGGGAATCAATTCCAGATTCCTGGCACTGTAAGGTAGAAGTGTTAACCACTAACCACTGTGCCATCATGCCACTTGGTTCTCTTTGAGAACCATGGTGACAGATAAACCCCTTGTCCAGGCCATTGTATGAACTGAGAAGAGGCAAAGAAAATTAAGACGGGAAACCAAGAAACAGTAGCAAAGTGATGCCAAACTTGACCTTCACAATTTGGAGATTTTACGCAACTCCAAATAATGCCTGATGTGTCATGGATGAGGGATATAGTGTGGAAGATCATGGCCAGGATTTTACACTCCCCTGCCAGGGGCTTTTTAGATAGGGGAGGGAGGGAATGAAACTGAAGGGATGGGGATTCTGTCTGCTCACCCCAATCACGCAATGATTTTACGACTGGGTGGGCAAGGCCTCACAGGAAGTCCATTGAGGCCCTTAAGTGGCCTTAGGTTGTCACTTTTCCTGTCCAACTCAATTTTTAGGTCGGCAGGAAGATTGATCTCCCAAAGGTTAAAGCCAGAAAACAGCAAAGTTCCATCTCAGGTAAGAAGTAGGGCAAGAAGCTCCTTCTGAAATCAGGCCTCCTCTTCATACACTCAAAATCTGGTAGTCTCCAGGCTTCCCTCTCCACAACACGACTCCAAACCAGTGGATCATGCTTCCATCCATCCCATCCTGGTTCACAGACATAGGCCAGAATTCTCTGGCTATTCATACTCCACCGCTGCTGCCAGCGAGGACAGAGAATCCACTGGCATGAACTGTCTGTGAACTGGATGACTGTCTATGCTGATGTGTGCTATTGCAGACCAGAACACTGCATTTGCCTGACGAAGACACAGAGTGTTGAAAGCTCGCAATTTTACTATCAAATAAATCGGTTGGATTTAAAATTGGTGTTGCTAAATTCTTACTGAGTTCTTACTACCCCAGTCCAACGCCGGCATCTTTACATCATGAACAACCAGAAAATCCTACCCATTGGCCGGGATTTAATGACCTCACTCGGATGAAGCTCATAAAATCCCATCCAAGGTCAATGGCTCTGCGAGCCTCGCCCGGCCCGATTCCGGATGGTGAGGTGATAAAATTCCAGCCATAGTTTCAGGCGTCCCTCCGCATTCCTTTTTCTGTCCACTGCAGCGCTGTTGCTGCACAAACTGGAGAACTGCCAGCCAGTCTGACTGACTGGCAACTTTCTAAGGCAGGACTTCTTGCCAAGCAAGTGCGTGGAAATCCCACCTCCAGTCACTTAACGCTGATTCCCTCTTTGGATGGAGGGAAGCAAGATTTCAGCATTTGAAAAATTCAAACCCATATTATTCAACACCCAATACATCTTGGGCATTTCATACAAAATGTGGAAGTTCAGCAGCTAATTGTGTGACTTGAGGTAAAAGTAGGAATTTTTTGAAAAATTGCACCATACTAAATCACCTGCTTTCATCTTATTTTGTCCAATTTATTCTTCAATAATAGTGCGACTGATGTTTCTCTTTTGCTAAGATCATACATTTAAACAAAATAGCCAGGTATGTATTTGGGGCTATGCAAGTCAGCCTATTTCTCTATCACACACACACACACACACACACACACCTAAAACGTGACATGAATAGAATAATGTTTCCTCCTCCCCTCGCTGTCCCCAAATCCCCTGGTTTTGTCTTTAATGGATCAGTGGTTTCCTTTCTCATTTCATCTGTCAGCAGTCACAATTCATTGACAAACTCAGCACAGAAGAAGAGGTAATTCTGTATGTGAGAAGAAAGCTATTGCTAAATTCCTTATAATAACCCATTCAAGAGAACACCTTAGGTTGTTCAAGCTTGCTAGCCCAACCCAAGCTAATGAGAGATTTCTAAAGGATGTATTATAGTACCATTTAAGTCTGAAGACTGCCACACCGAAAAAATAATCCATCATGTCTTCCTGGGGCTGTACAAAGGAGAAAAATATGAATGTTTTTATTATATTAGTCACTGTCATGAATTACTCTCAGTTACTCAAAATGGGTGAATCTACATTGTTTTATTTCATAAACAATGAAAAAGGGGTAGAATTAGCCAAGGATTTCATTCTATAAAGAGTCCTGTGGAATATGTGAACATTAAATCAAGGCAGAAATAGATTCAGCCGAATGGTCCCTGCTTAAATTTTCCATCTTTACTCAAAAAGCAAACAACGGTCTCTGAAAGTGGACATGAAGATAACTCTGGAAACCGCAAACTGCTGAGCCTGATGCCTGGAACAGGCAAAACAATATTCCAGGAATAACAAGAGGAATCAGGGAGTATGGTCATGCATAACAAATTTACTGGAGTTCTTTGAAGGAACAGCTATTTGGTGGTCATAGTTTTTAGGTATCTAGATCATCAATAACTGTCCTGATCCCCCCATGCTGACACTATAGTTAAGAAAGCCCACAAATGTCTCTATTTGGAATATAGTGTTCAATTCTAGTCGCCACATTACCAAAAGGATGCGGAAGCTTTGGAGAGAACACGGAAAAGATTTACCAGGATGTTGCCTGGTATGGAAGACATTAACTATGACGAAAGATTGGAGAAACTTTGTTTGCTTCACTGAAACAACAGAGGTTGAGGGGCGACCTGATAGAAGTTTACAAGATTATGAGAGGCATGGACAAAGTGAATAGTCAGAAGTTTTTTCCCAGGCTGGAAGATACAATTACTAGGGGGCATAGGGCTTAAAGTGCAAGGGACAAGATTTAAAGGAGATGTATGAGGCAGATTTTTTACACAGAGTAGTGGGTGCCTGAAACTCATTGCCGGTGGAGATTGTGGAAGTGGATACGGTAGTGGCTTTTAAAGGGCATCTTGACAAATACATGAATAGAATGGGAATAGGATGGTCCCCGAAAGGGTAGGGGAATTTAGTTCAGTCAGGCAGCATGGTTAGTGCAGGCTTGGAGGGCCAAATGGCCTGTTCCTGTGCTGTAATTTTCTTTGTTCTTTCTTAGAAGACGAAGGAAATTTGGCATGTCAGCTATGGCTCTCAACAATTTTTATAGATGCACTATAGAAAGCATTCTTACTGATTGTATCATAGTTGTTAGGGCTCCTGTTCTGCTCAAGATCACATGGAACTACAAAAGGTGAATGTAGCCCAACCCATTACATAAACCAGCCTCCTATCCATTGACTCGCTCTACACTTCCCGCTGCCTCGGTAAAACAGCCAGCATAATTAAGGACCCCACCCAACTCGGACACTCTCTCTTCCTCCATCTTCCTTCGGGAAAAAGATACAAAAGTCTGAGATCACGTACCAACCAACTCAAGGACAGCTTCTTCCCTGCAGCTGTCAGACTTTTAAACGGACTTATCTTGCATTAAGTTGATCTTTGCTTACACCTTAGCTATGACTGTAACACTACATTCTGCACTCTCTCACTTCCTTCTCTATGAATGGTATGTTTTGTCTGTATAGCGCAAGAAACAATACTTTTTTGTATGTTAATACATATAACAACAATAAATCAAATCAATTTAAAAAAAAACAGAACTCATGAAAGGAATTTTCAGAAGAAATGGCAAAGTTTCAGCTTCTGACATGTTCCTCTTCAGAAACACAGCCAGGTTTTCTCATCAGATCACCTGACATTCTGCCCAGAATTTTCCCAAAAAATGGCTATGGGGAAATTCTCTGGACCCGCTAGCTCCAATTGTGAATTGCCATGGCCAGGAGAATCAGGAGTTGCTGAAAAAGTGGGTTTTGCAGCAATGACAATCACGCCTGCTCTCTGGTCCTAGAGGCCGGTAGTGATTCTTGCTGAGCTCCCACTGTGCCCAAGGGTCGGAAAATCCCAGCAGCAGGGAGAATCCAGCTTCAAATGGACTCAGCGTATTTAAATGCTTATTTATGTTAATCTGATTCTTGCCCTTATGTCCAAGTGCAGTAGCCAGGAGGATTACAATGGGGTTTCACACTGACGCTGAACACACCAGACCCCTCACCTATGATTTTCTAAGCCCACTCAGTTTGCACCATCATTCTGGCTGAGTGGAGCCTAACAGAGCCGGCAAGGCTTCTTCCATAGAGATGGGGACAAACTTTTTAAAGGGAGCCCCAATTTGCGAGAATAACAGATTCCCACATACTCCTTTCATGCCGCATGATGCCACTACTCAACACATCTTCCCTTCCCCCACCCATAAGTATCGGACACCCCACTTCCATCACAAAACTTTGGGGGCACTCCTTCACTCTCCCAACGTCTGCCTTTGGTGCACTCTCTCTCTCGCTTTCTCAGCACTGCCAGGATGCAAAGAGGCAATGTCCAGCCTTGGTCCTCAGTCTCTGGGGTCTCCATGTACCTCCATACCCCTGGCATGGGCATATTGACCATTTTACATTTTCAAAAACAAGTAGTGAATTGCACTAGCATGACACATTCCACTTAGCTCAATGATACAGTGGAAAACTGTTTAATTATATTTGAATATATGTAAATTCACGTAAATCAGATTCAATCAGGCAGCTGATTACATTACTGGCTGAGTCCTGGTAGATCTTAAACCAAAATCTTGCTGGCGCAAATCCTGTTACGGTCCCTCTAGTGAGCCTTAGTGGCCATAACTGAAGTTGCAACTATGACAAATAGACCTGCTAAATCTCAAGCCATATTTTTTGTATCTTTTAACACTTACAAGTAGCTTTAAGTACACAGACAATTGACCCAAAAGTTTGAAAAGGATAGAAAGATGGAGAATTTCTGATTGGAAATTCAGAAAGTTTAGAGTTATACATAGAACTGCATCAGAACGGAAAATTCTGACTATTACACTGTTTTGAAGTTTAGTGTTTTAGCCATTATTGTTTGCAACATGCATAAAAAATATAGAAGCTTTCTAAATTTGTAGGTCAAGCCAAAAATCAGAGAAAGGAAAGATATTGCAAGTAAGTAAGTAAGAAAAGGCAAACCAACAAAGGAGAAGGTATTCATAAACCATACATGAAAATCCACCAGCGCAGCACACAACACTAAAGAAAATAGGATCTCAGGTTGTATAGCCTGAAGGATAGAATACAAGTCCCAGGAAGTCATAAGGAACTTTAATTAAGCACTGCTCAGGGGCAGTATTCAATTTTGGTCACGACTACAAATGTCATCATGGCCTGGGAGAATGCACTGCAAAAGGAAACATAAGATTATGATTCAAGAGCTTTGTTCCACTGGGATTATTATAAGGTGATGTAGATATAAGAACAATGTTAAAGATTCAGGATAAAGAGCAAAAAAAAAATTTAAAAGATTAGTAGCCTCAAATTTGTAGTAGTAATGGTGGCAAAATTGTCAGCATTTGTTCTCATTACTTCTCTGAAGCTGAAAGCAACCGCTGGAAACACAGAGGATGTCATCAGTAAGCCTATACTTCCCCTAAGGATGCTCTACTTATACAGAAAAAGAAAATGCTAGAAAGTCTCAGCCAGTCAGCGGGAGAATAGAGTCAATGTTGAGTTCAGATAGTCCTTTGTCAGAGCTGAGGATAAGATGGAGGGGAGAGCTCATGCTCTAAAGTTGTTGAACTCAATGTTCAACCCAGAAGACTGTAACGTGCCCAATCAGAAGATGAGGTGCTGTTCCTCAATTTGCATTTGCTAGAACATTGCAAAAGGCCCAGGAGAGCGTGTGTACAGCAGAGCAGGGTGGAGTGTTGAAGTGGCAAGTGACAGGAAGGTCTGTGTCCTGCTTGCAGATGGACCAAAGGTGTTTTGCAAAGCAGTCATCCAGTCTACATTTGGTCTCTCCGATGTAGAGTGGGCCACATTAGGAACAGCAAATGCAATAGACCAGATTGAAGGAGGTGCATGTGAAATGCTGCTTCACATGAAAGGGGTGTCTAGGACCTGGGATGGTAAGCAGGAAGGAGGTAAAGGAGCAGGTGTTGCACCTTTGCACCTTCCACGATTGTATGGGAAGGTGCTATTGCAGTGGGGAGTGAGTGTTTTGGTGGGGTGGTAGTGAAGGGAAGATGTGTTGAGTAATGGCATCATGTGGAAATGGCGGAGGATGATCCTTTGAATGCGGAGGCTGGTGTGGTGAAAAGTGAGGAAAGGGAGATCCTATCTTCATTCTGAGAAGATGAGAAGTGGGTGAGAGCAGTAGCCCAGGAAATGTGTTGGACACGGTTAATCACAGTGGGTGGGAAAGGAAAAGGCAGAAGGAAGGCACATCAGCAGCACTGTTTTGGGAGGTGGCATCATCAGAACATGTGGCTAAGGTGAAGGAACTGAGAGAATGGGATAGAGTCCTTACAGGATATGGGCTGTGAAGAACTCTAATCAAGAGAATTGTGGGAGTCAGTGGGTTTCGAATGGATACTGGTGGACAATTTGTCACCAGAAATGGAAACAGAGAGATCAAATAAGGGAAGGGAAGTGTCAGAGAGGGATCATATGAAGGTGAGAGAGAGGTGAAAATTAGAAGCAAAATTGATAAATTTTTCAACATCCGGATGACAAAATGATGTGGCACTGAAATGCTCATCAATGTACTAAAAAGGGAATTGTGGGAGGGGGCTGGAACAGAGAATGCTCCACATAACACATTAATAGACAGGTGTAACTGGGATCCATGCAGATAGCCACACTTTTATTTGGAGGAAGTGAGAAATTGTTGAGTGAGAGAACCAATTCATCCATATGGAGAAGAGTGGTGATAGATGGGGATTATTCAGATCTCTGTTTGAGGAAACAGTGAAGAGCTTTGTGGCCAACCAATTGGGGAATGGCAGTGTAGACGTCACTGTATGAATGCTTGGCATTTTGAACTATTTTTGCATAGTGATGATATGGAACAGGCTGCTCGTAAAAAAATTGGAGTGCATACTGAGATGCTGTGAACAATTTCATGGGGGAAGCAATTTATATTTGATAATGAAAGAGTTTGAAGGCTGTGAAAATAACAACAGTACATAGTATTCCTTGAACTTTGGAACTAACCAAAAAGACCACAATAATCTCCTGGATGGGTGTTCTTCTTTCATAACATTTCAGAAGTTCCGGATGGCTGCTGGCATCTACGTGCCAGTGTGTACCAGTGCAAGCACATCAGTGCCTCCAGACTGCTTGAAGGGGCAAAGCAACCTGACTGCGGTTTTATCCCCCCATTTCTGTATTTCACTATGATTCAAGAGGATTTACTCTCCCTCAAACTGCACAAGTAGGTTTTGAACAGCACAATGTTCAAGAAGCAATACATAGTTATATCTGTTGCAATACAAAGTGCCAGAGATAGAAAGGGTGATATGGTTAAACATTGCTAGCCAAGAATAAGCATGCCTTAATATAGTGATTAATATGATCTGTAGAAGAAAACAAATCAAATCATTATATGTTCCAATTTCCTAATTAAGGCATCTGGCAGCAACACAATATTCCTCATTATTTAAAAGATGACTAACAATTATTCTAATCATAATAAATAGTCATGTTGCAATATGGCAAGCACATTCTAAGTTACAATTTACACCTTTTAACAGCAATATTAAACCAGTCGTATATGGCAGTGGTTCCCAACCAGTGTGCTCTGGGACTTTGGTGTGCCCTGAAGACTCCTCAAGTGTGCCATGAAAAATGATTCAAAATAATTCAACATTTCTGTAATTAAACTAAAACTAACCTTCACCTTAAGCTGTGGTTGGCTTCTCTGAGATCCGACAAATCTTAGGCCTCCCACGCATGCGCCAGCTGGGAAAGCTGCATATGGGTGGTTTAGATTTTGTGCATTGGTCAGGCCTATTCGCATGACTAACTGGACTTGGAGCAGAATGCAAACGTCCCATGTGCCTGCATAAAAAGTGAAAGCTGCAAAAGGGACAAGCGAGAGACAGAGAGATGTTAAAAAAGTGCAAGTGAGAGGACAGGAAAAAGTTTAAAATGACGTCTCCAATAAGGAAAGAAGACAGAGGAAATAGGAGGTGTGCCTCAAAATTATTTTATAGTATGGAGATGGGTCATGACATGTAAAAGGTTGGGAACCACTGATACTTGGCATCAATATCCAAAAATATTTAGAAGAAATAAAAATGCAATCGTCAAACTCCTCTGGTTTTCAATACGCAAGTCGAAGCATGTTGTATTCTTTTACCAGGCTATGGTATATCCATATTCTAATTTCTCTGTTGTCTATTTGTTCTGTCTCTTTCTCTTCCTTATCCTTTTACTTCTCTCTTTATCTGCTTCTCCTGCGCTCTTTTTAATCTTTCCTTTTCACAGCTCCTGTTCTGTCCAAGACCACAGGAAACTACAGTCACGAACAAAGCTCATTCCATCACACAACCAGTCTCCCATCCATTGTCTCTGTCTACATTTCCCACTGACTCGCAAAAGCAGCCAGTATAATCAAGGATCCCACACAATTCAGACATTCTCTCTTCCACCTTCTTCCATTAGGAGAAAGATACAAAAATCTGAGATCATGTACCAACCGACTCAAGAACAGCTTCTTCTCTGCTGTCATCAGACTTTTGAATGGACCTACCTTGTATTAAGCTGATCTTTCTCTACAGCTTAGCTATAACACTACATTCTGCATTCTCTCCTTTCCTTTCTTATGGATGGTATGACTGTCTGTACAGCACACAAGAAACAATACTTTTCAGTGTATACTAATACATGTGACAATAATAAAACAAATCAAATCAAAGAGAGGTGTTGGGTGATATTGGATGGTACAATGGAGAAAACAGCTAAACCCCAAAGACTAAAGACTGCCTTTAAAGGATGGGGGTATTGGAAAAAATGTATTTTAAGTGATTATTTGCCTAATTCCCCACATATTAATTTTCACTCATCTCAACATTTCATCACTTACAGGGGTTCCTGAACCTTTTGTCTTCTCAATATCGATTGTTGTTCCGATCATCTTCTCATTCCTATCATAACCAATATCTCTCCCCTTTCAATTACCAACTCAACCAGAGTAACCTTCTCTCCAGCTTGCTCTGCTGCTACTCAATTCATCATCAGTATTCCCATCAACTCTGCCCAAGAATGGAAACCAAAGAGCTGTGAAAGTAGCCCAGTCCAACATGCAAACCAGCCACCCATCCATTGACTTCCATCTTCGCGTCCCACTGCCTCAGGAAAACAGCCATCATAATCAAGAACCCCACACACCCTAGACATATTCTCTTCCACCTTCTTCCAGCAGGAAAAAGATATGGAAATCTGAAGACACGTACCAACAGACTCATGGAATCATACAGCACAGAAGAGGCTCTTCAGCCCATCGAGTCCACACTGACAAAGTAGAAATGAGGAGGAGCTTTTATCATCTACAAAGTTTAATTAAGAATTTTGTTGATATGTGTAGTAAGATAATTAGCAAGAACTTTTAACAATTACAAACAAGAAACACAACAACCACAATAATGTATAACTCTGAAGGAAATATCTCCAACATGTTCCAACCAAAGCCAATACCCAAACACAAAACCCACCAAATAAACACAACAGAGACAGGATCGTAACATTGGAAAAACTCCTGACTCCCATCTCCATGATGAAAATGTTTGCATTCAAAATGAATTTGCTTCCTTTAAAAGATCTAATCAGGATGAGTAAAAGACCTACACAAGTATCTTTCTTTTCTCTCTCTCTTAAACGTTAGCAGCATCTCACAGTGGCACACACTGAGCAATGATTTATCTGGATATGGGGATAATTAGTCGGCTTCAAAATTC
Organism: Sphyrna mokarran; assembly: GCA_024679065.1. Lineage (NCBI taxonomy): Eukaryota > Metazoa > Chordata > Chondrichthyes > Carcharhiniformes > Carcharhinidae > Sphyrna > Sphyrna mokarran. The sequence goes on from JAGIQG010000002.1 coordinate 80,420,767, forward strand.
AAAACAAGTGTTTTTTTTAAACTGATATAAAAATACATATATCTGTTGATTGTGAATAAATTGTATTTAATTATATGCAAGCAATGAACAAGAACTGGTGATTACTCTGTAAATAGATGCAAAATGAATCTGTAGTTGTTTGCAAGAGAAGGTGAACACTTATAATGTGTATTTCTATAAATAAATGCTTATAAAAATGTGTAAAGATTGACTCCAATTCTATTCTTCACCAACTTGCTTTCTGGATTATAACACCGACTCTCTTCCTCATTCGAAAGCTCAACTCCTCTCTCTTCCTAAGTTCAATACATTTTTAACTTTGTAAGATGTAAAACAGCTGCAGCAAATGTGTAATCAGAAGATTGACATTTATTCTTTAAAATAACACTCAATGTAACTTTTATTTTAGTAAAACATTGATTCTTCTGTTCTTTTAATTGGTTGAAGAACTACTACATGGCAGAGAGGGTTTGGAGGCAAAGAAAAGTATCCCATCAATGCAGTTAACTGAACTTTGCTTATGTACTTTGGAAAATTAGACACACTGCACCCGATTAAAACACAACATCCAAGTGAATAGCAGCTATAATGCTGTATTGCAAGCACTAATTCTTCATTTTTAGTGTCATGTATTTTTAAGAATTTTAATACAGAATTCAATTTTTAAATGAACGTTTTTACATGTTTTATGCTGGAAGAGAAGTGATCAAAGTCTTCAGTTATGCCTTGTTCCTTCATTAGCTCGAGGGTCCTTACTGGAACATTAAAACATGCCAAAACACTCACTGAAGTCATTAGTTTTTTCCTTGTTACTTTTGATTTAATATTTTACATATCCCGTGCACCTAGCATGACAATTATAGTGAATTATTTTCATGCTCAGTATTGCATTTTGTGAAAAAACATGAAGCTTTAGCAAACATTAGTATTTACTTAGCAAACTTGACACATCATTTTTAATAGTTTATAGATTTATTTTATATTGAAGAATAAATCAGAAGTAACTTTAGCCATGAAGGGCAAAGATGTTGCATTTTTCACACGAAGTCCAGGCCAGAAGAAGGCTGAAAAGTAGTTCTTGTTGTTACCTACTTTGCTTCTTTTCTTTGTGGCCAGAGAAACCAGGACCTCCCCACATTGAGGCTATTCAAAAGCGGTTGTTAACAGAAAGCAATCTAACCTTCAAGTAAGCTTTGGAAGTTCCGTATCCATGCAATCAGCAGCCAAAGTTCAATAGTTGAGTTTGAGCACAAGGATTCATAAGATGTTGGCTATGAACCAAACACAGAAGTAGACTTCCAATTGCTATCGGTGTGCAAATCCAAGCAATCAACAGCAGATTGCCCGCAAAACATCATGTGCAGGAATACAGCAAAATAACTTGAAAAGCAACAGGCTTACAGATTTACAAAAACAAAAACTGAACACAGCAAATGGAATGCTAAATAAGAACATAAGAACTAGGAGCAGGAGTAGGCCATCTGGCCCCTTGAGCCTGCTCCACCATTCAATAAGATCACAGCTGATCTTTTTTGTGGACTTAGCTCCACTTACCTGCCTGCTCACCATAACCCTCAATTCCTTTACTGTTCAAAAATTTATCTATCCTTGTCTTAAAAACATTCAATGAGATAGCCTCGACTGCTTCACTGGTCAGGGAATTCAACAGATTCACAATCCTTTGTGTGAAGAAGTTCCTCTTCAACTCAGTCCTAAATCTGCTTCCTATTATTTTGAGACTATGCCCCCTAGTTCTAGTTTCACCTGCCAGTGGAAATAACTTCCCTGCTTCTATCTTATCTATTTCCTTCACAATCTTAAATGTTTCTATAAAATCTTCCCTCATTCTTCTGAAATTCAAATAAGTATAGACCCAGTCTACTCAGTCTTTCCTCTCAATTCAGTGAATCTCCAGTGAATCTCCTCTGCATCCCTTCCAGTGCCAGTACATCCTTTCTCAAGTAAAGAGACCAAAACTGAACACGGTACTCCAGGTGTGGCCTCACAAGCACCTTATACAACTGCAACTGTTTTTAAACTCCATCCCTCTAGCAATGAAGGACAAAATTCCATTTGTCTTCTTAATTACCTGCTGCACTTGCAAACCAGCTCCCTGAGATTTCTGCACAAGTTCACCCAGGTCCCTCTGCACAGCAGCATGCTGCAATTTTTTACATTTAAATAATAGTCCATTTTGCTGTTAATCCTACCAAAATGGATGACCTGACATTTACCACCAGCGGCCAGACTCTCGCCCACTCACTTAGACTATCTATATCTCTTTGCAGACTTTCAGCTTCCTCTGCACACTTTGCACTTCCATCTATCTTAGTGTCATTTGTGAATTTTGAAACACTACACTTGGTCCCCAACTCCAAATCATCGATGTAATTTGTAATCAATTGCAGTCCCAAATCTGATTCCTGAGGCAACCACTAGTCACTGATCCCCAACTAGAAAAACACCCATTTATCCCCATTCTTTGATTTCTGTTAGTTAACCAATCCTCTACCCATTATTTGTAACTCTATGCATCTTTATCTTCTGTAGCAGTCTTTGGTGTGGCACCTTGTCAAATACCTTCTGGAAATTCAGTTACACCGCGTCCACAGGTTTCCCATTGTCCACTGCACATGTAACATTTTCAAAGAGTTCTATCAAATTAGTCAAACATAACCTGCCCTTCATGAACCCATGCTGTGTCTTACCAAAGGGGCAATTCATATCCAGATGTCTCGCTATTTCTTACATGATGATCAACTCAAGCATTTTCCTTGCTACAGAAGTTAAGCTAACTGGCCTATAGTTACCTGTCTTTTGTCTACCTCCTTTTTTTTAAACAGTGGCATCACATTTGCTCTTTTCCAATCTGCAGGAACTACCCCAGAATCCAGTGAATTTTGGTAAATTATCATTTGTGCATTTACTATTTCTCCCGCCATCTCTTTTAGTACTCTGGGATGCATTCCATGAGAAACAGGAGACTTGTCTACCTTTAGCCCCATTAACTTGTCCAACACTATCTCTTTCATGATAATGGTAGTTTCTAGGTCCTCTCCTGCCATAGCCTTCCTGTCATCAATTTTTGGCATGTTATTTATGTTTTCCACTGTGAAGAGCAATGCAAAATACCTGTTCAATGTCTCAACCATTTTCTCATTTCCAGTTATTACATCCCCCTTCTCATCCTCTAAAGGACCAATGTTTACTTTCACCATTCTTTTTAATTTTATATATTTGTAGAAACTTTTGTTATCTGTTTTTATATTCTGAGTTTACTCTCACAATCCATCTTACCTTTCTTTATAGCTTTTCCTGTGGCTTTCTGCTGACCTTTAAAGATTTCCCAATCTTCTAGGTTCCCACTCATCTTTGCCACTTTGTAACACATTTTCTTTGAATTTGATACCCTCTTTTTACTTCTTTAGATACCCATGGCTGATTATCTCTTTTTCTACAGTCCTTCCTTGTCACTGGTATATACTTTTGCTGAGCAGTGAGAAAGATCGCTTTGAAAGTTCTCCACTGTTCCTTAATTGTCCCACCATAAAGTTTTTGCTTCCAGTCTACCTTAGCCAACTCCTCCCTCATCCCTTCATAGTCTCCTTTGTTTAAGCACAAAACACTGGTATTGGATTTTACCTTCTCACGCTCCATCTGTATTTTAAATTCAACTATGCTGCCTTGACTGACCTGATTTGTCCAATTGATGTGTGGATTAAAATCCTCCATGATAATTGCTGTACCATTTTTACATGCATCAGTTATTTCTTTGTTTATTTCTTACCTTACCATAATGACATTACTTGGTGGCTTACAGACAATGCCTATCAGTGACTTTTTTTCTTACTATTTCCAATTTCCACCCAAATGGATTCAACCTTTTTTCCATAGAATCTATATCATCTTTCACTACCGCCCTGATATCATCCTTAAATTTCAGAGCTACACTACCTCCCTTACCTTCCTGTCAGTCCCTTGGAACAGTTGAATACTCCTAGATATTCAATTCCCAATCGTGACCATCCTGCAACCATGTCTTATAATAAGAGATAAAGTATCCGTGTGGTACAAAATGAGTTTGATAAAGGACTTAAGTCACAGTCTGAAAATGAATCATCACTAAACATAGTAATTATTGCTGGTGAAAAAAAGATGACTGGATCAGTCTTTTTACTAGACAGATAGCTGATGGAAATGGGAGTTGACACTGGAACAGCAATTTTGTTGGTACATCTCACCTCAGGGACTGCAGCAGTTCAAAAAGACAGCTCACCACTGCCTTTTCAAAGGCAATTGAGGATGGCCAATAAATGTTGGCCTAACCAGCAGCATCCACATCCCATAAATGCACTTTTAAAAAAAGCCTTTTTAAGAGAATCTACCCAAGATTTACCAGGACAAAAAATACAGTTAAGAGAATAGACTGGAGATACTAGAACTATTTTGACTAAAATAAAGAAGATGAAGTGGATACTTAACAGGAGCTTCTAGAAATATAAAGAATCTTTACATAGTGAATGGGAAAAGGTTATTTCCTCTGGTTGAGAAATCAGCGATGAGTGGCCATCTAATTCAATTTTCAATTTGCTGATGACACCGCTGTCGTGGGTCGGATTACAAATAATGGCACTACAGAGTTTAGGAATGAGATAGAGAATCTGGTGAACTAGTGCAATAATAATCTCTTCTCCATGTCAACAAAATGAAGGATATTACCATCGACTTCAGGATGCATATAGGAGAACGTGCCCCTATCTTAGGGACAAAGTAGAAAGGGTCGAAAGCTTCAAGTTTTTAGGTGTCCAGATCACCAACAACCTGTTCTAATCCCCCGCATGCTGACATTATAGTTATGAAAGCCTATCAATACATCTACTTTCTCAAAAGACTAAGGAAATTTGGCAACTATGACTCTCACCAACTTTTACAGAGACATTGTCGAAAGCATTCTTTCTGGTTCTATCAGAGCTTGGTATGGCTCTTGCTCTGCCCAAGACCACAAGAAACTACATAACATCATGAATGTAGTCCGATCCCATCACGCAAATCTGCCTCCCAGCCATTGATTCTGTCTACACTTTGCACTACCTTGGCAATGTAGCCTACATAATTAAGGACCCTACGCATCCCGGACATTCTCTCTTCCACCTTCTTCCGTCAGGAAAAAGATGCAAAAGTCTGAGGTCACATACCAACCAACTCAAGAACAACTTTTTCCCTGCTGCTGTCAGACTCTTGAATGGACTCACTGTACATTAAGTCAATCTTTCTCTGCACTCTTGCTATGACTGTAACACTATATTCTGCACATTCTCGTTTCTCTATGAACGGTATACTTTGTATAGCACAAGAAACGATACTTTTCGCTATATGTTCATAATGTGCAAATAATAAATCAAATCAAATTAAATCAATTTAAAACTGTAGAGAGAGATTAGCACTCTAGCAAATATATTTATGCTGAGTTCTTCGCTCATGAAGTGCTTTGCCACAGGAGACAGAAAGTTTTAAGATAAACTTCAGAATCAGAAAGATGCAAGACTGTGGAGAGACAGCAGCCAAAATAATTTTTGGATTGGTCTTGTACTCATGGTGCCTTCATGATATGCCAAATGGCTCTCGTCTGTGCTATAAAATTTAACACTCTATGATTAAAATTAACTGTCCAACCATCGTGGTTCTGCTTTGTGGCCCTCACATTATATGCACAAGACAACTGCGCTTAACTATGTTTTCCAACTCTAATTAAAATCCTGTCAAGCACCGGAAACATGTTGCAAAGTGTTCTTTTCTATCTGTGCTGGAAAAACTATTTTAAAGTTCATTAAAATGTTTGTATTAGTAAGAGTTCAATTCCACCATTTTCAAAATGAGTAGGATTTTCATTCATGAGGCAGGTAGCAGGTTCTGGAAATTTGTAGGCTTGGGAGAAAGAGCTCTCAAGAACAGGATTTTCATGGTGTGTGGGTGTGGATTGCAGTCAGATTAGCTGGCCCAGGAAAAAATTCCAAGGCCAGCAGAGAGACTGCTGAGTCCTGAGGGATGTTTATAAGCCCACCTTGGTTCTGCAGGGCCTTCTCCCAGAAATAATAACCGTAGCCCTCAACCTTCACACTCAATGATCCATCCATGCCACCTTATGCCCCTTATTTACTCCCTCTAGGTACTTAGCCCTCATGCCAAGGTATGCCCACACACACGACCTATAGCTGTACATGCCCCGATGTCAAGTTATATCTCAGAAACAATCATTACGGTCCATCATGCACTCCAAGTACATGGCACCTCTTTCTCTTGCATAAATAAAAATTGAGATTGACATGTAGATCAGAGGGCCAGGGCTGTCAATCAAGCAACGTTTTCCCTGAGGCCAATGGATTTCTGGGCTTTCAGCTAAGAATACTTAGCTGGAAGTCAATCCAGAATCTATCTAGTACAGCCTTAAAAACGTTTAAATACACTCTGCTATTGTAGCAAAATGTCTTCCTTTTACATTCCATTCCTCTTTTAATAAAGAATAATGTTTTATTTGCCTTCCTAATCACTTGTTATACCTGTATATTAACTTATTGTGATAATATGTACCAGAACACTCAAAGGTCTCTGTATCTTAGAGTTCTGCAATCTCACCCTATTTAAATAATACGCCATTTTTTAAATTTTTCTGGTCAAACTGGACAAGTCCACATTTTCCACATTATACTCCATCTGCCAACATTGGCACAATGGTTAGCACTGCTGCCTCACAGTGCCAGGGGCCCGGATTCGGTTCCTGGCTTGGGTTACTCTCTGTGCGGAGTGTGCATGCTCTCCCCATGTCGGTGAGGGCTTCCTCTAGGTGCTCTGGTTTCCTCCCATAGTCTGAAAACTGGTTAGATGCATTAACCATGCTAAATTCTCCCTCAATGTACCCAAATAGGCACTGGAGAATGGGGATTTTCACAGTAACTTCATTGCAGTGTTAAGCCTACTTGTGACACAAATAAATAAACTTTAAACCCATCTATATCCCTTTGTAGGCTTCTTATGTCTTCACGCTTACTTTCCTACCCTATTTGTGTCAACAGCAAATTTAGCAACCATATATTTAATTCTATAATCCAAATTATTAAAATAGATTGTAAATAGCCCAAGCACAGATCTCTATGTTTCTTATTACATCCTGAAAATGAACCACTAATGTATATTCTCAGTTTCCTGTTAGGTAAAGTTAAGTCACTATAGTCCCAGATGACTACAGGCTAGTCTCCCATTTAAGGGGGAGCGTTGACGGGTGGTGATTTTAACCTGAGGATCACTGCACCTCAGGTAAGGGTCCTCTATCCATGTTAATATGTTACCCTCTGTGTCACGGCCCCTTATTGGCATGGTAGCTTTTCATAATATTATGTATGACACAACAGGTGAGTCCAATTCAGTATCCATCCCAGACATTTCAGTTGACAAATTCCTAAAACAATATTTGCATCAATATAGCACCTTACTTTATCAAAAGATCCAAACTGTTGTACTTGCTTCCAGCTGTTTGTTTCCAGTCTGTTAAGAGGGGAGGCACTAGAAATGTAACGGGCCAAATGACCAAATATCAGTAGGAGAACATTTTGGAGAATAGTGATCATTGTATTGTGAGATTCAGGTTGGCTTTGGAAAGGGACAGCACAATTTAACATAAGAATAATTATCTGAGGGATAGCCAACATAAATAGGTAAGTTGCAACAAGACATAGATAGGATGCAAGACTGGGTGGAGAAGTGGCAGATGGACTTCAACGCAGATAAATGTGTGGTGGTTCATTCTGGCAGGACCAATGGGATGAAGGAGTACAATATGAAGGGTTGGAGTCTTGGTAATGTCGAGGAGCAGAAGGATCTTGGAGTCCGGGTCCAATAGGACTCTTAAATCGGCCCCGCAAGTAGAGGATGTGGTCAAGAAGGCATATGGTGTACTGGCCTTCATTAATCGAGAGATTGAGTTTAGGAGTCAGGAGGTAATGCTGCAACTTTATAGGACCCTTGTCAGACCCCACTTGGAATATTGTGTGCAGTTCTGGTCGCCTCACTATAAGAAGGATGTGGAAGCTATTGAGAGAGGGCAGAGAAGATTTACAAGGATGTGGCCTGGATTAGGAGACATGCCTTATGAAGATACGTTGAGGAAGCTAGGTCTCTTCTCCCTGGAGAGCCGAAGGTTGAGAGGCAATCTGATAGATGTTTATCAGTTGTTGACAGGAATAGATAGGGTGGATTCTCGGAGGCTATTTCCCAGGGCTGAAATGGTCGCTACAAGAGGACACAGGTTTAAGATGCTCAGGGGGCAAGTACAGAGGAGATGTTAGAGCTAAGTTTTTCACTCAGAGGGTGGGGAGTGAATGGAATCAGCTACCGTCAGTGGTGGTAGAGGCGAACTCGCTGGGGTCTTTTAAGAGAATTCTGGATGAGTACATGGGATTTAATGGGATTGGGAGTTACAGATAGTTCTATGGCCTGGTAGGCACTGATATGATGACACAACTTGTGGGCCAAAGGGCCTGTTTGTGCTGTAGTGTTCTATGTTCAAGATCAGATGTGGGCCAAATAAATTAGAATCAATGGTTAATGGGAAAACAATGGCTGAATAATGGGCTATCTTCAAAAATGATATAATTTGGCACAGTCAAGGTACATTCTCTCAAAAGAAAGGCAACGTAAGCAAGTTGAAAGATTTCTGGATGACAAAAAGCAAAGAGATTAAGATGAAACAGATGAAAGTATGCTTACAATAGATGTTGGAAAGATAATATGATAGAGAATCAGGCTGAATCAGGTTGAGAGAGGAAGTGAAAAAAAAAACAAATTAGAGAAGCAAAGATGGAGTATAAAAAGAGACTGGTAGCTCATATAAAAGGGAATCCCAAAATCTTCTATAGGCATATAAATAATAAAAGGGTGGATTTCAATGTTATTATGGGTGATTGCAAAGTTGATCTGGGCAAATTGCTCACTGCAGCAAAACATTTATCTAGGCAAAGTGAAAATAAGGAAGTTGAGATTAGGCCTAATTTAATTTTAACACAGGAATAATAAATTTATGGAATAAATCAATAGTGCATTCCACTAAATGAACATTGTTAGAAAATAAATGTGCTACATAGAGGTGCCAGCTAAATAATGGCAAAACAGCTAACTCAAGAATGATGGGTAAGAAAAATTTGGCTGAGTTAGCACATGTACGCAGTCACATTGGACAACAAGTTTTCCGACAGAAAGCCACAGGAAAATATGTTCTTGACTAAATCAGCCATAACAGGAGGATAAGATTAAAAAAGTAGAAGCAGAAACAGATGTGGCAGTTAACCACAATGCAAACTGAATTTCAAATTAAAAGAAGCATAACTAGATTAATAATCCATACATAACAATAATCAAATGTAATTACAGTTAGTGTAATAGAAAATACTGTGCAAAGAGAGAGAAATGAATTCAGTCTGAGAGGATAAGAACAACCTTGGGTGAGCATAGATAAGAATGTTTCTGCTCCATGGCAGCTGCGGCTTTGTGTTGCCATAAGTCATTTAAATGAAGTCCATTAAATGACAATGAGTGCAGAAGGCAAAACAAGATCTTATAGTGGGGAGACAAAATGGCCACTTCAGGGAGAGGGTAAAATTAGGTAACTATCACTTGCAGAGACCAGGACCTCGCATCTGACCTTGACAAGAAGTTTTGAATTGTGGGTATATATTAACTTATATTTTAGAATAGAAGAGATGAATTTAAGATCTTTTCATAAACATAAAAGTTACATTTGGATGGACTTTGAACTAATAAAGTTGTGCATCAAACTGAAGAATGCTTCTCAAATCAGTTGATGTGTCATTTGCCACACTCAACAATTCATAGAGTCATAGAACCCTACAGTGCAGAAAGAGGTCCTTCGGCCTATCCAGTCTGTACCGACCACAATCCCATCCAGACCCTACTCCCACATTCCTCGACATTTACCCATCAATCCCTCTAACCTAAGCATCCCAGGACACTAAGGGGCAATTTTAACATGGCCAATCAACCTAACCTACATATCTTTGGACAGTGGAGCACCTCAGCGAAACCCACGCAGACATGAGGAGAACTTGCAAACTCCACAGACAGTGACCCGAGCCAGGAATTGAACCAGGTCCCTGGAGCTGTGAAGCAGCAGTGCTAACCACTGTGCTACTGTGCAGTCCAAGTCTATCAACAATGGCATTGGATTAGCAATGCTAGGTATTGGAAGTTCAATTTATTTTGGGCAGGGGTGATATGGGCACTGCTGACAATTGTACAATCATACATTCCCTACAGTGCAGAAAAGTGCAATCCGGCCCATTGAGTCTGCACCAACCACAATCCCATCCAGGCCCTATTTCCGTATCAGCACATATTCACCCTGCAAATCCCCATGGCACTATGGTTAATTTAGCATGGCCAATCAACCTAATTTGTACGTCTTTGGATTGTGGGAGGAAACCAGAGCAACTGGAGGAAACCCACACAGATGCAGGGAGAGTGTGCAAACTCCACACAGACAGTGACCCGAGGCCAGAATTGAACCCTGGTGCTGTGAGGCAGCAGTGCTAACCACTGTGCACTGTGTCGCACTAAAAGGTCAGCATTTGTTGCCCTTAAACTAAATGGCTTGCCAGCACATTTTAGAGGGCAGTTAAGAATCAGTCATTTTGTTGTGGAGTCAAAAGTAGGCCACACTGGGTAGGAATGAAGGGTTTTCTTCCCTAAAGGACATGAATATTTTACAACAATCAATTGTTTTTAGCTTTGAGTTTGAATTTTACCAGCTATTGTGGTGGGATTTGAATCCATGTCCCCAAAGCATTAGCCTGGACTCTATTAGTACCATCATCCCCCTGAATCCTACCCCAACAGTAATAATTTGCAGCGTATGACAAGAAAAATAAGCACTAACAGATAAATGATTGTATAATATCCTTCACGGGAGACAACCTGGCACCATGACCTAGTGTCACGAAGTCACAGCATTTTATTTTTTCGAAAATTATTTTAAAAAACCTTCAGCTGTAATTCTGTAACTTGAAATAAACAGCTTTAAAACTGTGAGACCATCTTCCTTTCTTAAAGTTACAAAGCCAAGGCTCAGAGTAGACCGAGCAAATCCAAATTCATCTCCTTGCTTGCTCCAAAAAACCAAATTCAAATTGAATCTAATTCATGGTCTCCTCAAGAGAGACAAACAAGATCCAAGCTGACAAGATAAGCCATTGTACCCCATCTTGGGTTTGATCCAAGTGCGTGTCTGTGTTTATGCACGTGCATGTGTGCATGCAAGTCAGTAAAGACTCCAGTCCCACACTCCATGGTTAATACATGGCTACCATGTTAATACATGGTTAATACAGTCCAAAACTGGCATAAAAAGTTTCCCAGTTTTAAACAATCACAACAAAGGGTGGCACAGTGGTTAGCACTGTTGCCTCACATCATGCCAGGGGCCTGGATTCAATTCCCAGCTTGAGCTGCTGTCTGTACAGAATCTGCACATTCTCCCTGTGGGTTTCCTACGGGTGCTCCGTTTTCCTCTGACAGTCTGAAAGACATGCTGGTTAGGTGCACTGGCCATGCTAAATTCTCCTTCAGTATATCCAAACATGCGCTGGAGTTCAGTGACTAGGGAATTTTCACAGTAACTTCATTGCAGTGTTAATGTAAGCCTACAAGTGACACTAATAAATAAACTTTAAAAACAAAGTTTACAATAAGAGAACATTGAACTAATGAGCAACAATGCAGGAATGGTATTGGATTGAGACTAAAATCTGAGCCCAGTCAACCCTGCAATTAGTCTCCTCACTAACATTTGGTGAATGATGCCCACTGTAGGAATGTCTCACATATTTGTCAAACAAAAGCTTGGCATAGTCAGACTCACAGAATCACATAACCAATGAGCCAGATTCCGCCATCAGCATCTCTTATCACGTAAGAGGTGAAGTGGCACTGGGAGACCTCGACATTAACTCTGGACATTTTGAAGTCTCATGGCTCCAAGTCAAATAAATGTCAATCACCTCTCTGCCATCCACCTCATAGCTGACAAATCAACATCCTCCCATATTAAATGGCTGTTGAAGGAAGTCCTTCCAAATGCAAGGTACAGAATGTACATCAAGGTGAAGCATGTTCATTTACATTATTGAGTAACTACATAAAATCCCCTTTGGCCAAGTTCTGAAAGGTTAGGCAAAGCATGGGAGATTGGCTTTTTCCATTCACCTCACGTACAGAGATTGTTAATGGATTTGTCAAGTGAAGCTTCCTGTTATAGGGGTGTCCGATCCAACACTCTGCACATCTGTGAGCAGGACAACAAGCTGAGAGGCACTTCAACCAATTGGATTGAAAAACCTTCACTGGCAAATGCAAAAGAAAGAGTAGGAAGTAAAAGAAACAGGAAATAAAGAAAACATTTAATTAATTGCACAGCAAGTAAAATAAAGATTGAAAAACAGGCTGAATTATCACTGCCGTGAGTAAAACCTGGGGAGGATTCTCTGTTTCACGAACCCAGCTCCTGAAAGATTTCCCCGGAAGTTCTGATTTTCATTCCAATCCCAAGAGCCATCATACCTACATGTCAAACCATACGTTCCACCCACCATTCTGTGCACCTTCCCTGCCTGGAAATAAAATTCTAAGCATAAAATCTTGGTGCCAATCACACCGGCAGGATCTTATGTCGCATGAATGGCCCATCTCCACAGTGAGGTTCCCAGTGGCCAAGGTGTATTCAATGGGAAACCCTGCTGACAATGGCAAAACCATGAGATCCTGCCACCAGCAATTGCAAAACACACCACAGAGCGGAAGGAAAATCCCACTTAATGTATCCGTTGATGATTCACTTTTTTTTAAAACAACCCCATTAATTACAAACCCATTTACTTTATCTGAATTCTTTTAAACACTTAGGGAGGGATTTTCCGGTTGTTTGTGCCAGTGGGAATTTCTGGTCCCGCCAACAAAGCCCAGTCACTGCAGTTTCCCTGGCAGTGTAAAGTACTAACAATGGGAAACCCCACTGACAGTGGTCGAAGCTGATGGTCCTACTGTCGGCCTATGGCAGGTCGCTCTACCACCAGGCGCCACACCACAAGGTGGTTAGAAATCCTGCCCTTAATCCCTTAAAACAACCAACATTTGTGCTCATAGCCCTAAATCAAAAATGATTATAAGCACTTGGAGCTATTAATCAAACTGTCAACCAACAGTCACCCCATTATGATAACGATAGGTTGCAAAAGCAGTCCCATAGCACAAATCCTATGACAGTCCTCAGGTTTATGTCAACAAATAAAAGTGAAATAGCAGGCAATGATTTTTTTAAATCTACTGACTGCATTTTCATTTAAATTAAAGGTCAGGAGATTTAAATTCCCTGATAGCTTGATTGTTCAATAAGTTTTGATAATTCCCTTGACATGTCAAAAGCTTTTTTGATGGTGCCCTTTGACAGCTTGACAATTCCCTCGGCAGTTCTCTGACAGCTCCACATTTTACACACGTTCGTGTTCAGTTTTAACAATTCCAAAGTGTACCTGGACCAATTCAAAAGAGATTTCTTTTTCCTTTTCTACCCCTCCAAAGAATTCCACTAGCTTTAGACATTCACCTGTCAGTCATGTTTCAGATGAAAATTGGATCTCTCTGAAGGCAGCCAAACTTTAATACATACAACTCCCGTTATGGACTACAGATGAACAACCTGTCTCAAACAAATAAAAATCTTAATTTATCAAATGACTAGATGAAGTGCTAAGTATCGGTTAAGTGTCAAGTAATATAAAATGCAATCTAGATTAAAATAATTTTAAAACACATAAGGAGGCTATTTTTCCTATTGAATTTGGGCTGGCTCTTTGAAAACTATCCAATTAATCACAACTCTGTGGTAGTTTCCATTTGGCACTGTTTTTTTTTCTCTTCCAGTATTTATCCAGTTCTCTTTGGAAGTTGTTAGTGAATCTGCTTCCACCACACTTTCAGGCACTGTTTCCTCATGTCATCACTGTATCTTTTGCCAATTTCTTACAACTCTATCTTCTCGCTATTGATTATTCTGCCATATAGAGCAGTTTTTCCTCAATTACTCCATCAAAATCATTCATGATTTTGAATCCTTCCATTACATCGCTTCTTAATCATCCTTGTTCCAAGGAAGAGAACCCCAACTTCTCAAATCTCTGAACACAGATTTCTCTAACCTGCTTCATTTGTTACATTTCCACCAAATTTCACTTTCACCCCTGAAGCTATGCCCCAGGTTAACTCTGGATTAACCCACCAGAGCAAGGAACAACCAACTGAAAACTTGTTCTGGCTTCATATCCAAAAAAATAACTAAGATTCATAGCAGAAGACCATATCAATTCTTTGAAAGAGCTGTCCAATTTGTCCCACTCCCATTTTCTTTCCCAAGAAACCGGTATCTTTTTAACCTTATTATCTATATTTTAACGTATCATTGATTCTGTTTCCATCAGCATTTTAGGCGGTGCTGTTTTATAGCATAGCAACTCAGAAAACATCTCTTCGCTTTTCCAATCAATTCTTTTGTCAACTACTCTAAATCTGTGTTCTCAGATTACCAACCACCCTGCCAGGAGAAACAATTTGTCTATGTTTATATATCAAAAGTTCATTTAATTTTAATACATCTTATTTTATCGCCCCTTAAAATTAAAGACATATTTGCAGTTTTACGACACTTTTGGCAATCTCATTATTTTGCAAAATGTCTTAGAGCCAACAAAATACTTTTGAAGTACCCTTGTACTTCAGTGACCTATTACAGCATAAGAAATAGGGCAACAAATTTAAACACAGCAAGCTTCCACAAACAGCAATGTCAAGAAAAACCAGATATTCTGGGTTCATGGTGTTGGTTAAGTTAAATCATTTCTATTTGGAATAGAACAATTCACTTTAGTTAATCTTTCTATAGACCTTAAGTATCCCCCAGTCTGGTAATAGTGAGAACCTTTGCTAACTAATTTTTCATTCACCCCTTGTGGATACTTTGAACACTGTATCTATCAATTCCCAGCCAAGAATGTCCAAGTTGTTTCCTTTTATATTTTTCTTCCCTTCCTATTTCTCTGCTCAATGCAACATATGCAACCAAGCAAACAGTAAGTTGATTTATTTCCAAGGTTCTTGTCTGTACAAACATTAGCTGCAGGTGAGCAACACATGACTTGTTCTCTGATTTTTCTTCTCTTCCATTTACCACATCCGTCTAGTGCAACTAACATCAATAAGATTTGCTGAAATTCCCTAATATTATCCCAAAGAATTTTAAGTAATCACATTGCAGCAACACTAACAGTAGAAAAGCTTTATATACCAAACAATTTTTATTACAAAATTAATTCAAAATCATCTCCAGTACAAAGATGCTAATATGATCATTAAAATGACTTGACTTTCCCCCCAACCTTGTTGGTCAATATGCACTGCTTCACTGTTATTTTTCTTAAAAAAACGTCTTCAGTAGTCATTTTCCCTCCTGAAGCACCATGTACATCCAATACTGGAATTTATTTGTGTGCAAACTTTGACATTGAGAGTTAGCAGCTGAGACAAGAGTTAATCACATCCTGTGCTCATTTTTACAGCAGAGAAACAGCTTTTTGATCCAACATCTCTATGCCAGTGTCGTTCTGGTTTGCACAAGCTGACATATCTTAGTCCTATTCACAAAAGATTGTTTTTGCTACATTCCTTAATTACATTGTTTTGCAAATAAATGGGGGAAGAGGTCGCATCATGTATTGTCACTAGACCAACAATACGGGTACCCACGGTAATGCTCGAGGTTCAAATCCCACCATCTGGTGGAATTTGAATTCAATCAATAAAAATCTGGAAATAAAAATATTATGATGGCCACTGTCAATTGGTGTAAAAACCCAACTGATATACAATATCCTTTAGGATGGAAATCTTCTATCCTTACCAGGTCTGGCCTTTAAGGGACTCCAGATTCACAGCAATATAATTAACTCTTAAAATCCCTCTGAAAGAACCATGCAAGCCACTCAGTTGTATAGAAATGCAACGAACAGACTACCAGGAATTGACCTGGGCACCAGTAACAAAAACAGCAAAGCCTATCGACCCTGTAAAATGTTTCTTACTAACACAAGGGAGTCAGTGTCAAAATTAGGAGAATTGTCTTACAGACCAGTCAAACAATAACCTGACCTTGTCATATTCATGGAATCGTACATGCAGATGATCTCCCAGATGCCACCATCATATTTTAAGTTTATTTATTAATGTTACAAGTAGGCTTACATTAACACTGCAATGAAGTTACTGTGAAAATCCTGTAGTCGCCCATACTCCAGCACCTGTTCGAGTATACTGAGGGAGAATTTAGTATGGCCAATGCACCTAACCAGAATACGTCCGGTCCCACTGGCAGGACAGAACCAGCAGAGGTGGCAGCGGCACAGTAGTTTACAGTCAAGAGGGAGTTCCCTGGGTGTCCTCAACATTGACTCTGGAACCCATGAAGTCTCAGATCAAAAATGGGTACAGAAACCTCCTTCTGATTACCATGTAATTGCCCCACCAACCTGATGAATCGGTATTCCTCCTGTTGAACACCACTTGGAAGAAGCTTTGAGGGTGTCAAGGGTACAGAATGTACTCTGTGTGGAGGATTTATCACCGAGTGGCTTTTTTGCACCATCACAGACCAAGCTAGCCGAGCATTAAAGGACATAGCTGCTAGACCTGGCACGTGGCAGGTGATGAGGGAAGCAACAAAGAAAAACATACTTGACCTCATCCTCACCAACCTGCTGTCGCAAATGCATCTGTCCATGGCAGTATTGATAGGAGTGACCATTGCAAATTCCTTTGATAAGAACAGTATGGGGATAAAGTTTCATCTTCAAATTAACTATACCCTACATCATATTATGTGGCACTACTACCATAATAAATGTGATAGATTTCATACATATTTGACATCTCAAAACTGGGCAGCCAAGAGATGCTGTGGGCCACTAGTAGCAGCAGAATTGTACTCAACAATCTATAACGTCATGACCCAGAACGTACCCCACACTATTGTCATCAAGCCAGGGATCAACTCTGTTTCCTTGAAGAGTGCAGGAGGGCATGCCTTGAGCATCACAAGGCATACTTAAAACTTAAGATGTCAACCTGGCAAAGCTACAACACTGAATTAAGCGCATGTCAAATAGCATAAGCAGCATGTGATTGACAGATCTCAGCAACTCCACCAGCAACAGATCAGATCTAAGCTCTGTAGTCCTGATACATATAGTCGAGAATGTGGCTGGACAATAAAATAACCCATTGGAGGGGAAGACTCCACAAGTATTCCCACCCTCAATGATGGGGAAGCCCAGCACAGCAATGCGAAAAACACATATAAAGCACTCACAACAATCTTCAGCCGGAAGCGCCGAATGGATAATTCTTCTTTTTGATTTGATATGTTTTATTATTGTCACATGTATGAATATATAATCAGAAGTATTGTTTCTTGTGTGCTACACAGATGAAGAATACTGTACATAGAAAAGGAAAGGGTGCAGAATATAATGTTACAGTTATAGCTAGATTGTAGAGAAAGATCAACTTGATACGAGGTAGGTCCATTCAAAAGTCTGATGGCAGCAAAAAAGAAGCTGCTCTTGAGTTGGTTAGTACGGAATCTCAGACTTTTGCAGCTTTTTCCTGAAGGAAGAAGGTGGAAGAGAGAATGTCGAGGGTGAGTGGGGTCCTTGATTATGCTGGCTGCAGTGGGACATAGAGTCAATGGATGGGAAGCTGATTTGCATGATGGATTGGGCTTCATTCATGACCCTTTGTAGTTTCCTGTGGTCTTGGACAGAGCAGGAGCCATACCAAGCTGTGAAACCACCAGAAACAATGCTTTATATGATGCATCTGTAAATGTTGGTGAGAGTCGTAGCAGATATACCAAATTTCCTCAGCCTCCTGTGAACGTAGTGGTGTTGGTGAACTTTCTTAGCTATATTGCCAGTATGGAGGGACTAGGACAACTTGTTGGTGATCTGGACACCTAGAAACTTGAAGCTCTTGACCATTTCCACTTTATGCCCATTGACGTAGACAGGAGCATGTCCTCCGATACATTTCCTGAAGTCGATGACTATCTCCTTCCTTTTGTTGACATTGAGGAAAGAATATTGTCATCGCACCAGTTCACAGATTCTCTACCTCTTGTATTCTGTTTCACCCAACTCACTATGTTTGAGATCCAACTCACTATGGTGGTATCATCAGCAAACTTGAAAATCAAGTTGGAAGGGAATTTGGTCACACAGTCATAAGTGGAAAAGAGTGTAGTAAGAGGCTAAGGACACAGCCTTGTGGGGCACCGATATTGAGGATGATTGTTGAGAAGGTGCTATTGCCTATCCTTATTGATTGCAGTCTGTGGGGCAGGAAGTCTTGGATTTATTCACAGAGGGAGGAGCTGAGCACCAGGCTACAGTTTGGAGATGAGTTTTGTAAAAATAATGGTGTTGCAAGCTGAGCTGTAGTCAATAAATAGGAGTCTGATATAGGTGTCTTTATTATCCAGATATTCCAGAATTGAATGTAGGGTCAGGGAGAAGGAATATGCTGTGGACCTGTTGTGGCAATAGGCAAACTGTAGTGCATCCAGGCCATCACTAACTTTCAAAGCATTTCATAATGATGGATGTCAGAGCCACCAGATAATAATCATTATGGCATGCTGCTTGGTTTTTCTTTGATACAGGAATGATGGTCATCTTCTTGAAGGAGATAACGACCTCAGATTGGTGTAAACAGAGGTTAAAGATGCCTGCAAATACTTCCATTATCTGGCTCGTGCAGGGCCTGAGTGCTCATCTGGATATTCTTTCTGGGCCAGTTGTTTTCTGTAGGTTAACTTTCGAGAAGGCTGTTCTGACATCTGCAACAGTGATCTCGGACGCAGTTTTGACCGAGGCTACCCAAGGTCTCGAGACCGAGACCAGGGTAGAGGGCGCATTCTCACTGACCTCTTATTGAAAACAAACATAGAATCAGTTGTGCTCATCAGGGAGGGATGCATTGGTGTTGACAATCTTAGCCTCCTCCCCTGGCGGTCCCCCAGTATCACTGATGTCAGTTGACAGCCAATTCGATTCACTCCATTGATATCAAGAAACTTCTGAAAGCTCTGGATATTACAAAGGCAATGGTCCCTGGTAATATTCCAGCAAAAATACTGAAGACTTGTGCTCCAGAAATTGCTGCACCCCTGGTCAAGCTGCTCCTATACACTGGCAGCTACGTTGCAATTTGGAAAAATGTTCAGGTATGTACATTTACAAAAAAAGACAGGACAAATGGAACCCAGCCAAATCGCCCATTAGTTCACTCTCAATCATGACTAAAGTAATGGAGGAGGTTACCACATTGTATTCAAGCAGAATTTTCTAAGCAATAACCTAATTATTGATGCTCAGCTTGAGTTCTGCCAAGGCCAGTCAGCTCCTGACCTAATTACAGCCTTGGTTCCAACATGAACAAGGAGCTAAACACCAGAGATGAGGTGACAGTGACTGCTCTTGATATACCTGGCACATAGCAAGATGTGCCCAAGATGAATGTCATTGTTGGAGATCTTTCATGTCAGTCTTGCGATATTGTTATAGGAGTTCCTCAGGGCAATATCCTAGACCCAACCATCTTCAGCTGCTTCAACAATGACCTTCCTTCAATCATAAAGTCAGAAACTGACATGTTAGCTGATGACTGCATGATGTTCAGCACCATTTATGATTCTTCAGATATTGAAGCAGTCCATCTCCAAATGCAACTAGACCTGGACAACATCCAGGCTTGGAGTAATAAATAGCAAGAAACATTCATGCCACACAAGTGTCAGGCAATGGCCATCTCGAACAAGAGATGATCTAATCATGCCCCTTGATACTCAATGATATTACCATCACTGAATTCTTCCACTGTCAACAGCCTGACAGTTACCATTGACCAGAAACTGAGGTGAATTAGCCACACAAATATTGTGGCTGCAAGAGCAGGTCAGAGGCCAAGAATCTTGCAACGAGAAACGTACCTCCTGATTCCCCAAAATGTGCCTACCATCTACAAGGCACAAGTCAGAAGTGTGATGGAATACTGTCCACTTGTCTGGATGAGTGCAGCTCCAATAACAGTTAAGAAGCTTGACACCATCTGAGGCAAAACAGTCCATTTGATTGGCACCACTTTGTTGACTCCCTCCAACACAGATGTAAAGTGGCAGCAGTGTAAAACATCAACAAAATGCACTGCAGGAACTCAACAAGGCATCTTGTACAGCATTTTGTCAACCCACAACCTCTACCATCTAGAAATCTAAGTGGCATGGTGACACAGTGGTTAGCACTGCTGCCTCACAGTGCCAAGGATCCAGGTTCAATTCCAGAGTTGGTCACTCTCTGTGTGGAGTTTGCACATTCTTCCCGTGTCTCTGTAAGTTTCCTCAAGATGCTCTGGTTTCCTCCTACAGACAAAAGATGTGTGGGTTAGGTGAACTGGCCATGCTAAATTGACCCTAGTGTCAGGGAGATTAGCAAGGTAAACAAGTGGGGTTATGCAGACTTGATGGGCCAAATGGCCTCTTTCTGCATTGCAGGGATTTTATAATTCTAGAAGCACAAAGACAGCAGACAATGGGACACCATTACCTGGAAGGTTCCCCCACCTTCCCTCAAGGAACTCATGATTCAGAATTGGAAATTTATTGTTGTTCCATCACTATTGTTGGGTTAAATCCATGGAACTCCCCTTAAAGGAAGATGGATATATCTACACCACATAGACCTCAATGGTTCAAGAAGATGACTCACCATCATCTTCTCAAATTTAAAATGTATTTATTAGGGTGACAAGTAGGCTTACATTAACACTGCAATGAAGTTACTGTGAAAATCCCCAAGGGCAATTAGGGATGGATAATAAACGTTGACCTAGCCAGCAACACCTACAGACCATGAATATATACAAATAAATATAATGCAGTATGATTCTGAGCCAGTGAAATGATCTACAGCAGCTGCCAATTAGAAAATGGGCAAAATATACCACTTGGAGCAACATGGTGACACAGTGGTTAGCATTGCTCCCTCACAGCACCAGGAACTCGGGTTCAATTCTGAGCTTTAAGGGGAGTTCCATGGATTTAACCTAACAATAGTGATGGAACAACAATAAATTTCCAATTCTGAATCATGAGTTCAAGGGAAGGTGGGGGAACCTTCCAGGTGATGGTGTCCCATTGTCTGCTGTCTTTGTGTTCTAGAATTGTAAAATCCCTGCAGTGCAGAAGGAGGCCATTTGGCCCATCAAGTCTACATAACCCCACTTGTTTACCTTGCTAATCTCCCTGACACTAGGGTCAATTTAGCATGGCCAATCCACCTAACCCACACATCTTTTGTCTGTAGGAGGAAACCTGTTGTCTGCGTGTGTTTCCTTTGCATGCTCCGGTTTCCTTTCACAATCCAAAAGATGTGCTGGTTAGGTGCACTGGCCATGCTAAATTCTCCCTCAGTGTACCTAAACAGAGCGTGGTAACTAAACAGATTTTACAGTAACTTCATTGCAATGCTAATGTAAGCCTACTTGTGATGCTAATAGATAATAAATAAATAGTTTTTACTTTCAGAACATTCCTCAATGTTGTGATATTCGATTTTTGTGATAATTGTTCCAAAGTATCACCTCCAAACAGATCCAAATAGTGCCTATGATCTACCTGTAAACGTAAGCTCCTCGTGTTAGTGCTGTCCAGTTCACAATGTACCTGACCTCAAATACCAATGATCGCTACCTAGAATACTGGAGTAGGATTCCTGGTCAATTATTATTCTCTCTAACTCAGTAATCTGAAGTCTATTGACAAGATTCTACCATCTAATCTCCAGCTGAGATCACTTAGTTTAGCACTACCAAAACCTGGAACCTCCAGCTCTCAATGACTCAGTTACTTGTTTGGATTAGCAATCTCTGGATCATGAGGAAAACTTTATTAAAAAGATTAAAATTCAATGACCACAAAGATTTATGAATTAATCTATGTCAAAAGAAATTGGCAGGCACACGATGATCACTGAGATCTTGTGAAGTAAATATTTCAATGGATATATTGGCTCTGAGTTCCTGGTTACCCATTAAAATACTGGCAGAATCCTCAGGAATTGGATAAATGAGTATTTTGACACTATTTCTCCCAGAATTCTACAGATCTCCTACCAAAATTATAGCAGGAGGTCAAGACAACTCTAGTAGCAATTCAGGACCATCACATTTAATGCAATGTTTATATATTATCATGGTGATGGAGAAAATCCCCGAATTGTGTTATGGACATACTGAGCTTTTAAATACGCCCTATGGTTTTCAAAACGGACATACAAGTCAAAGATGGCTGAGGATGCAAATTCAGTCAGTGGCTGAATTGCTTGTGGGCAATACTAAGAGTGAGACAATGGAATCACACCCTGTTTCCAGACAAGGATGTCAAAAACTAAAGATCCATAAGAAATGAACTTTCATCACCAATTGAGATAACGGGGGTTGATTATCATTTCAACAGGAAGTATATATCACATAAGAAATGGCCCAGACCGGTTTGTGGATTTTTTTGCCATCCAGGAATATACAAAGACTAAAATAAAAGCCTGCTCCAAAACCTGGTTAGTGGTGACTAGTGTTGGGTGTGTCTACATGTGACATAGAAGGAACGACGGTAGCTGACCCCTGCATGTTTTGTAACTAATGCTCTCTCTCTGCTTGCTGAAGTAAGCCAAGTCAGCAAAGCCACAACTATAAAGGAAGCAAGGCAGCTTCTCAGCCTAACTGCAGAATACTGGAATATCAAAATCAACTATTTACCCGCTGAGGTCACAAATCACAATGATTGCAACTTTCCACCATCCATTCATCGCGAACAAGTCAATGGCCAAATCACCTTTTTTTCCACTGAGACTCGATTCTCATTTCTAATCTGAGTGAATATATATGCATGAGCTTTATCATTTTTCTCGCATTCGATAGCTAATAAACTCATTCTTTAACTCAAGAAAGATTGGTTAAATTGGATCCTTTTAAAATATAAATATGGGAGGGAAAGATATTCGCAAGGGAAGGGATGCTTTTTAAATGAATCTGGTTACGTCTGTTATAAATGTAACCAATGATAACATTGGAATCTGTTATAATGTAACAAATGGTAACATGCTGTGAAAGTTAGCTGACTCTTTAGCCAATGTAACCAATGGTAAAATGACATGGTGGTCAGCTGACTAGTGACCCAATACAAATACTTGAGGATTGAGAGGAATTTGTGCATCCCAGGGTGTGACTTGAGTGCTGGTGTAATGAAGTTTCTTTATTAAACTTTTTTGGTTTGATTTACTTTGTCAAGTTACTTTTTTCGATACTTGCAACTGAAGTATTCTTACTGCTGGATGAACACCAACCGATGGGGAGTGAAAAAAGGGAGCCAGTTCACCTCTCCTCACCCAGGATAACAAATTTGAAGACCTTTTCCTGGCACTGGTCATAACAATACTATAAGCTTTCTTTATAGATTAGTCTCCTTGCTTACTTTGAACTTCCAGCCAGTAGCTACAAAATCTGCATTTCCTGGTGTCAAAAGAGTACATTAATTCTGCAAAGTAGCTGAAGAAGAAAAATCATGGTGTTTTACTAAGACGGGAAGGTCTGAGACCCAGCCCCAATGTGTAGCAAGTGAGTTGATCTGAGCCCAGGTTTGTTATAAAAGTAATTGCTGCCCATGATTCAGAGAGAGAAGGGAGTTATTCAAGGTTCTGGCTCATAATCATTTTGAACCACACAGGTTGGATATAGATAGAATCATATTTTTTGTTACAGCTCATGCAGTCAAGTAATCTTTAATATTCGAGGTCTATGCTCATATGTGAGAAATGATTAGTTGGGTGCACTCATGGAAGAATATCTGGAATTGCACCCAAACACAAGTTATTGCCTTCAGGAGAGGAAAAGAGAAATCAGCAGAGCTTGGGAAGGAACCAATGTAGCTTACGTAACAGACCAATCCATTAAATCAGATCTTTGTTAGGGTATGATAGAATAGACAGAGCGTAGGAGAGTTCAGGAGAAGAGAGCAGAACCTTAAAATTGGAGATAAGCCACACAGGATTTGATGTCAACTGGCACTCATTCACACAAATAATCATAGAAATCTAGAACTTTCTTCATCCCAAAAGCTTCTGAGTCTAAGACAATTAATAGTGTCAAATTTGAGACTGATAATATAGGAACACAGGAAATAGATGCAAGAGTAGGCCACTCAGCCCCTTGAGCCTGCCCTGTCATTCAACGGGACCATGGCTGATCTTCTACCTCAATGCCATTTTCACTTACTATCCCTAAATGTATTTAATATCGATGGAATTTATCCATCTCTGCCTTGAATATATTCAATAACTGAGCACCCTCAGCCCTCTGAGGTCAAGAATTTCAACAAATCTGAGTGAAGAAAATTCCTCTTCAGCTCAGTCCTACGTGGCCTTCCACTTAATTCTGAGACTGGGTGCTAGAACTCTCAGTCAGGAAAGTCATCTTTCAAAATACATTCATCTAATAAAAATCTGAGTTTTACTGAACCAAGGAAGAAAGTATAGTTCAGATGCAGATCAGTCTGGCAGAACAGGCTCGAAGGGCTGAATGTCTTCCTATTCCTATGTTTCATCTGAGATATTGCAATATTTTTACATACCCCATATTCCTTTGCTGCAATGGCCACTCTAAGTAAGATGTCTTCTTCTACAAAGGGTCTCACTGCATCATGAATGATCACTACTTCAGGTTTCTCCAGACAAGATTTATGAGATTGATTTACCACAAATGCTTTTAGCCCATTGTAAATAGACTGATGACGAGTGAGTGCGCCTTCCACAACGATCGCTCTCGAGTGACCATAATGCTCTATAATCGAATTCATCAATTCAAAGTTCTGTTTTGACACCACCACCACAATTTCTTTTATCCAATGAATTCTGCAAAAGAAAAATCAAATTTAACACAAATAAATATTTTGGCGTCATTCATAAGCCACAATGGCTTATAACCTCATTACTAGGGGAATAGGGATGTGTGTGGGGGGGGGGGGGGGGGGGGGGGGGGGGGGTTGGTTGGCGGTGTCGCAACGGTTAGGTCCCTGGGAGGATGCACTGAGGAGCATCCCCATCCCCAAAAGTCCCCACACAGGGACTGCACGGGAAGTTCAAACTTCTGATGGGCAACTTTCCTGCACCTGAAACCTTCCAATACTCCAGAGTAAATCACAAATTTTGAATAGTTCTGACTGTCTTATCAGGCAATAGTTACTTAAGAAAAGTTAGAAGAATTAAAACCACTTCTACTCCCCTGGGTAGTTATATTATTGACTCCTTCCCAATGGGACCATAGTGTCTACCCCTCTCCCCTCCATCCCTCCACTTCCAAAGAGCCTCTCAATCTTTAATGATGCTCTTCAACCCACGGACTGTATCCTGCAACACCCCTGACTACTCTCTGCAAACCTGAATAGCACCCCTTCTACACTTGCACCCCCTTGAATGCCGTCCCAACTAACACCCAACTACCCCACAACCTTTAACTATCCTCTTGACTACCTCCATCCCCAACTACTTTCCGAATCCTGAAGACTTGAATAATCTTTTCAACAATTCTTACAGTCTGTATGCAGATCTGAAAAATGACCAATTCTGGACATAGTTCCAGTTTCTGAAATTCCTTACTTCTAGACATCATGGGCTGGATTTTCAAGGTATCAGGGAGTCTTTTTGGAGGAGTGAAAATGCACACGGGACCTAATTCCAGAATTCCTGACCCTATTCCCAGGATTTCTGATTTTCAGTAGAGCCTTTTAAGAATGTAAGCTAGTTTGGGTCGCAAGCACAAACCCTGCACTCCTGATGTGGTAAGCTTTGTTACGGGGATAGGCATGTTCTAATTTTCTGCAATTGCAATAGAGCTACAGCAGCTTTTCCAAGAGATATGATACACGGAACTCAGAAGTGTCATGAACCATAGTCTGCAGTCGCACTGCTATCTCACGGAGCCCAGTGACCTGGGTTTGATTCCCGACTCAGTCACTGCCTGTGCAGGGTCTGCACATTCTCCCCTTGTCTGCGTGGGTTTTCTCCAGGTGCTCCAGTTTCCTCCTACAGTCTGAAAGATGGGCTAGTTAAGTGCATTGACATGCTAAATTCTCTCTCAGTGTACCCGAACAAGTGCCAGAGCATGACAACAACTTCACTGCTGTGTCAATATAAGCTTATTTGTGACAGTAATAAATAAACTTTAAAACTTTAAAATGTAAGTTCAAAAGATCTTCTCTATGACCCCCACCCATTGTCTGTCATGCCCATAATGTCAAAGAATGCTCCCTCTCCACTTCTATAGCCCATCATGCCCCTAATGCTAAGGTATGGCACTTCTATGCCCATTAACCCATTATAAATGGTATAAAATCAATTAACTCTATTGTAACTATAGGATGTCAAAAAAATATTTTTTTTTGAATCAGTCATGGATAACTTTTCATTTTCTTCTAAAAACTCCTTTTTACTGCAGGTCAATAAAATAATAAATCATTTTATCTTTTAGATATTAATAGCTAAAACTG
The DNA here is from genome assembly GCA_024679065.1 of Sphyrna mokarran. Classification (NCBI taxonomy): domain Eukaryota; kingdom Metazoa; phylum Chordata; class Chondrichthyes; order Carcharhiniformes; family Carcharhinidae; genus Sphyrna; species Sphyrna mokarran. Next base: position 80,447,525 of record JAGIQG010000002.1, read on the forward strand.
CAAGCACCTGAAACCTTTATCCTGAGTAAATAAATATCGATCAGAAAGCCAGAGCTGTCATTCAAGCTATATTTGTCCTTGGGCTCAGTGGGTTCAATGGTCTAATGAATTTCAGGATTCTTAGACAAGTCCTATCATGCATTCTTGGCTAAGAAACCAAAAATCCATTAGGTTGTTGAAACAGTTGAGCTCCAGAGACGACACTGCTTGAGTGACAGCTCTGGCTTTCTGATCGATATTTATTTACTCAGGATAAAGGTTTCAGGTGCTTGCAGTTTTTGCTATTAATATCTAAAAGATATCTATCATACAATGCTTATTAAGAAGAGGTTTCAAGTGCTTGTAGTTTTTGCTATTGATATATTGCTCATTAGTTTGTTCAGTTGACTTGCCGGTCAGGATTTTACATCCCCCCTCCCTCCAAGGGAATCAGAGAAGATAAGCGGCAGACAATGGAAAGGTCTGTTGACTTTGGGCAGGATATTACAGTTTTGGGGTGAGCGACAAGATTTGCTGTATGTTATGTGTGAAACAGTTCCAGTTTAAATTACGTGTGGCCTTGTGTTAACACTTCTTGATTGCTTTAAAGGTTACAATACTTCTGATTCAGTCTATTCAAAAGACTGTAAAGTTAGCCCTTTGCAGTATTTAATTGCTTTTCATTGGTTTTAATGCTTTTACATCCATTACACTATCCTGAATTTCACTTAATGTATTGATCACTTTAATTCTTCGCATGAAAAAGGAATTCCTGTTATCTACTCTAAATTTACTGTTCACTGATCTGAGACTGTGGCCCCTTTGTATTATTTTCACAATGATATTTAAAATAATTTTCCAGATTTACTTTCCCCATCTGCAAAAATCTCACAGGTGTCGTCAGCCTTGGCTCAGTAGTTGCAGTTTCACTTTGAGTCAGAAAATCAAGTTTCAAGCTTAACTCCAGAGATTTGGACGTGTAATCTGTCCTGACTTTCCAGTGTAGAAATGTGAAATTGATCTAAGATCCTGTCAACAAACCAAGACTTTAGTACTTCAGTCTGACAAAACGTTCCCTGAGTAAGTCTCAACAGCAAATATAACAAGTCCAGGCTGACTCAATCATTCAAAGCTCAAAAATATGGGACAGGGTCCAGCTTAAAATTGCTGAATGAATGCATGCTGAAATTAATGTCAAAACATGTAAATGAAAAGATAACTTAAAAGGTGCACTCATATCCTGAAGACAAAACTAAATTACCAAGGAAGCAAAATAAATGAGTTAGTGCTGCGTTTAAGAAAAAAATAGATAACCTGCAAAACAAAAATTCAAGGAGGTTGGACACCTATCAGCAAAATGCACAATATTTGGGTCATATGCTCTGCAGCTTAAGAGAGTCAGATATACATTGGGATAAACAGAAATCACTTTGAAAAAATTTTGGTGCAAATTAGTGGCTGGGAATATTAGATTATTGGGAACAAATAACTGGTGAAGGCTTTCTACCAGTTTCATGAAAAAGTGGTTTCTAGCAATGTGGGCAATCGTTAGAACTGTGAAAAATGTCCTATTGTATTATTTAGAAATATCTGAATGTATTCAAGAAAATAATCAGTATCAGCTACTGGAAGCATGGACTTTAGAAGAAGAAATAATAAGATAACCAAAAACAGATCAGATAGAGACTTTAGTGATTTCTTTATCCATAGAAATGGTAAGAAGGTAAAACTTGCAACACATGGAGTGGTGGCTATAAATTACACTGACACATCTGAGGTGAAGCTTGGCAAGGGAGAAGGCAAACAGAGATATAGAATACAGGGTGGGGAAGTAGTTTGCCTAGGAGGAGATTTGTGTGGATTATGAACACTGTCAGACCACCAGTAGAGCTAAATACCTGTCTCTGTGCTGTAAGTTCTATTTAATATCTTATGGGCGGGATTGTGTGTCTCTGCTAGCTGTGTTTTTGGCAAGGTTATGTGTAAAAACATTTTAGGTGTCTAAGTGTACCTCTCTCCAATACATCCCCAACCAGTTCCCCATAATATGTGGACAGCGGGGAAAGGGGGGGGTGGGGGGAGGGGTACATCACCCGCCCTTAGACCTACTAAGGTCTTTAATTATTCAATTAACCAGCAATTAAGGGCTTCAACCTGCCTCCACTACCATGAAATGTTGGGCAGTGGCAGTGAGTTACAAAGACATGAGGATGGAATTGGCCAAAGTGGACTGGTCATATTGATTAGTCGGTAAGATAATAGATGAGCAGTGGCAGATATTTATGACTCCCAGCAAAAAATATATCCCAAAGAGTAGGAAAGACTCTAAGAGGGGGATGAAACTACCATGGATAACCAAGTTAAGAAGAATATTAAATTGAAAGTAGAATCATATAAGAAAGCAAAGGGAGATAGAAGAGTGGGATAGATTCAGAACACAGCAAAGATGGTTGGGGTAAAAAAAATCAGAAGAAGCAAATAAACTATGAGGGGTAGGCAGTATGAAACAAAACAGAAAATAAGAGTATTTTTAAAGTACATTAAAAGGAAGAGAGAAGTAAAATAAAGCATTGGTCCCTTAGAGAATGAAACTGGGGAAGTAATTATGGGGAACAAAGAAATGGCAGAGGAGTTAAATAAATATTTTGCATTGGTCTTTACTGGAGAAGATACTACATGCATCCCAAAATCAGTAAAAAAAATACTGGGGAAGAATTAAATACAGTCACCATCTTGAGAAGTAGTTTTAGGCAAACTAATAGTTAGAGGCTGACAAGTACCCTGGATCTGATGACTTGCACCACATGATTTTAAAGGAGGTAGCTACATAGATTGTAGATGCATTGTTGTTATCCAAAAATTCTTGAATTTTGGAACTGTGCCAAACGATTGGAAAATTGCCAATGTGGCATCCTTGTTGAAAACGCAGGAAACTACAGGCCAGTTTGTCTAACTTCTGTTCTTGGACAAATATTAGAATCAACCACTAAGAGAACAGCAGTGCGTCTGAAAAACCATAAATATGATCAAGCAGAGTTACCATGGTTTCATGTAGAGGAAGTCATTTGCCATCTGACAAATTTATTAGAGTTCTTTGAGAATGGATCAGCCAGAGTAGATAGAGGAGAACCAGTCGATGTTGTATATTTGGATTTTCAAAAGGCATTTGAAAAGAGGCCACACAAAACAATACAAAGTAAGATAGCTCGTGGTATTGATGGTAATATTCTGGCATGGATAGAGGTAAAAACAGGGGGTCTTCCTCAGGTTGGAGGGCAGTAACCAGTGAAGGGCCACAGGAATCAGGGCTGTGACCACAGTTCTTCACAATAAGCATTAATGATTTGGATGGAGGAAGAGAATGTACTGTGGCCAAATTTGCAGATGATACAAAGGTGGGTGGGAAAGCAGATTAAGAGGACGACTTAAACATCTTACAGAGATACTGACAGGTTAAATGAAATGGGCAGAAAATTGCAAATGGAGCTCAACATGGGAAAATGTGAAATTGTCCATTTTGGAAGAAAGAATGAGAAAGGAGATTATTATTTAAATGGAGAAAGACTGAAGGAAGCTGTAGTACAAAGGGTCTTTGGGGGGGGGGTCCTTCTTCACGAGACTCAGGAAGTGAGCATACAGCTGTAGAAGGGAAGGCAAGTGGGATACTAACCTTTATTTCAAGGTGGCTGAAGAACAAAAGTAAAGGTATTACTGCAGATTCCTCGGACGTTAGGCAGAGTAATCTTGGGAGGATATTAACACTTATAGGAGAGTGTCAAATCAGAGGGCACTGTCACAGCATTAGAGGCTATTGATTTAAGACAGATCTGAGAAAGATTTTCTTCTCTCAAAGAGTGGTGAGCCTTTGGAATTCTTTAGCCCAGGAAGCTATGGAGGCCAAATCCTTGAGCATTTTTAAGGCTGAGATCAATCAGCAGGGGAATTAAGGGTGATGAAGATAAGGCAGGAAAGTAGATTTAATGAGTGTCAGATCAGCCACGATCTTATTAAATGGCAGAGAAAGTTGCAGGGATGACTGACCTACTCCTGTTCCTATTTCTTACGGTGAAGTATAGTGTGAATGCCATTGTTGAAAGTGCTTCTTTGAAAAGGCAGGATGGAAGGGGGCTACATCAATTAGGAAATGCCCTAAACACAGTGTCTCCATTCTGCTCACCCTGACTCTCTCAGATGTCACCCCACCACTTTGTTCCCATCCATCTGCCTTCCAAACCAGGACCCGATTTCCTTGCGTCCTCTCTTAAGCTCTTGAATCTCTCCATGTCATAAAAGCCTGAAACTTAACACCACCCACTCATCACTGCCCTTTTTCGTGCATCTCCTTGCAGCGCCATGACTGATTCTGCCCCCCCCCAACTTTATCTCCCCACCACACACGAATACACACACACACACACACCCTACACACACACACACCCTACACACACACACACCCTACACACACACACACACACCCTACAGCAGGCTTTTTAAAAGTTGATCCATTCGGGAGTGCCTTTTCTCCTGTGAAATCCAGCCCTATGTGTTAATCAAACACACAGCCATCAGCTATGTTTAAAGCAGATCAGACCACTCTTCATGAATTTTATATTAATCAATGGAATTTATCAAAAATATCATGAAAAGTTTCAAAAGTAGATAACATTTCTCACATATCTCATCTTTGCTGAAATATGGTAAAACTGTTCTCACATGGATGGTTTTGCATGCTTGAAATAATTTTAGTTCTCTAAATCATTTTTTTAAATGATTCTTTTTAGATTAAGTGAATTAATACTTCCAATCTTACTCCATAATAGGTCTTTTTTAAAATTTCTTATTACTTCCTCCCATCAGGAAATCACAGTGGTGCTGTTCAGAATAAGCAGATAACCTGAGGCAACACAATTGGCCACAGCAACCCTAGTCTGGAAAAGTGAAGCGAAACAGAATTCAGTGTTCCTGCTTCTAATTGTTGTCCAATGAAGCCTGTGGGAAATTCACGAGTTGATGCCAAGTAGAGTTTAGATAGGGCTCAGTCACTGCTATGTAGAGTCTGATTGCCAACATTTGAGTGAAATATTCCTCTCTGAGTCACCACCCTCAGGAGAGGAAGCAGATGACCATAAAAAAGAAGTTAACCTAGTTGTTACAACCTGGCTCAAATATACAGCAATGAAAACAGATAAATCCCATTGCAATTTTATAACAGGCACTGTTGACTACCTGAAGTGCTGCAATGTATGTAAGTGTATATCCAGAAAGCCGGTAGCTACAAAGTATTCAATTTGTGAGGCAAACCACAACATTGTACAAATGAACCATCAATGTGAGTAAAACACCATGACAGGTAGGAATGATTGATGGTCGGTCTCACTTCTCCCAATGGAGACATTTGTCCTTGAAAATATTTCCTCTTATGAATCCATCCAAAATTACATGTAATATGTACAAACTCTCTCAGCAGCACTATCTTGGGCAAGTAGGACTTTCAATCAGCACTGAAAAATGAATTACGAACAGAATTTCACCAGTTACAATATCCATGTCTAATTTCAATTCCAGACAGTTCACAGTTAAAGTTGTAAAGTTCACATGTCTAACACGAGTGGCACACTCATATAATCAAAATGAACTGGACCAAACAATAAATACTGTGCTTGTGCTGGGGCGGGCATGGTAGCACAGTTGTTAGCTCTTCACAGTGCCAGGGACCCGATTTTGATTCCTGGCTTGGACTGCTCCAGTTTCGTCTCACATTCTGAAAGACACGTTCGTTAGATGCATTGGCCTGGACAGACACAGGGCTGTGGCGACTATGGGAATTTCACAGTAACTTCATTGCACTGTTAATGTAAGCCTTACTTGTGACTAATAAGTAAACTTTACTTTAGTCACATAAGGTTGTAGATTTTACTGCATCCTTAATCTTTTTCTTTTTTTATTCATTCATGGGATGTGGGCTTCACAGGCTAGGCCAGCATTTATTGCCTATCCCTAATTGTACTTGAGATGGTGATGGTGTTCTTCCTGTTTGAACCATGATAGATACACGCTCAGTGCTGTTAGGAAGGGAGTTCCAGGATTTTGACCCAACAATAGGGAAGGATATATCTCCAAGTCATAATGGTGAGTGACTTAGAGGGCAACTTCCAGGTGGTGAGGTTCCCATGTATTCAGGATGTTATAATAAGGGATTCAGCAGTGGTAATGCCATTGAATATCAAAGTGTGGTGGTTAAATTCTCTCCTGTTGGACAAAGATAGCAGACACAAGGGAATGTTGCCACCTTGAAGTTCCCCTCCAGCCACTCAATGTCCTGTCTTGGTAATATCTTGCTGTTCCTTCACTGTTGCTGGGGTTAAGATCCAGCAACTCCCTCCCTAACAGCATTGTAAGTGTATCTTCTAAATATGGACTGCAGTGGTTCAAGAAGGCAGCTCATGACTACATTCTCAAGAGAAATTAGGGGTGAACAATACATGCTAGCCAAGGCATTACCACCTGTTTCTGAAGAATGAATATAAAAAAGTAGGTCATTACCTGGCGCTTGTGTTACATGCATGTTACTTGCCAGTTCTTGCTGCAATTGGAGATGGACTGCGTCAGTATCTGAGGAGATACAAATATTATGCAATCCTGGGCAATCCTCAGCAATTACCCCTACTTCAGCCCTTATGATGGAAAGGTAGTCATTGATGAGACTGGTTCATCAATGATATTCCTTCCATCATCTTTCATTTCATTCAAGTCTTTTACTTTAATCTTGTCTTGCATATCAGATATATAACATGCTGAATTCAGCTATTGTTTCCTAGTCCATATGGTTATCTTACATGATAACAGAGACTACACTTCAAAGACATTTTGTTAGTTGTAAAATACTTTCAGAAGTCCTGAGGTGCTATATAAGACTTTCCTTTCTTGTGGTAATTTGGCCATAAAAGATCATCGAACACGTTGTGATATTCAATCTACTTATAAAAAGATTGAAATACATTATAGCATGGATATAGAACTGGAGACAGCCAGTTAAACAGGTCCCTCCAGGCAAAACTAAACCTGCAAAAACCTGCGCTACCGATGGTGTTACCTGCATATGCTCATATCCACTAAAAACATCAGTATATACATTCAGATAGAAAGATGTTTCCTATAATATTCTGGAATCACCCCTCCCCACAACCTTTCCCTGCTTAATTTCAATCCCCCTTAAGGAAAAAACAAAATGAAACTAATGTCTCAATTATAAATCATCTTTCTGGAGCTTTGCAACTACGGTGTGACCTGAGCAGTACCACTGTTGACTCCAAGGACACTGGTGAGGCTTATTTTAATGGAGCTAGACTTATGGAGGCACAAGTAGGTTGAGTATCTATGCATGAATGCTCCTCATCTGCTCCTGAAGCAGAGTCCACTGGATCGTCCTATACTTCTGCAACCATTACTGTTGAGATTCCAACAGTATCATTTCTTTCGACATATGATGTGAAACTTGGTTGTCTCAGAATCATGGTAAAATAAATTTGCTCCTGGTATTTGTGGATGACTTTTCCATCAGTTAGTTTCACTCTTAAAGATACTGGACATGTTGGCTGAGAATGATTCCAGGTAGCCAACATTGTTTATTGCCAAATTTCCTTGCACAGACACAATCATTTGGATTGAAATGTCCCCCCCTAGTATGGAAGTCATGCCTCTTCTATTGCTTTTCCTGTCTCTTTCCCACTCTTGCTTTGACATTTGGATGTAGCCGATCCAGGTGAGACTTTGGCTTTCTACCCATCAACATTTCAGTCGGTGATTGTTTGTGTTGTGATATGTTACTGGAACAAGAACTGTGAGAACTTGAATCCCAATTTATTACCTACCACCCTTCTTAATCGTTCTTTCAGTATCTGAACAGTTCATTCTGCTAAACCAATTGAAGCTGAATAAAAAAGTGCAGTCTATTCCTTTGTATAAATTCTTGGAACAAATGACTCATAAATATTGTAAATTATCAGGAATAAGAGAAGCTGCTAAGCCATAATTTGCAAAAAGTTAATGTATGTGTTAAGTATAATGCTGTGACGTTACTCATGGTGTGTATTTCTAAACACTTTGAATGCACATCCAAAATAACGAGAAGCATATAATCCATAAAAGACTCTACAAAGTCCACATTATGTCTAGACCATGAACAATCAGACCATCTATGGATGTAGTGGTGCTGCTGGCACCATTTTCTGGTTTATCTGGTATACCAAATAGGAGTTCACCTTATTCTCCAAGTCCTGATCCATATTAGGCCATCAAACATACAACCTGGCTAAACTTTTCATTTGGGCGGCACCTGGATGTGCCTCATAAACTTCACCCAAGGCTTCTAAATGACGAGAGGGTGGGACAACTATTCTGGAACACCAAAGCATACAACCATCCTGCACATGCATTCATTTTTTCGTTTTGCAGACGGTCTTTGTACATCATCCCGTATAACTATAGGCAATCTCTACAAAAGGAGATAGAACAGGGTCTTGGTCCATCCACTGGTTAATCTGTTTAGTACTGAGTGGAGAATGTGAAAGTCTCTTAAGCAAGCAGACCCAAGGCACCTGTGTTTGCATTGTCATTCCCTGCCTTGTACACAATATTGTACTGGTAGGTTAACAATATGAGAGTGCCATGCTGTATGCTCAGACCTGCTAAAGATATCAGGATATACATTTAAACAGAAAGATGCTTACTATAATGCTCTACAGCACAACTAAAACATTCTTCTTTGAAAATCACAATTAACTTGAGATCTTTAACCATAAATTATTATATTTTGTGTGCCCTTGGATTTTCTATTCTTATTTTGCACCTACATGCTATTACTCAGTATCATCCAAAGACACAGCATTAATTTTCACATGTATACTGACAGCACCCAGTTCCACCTCAACACTATCTTTTTTGCCTCCGCCATTGCTGTTAAATTATCAAACTGCTAATTTAACTTTCAGCATTGGATGTGCAGAAATTTGCTCCAATTAAATATTGGAAAGGGGAAGCCATTGTTTTTGGACCCTGCTTCAAACTCTGTTTGCTCACTACTGAATTCATCTCTCCCTGGCATAAATCTGAGATGAGGTCAGTCTATTTGCATTTTTAATAACACATTTAGCTTTTGACCTCATATTCATGACTTCACCAAGACTGTCCCCACCTCCAAAACTTTGCCCATCTCAGCTTATCTGCCGCTGAAACCCTAATTTATGCTCATGTTACCTCTGAACTTGACTATTCCAACACACTCCTGGCTGCTTTCCTACATTCTACTTTTTGTAAACTCTGTTGCCCATGACGTAACTCACGGGAACTCCAGTTCCCTTATCACCCCTATGCTGCCTAACATACTTTGGCTCCAAGTCAAGCAACATTTTGATTTAAAAATGTTATTCATTGTTTTCAAATCTCTGCCCTCTTCTAACTATAATCTCATCCAGCCCAACAATACCCTAAGGTATCTATGCTCCTCTAATTCTGGCCTCTTGTGCATTCCCAATTATATTGCTCCAGCACTGATGGCTGTGCCTTCAGCAGCCGAGGTCCCAAGCTCTGGAAATCCTTCCCAGAATCTCTCTGCCTCTCCTTCTCGCTTTGCTCCTTTAAAACACTCCTTAGCACCTAGTTCTTTGACCAAGCTTTTGGTCATTTGACCTATTAGCTCCTTAAGTGGTTCAGTGTTACTTTATTTTATAATGCCCCTGTGATATACTTTGAGATGTTTTATTATGTTAAAGGCACTCTATAATGTTAAGAAGAAATGCTTTATGTCAAATAATGATTTTAATCCATTGGCTGGAAATCCTAATTGAATTTTTTAAAAAATGACTTTTAAATGGCCAAACCCAATTTCCATTCCTATACATTGCACATTCCAATTCACTGGAATGGAGTCAGTCTGTCTGCAAAACTCATCAAAGACATGACTTCAGGGGAATGTACAGGATTCACATCTCCTGATTCATTAACAAAAGCATTTATGATGATCACTAAGGTTTTCAAGTATTGGAAATAAGCCATTAAGACTAATTGTTTAGACAATGGAACCCTGGCAAAGTTAATTTCCAAACATTCAAGAATCAAGACATTTTTGAAATACATGGACAATGTAATTTATTTGAATACCACTGGGATTAGAAGAATGAACATCACATGACAAGCCAACTGTTTGCATGATTGAAACACATGTCTTCTCAGCAGCAGAGCTGAGGACAAGCAGCTTAGGAGGAAGACCTAACACTTTTGTCTCCTCCTTTCTCCAACTCACTGGGAAGCTTCAAGTCCTGTTGGTTGACTGGTCATCTTAAAAGAACCCAAAATAATTTCTTAAAAGAATCCAATCCAGCACTATTGCCTCCTGAAAAACAACCAACTCAGTTATCTATATCTTTAAATTGCAAGCATCAAAACCATCAAATTCAGCCTGATAGCAATTAAGTCACTAAACTACAGACTATATACTTTTTAACATTTTCTCATGTACACTCATTTCACCAACTTATCCTTCCCAAGTTGGTAAAAGTTTCTGTGCCTGTGCATGTGTATGCACATTTTATTAAGATTGGTTTAGTAAAATAAAACCGACATCTTTTTCTATTAAACTCAAGAAAATCTGTCCTGCTGAATACCAATATCTTTTTATGACCCTAGCACGTAAACAATTCTGCACTCACTGAATTGGTAAGTATATCTTTTACAAACAAACAAAAACTTGCTGCAGTCAAATGAGGAGAGGCAACAAAGAAAGCCATTCAACCTTTCTTCATCTGGCTGTAACCATAAATATAAGTTATTGCAGTTCTAATGCTGAAATATCACTAGTAGTAATTCAATGCCAAGGCTTAAATAAGGAAGATTTCCAGTAAGGAGGCAATACTTTCGGCAGAAAAATGGCAGACAGAAAATTGGTAAGTAATTTTTTCCCCCAGTGTTATCATCTTTACTCCCCTATGCTGCTAAAGATAATATCCCATAATAGTGAACTCTACTGACTCCAGCAATGACCTAAGAACTCACCAATGTTTCTAATTCTTTATACATAAGCATGTGCTCCATGGGTGGGATTTTCCAGCCACGCTTGCCCCAAAGCCAGAAAATCCCGCATGAGCTCAATGGACCTTTGCATGATCCATGTCCCACTCACTACGATTCCCGTGGTAGGCGAGACAAAAAATTCCATCCCAAGTGCCTGGAAACTATTTTACCTGGATGGTGAGTACCAACGTCACAGATTATCCAATTCTGCCCAACATTCATGCAGACTTTCAGAGGCCTAAATATGGCAAAAGCGGCATAACATCTGATTGATATTTTCCCCTTTACTGCCTAAGACAATTGAGTCCAATTTCAGAAACTTCTTTGATTGTCTACATTGTAGTTACTGAAGGTGTATTTAGCTACTAAAACAAAAGGCATATATTAAACATTTTAACAAAAACCTATTTTCTACAGTGATGGGTACAACAACATCAACATGGTGAGTCAGAGTGTCACAGACAGCGGAGCAGCCAGAAAAGGGGTGAATGAAACATTAAGTTAATAGTAAAAAATAGTTTCTGCAATTACAGAATTGAGAAACTGTGAAACCAAGATTCTCATTGGGAAAACCAAGAGGGGAGGTTTTTGAACTGAGGGCTATGACACGGTGCAATCGTTCACCACATGTGGTATTTAGGTAGTACCTAAAATTTAATTTAAAAGCAAAGACAATGAATATTTGAAAATGATGTCTATTAAATAAAAGAAGGAAAGAGTTACACGGGTCAAAAGGCTTTCTCCTCTGCTGTAATTTCTATTGCTCTATGCAAAATCTCCTTTCTCCAGACTGAGTCCTGCGAGCAGTTTAGAATTTTAAGTTTAGGACAATGTGCCCTGTAAGAAGTAATCCAAACACAGAATCTACAATTCTTAGTGTAATTTTTCAATTATTTCATATTGGCCTGTAACAACCAGACCCGAGTGAGATTCCTAGTTCAGAGCTGGTACCTTAATGCAGAATGTGAATTCAAACAAAGTTTAAGGAGATAGGGAGAGAGTTAAGTCTATTGACAGCGAACTTAACAGGAGAGCCTGCAGTACACTTTAGGGAGCTAGGGCTATGGTTCCATAGAGGAGTTTGATTGCTTGTAGGATCATTGTGAGTTACAAGTTGGATTTCAGGGTATTCCACTTATTAATACCAGTTACATATCAACCATCAGTGAGTTAACATAATTACTGTTGGTCAAAAGGGAAATGAGGAATACCTGTATACTATTTATTATCTGTGCAATTTTAGTGTGTTACCATTAGTTACTGGTAGAGTTGAAGTTCTTCCCAAGCCAGTTTTCCATTGCAAACCGCTCCTCTACTCTTTTTTTGCAACCTCTCGGATTTCACATTTCTTTACTCTCAGTGGCTTCCAGGATTTTGGAGCTATTCACATAACAGCCACAAAATCATGAAGAAAAATATTCAACTACAGGGAACCCAATCTAAGATAAATGTAATAGTATTTGTAGAAGTAATGCCATCAGGTCTCATGTCATCAGCCATCATGTGGTCAGTTATGGTGTGGTTAAAATGCCACATGATCATTGATGCATTTAAAGGAAAGCTAGATAAACACACGAGGGAGAAAGCAGCATGATATATGAATATGTGGTTCATGTGGAGCATAAACATAAATATCCACAGAGACCTGGCAGACAGAAAGGCCTGTTTGTTGTAAGTATTATACAGTACAACTTTGTAAACTAGAGCTGCCGTTCCTGAATTCCCTGAATCTCTAAGAATTAATTTCCAGGTCATTACTGTGAGTATCCTCAGAAATAAAAAATGAAGTGTTATAAATCATATTTCAATTTATGTCTTGATTTTCTTTGAATAATCAAGAGATGGGGAGCCTGCTTGGTTTTTGATTACCTTAAGAAGGTGATGCCCTGCAAATTTGTGTCACCAAGGGCAAAGATGCAGAGTGGAGGGAGTAGACAAAGTTGTGACATCTCTAGGAATATGGCACAGTGGTTAGTACTGCTGCCTCACAGCTCTGGGGACCCAGATTCAATTCCAGCCTTGGGTAACTTGTGTGTGTGTGTGTGTGTGAGCGCACGCACACGCGTGTCTTCTGGGTGCTCCAGTTTCTTTCCATAGTCCAAATATGTCTGGGTTAGGTTGATTGGCTATGCTAAATTGACCCTTAAAGTCAGGGAGATTAGCAGGGTAAATATGGATGGAGGTTACAGGGAATCAAGCCTTGTTGTCAGTGCAGGCTCGATGGACCGAATGTCCTCTTTCTGCACAGTAGGAATTCTATGAATATGTCCAAACAGAGTTGACAACCATAAATGTAACCTTCAGCAATGCTCGAACATTGAGTTAGCAACCGAGCTCCAATTGATCCAGTAGGAATCACAATTACAGCACTTTCGACATGGCAGCTGTGACTATGCTACCAAATGTTTAAAGTGAGAGTTTTTGCGGAAGGTGAGGGTGGTGAGAAGCGCTACAGAAATGCAAGTTGCTTTGATAAAGAGTCATCTGGACTCGAAAGGTCAGCTCTTTTCTCTCCTGACAGCTGCTGCCAGACTGCTGACATCTTCCAGCGTTTTCCCTTTTGGTTACAAGTTGCGCCCTTTGCCGGAGGATTGTGACGTCGAAGGGAAGTGGAACGTTGTGTGATCCCCAGGCACCGTTCTAAGTGGCTCACCTCTCGAATCGCTCCAGAGTGATGCTGATGAGCGGCCTCTGCAGGAGTGGGCAGAACTGCTTCGGTGTGGCCGTCCCCATCCTCTCGCCGCTACCACCCGCAGGCAGCACTGCTGCCACCGAGAAATCCAGCCGCCGGTTGCCAGCGGCCTGCTCGCTCTGCTTGCAAACCAAAGGCCGATCCATTTGCGAGTTATCCCTCGCTGCCTCCGCCATCAAAATGAAACCAAAGCTGCAACTCGTGCAAACCACCCCCCCTGCAAAATCGTTGCAGCAACGGCTCTGGGACTGAAACACACAGCAGAGTTTTACAACCTGTCTAGCGGGTAGTCTTCACATCGGGTTTGGCGCTTCTTCCACGGTGGAAGCAGCTGCGGGAGGATTGGGGGGGGGGGGGGGGGGGTTTGACAGACGCGCACAGGTTAGGGATTGGGAGCTGATTGCAACTTAATGCATACAGGGTAACAGATCCGGTTCTGCAGAACTGAATCTCATATGTGAGGATGTGACTTTTCATTTTTAATGTGTACTTGAATTAATTTCTATGCATTACTAGAATGAGCTAAAGCGGAGATTTTCTTAAAGCAGCAAGTTATGATCTTGAATGGTAAAATAGCAAAATGTTGTGGATGCTGGAATCTGAAACAAAAACAGAGAAAGCTAGAAAAACTCAGCTGGTCGGGCAGCAACCATAGGGTGGGAAAAGTTAACTTTTCGCATACCTTCAGAACTAAAGGGGAAAATTGTGATGAGGGTGGAACAGGACTTGGGGGAGGTTGCAACAAAAATGAAGAACAAATGACTGACAGATCGGTTGGGGAGAGTGGGTTTTTGCAGAGTAACAAAAATGTTTGGGATATGTAAATTTAAAAGTTAAAGATGGAGGGAAATGGTCAACAAAACTCAAATGTTGAGTCCTAAGAGCTGTAAAGTGCTGAATCAGAAGATGAGGTGCTGTTCCTCCAGCTTTTATTGGGCTTTGCTGGAACATTTCAGCAGGCCAAAAACAGACATGTGGGCTCAGCGAATGTGTTTAGTCTGGCCAGTATCAAGGAGGTCGCATTGGGAGCAGTGAATACAATAGACTAGCGCACAAGGGCCATCTGTCATTTGTTCTCAAATTTTGCTACATATTATAACCTCTACCATCTCCCACTAAACACTGTTCCACCATCAATTTCCCCTTTCTTTAGTCCTAAAGAAAGATTGTCCAGACCCCAGATATTGGCTTACAACTTACATGTATTGGTGGGAAGCCATGGCTTGCTGACAGAAAGTTTTTTTTTAAAAAAAATGCCCATTTACTAGCTTTCCAATCACACAGTGATCTCGGGCCTGCATCAGAACAGCCTGCGTAGGCTCTGGTGGGGTACAGTTTGAATGAAGCCACACCCGCTTGTGACAGGAAATCTAAGGGAATGTCTATTGAGGTCAGGGATTTAAAAGTTTATATTGAAGTGAGCAAACAACAGATTTTGTGGCTGTTATAAAGGTATGTAAATTTTTTTTAAAATCTTTTTTATTCTTTTAAACAGGCAATGTTATTGGTTCTTTCAAAGTGTCTTTTTTATGCTTGAAGATGATTACTTAACGTTTATATATGAATATGGGTTTTGTTACTTATTTTAAATCTCCTGAAACTATTGTTTAAATCTGTATAATTTTATATGTGGCATGCTTAAGTGTTCATGTGTTTTAATTTAGAATACTGAAAACATAGTTGGGAAGAAGAGAAGTCAGAACTTCTGGGACTGTGATTTGGATATTTCTAACTTGTTTACTTAAATTGTGCTCCTCAGTTATAGATATCTCATTTTTAAATGTTTTGATGTTTCAGTAAAATATTTGTACAGTTTGTAAAGTTTAATGGAAAACATTTATGAACAAAAATAATGTTACAAATACAAAACTTTGAAATCATATTAACATCTAACTTAACGTTTAACTTCAGCAGGTGCATTATGACATTTTGTTTAGTAATTACATCAAAGTTTCCAAATTTGTTGCAATAAAATAAATTGTTTCACTTTAACACAACGATCAATTTTTTTTTACTTTCACTCAACTTTATTAACCTTTTGTAAATAGGGAGAGAGGTTTGGACATATCCATTGTTAATTTTACAAGCTCTATGTTCAAAAGCAGCAGCTCCCAGGTGATCTCAAACAGTCCTTGCCTCATCTGAAGTTATGTCTTCATCAGGCTCCATATTACTCTTCTCCAGCTCCTCCCTTTCTGGTGTCAAGTCATCTTCCAAGTAAATGATCAGTCCCTTCTGAAAGGTAAAGTTGAGCAATGCACAATACACAACAATTTTTATGATTTTTCTCTTGTGCATTCTGTAATGTGCCCCCTGACCTCTCCAGGCATCAAAACACTAATTGTCCTCTCCAACACTTGACATATTGCTACGTGTGTGCAATTGTTACATTCCTGTGCTTCATTGTTGGTCCTCTGGAATGGTGGCTTAAATCGATGTTCTCAGTGAATATCCCTTATCACCCTGTGTAAATCCCAGTTATGTTATCATGGTGGAACACTGAGTTTGCAAGGACAAAATGAGTCATGGACACTTCCATGAATGTTTGCATTTACATTGAGCATCTTCATTTCTGATCCCAAACTAGCATAACATTTAAAAAATTGAATCTCTTCCTCTTTATGAATGAAACATTGTCATTTCTTGGCACCTTTGATGTAATATGTGTTCCACTGACAGCTTAAAATACAAAAAAAGAATTATGATCAGTCAGTCTCTCTCTCTCCAGGACCTGGCTTGTTCAGCAAATATCATCTGCTGTGATTATAACAGTTCCCTCTTTGCTTTGAATGCATGGGATGTTGTCAGGCAGGAAGCTCTTTATGCCCATTGGAGGTTCCTATTAAATCCAACCCATGTGTCAATGTGAACAACTTAAGAATGAGGTGCCTTTTACTCAAGCTATATGACTAAAATAGGGGGAGACGGTTCTGTCATTTCTGCAGCAGTGAGGAGTAGATCTTCTCAGAAGGTTGAAAAATTAAGAACTTGAAATTAACAGAAGTAAATACCAATCTGGTCAAACACCACCCTGCAGCCCATAGCAAATGTGACTGGATACATGTTCATCACTGAGCTCCATATAAATCATACACATTTGATATGAATAAAGCTGCATGAAGCAGAGAAGGAGCTAAATCCTTTATGGATGTGATTGAAGGTATGTTACTATTCAAATTGCTGGCAATTGGTGCTATATGTCTGTTGAAAGAGAGTCATAGGGAACAAGTCTATTATGCCTCCCAAGGTTTGGGACAGTTACTTGATATAAAGAATGATTGATAATTCTATCTTAGCTTAACTTATCAATCACTAGCAGCAACTGCCCTGGATATGCACTGTTGTCATCTCATGATTAGCACTCGTTCATGCTCTCTTATGTGGCCAGTGGTCAAAGCTGGCAACGATGTAGTGGTGTTATCGCTAGTACTAGTAATTCAGAGATTCAGGGTAATACTCAGGGAACCTGTGTTTGAATCCCACCACAGCAAATGCTGGAATTTCAATGCAATAAAAATCTGGAATGAAAGATCTAATGATGACCACTGTCGATCATGGTTTTTAAAAAAAACTTATCTAGTTCGCCAATGTCATTTAGGGAAGGAAATCTGATCTGGCCTAGATGTGTTTGACACTTAATTACTCCTAACAAGCCACTCAATTCAAGGGCAATTAGGGATGGGCAACAAATGCTGGCCTTGCCAGTGACACCCACATCTCATATTAGAAAAAGATCTGCCACAATAATATTTTAATAGAACTTTCAAACAACTCTGGCCCATGTGACACTTACAACTGCTGTTCACACTAAGAAAAAGCACTCTGATTTTCACATGTAGTTTTACTATTTCATGTTACTATTTTAGGGCTATCCTGCAATGATGCCATTTAGAATCAACAAGTTAATGGGGGAGGCATATTTGCACTGAGATCTCAAGGTAATTTGCTACAGCAAGGCACTTAACAGCATATGTTGTTAGTTAAACTTACACATAGAGGCTTTTTAAATTCTTACATGGCAAGTTGTTGAAAGTACAAACTGATAACATTGCAGTGAGGGAAACCAGGCATCTGGGAACCAAGTGAACAGAGGCCGAAACTGTATATAGCCTTAGCCAAGAGATAAAACAATGGGAAATTAACAGCACAAAAACTGAGAAGTTAAATTGAGTGAATGAGATGTAAAATCAGATGAAAGAAAAGAAAGAGGAACGAAAGGAAGATATGCTTAAGAGAGAAAAAAGTCAAAGTTAAAAAAATTCCCATTTAAAAATACATGAAGAAATAACACCTCATTTTCAATGCTATGGAGGTTAATTGGCACTAAGTAACACCACATTATAAAAGGGGTGCTTGGACTGGAATAAACAAACTTTAACTTTCTTATTAAAGATTAGTTAAAATCTGATACTCTTTCTTGAACAATGGTGTAATGTTTGTGATGCTAGAATATTGCTGAAAAGAGAAACGTTATCAAAACTTTTTTGTCTTGCATTCATCAAGATTAAAGCAAGAACTCCAAATTTTAACAATTTATGTTAAAGGAGATATTGATAAATTAACTCTGGCCGTGGAGAAAGCAATGGGGAATAGAGTCTGCAAGCTCCTGGATAATTCAAAAAAGGCACAAAACTTGAACATATTCAATTTGTTTGCAAAGAGCAGTCCCTGCATACCAATGTGTCTCACTTCTTTTAGTGTAAATGAGCCACATTCTGAACTCTGTTTAAATATCTTACATTGGTTATTGCTGTAGCTATTAGTACACAGGATTATTCAGCAAGTGCTGACCACTTATGGAATCTTATTAAACAGCTGACATTTTGTTTTAGGCTTTGTAATTGTGGGTTGGTTGAATATGTCTGTACCCCTGTCAAAGACCCCTGTCTTTGATTTGAATAGCCAATTGTTGGAATGTACGGTCTTATGTACCAGGCATCACATTAGCACTGAAATTCATACAGAATATTGCTCAATTGTATGGTAAGCAGAAAGTCTTTTTGAACAGACAGCAACATCAGGTAATGGAAAATGCCACTCACTGCACAGCAACAGCATTAAATACTTCAAATTTTTAAGATCCTTTGCCTTTCCAGGTTAATTTGAGATTGACTAGGCACTTTCCATGCCTGAAAATTGTAGCCTTTTACCCATTAAGGAATATGCATCACTGTGTAATAACTGATCGGGATAACCATTGTGTTGCAGGATTTGTTTTTCTGTATCAAGTTGTAATGTGATAAAATGGCTAGGCCCTTATTTACAAAATTTCAGATGAAGCTAATCTTCAAATGCTTTGAGCTTTATGAATCCCCCAACCTCTATATTGACCAGTGGAAGTAGGTTTGTGATAGACAGCAATGCAAAAACCAAGAGCACATTACTCAACTTTTTAGTTGAGAAAAAGGATCATATTATACTGTTCCTACTTGAAATTGAATTTGAGCAAGGAATTGAGTGTATTAAGGTATGAAAAGTTGATCACAATTCTCCATTCCTCTGGCATTATGCTATATCAAAGAATGAATGGAAGATCATGACATGTACCTCCCAAATTCATGTCCTTACTTTGCTCAAAGATATAACATGTTCAGGAAAGAAAGGAAAGGAAAGAAAGAGGGGTGATAGTATATCTTGTAGTTTTGGAGAGGTCAAGGATTTAATCTCTTTGGTTCGCCATTGCACCACTGGATTTATTTTAGAGTCCATCAACTAGTGGGAAAGATAAGAGCAAATTTGGAAGGAAATTACAAGGCAGTGCAAGAATTGTGAAAACGGGAGACTTTAATTATCCAAATAACTAGGATAGTACTTGATTAGAGGACACAGGAAGAGAAGAACTCCTGTGGTCTGGAAAATTTTCATGATTTATACATTTCCAACCCAGCGAAGCAAGAGGAATTTGAGGATCTGGTTCTGGGGAATGAACTGGGTCAAGTGTCAGCTAGGAAGCATTTAGAAAAAAGTGGCCACAATACTATAAAGTTTAAACTAGCCATGGAAAAAACAAGGAGCACTCTGGAGCAAAAATGCTTAATTGAACGAGAGCCAATTTCAGTGGGTTGAGAAGGACCTACACTGATAAATTGGAAAGAATTATGGGCTAACAATGCTACAATGGCTGTTTTTGAAGAGGAGTTAGTTCAAATGCAATCAAGGGCCATTCTCAGCATGGGTAAAGATATGACAACCGAAAAGAGTGCCCTGGATGAAGCAGCAAACGGGTGAGTATGACAGATGTCAGATTGCTAAGTGAAAAGCAGGCTAACTAGAATGTACAGAGAGACAGTAGAAAAGAAAATGTGAAGCAAATGATCAGATTAGACTCCCTAATCTGGTTTATCAATTTAGAAATGCTAAAGGATTGCCCATTTGGAGCCAATGACTTGCTAGCTCCATTAAAAGAGGTCTGAATCCAAATGTGATTCAGGCCTCCTGATGCCAACTTTTCTTTGAGTACCCCATAGATGCGCCAAGGAATCCCTCTCAGATCTTCCCAGATAAGTATTTGCAGAACGATTGTTCAGAATTGCTCCTTTTCCCTTAGGGCAATTGTGCTGTTAAAAATCCGAAAAAGTGATTTAAAGGGTTAAGCTAATAGTTACACTGAGAAAGTTAGAAGAAACCTCCCTCAATGTCAACAAAATGAAGAAGATTGTCATCGGCTTCAGGAATTGTAAAGAAGCATGTATCCTCCTTTATATCAACGGGGACGAAGTAGAAATAGTTAAAAGCTTCAAGTTTTTAGATGTCTAGATCACTAACAGTCTGTCCTGGTCTCCCCATGCCAACACTATAGTTAAGGAAGCCCATCAGTGCCTCAACTTTCTCAGAAGACTAAGTAAAATTGGCATGTCAGCGAGATTCTGACAATTTTTACGGATGCACCATAGAAAGCATTATTTCTGGTTATATCACAGCTTGGTCTGTCTCCTGCTCTGCCCAAGGCTGCAAGAAACTACAAAAGGTTGTGAATGTAGCCCAGTCCATCACATAAAACTGCCTCCTATCCATTGACTCTGTTTACGCTTCCCGCTGGCAAAGCAGCCAACATAATTAAGGACTGCATGCCCAGACATTCTTCCACCTTCTTTGGGAAAAAGATACAAAAGCCTGAGGTCACGTACCAACCGACTCAAGAATAGCTTCTTCCCTACTGCCATCAGACCTTTGAATGGACCTACCTTGCATTAAGTTGTTCCCTCTCTACACCCTAGCCATAACTAACACTACATTCTGCACTGTCTTGTTTCCTTCTTTATGAACAGTATGCTTTGTCTGTACAAGAAATAATACTTTTTACTATATACTAATACATGTCATAATAAATCAAATCAAATCAAAGAACTTCTGTTCTTTGTTAACTTTTGTGTCACTATTTTAAACTTCCAGCTACATAGCTGCACTGCATCTGCCCCAACCCAAGCTAACCATCAATCCCCCAACAAAATTCCTCCCCTACCAACACCTGCATGGATTTCCAATCCCATTACCCCCCCTGTCCCCCACAACTGGCACAGTGCTCCCTTAACTTCTCCCCCAAACCTGCCGTATTGATTCTCCTAACCTTCTGACTGACTTTGCCCCAACCTGACACACAATATCCCCCAATATCTGATTTATTCGCACCTGAAGTATGACATTCTCATTCCACTCCTGATGTCTGATCCCCACCTCCTATGTCTGTAGCCCCATGCCTCCTGTCCCACCACCCTCATATTCTGCCTACTTAACCCTAGACAGCTCCCTAACCTGCCAGTTTCAATGGCACCTTTAAACTTACCTGCTTTACAGCAGCTGCTGCAGAAAGAAAGAAGGTATGTTCTCCTTCATTTTGACTCGCTTAGACTTCAATGCTGGGCCCCAAGGATCACTGCACTGCCTGGATCTCACATGGTGTGAAACAGGCACAGAAGAAACTAGGCACAGCTAAATGGATATGGAGTGGTAATCAATGCTGATTGATATTCCGCAGAAGTTATTGCCCACTTGTATTTATAATACATGAAAGATATTCTGAAACATAGTAATTTACATAGCTTAATGAATAAGTTTTAAAAATGAATACTAACATTCTGCATAAATACTGAGACATGTTTCTGGAGAATCTTTCTAGAAGATGGGGTGTTTAAAACAGTTGACAGATTGAACCTCAGAACAATAGAAGTCTCGCAGCACATAGTTTTTCCATTGTGTCGGCTCCAAGTCTTTACTTCATTTGGTCAGCACTATTCAAACTTTGAATAACAAATTAAACACCATTTGTTAATCATCTTGGGATTCTTAATTTCAGTATCACTGACTTCTGCCTAAATCACTGGCTAAACCTAATTGAAGATATTTGCTTTCAGGTATATCCAGAAGCAGCTCTATTGTGGATTACAAAGGCAACGTAGCCAGATGTATTTGTGTTTCTTTTTGATCTGGTGCTCAAACAAAATGACTCCCTTACTTCACAGTTAAAATAATGAGCAGTACGATGTCCTTCTAGCAAAGAAAATACTGCAGCACATATAGCCCTATGGTGCAGAATGTAATACTTTATAACATTGAATGAGTAGAATGCTAGAGTACAGTTTATGGTAGATTAAATATCTGCTTTTACTAAAATGTGGAGTGCAATAGTACATTGACTTTACAAAGTATAATTTGATCTCAGAACAATATCTTGAAACCTTAAGTTGCATCACATCTTTAAAATGGTGTCAGCCACTTTCCTTGCCAGGACTAAAACCTCTGTCTCTATTTCCTTGACAGTCAGACAAAACCTTTTTATTCTGTGGGTGTCATTTCGAAAGATGTATGTACAAATTTCAAAACAGGCCTTGAAAGCAGAATTGATACTGATACCACTGGTCAATAGCAGCGGAAATATCTTCAAGCCCTACACACCTCTCTGCAAAGAACAACAGCTCAAGGCTGGTTTTTTGTACAAATTACTATGAAATGGTAAACCTCTTTGAAAATTATAAAAGGGATCCAACAATAGAATTTTTCTAATTTATAAAACCATTAGGGTGCATCACAGACAATGTACTTTTTTTGGTCAGATGGATATATAGGATGTGTAAAAAATTTATCACTATGTTTAGTGCAAGCAACAGAAAATTCTACACAGACAGAGTTTGCCCAGTCTGGATGTACACACCCCATGGGGGCATGCCCACTTAGCTAAGTCCAACTATCTTATGGGCAGCTTGGCACAACCAATGGGGACACTCAGCTGTGTGCAATGCTGCTGAAGTTTAACCAGCTAAGTTTGCACAGTATAGCATATCACAAGACTTGCTCTATTTTCTAGTTAGATCTATGCTGTCCATTGGCTTCGAGATATTTGGGTTAAGTATGAAGAATCCTCTAACCCGTTCATAGGCCTACAGGTTTCTACATTGAGCTAGATCAGTTCGATTAATTGTTAAAGTGTCTCATAATAATCTGGCCCTTCCAGGCCCCTATTAATTTAACAAGCATAACCACAGAGGGTGAATTTGTTTCAGACTTTGAGCAGTAGACCTATGTCATCTTGGAGCAAATTTGCCTTTAACAGATAGCAGGAACTCCTTTTGAATGACACAGTGAGCTATTAACTTCGTCAGAGGAAGGGAAAGTATTATTGGCATCATTTCCTTCATTACAAGACAGGCACACATCATATTGCATTAGTATGATATTTCAAAAACAAAGGAGTCTTGCTAAGCATCACTCTGGCTACATAAGCAAGTGTTCTCACCCCCAGCCTCAAGAGCCTCACAGACTCTATCATCCAAATCTCCTCATGAACATTACATTTGCATTATTGAAGAGTGTACATGGAGCAGCTTGTGATGCTGTATTCAACATCAAGTCCAGAGTTTCTCATCATCACATGTTATATATGCAAACTATGTCAAGCCATATTGGGAGGCGATGGCCTGGTGGTATTGTCGATAGACTATTAATCCAGAAATTCAGCTAATGTTCTAGAGATCCAGGTTTGAATGCTGTCATGGCAGATGGTGGAATTTGAACTCAACAAAAAAAAATTTGGACTTAAGAATCTACTGATAACCATGAAACCATTGTCGATTGTTGAAAAATCCTATCTGGTTCACTAATGTCTTTTAGGGAAGGAAATCTGCCAAGCTTACCTGATCTGACCTACATGTGACTCCAGACCCACAGCAATGTGGTTGAATATTGACTGCCTTCTGAAATGGCCTAGCAAGCCACTCGATTCAAGGACAACCAGGGATGGGTTATAAATGCTGGCCCAGCCAGCAACAGCCATGCCCCACAAATGAATTTTAAATCATATTCTGAGCTAATTGATAAAATGTGTATATAGGGAAATTAGATCATTTCCGGTCATTTATAAATAACAGTAAGCTCAATCGTAACTCTTCATTGTTTTTGCCTGCCATGGTAGTCCTCTTTTAATCTTCTGTTCTCAGCTGGGCTTCACTCACTCTGTGTAAATGTTTCTCATTCTCAAGTTCCCATGTCCTGTCCTCTTTTCCCTACTTGCACTCCATACACCCCATGCTTCAATCAGACTCAGGCTCACATCCATTCCTTCAGCTAGAACTTTCTGAGCACTTGGATCCTTTTTTAAACCATTCTATAAAACTGCAGCTCAAAGATTTCAATTCACTCTCTCCATACTTGACTGTCAGCATTGTGATCCAGAATAATGAAAGAAGGAAACATCAATGCAATGATTATTGCAACAAAAGATTCCAATTTTTTTCTGTTCTCAGACAAAATAGCTGATTACAAGACACCCCACGCAAGCACGACTGGTAAAATAAATAAGCTGTTTAAACCGTATCTTTACATTCCTTAAAAGGCCAGTAAATTACTAGGTTTCTAACCTTCCTCAGGTATTGAGTTAATTACAGATTTCTTTCACAGTATAATGTGAAATTATCTAGCATTTACAACATAAAAACATCCTACATTACAAATGCTTTTGCTTCACAAGACCCTCATTTCACTCTACTTCATGTAACCCAATCGATAAATTCCTTTCTCTCTCATTTGTCTATTAGTTTTCCCTTAACTATGCTGTTATATATCTATGCTGGTCACCTCCATTATGCCTTATGGTCATATGTTCCATATTCTAATCACTTACTGAATGAGGAAATTTCTCTTGGATTCACAAATGGATTTATTATTGACCATCTTGCGTTCATGGCCCCTAATTCCAGCCTGCCCCACAAGTGGAAACATCTTCTTTCTATCTACCTTATCAAATGCTTTCATAATCTCAAAGACCTTGTTGGGTCCATCCATTCCTTTGAACAGATGAGGAGACAACTTTTAAAATGAAGTTCTTCTATTGAACAGAAATTCAAGAAAATTATTTTTCTTAAAAAGCAGAGGAAAAGCAAAGCGAACTTGGAGAGACTGGCTTTTACTATCAGCCTCTGTACTGATCACAATGGAAAGAAGTCTCACAACACCAGCTTCAAATCCATCAGGTTTATTTGTAGCAAATGCCACAAGCTTTCAGAACAGGCTGTCCCTTCGTCAGATGGGTAGAAGTTCTGATCACAAACAGGGCACAAAGAGACAAAGTTAATTTACATGAATAATGAGTGGAATGTGAGTCCTTACAGCTAATCAAGTCTTAAAGATACAGACAATGTGAATGGAGACAGCAATAAGCACAGATTAAAAGGATGTGTATTGTTTTCAGCTAGGATAATTAGTGAGATTTTGCAAGCCCAGGCAAGTTGTGGGGGTTACAGATGGTGTGACATGAACCCAAGATCCTAGTTGAGGCCATCCTCATGTGTGCAGAACTTGGCTATCAGTCTCTGCTCAGAAACACTGCGTTGTCGTGTGTTGTGAAGGCTGCCTTGGAGAACGCTTACCTAAAGATCAGAGACCGAATGCCCATGAGCACTGAAGTGTTCGCCAACAGGAAGAGAACAGTCTTGGCCTGGTGATTGTCAAGCAGTGTTCATTCATCCATTGTCATAGCATCTGCATGGTCTCCCCAATGTACCAAGCCTCGAGACATCCTTTCCTTAAGCGCATTAGGTAGACAGCTTTGGCCGAGTTGCAAGAGTATGTATTGTGTACCTGGTGGGTGGTGTTCTCACGTAAGATGATGGCATCTGTGTCGATAATCCAGCAGTCTTACAAAGATTGCTGTGGCAGGGTTGTGTGGTGTTGTGGTCACTATTCTCCTGAAGGCTGGGTAGTTTGCTGCAGACAATGGTCTGTTTGAGATTGTGTGGTTGCTTGAAGGCAAGAAGTGGGGGTGTGGGGATATCCTTGGCGAGATGTTTGTCTTCATCAAAGATATGGTGAAGGTCCCAAAGAAGACGAAATAGCCTTGGTACTCTGGTGAAATATTGGAAGAAGAAGGATGCTCTGTTCACTAGGTCCCATGTTTATCTTCTGAAGAGGTTAGTGTGGTTTTTGGCTGTGGCGCATTGGAACTGTCAATCAGTGAGTCAAGCATCATATCCTCACATAGCAGACGCTACGACACTGTATGAATGAACATCACTTGACAATCACCAGGGAAGACTGTTCTCTTCCTGTTGGGGAACACTTGAGTGGTCATGGGCATTCGGCCTCTGATCTTCAGGTAAGCATTCTTCAAAGAGGCCTTCACAACACATGACAGCACAGAGTCGCTGAGCAGAGACTGATAGCCAAGTTCCACACGCATGAGGATGGCCTCAACTGAGATTTTGGGTTCATACCACACTATCTGTAACCCCCACAACTTGCCTGGACTTTGCAAAATCTCACTAACTTTCCTGTCTGGAAACAATGTACGTTCTTTTAACCTGTACTTAATGCTGTCTCCACTCACCTTGTCTATACCTTTAAGACTTGATTAGCTGTAAAGACTCCACATTCCAATCGTTATTCATGTAAATTAACATTGTGTCTTTGTGCCCTGTTTGTGATCAGAACTTCCACTCACCTGACGAAAGGACAGCCTGTTCGAAAAGCTTGTGGCATTTGCTACAAATAAACCTGTTGGGCTTTAAGCTGGTGTTGTGAGATTTCTTTCTGTTTTTACTCCAGTCCAATACAGGCATTTCCACATCCTGATCATAATGAACAGAACTCAAAGACAGACTGCACAGACATAAACTAAAATCCACAATATATCTCGATCCTTATCTCATTATTGTAAGTGTTCTTCATTATTGTCTCTGTCTGGCAAACAAGCCTTGCAGCTGTTCTTATGAAGAAAGAACTTGTTTTGCCTGCATTGTGCACTCTTCAGGAATGTAGTCAATTTTGTTACCCTCTGCAGTCTAGCATTTAAAGGTAATTGCATAGGCAGAAATATCTTAAAATGAAGTCTTTGCATAGACAAAGTCTTCACAACAGGACTAAGCATAGATATGATCTCTCAGACCTCTTTCAGATGACTTTTCAGACCTTTCTTATTTTGAGAAAAAAGAGATTTGAATTGTTTCAATAGACACAAGCATTTAAGTTCTGGTGTTATCCCAGTAAATCTTTTTGTACCTTCTCCAATATCCTTTTCCTAATCTAGAGATGAGAACAGTATGTGCTATTCCAAATATGCTTTAACTACGGTCCTCTACAAATTTAGCTATTAATCTGAGTAACTACTTTTAATCCTTTGCCTACTGTTTGTTTTTTAGGCAGCTGGCTATCCATTATGCCACTTGTCTCCTAATATCATGTTTTGATCTTCGTGATGAGTTTATGAAATATCTTACTAAAGGCATTTTGAAAATCCAAATCCAATGGCACAGGATTTTATTTCCCAATGTCTGTATTTTCAGCGCTATGGGGGCCATTTCAAACCCAAAGATTCAAATGGGTGACTGTCTGTGTGGAGTTTGCACATTCTCCCTGTGTCTGCATGGATTTCTCCCAGGTGCTCCGTTCTTCCCACCGTCCAAAAATGTGCAAGTTAGGTGGATTGACCATGTTAAATTGCTTCTTAGCGTCCAACTGTTGAGGTTAGATGGATTAGCCATGGTAACAGGGATAGAGTGGGGGATAATATTCTGTCGGGTGTCAATGCAGACTCGATGGGCCAAATGGCTTCCTTCTGCACTGTAGGGATACTATGGTTCTATTAATTTTTGAGGATGTAATCTATATGGCAAAGTAATTATTTCATTGTTATTACTCCTATCCATACTATAGCCCTATTCCTATCCTGATTTTTCTTCTCTTACTTATATATCTATAGAATATTTAGCAATTTCTTGAATGTGAATGAACACACTAGTGAATTCCTGGTATCAGCATCAAAGAGAGGAAGGATGTACATACTTGAGCTATCTACAAAACAATCTGGAGAAACCAGTTTCCTATATCTTCCGCTGTTCTACCCATTGCAACTAAATTACAATGATATGGATTAAACTTCAGTTGGATGGGCTAATTCCTCGATAACAGAACAATTCCTTTTCCCTTCTGACAATTAGCACCTTTACTATGAATAGGAAAAAGGAAAAGGAGCTGATTTTTGTCTTAAAGTATATGTCTTAGGGCACTAAAATTAATAAGTAATAAAACTCATTCATGAAATCTGGAGAACTATGTGACTCTGAGTGGCCTGTATACAATAATGTTAACAATTCGGATCCATGCACACAAGTTCCAAACTAGTTTCTACAACATCATCCAATATGTGGATAATTAAGTTTCTTTGCATAATCACAAATTATGATTCATTTGCAAACGTAGTCCTTTAGGAAATATCAGTAAGAGACTGCAATAAAAATGGTAAGTGAATAAGCATGCCCTTACTGATATATCAGAATAACTGAAAGCCATAGTACTACTGAGGGCCTTCCAATACTGAAGCATGCAACTGGAAATGGCCATTGAAGCCAGTAGTGCTTTATCACATAATCTTTTGCCCTTGCAGGAGAAATAAACCAATATTGCCCAGACACGGCCCAGACAAGAGAATAGGTTTCCTATTATTACCATCATGAAGGAGGGAACTATGGACATTGCCAGGGTCACTGACCAGAAGGATGTCAGGCAAAGTAAAATCTCCAGTTGCAGCGGAGATATGATTAAAGCGCACAATGTATTCACCAAGGGATCGCTGACAGCATACCATAGACTGAGTTGCATTATGAAGTCTAGGTGTATGCAGAGGTTACCACTCTCTATGGCTAGTTCCCCGATCCCGTCTCGTGTCTTTGACATGTGTAATGTAAGAAGTCAGGACAATGAGAACAATTCCTTCATCATTACCTGAGCAAATGCATCCACATCAGAGCCTAGAAGAAGCACCATCACATCTCTGAGCACATCCACCACCAGCTTAGATACAATCACCTCAGTGAGTCCATCATTTTTTCAAAGTTTATTAGTGTCACAAGTAGATTACATTAATAGTGCAATGAAGTTTCTGTGAAAATCCCCGAGTTGGCATATTCTGGTGCCTGTTCAGGTACACTGATGGAGAATTTAGTAAGGCCAATGCACCTAACCAGCAGTCTTTCAAACTATGGGAAGAAACTGGAGCACATGCAAATCCCCATACCTTCACATCTTTGGACACTAAAGAGAAATTTTCCGTAGCCAATTTACCTAACCTGCATATATCTGGACTGTCATGATGTAAAGATGCCGGCGTTGGACTGGGGTAGTAAGAACTCAGTAAGAATTTACCAACACCAATTTTAAATCCAACCGATTTATTTGATAGTAAAATTGCGAGCTTTCAACACTCTTGTGTCTTCATCAGGCAAATGTGCCTGAAATGGGCATTTGCCTGATGAAGACACAGAGTGTTGAAAGCTCGCAATTTTACTATCAAATAAATCGGTTGGATTTAAAATTGGTGTTGCTAAATTCTTACTGATATCTGGACTGTGACAGAAAACAGGAGCATCCAGAGGAACCCATGCAGACACAGGGAGAACTCCACACAAACAGTGATCGAAGCCGGGAATCGAACCCGGGTCCCTGTCGGTGTGAAGAAGCAGTGCTAATCACTGTGCCACCATACTGCCCATCATGTGTTTCAATAGGTTTGCACTACTACGGCACTACTATGCAAGAAGAAATGGCAGTGGTAGAGCAACTATGAGAAGAGCCCTTGAAGAATGGAGAATAGACACAGCACTATACTGCTGGCACAAATGCAGGGCTTCAGGAGTTGCAGGAAAGGAGTCTCCACTTAATCCATGCTCCCAAGTTTGGAGATTCTTGAAGTAATGTGGATCAGAAGCTAAGATTGAGAAATCCATTGAGTTTATATGTACCACCAAGGGTCAGGTTTCTGAGCCCATGAACTTTTCCATTGACAGAGTGGCCAAATCCATGGAGAGCTATATGTGGCAGCACTTAAAATGTATTCAGAAATGCATGCCATACATAATTGCCTTCAGCCAGTGGTGTTGATGGCACAAAGATGTTTGGAAAGAATGCCAATTGCACCCCATATGCTGCCTTCAACCATCTGAGCAACAACCAAGGGCTGAGGCCGTTACATCCTGGATTAAGGTACTATTCATTATGGAGTCCATCATCATTTTCAGTCTCCTTGCACCCTCTGACAGTGGAAGTTTGTGTTAAGTAAGGAGTAGTAATAGAAGCGGATCCTGCAATGATGCAAGTGCAGCAATTCTTAAAGATGCCCTCGATGTCACATCCAGGATGAGGAAAACTACATGTATCTCATCATAGGCAAAGAGAGACAAGTGAGAAGGTTACCCCTGCGTCTTCCAACGCCAAAAAGAGAGCAACTCACAGCATTTACTGAGCACAAAAGCACATTGTGTTGGACAGTTTGCTGAGTGCTTCACTAAGGTGTCTTTCTGTAACTATGTACTGTTTTTCTTCATAAGGATCAT
The DNA here is from genome assembly GCA_024679065.1 of Sphyrna mokarran. Classification (NCBI taxonomy): domain Eukaryota; kingdom Metazoa; phylum Chordata; class Chondrichthyes; order Carcharhiniformes; family Carcharhinidae; genus Sphyrna; species Sphyrna mokarran. The sequence continues at coordinate 80,478,077 of JAGIQG010000002.1, forward strand.
GTAAATATTGACCTATGAAGCCACATAAATGTGCATCCTTTTACTAAGAGCAGAACAAGAAAATAACTATGAAATGGTGAAGGCAAACAATAATCTATCTATGTGGTGATGTTGAAATCTCCGGACAGATATATGTACTTCATTAGCAGTAAGAGATGTGCTAGTTCAGGCTATATTTTCAATGAAAACGTTACCACAGGTAGTTCAGAGTAAGTTCCATAGCATACTGTTCCTTATGTGTTAGAGGGGCTCAGTGAAAATAAGTCTCAATCAGATAATAATAAAAACAAAACATGCTAAAAATTCTCTTCAAGTTAAACAGCATCTGTGGAGAGAAACAGATTTAATGTTTCAGGTTGATGATGACCTAAGGATATTGAGTATTTCTGACATTTTCTGTTTTTCTTTCAGATTTGCAGCATCTGCAGTATTTTACTCTTGGTTGCATCAGATGCTTTTTGATGTTAATGACTTCCTAATAAGACCCTCAAGCTCTGTACTAAGCTTGACCACTTCCCTGTGCAGCGAGTACATCTCTTTGTTCTGCATCTTCCTCTGTCCTCTTTTTGTTCCTCCCCTTTCATGGCCTGCTCCAGCTCTTTCTTGTAAGAGCTGCACCTTCCAAGGCCTTACTCTCTTCGAGATTTACACATATCTTCAGGGCCAATAGATGATCACAATGATGAAATCTTTTCAGGACTATATTGAAGGGCACAACCTGACCGGTTCAGGCACCACATGTTTAGAAACGCAATGGGCTTATCAATGGTTGTCCAAGTGGCGAACTTGCTTGTATCATCTTTGTGCTTGTGCCTCACCTCTTGCAGAGCAGTGAGTACCGTCTTTTTGAAGGATATTCATTGTCCCCCAGAATCCATTCATAGAGTTTGGGTTGGTGATGGAGTGAAGAGCTTGCAGCAATCTAGACGGTGGGAGGGTGAAAGTGTCATAGTAGCTGTCTGGGAAGTGAGTGCACACATGAAGAAAGCTCTTACTGTTGCAGACCACCTGAGTATTGGGAGAGTGGAAACACTTCCTGTTAATGAAGCTAACTACCTGGTCACTGGGTGCATTAATTGTCATTTTGGTGTAAGCATTGATGACCTGTACCCAGGGGAATTGTAAAACCCACTGCTCTTTATGCAGTGGGTTTACTGAAAATTTACTGAAATGTCCCAGCTCCCGCAAATAGGGCTTCAATTTGAAGGAATGTAATATTGCTGCAGAGTCATCCCGAGACTCTGTCTGGGGACATGGGTTGAAATCTCACCACAGCAGCTAGAGGAATTTAAATATAATAAATCTGAAATATAAAGCCAATATTAGTAATAAAGATCAACAAAGTATCGTCAATTGTTGTAAAAATCTAGTTGATTCACTAATATATTTCACGGAAAGAAATTTACCATCCCATGCTTCCATGCCCTTCCTACTTCTTGTCCTGCGCAAGCCAATGGCACCTGCTTGTCAATAGCATAGTTTCCTCTGGAGCTATCACTTTGACATGGGATGTGGTTTAATCGGCAGAATTGGTTCCTCCCAGCATGTCCAGCTCCATTAATGTGGTCTGCTCCAAACAGTGTGTGCATTGTGTCCATCTCTATCAAAATGAGACCATAACTTGGAGCGAATTGCCAATGAGCCCTTTAAGAATTGTAATTGACATTGTTATAGAACCAGGTGTAATCTTGGACAAAAACTGAAAATGCTGGAAAATCTCAGCAGGTCTGATAGAATCTGTGAAGGGAGACTAGAGCCAACATTTTGAATCAAGATGACTCTTTACCTGAATCCCCACCATTCCCCCATCCCACCCCACCACCCTTGCTACTGGTCCTGCACTCAGCATGATCTGAAAATCCAGCCTGAGGACTTGAAAATCCCTCTCATGTTTTTCCAAAGGGAGTACAACTTTTTGAAATCAGAATAGAATTGATATGATCTCTAAAGTGATAACAGATAATATAGTTGAAATAGACAGAGAAACTTTGACTTCTTTGCTTTATTTCCCATTATTTTATTGTTGTAAGAAAGTACGTTACATCAGTGGAAGACATTAAAATACAACAAAAAATAGTTGAAACCAGAGTGGTGGATTTCTACAGAAAATGAAACTCCTTTGCATTTCATTTATTGATTAAGTAAAGCTAATTTTAGAGCTTTTCATACTCCTCAAATCCTGCAGCAAAAAAGCCTAAAATAAAGCTGGAAGTTCTGAACAGCCAGAATGTTATTAAAGTTTATACTACATTATCTACATTTATGTGCTGATTGCTGACTAAATAACTTGAAAATATTTTTTAGACGCATGATAAAAAAACATTTAAAAATGCTTAATAATTCTCATTTGTCAAAGGTAACTTATTAAATAACTATTAAAGTGGCACTGCTGTCTCACAGCACCAGGGTTCCAGATTAGATTCCAGCCTTGGGCAACTATCTGCGTGGAGTTTGCACGTTCTCACTATGTCTACTTGGGTTTCCTCCAAGTGCTCTGGTTTCCTCCCACACTCCAAAGATTTGCAGGTTAGGTGGATTGCCATTCTAAAATTGCCCCTTTGTGTCCCAAGATGTGTAAGTTAGGGAGATTACTGGAGAATTTCATGGGATTATGAGATGGAGTGTGAGGATGGATCTGGTAAGATGCACAGGGTAGCACAGTGGCATGGTGGTTAGCACTGCTGCCTCACAGCTCCAGTGACCCTGGTTTGATTCCAAGTTTAGGTCACTGTGTGGAACTTGCACGTTCTTCCCGTGTCTGCACAGATTTCTCCAGTTTCCTCCCAGTCCAAAGATGTGTGGCCATCTTTCAGGGGGAGTAGCAGGGTGAATCATGAGGTTACAGAGATAGGGCCTGGGTGGTATTGTTGTCAGTGCAGACTTGATGGGTCGAATGACCTTCTTCTGCACTGTAGGGATTTTATGTTCTGTAGGAGAGTCGGTGCAAACTGCTGAATGGCCTCCTTCTGCATTGTATGGATTACATGTTATAATGAAAAATAATAAATATAAAACAAATGTTTTTTTAACTGTGGAATACATATCTGCTAATCAGAATTGGCTCATATAGTTCTCATCCATTAAATAAACATTTGGATTTTGTATTAAAAGCTGAGGATTTTTAGGTATTAATGAACTTTATTTTGTGTGGAGAACGTAAGTGAATACAGGTTGCTACTGGGAGAGTATAGGTTGACCAGATGTATTTACTTCATACCCTAGGATTAAAGATAAATCCAGTAATGCGCATTTATAAATGCACTTAAGAATAACATACTTACGGTAATATCATATATGGGGTCCCAGGCAGATTAGAATTTTGTCCAAATATATCTACATACATAAACTGATACCAATTATTTTGATGAAATGTACAATTCACCAGATTTATTGGAACCAAAATGATTCCAAGCTTGACTTATTCAATCAGTGGGAATTGTATTCTGAATTTATTTTCATCATTGTTGAATAACTTAATTATTCTACATCCATTTAATAAACATTTGTTCAATTAGATATCCAAAAGTGGTGCCACTGTCTTTTCAAAGCCATTTCTAAATGAAAGGTGCACAGTAAGGAATGCTATTGAAAACATATATCCAGGATCCTGAGCGTACATGTTTTCATTCAGGAGTCCTGATGGTTAATACTTATCTGCTGGACCATAGTACTAATCCTTCTTTAATTAATCTTACCTAACTCATATGGAATAAGCGTGTTTTAATAAATGCACAGCACCAACAAAGGAAGTCCACTTTTGCACAGTACAGTTCATATGGTGATACATGAAAAACAAAATCACTGTTTATCTTCCAATTCATGCCAGTTTACTTTATGCTTGGTTTGCTCTCGATGCATCTTGCGGGATCTTTTTTTGCCTCTGGATCTTCTTCTGTTTGCTGGCAATGCCTCTTCGATATTACTTTTGCTCGATTCATTATGCTGTCGTGTATACCTCTTGCACTTGCATGATGTAACTATGGTGATTTTGTAGGTTCGTGTCCCACCGTTTTGGCATTGCAGTTGAATCCTCTCAGTACGAGTCTTGTCAGTCACACAACGCCACTCCTGTGTGTTCCTCCTGCTCCAGTATTTCCTGCCATAACCTCCAATCCAGTTGGGAAGTACTGGCATGGGTAGGCACTCCCCAGCGCACACCAATTCCTTCACTGGATTAATACTTGTACACAGACCATCAGAAATGTATTTGGTTGATCTCAGCTCACGACAGCCAACTTGAGATTGATCTAAATTTCAGAGAACAGATGAAAATTTACATAAAATTCACTTACAATATAAACCTCAAATCAAAGTTCAATTGTAAGAGCCATTATAATCCTTAAGCATAATATTTTTAATTACTTGAGAATTTTCATCATGTATCTCAAACGGTAAATTTTTCAGGAGTGGTGTTGCTTTAAAACTCGAGATTTTTTCTCAAATCTAGAGCAAACATTTACTTTTTGTGGATCTATGTATAGGGCAATGCTTAAAAAAATCTGTTCTGTAATAATCTGAGACCTTTTAAAAGTACAAAGACATATTTTTCATATATTGTTTCAATACCCAAGACTGGCTTGTAACCAAATAGCCGTGAAACTTTTAACTGATTTTTGGAATGTGGAGTGAATGTCAAGCATTGGTTTGACTTGCTATGTATTTTACTTATATTTTCCAAGCTCTTTCTTCTTTGAAACTTATTAAAAGCACAAATGAAAATATTTTAATAAAAAATCTATGCATATGTATTCTTGATCCTGCTTTTCTGTTGCCCAATGTGTTTGCATGAGCTGAGCAATTTGTCTTTAAGAAATGACTTAATTTGAGTGTGGCCTACCTTTAATATAAATGTACATCATTGAAAAAACTAATCAAATTTAGAAAGCTCCGATGATAAATCACGACAATTGCTGTTTTTGAATTGGCTTACATTAACACATTAATCTCGAATTTGAACACCACATTCAATTTGGAATAAATTCACTGAAATTCTGCCAACATCTGTGGCAGAAGCAGATATGCTGTCGGCCCCTTTGAAGGCAATGTGCTGGTAGGTTGATTTCAAGTTTAGCCAACATGATAGCACATGTAATCTTAGTAACTGTAACTAAAAACTAGCTGAACATTGAAGTGCTTCTTGAAATCTTTGCACATTGATCAATCCCACAAACCTGCCCAAAAGATGGTTTGTGATTGAAAAACCTCAAGAGAAATAACTATAACAGTTATGTCTTTTAGAGTCAGAGAAAGATTTAAAATTCTGATCTCCGTGGAATTCCCTGGAAACTGTACATTGCAAAAACTGTGATTACATTTTCAAAGACAACATTGGTGCCTCTATTCTTAGTTCTCATTCAATCATTTTTTAAATCCTTTTTACACACATGATTTGATGAACCATAAACTTTTGTTTTATTAAATAAACTTCAGTGTATGAAGATGTTTATTCTTAAGAATACGAATGTTTACTTATGCTATATGTTTATAACAATCAACTACATGATACAAGCATGTAAGTTTGCACTTTTGTATATAAACAGTTAATTTATGGAAAAATAAAGTTCTGTAATTTTTGATTTTAACAATATAATTCTATTAGTTAGCATGCCTATAATAAAAAAAACACTTTGAATATTCTTTAAAGCATAAAAAACATACCATTAAGATTCAAATCTGAAGGGTTTGGTTGCCGTCCTCCGCTCCTTGCCTGATTTAATGTTAAATTACTTGGATTATCATCTTGTAGTACCTTGTGGTTGTAGAATATTTCTGTCGCATCATTTTTAGTTTGTTCAGCACCCTTATCAAAAGCAAAGCAGCATTTGAAAAAGATGCATGCTATCACAAAGAAAGTGCAATCAAATGACTGAGAGACCATGGCTCTGAGCTCTCAGAACGAAGACCAGGTTGTAACACTGCAGATTTTAACGAGGATTTTCTGTGCCTCCCTTTTTATAAAGCTCCTTGGCATTCATTCAAGTGGAAACAGTGTAGCTTGAGAATGGAAACATAGACACACATTCTAGTAACCAATAGCAGGGCAGATCACACACGTAGAAGTGTGGTATATGCAAATCATGTCAGTTTCAAATTTCACACTTCTCCTGTTTCACATGGTGAAATATTTCCTTTGTAACGCCCCTTAAAGAGACAGAACCCTTCGGTCATATCTGGCATATGGTGAATTTCCAAAGTTATACATTAAATTTATATGACTTGTTTTATACACAATGTATCACTATTAATTTTAACAAGTAATCACTCTTCCGATTGTAATCCCATTTATCTTTATTTACATCTGTCATAATGGCTGTATATCAATCCAAAATAAATTTACAAATTGTACCAAACTAATTATTAAAATGATCTGACATAATACGATTTACATATTTTCAATTTCATGCAATGAGGCTTCTGTCACAGTTAAAGCAGTACAATATCATGCGATTCATAATACAAGTGAATTTTAGCTTAATCCAATAAAACTTGTTTAGACCAGTTTGAAAATTGCTTCAGTAGATTTTCAGTATTTGTTTTATTTCATTGCTTCAAGTTCTGCATATTTTTCACACGTATGCTGACAACATCCAGCTCTGCCACCTTCTTGATGCTTCTATTGTCGTTAAATTATTAGACAGTTTCTCTGGCATTTAGTAAAAGGGGAACAGAAATTTCCTCCAATTAAATATTGGGAAGACTGAAGTGGTTATGTTTGGTTTCCCATCCAAATTCTCTATCTTAGCTACTAACAACATCCCCTTCCCTGGCAACAGGAACAGCACAGATTAGGCCCTTTCTCCTAAGCCTTTGCTAATCAGGATGCCCCTGCTAAACTAAAGAAAAACCTTTTGCCCTTACTTGGTCAGTATTCCTCTATTCTTCCCTATTTATGTACCCATCCAGATGCCTCTTAAATGATGCTAATATGTCTATTTCAACTACCTCCTCTGGCACCATGTCCTAGGCATCCACCACTCTGTGTAAAAAACTTCCTTGCACATCTCCCTTACACTTTTCTCTTCTTGAACCTGTGTCCTCTTGTAATTACAGTTCCACCCTGGGAAAAAGCTTCAGGCTATTTATCCTGTCTATTCCTCATAATTTTGTAGACTTCTATAAGTCTCTCCTCAGCCTCTGTTTTTCCAGTGAAAACAATCCTAGTTTATTCAATTTCTCTTCACAGTCAACACTCTCGAGATCAGGCAACATCCCGATGAACTTTCTTTGTACTCTCTCCAAAGCTTCCACGTCTTTCTGATAATGTAGTGACCAGAACTGCACACAATACCCTAAATGCGGCTAACCCAAAGTTTTATATCACTGCAACATGATTTCCCAACTCTTGTACTCAATGCCCTGGCCAGTGAAGGTAAGCATGTCATTTGCAATCTGAGGTTAAACCAATTTGTTTACAACCTTGGTTTCACATTTGATTCTGAGGTAAGTTTCCAAACTCATATTCATGCCATCACTGAGAATGAGTTTTTCCACCTTTAACATTGTTCAATTTCATCTCTGTCTTACCTCATCTGTTGCTGAAATCTTCATTCATACCTTCATTACTTTTGGACTTTTCTACTCCAATGCAGTCTTGGCTGCTCTTCCACATTCGACATTGTAAACTTGAGATCATCTGAAATTCTGCTGCCCATACTTAACTTGCAACAAGCCTTGTTCCAGTAGGATTCTTATGCTTGCTGACCTATGTTAGCTACAAGTCAAATGAAGATGTCTTTATTTTAAAATTCTCACCTTTTTTCAAATCTTTCCTTTGCCTCACCCCTCCCTAACTCGGTAATTTTCTCCAGCCCCACTCTAAACTGTTTAATCTCTTTTAATTTTGACCTCATGCACATCCCCAACTGTAATTGCTCCACCTAAGCCAGCATGGTGGCACTGTGGTTAGCACTGCTACCTCACAGTACCAAGGATCTGGGTTCAATTCCCATCTTGGGTCACTGTCTATGTGGAATCTGCATGTTCTCCCTGTGTGGATTTCCTCTGGATGCTCCTGTTTCCTTTCAAAATCCAAAAGATATGCTGGGTAGATGCATTGGCCATACTAAATTTTCCTTCAGTGTTTCCAAACAGGTGCCAGAGTGTGGAGACTTGGGGATTTTTACAGTGACTTCATTGCTGTGTTAATGTGACATTACTTGCAACACTAATAAATAAACTTTAAACATTGGTGGCGATGCCTTGAGTTATCAGAACCCTAAGCTGTGAAATGCTTTGTTTATATCTTTCTGCCAACCTACCTCACTTTCCTCCTTTAAGACATTCCTGAGAAAACTACTACTTGGATTAAGCTTTTGGTCATTTGATATAAGATTTCTTTACGTGGCCCAGTGCCACCCTCCTGTGAAGTGCCTTGAAATATTTCAATATGTTAAAGTTAGATATCAACAGCATGGATTCACATTTTCTTAGTCAAAACACTTTTATACTACAGTTTAAATAATATCCTCTGACATAGTAATAGTAATTCATTTGTATTAAAATTCACCTTTGATTTTTGAATGTAATTTCAATGTAAATAATATAAATGTAATAATTAGAATACTTAAAGAATACAGTAGCTATCTCCAGCAAGAAAAAATCTAATCATTGCCCCTTGATATTCAATGACATTATTATCACCAAATCCCTCACTATCAGCATCTGGGGGAGTGGGGGCAGGGTTGGGGGGGGTGGGTTACCATTCACCATAAACTAGACTAGCCGTATACATACCGTGGTTTGGGGCACAGGCTGGCACCACCGAGGTGGCAATGCCCAGGAGGCACCCCGGCACCCAATTTTCTGAAGGGCCTCAATTGCCCTTCTTCCACTCCAGCAGGGTCAAGCCACCATCTCCCTGCAAGTAGGGGACTATACTAAATCCTGCTAGAGTGAAATACTCCTGGAGGGGTGGAGAGGCTCCCATGGAGAATTGCCCCCATTGTTATTCCTGAACTGTCACTGGATCAAAACTCAGTAAGAAGTCTGACAACACCAATTTTAAATCCAACCGATTTATTTGATAGTAAACTTGCTAGCTTTCGGCCTTTGTAGCTTTCATCAGGCGAATGAGGTATTCTGGTCTGCAATAGCACACATATCAGCGCAGACAGTTTACAGATTACTGATTAGAATGCAAATCTTTACACCTAACCTGCTATTCAAGTCTTAAAGTCAAGACTTGAGTCTTGACTTAAATCTTTAAGTTTACTATCAAATAAATCGGTTGGATTTAAAATTGGTGTTGTCAGACCTCTTACTGAGTTTACCCCAGTCCAACACCGGCATCTCTACATCATGAACTTCTTCCCCAGTTGCATTGTGGGTGTACCAATGGCACATGGACCTCGGTGGTTCAAGAAAACAGCACACAATCATCTTTTCGAGAGCAAATAGGGATGACCTAGCCAGAAAAGCTCACAACTCTTAAATGAATAAAAATATGGACTTACTCAATGGCTCCATGTATAAATGCACAATGTAGCATAATTGAGTACAGTGCTGCAGCTCAGAAAATGAGAAAGTCTATTACAGTTCCCACTGGAAGTTATGTATTTGTGATATTTGATGTGGTTAGGATTGAGTTTCGCTGTAATAAAGATTGGTTACATAGAAAATTAATTCAAAATTCACACATGAAGAACTGCCAGTTTCATTAAAACTTTAAGATGAATGAAGCTCTTCAGTAAAGGAAGAGAGAAAAAGGAGCATCATATAAGGGGAAAAATGTACAAATCTCTCAGTAACTGAACTACTAATCCTGACAAGTGGGCTTCTCCAACTGTCAGTTTTATATTTGTTTATGAAGTAGGAACAAGCTCTGCTTAAAAAAAAAGTCTTCAATATCTTTGAGTGAAAATAATCTACTTAGTATTTGTGTTTAACGGTCACTTCCTTTAGACTACTTAACTCTTTCCACATGTTTATGCAGAGACATTCATTAAATAAAGATTTGACTCTGAAAATGTGATTTTATTGGGATCTTGCAAAAAAGATAATGTCCTATAAAGATTAACAATGTTCATTTATTGTCCTGAATATGTTCCATAATATATAGTTTTCTTTCAACTGGGCTAAAAATAATTATATTAACAAATATTGATTTGCATTTCCCACTTCATCGAAGCAATATTAGGAATGAAAATTGATCAATAACTTCAGTTAGTTTATTTTAAATCCATGTTCAAAATCCTCTTGTGGCATTTTATTTTTTATTATTTACATTTTGAGGGATTAAGCTCAATCTGACAACTATTATTGGAATCTTGCTGTGCACAAATTGTGCCACACTTCCCTAAAGGGCTCCATTAGCTGTGAAGTACTCCAGGGTATCTAAAGTGTGAAGTGCAAATTTTTAAAAAACATCGTAATGTACTTGTTGTTGGTGCACACATTCAATGTATATGCAGTTTATTATCAGGTATATTAAGTTTGCAACTGTCAGTAATATAGTTAACTTTTCTAACAAAACCACAAGGAATAAAATATTGGAAAGCACTCCAATATCAACAAAATAATATTGCTCAGTGTTTTTTCTGCATAATTATTGTTTCAATGGATAACAAATCATTAGATGAATACTGAATGATGACAAACATATTTTGTCAAACATTTTTTGTACCAGCCTAAATACATATCCAGCATTATTTACAAATAATATTAATGGAAACAGTGGCATTATATTTAATGATACATATTGTATAATGTCCTTGAAAACTGGTTGACTTTAATGTTCTCATGCATCAACAATTATTATGTGAAAGATATATGAATTATACTGTGTAGATTAGGCAGCCCCTGACTGTAGAAAAATACTATTACATTAAAACCAGAGGTTGCTAAGTGGAAATGTTTTATTTCCAATAACACCAGGAAATGAAATTTTGAATTTTTATCGGAAAGCCAGTTTAAGACTTTTTTCAAGACAAAAAATGCACGTTTGGGAAATCTTGTTCCAAACGGCAGTAGGTTTTTTTTCCCAATATACAAAACATATAAAAGGCAACTGACAGTGGCAGGAATATGTAAGTAACTTGAATTTTGAAATGACTGCCTCTATTTTTAAAAAGTATCCTTGAATTTTAAGTGGAATTGCAAGTAAACTTTAAATTCATCATTAAAATTACAGATCAATCATAAGGAATCTGCAGGGGAATCAATAAGTTAATCTAAAGTGCAGTTAGGCTGGCAAAGTGTCACATTGAAGAGCTGACACACTTTTTCATAATATGCAAATAGGCAAAACAAAACTTTAATGTTGCTTACAGACAGATCAAATATATATATATATATATCAATTATTTCCAATATCAACCTTGAGTGCCTTTTCAGCATGATGCCCAGAATAATGGTGAACTGCACACTATCCAGCCTGCCCCACCACAGAATATGGTGCAAAACACCTGGTTGCATAATTAATGAGGTTGAGGGAGAAGATATGGTGTCATTTACCAAAGCCTCCACGATGGGAAACATTTCATGTTCCTGTCCCCTTCACAGGACTTACTCCAAGAGGGGAAAATTCCGTATGAGAAAGAATGTCCTCATAAAAGTCCTAAAGTTATCACTTACCAATATAAACCCATGTCCGCTTGCTCTTCCCCCACAATGTAATTTCTAATGTACTGTTTACCATATAGCTTGTACATCACCATAAGATCACTTTTTATATCTTTTTTTTCTCATTTCCTACATCCCTGATAGTAGGATCAGTTTTGTGACTCTTTTCAGCACTGAATCCAGCACTTCAATATCTCCTTTGTGTTTCAGTGACCAGAAGTGGGCACAATACTCTGATCAGAACATCATACTGTGACTTACTTTCAACTGTTCTGGCGACACTTCAACGTTTCAGTTGTTTTGTTGATTGCTGCTTTGCATTGTACATGTTGGGACTGAAATGTACTAAACCTCCTGGGACCTTTCCACTTCATCCTGAGCTATTTTAAAATCATTTGTGGAGTATATACCTTTCTTACTTCTCAGTTCTGTGTCAAGAGCTTTGCAGTTGTCAGCATTAAATTCTCCCTTTCTTTCATTTGCCCACATGTTTGTCACAAGTCAAGAATCACAACTCAAAATCAGCCTTCCATCTAGACATCTATTCGGTTCGGAAGATCCATAAAGATTTAATGCATAGATATATTAATTTTAAAAATCATTTTACAGTGTAGCTGATGCAAAATAGCTCACTAAATTCCATTTTACAAGCAATGCAATATATTTAATGAAAATTAGAAATGCAGAAGTCATTAAACTTAAACACACTCCTAAACAGAAGCAGATAAAAAGTATTAAGAAATAGCATTAAAATTCTTAGTGATAACAAAATACAACAGGACAGAATTATAACCTGAAATAAATATTAAAAATAACGCTGATTAATGGTAAAGAACTACTCAATAACTTTGATGTATCTGTACCAAAATTATGGGATTTATACCCTCAACCTGTTCAGACGCGGATAGCATTTATTGCTGCCCTCTGGTGGCTGTTTTATTTATTGCACCGTCTCATTGTTCATGCAATGTTTCTAATTCCACAAGTTTTTCGATGTTGTACAAGCAATAACATAGACTTATCAATACTTCTTTTGAGATTAGTACTGCTGGCGAGGAATACTCGGACTCAAGATTAACATGGAGAGAGAGAGAAGAGAATAACCCTGATTATACATTTATTCCTTGTGGTATGGAGCCCTTCGGTGTTCGGTATGCTTCTGATTTTATTTAAGTCAATAGTAACAATATTAAGCAATGGGACAAGGAAAGGCAAATCAATCATCAAGCCTGTTGTTGATGCTGAACCTAATCTATCATAGATTGCGTGCTTAATCTCCAGCAGAAAGTTTCTATGTAAATATTCCTTGGTGCTCTGAAAGATAAGCTGATATTGTATTAATTCATGTGTCCATGGCCTGTGACAGTAGAACTATATGAATGGAAAACAGTATACCAGCTATGTTTTTGACAGCAATCTGCATGGGCCAGTAAACATCAAGAACATGTTGATACGAAAGCAAAATACTGAGTTAGATTTTATGCCTTGGAGATATGCAGATATTACACATGTTTTATGCCTCCGAATTATAAAGGGATGACGAACACCAGGTTTCTGAACTTTGTTAAATGTTTTAAAATGTCTGCTTTTTACCTACGGCTTCTTTCCATTTGATATCTCTTTCTCTGTAATCACATCGAGGTTTATTGCTTAACAGCACACAGAACAATGAAAAACTAAACAATTAAATGATTGAACACGGTACAATATTGCAAATGCTGAAAATATGAAATATAAGAACTATTGAAGGTCATCAACTTGAAAACCAACCCATGTTTCTCCTCACTAATAATGGCTGAGTTGCTAAGTATTCTATAGAATCATAGATTCCCTACAGTGTGGAAGGAGGCCATTTGGCCCAGCGAGTCTACATCCCCCCCGAACATCTTACCATGCCGTATTACTGTAACTCCACATATTTACCCCACAAATACCCGTAATGTGCACATCTTTAAACACTAAGGGGGAATTTAAGATGACCAATCTACCTAACCTGCATATATTAGACAGTGTGAGGAAACCAGGGCACCTCGAGGAAACCCGCGCAGACACGGGGAGAATGTGCAAACTCCAACAGACGGTGACCCGAGGCTGGAATCACACGTGGGTTCCAGGCGCTGTGAGGCAGCAGTGCTAACCACTGTGCCACCATTTTCTGGGTTTTGTTTAATGTTTCCATCCACAGTTGTTCCCCCCCCCCAAAAAAAATTAAGATCAAGAACAGAAAATGATTGCTTTACAGGGACGATATAATGACACAGCATTGGAGCTCTGAAAATATCTGAGCTCTGGGTGCAACAAAATGTATTGTGGCGGTAATTAAACAGCTGGTAGAATAAACCCGGTGGGAATTACACATATTAAAATAGATATTAAATCCTTCACTCCAAGTGAATTGACAAGAATCGGTAGGAAACACAATCGGTAGGAAACGCTATTGGAATTGATACTGCAACCAGGAGTGTACGCCAATTTAGATCTGGAACATACATGGTGACAGAAAACGTTCGTTAGTAACAGGCAAACCTCCGATTCAGGGGTCCCAGAGTTGGTGTGATTGCTGTGAATGTTGTAGAAATGCTGCCAGAAGCTCCTCATTGACTGACCGGGTTCCCAGAGCGAGCCCGGGAATGGAACCCGAGCCCCGGATGACGTCACGTTGCCAGGCAACATTTTCCAAACAGAGGATGGCGAAAGCGGCGGCGGAGGTGAGAGCATCTCCGGGGTTGAGTTAGCAGCCAAGACACCCACCACTGCCCTCTCGCCCCCGTTCTCCCCTCAGTCCTCTCCCAACTCCCCCCACTTCACCTATCCCGTCCCCTCTTACCCCCACTTAACCTCTCCACTGCACACACCCTTCCCACTCCGCTACTCTTTCTTTCTCTCCCAATCAACCACTCTCCTTCCCCCACTCGACGTTCAATGAAGCATGTGGATTGGAGTATGAAGCCAAGGGCATCTGATTCAAAGATGAGGATATTCCCAACTGTGCTACAGTTAAGATGCTACAGCACCAACACTAGAGGGAGATTGTAGTTACAATATGACACATTTCGATTATAGATTTGATTTAGTTTGTTTATTATTGTCACATTTATTAGTATGCAGTGTAAAGTATTGTTTCTTATATACTAAACAGATACGGCATACTGCATATAGAGAAGGAAAGTGGAGGGGGTGAAGAATGTAGTGTTATAGTTATAGAGAAAGATCAACTTAATATGAGGTAGGTCCATTCAAAAGTCTGGCGGCAGCAGGGAAGAAGCTGCTGTTGAGTTGGTTCGTACTTGACCTCAGGCTTTTGTATTTTTTTCCTGACAGAAGAAGGTGGATGAGAATATGTCCAGGGTGTGTGGGGCTCTTGATTAGGATAGCTGCTTTTCTGAGGCAATGGGAAGTGTAGAGAGAGTTGCTGAATAGGAGATTGATTTGCATGATAATACATGGATTTGTCTATTTATAATGGAGAAAATGTTGATCCAACAACTGACAAAAACATTCAGTGTTAAGTAGAATTGGTAAACAGGAGAGGCATGTAAATATAAGCTGTTTAATATATTACTGGCTAACCTCTGTGGCATTTCACATGGGAATCAAGATCTTGATGGTCTTTCTTTGAAAATTTCTTCATCAACCTCTATAAGACAATCAAAATGAAATCTACAATCTATATAGCAGAACCCTGTAACCTCTGCAACACTTTTGAACTTTAGCACACCTCCGAAAAATATCATCAGCACTCTAAATGGCAGTTTTGATAATCTACCTTTTGTGATAGGTTTTTTAGATGACAGATTATGAAAATTAAATGAAAACGTAAATTTTGTGAAGTTTGGCTAAAATCAAGTGTAGTATGGACATGCTGTGCTTGGTTGAAGTCATTAGGTTACATTTTATATTCATTTGAAGCTATTTTTAAAAGCACCATCTCAGCCTTTTGGCTAAGATGTATATGAGATCAAGCTTTGGAGGAGGAGCCATGCCTACTCCAATCAGCTTGGATCATGTAGATCAAGCACAAGATAGGAGTTAAGGTCTCTGTCTTGTCAGCTTGGATCGGGAATGTCTCAAATTGTTGAGACTCTGAATTGGACTTGATTTGATCAAATTGGAATAAAAACAACAAAAAAAGAAAAACCAGCAGAAATCACTGTTGCTGTTGTGATTTACCACTGTAATTTGTTGCTATTTCTGTGCATGCATTGTGTAATTTTTCCAGAAGTACATCATAATTCAGAAATTGATACCAATGTTAAGGCTCATTTTTGTAACAGTTTTATTTAAACATACAGGTACTAAGGGTGGCAGTCAAAAAGTAAAATGTACTGAAAGGAAAATGCTTGGATTTAAAATTAAATGTAACTTATATTTTATTGCTTAAATTAAAAACAGGTTATACAAAATCAGTTAAAGCTCTTTGAAATCAAGACCCAAAATGAGCTCGTTGAACTGTATCTAGCTAACGAGTAAGTATCACTAATTCTTTATCACTAAACCATGAAATGATAACTGCTATGGGATTGTTATGGATTATGCAGAATCACAGAATTGAACTGTAGCAGAAGGAGACCATTCGGCCTGTCATGTGTGGTTAGCTCTCCCAAAGAGCATTATGACTTAGAGCCATTTTCTTGCCTTTTCCTTGTAAACCTATGAATATCACAGAATGTATATTTTGTATCAATAGCTGAACATCTGGAATAGACGAAACATTTTTAGATGTCTGTATCATTATTTTTATATGCCCTATTTAAGTCTAATAAAAATAACAAAACCAAAGTGTTTATCTGCCTTTTAGTTTATAACATTGTAGCCACCAGATTAGCAGAGGTGCACTGAAACCGATGAGACAAGTCATAGAATTCTAACCTGTGTTTTATTAGTCATGCTAATTGCTGACAGTTATTCATACTTGTGGGTACTGAATCATTACATTACTCATAATACATGGGTCTGATAAAGAACCAATGCTTTCTTGCTCAATCAAACCATGCCCAAAGTCACGCCATAACCTGATTATTGAAAGTAAAAAACTAGGATAAGCCCGACAGAAACAACTGTGGTAAACTGGCGTTTCCCATTTACCAGAGCCAGTTGAGAGAAATTAAATTTGCACAAGCTACTGTCTCCTACTTGCTTCTTGGCCTTTTAGCTAAGATCAAGTGTAGTATTGACATGCTGTGCTTGGTTGGAGTCATTAGGTTACATTTTAGATTCATTTGAAGGTATTTTAAAAAGTGGCATTCTGCCTTTTGGCTAAGATGGAAATGAGATCAAGCCTTGGAGGAGGAGCTATGCCTGCTCCAATCAGCTTGGATCGTGTAGATCAAGTCCAAGACAGGAGATGAGAGTCCTGTTTTGTCAGCTTGGATCGGGAATGTCTCAACTTATTGAGACTCTGAATTGGATTTGATTTGATTGAATTGAGTTAAAAAATAAAATATTAAAAAAATTGTTTCAGCTCTTTTCACCTTTGCTGTTCATGTGCCACCATATAAAGTTTAACATGTTCTGCACTGAAGAACATCTATCTGATGAAGACATTGGTAGATTTTACTATTTGTTTCTTCACTTCCCAATATGCATTGATTGAGTTGCTTATGGGATATAACCTGATCCATATATATAAATTACTTGTTCTTGATTGTAGATAACCGAGAAGCTTTACAGCTTGAAATATATGGTGGCACAAAGATCTTTAGTGATCATTGTTTTTAAATCCTTTTATGTTAAAGAATGAATAGCAAATTTGCATCTGACAGGGAGGGTGTTCAGTCCAGTGTTCAGTTTTGTAAACAACATAAAACAGAAAGTGCTGGGAAACTCATTGGGTCGAGCAGCATCTGAGAAGAGAGAAGAGTTGATATTTTGAGTTGAATGTGACTTGTCGAAGATGAAGTCAAATTAGACTCAATGTTAACTCAGTTTCAATCTCCACAGATGCCACTGAGTTTTCTTTGGCATTTTCAGTTTTTATTTTTAGCTTATAGTATCTGTAATATTTTGTTTCTATCATTATGGTATTTTTTCAAATACTTTTAAAAATCCATTTTCATAATATCAACTTTCATCCATCATTTTACTTAAATAAAAGATTTGACTAAGTTAGTCAGATGCAATTAACTTAATAGTTTCTGGAGAGTAGGGGGAAAACAAAAGGGAAACATCTGAAAAACCAACATCAGTTATGAAACACAGGTATAGCTTTAAATGAAGTAGCACACCAAATGTTTAGAGAGTTACTGGAATAAGTCTGACGCATTGCTTAAAAAGATACTCTGAAATTCCTTTTTGTGTTCATATTGTGGCACTTTTAAAGCAGTTATATAAAAAATATTTATCTTTCTGTTTTTCAGAGGATTAACCGAAATACCAGATCTCTCAAAATACAAATACTTAAAATATTTGTGGGTTAATCACAATAAGGTGAGTGAAAATTTTTATAGCTGCTACATAGTTTAGAGTTAATTATGTTAATTCATAACAGTATTTCAGAATAACAAATGCAAACTCTTCAAGTTGTTTTAATCAGCCTGACAGCTGGTGATTGACTTCATTGATGAGAATTGTTGGTAGGCAGACACTCAGTTAAACATCCTCTTCTATCTCCAATATCAAGAACTGCCTGAGTTAGCAAATGTCACTTACATAATACATTATATGTATTATGCATTTTTCCATGAAATTGCCTACTGCTAATTTAATTAGCATTTTGCTATGTTTGCAAATTGAAACTGGTGATACTATATTGGGCTAAAGTTATACAAAGACTGGGCAAAAATGTCCTGAATGAAATGCATAGTCCAACCCTATTTCTTACTTTTATGTTTTAAGTGTAAAACAATGTACCATGAAGTATAAATCACCTTGCTAATTGTGCTCTTGTCTAGCATGAATGCCAATGTGCAAACTCCTTTAGAAGATTGGATTGACTATGTCATTTTTAAAAAGTCAAAATATCTGTAACTAACTTATATTTGCATAGTTATGTGTTTGACAGACTTCAGGTCCAAATGTACAAAATAAATTTAATTTTAGAATCCCTACTGTGCAGAAAAAGGCTATTCAGCTTATCAGGCTGCGAAAGAATGTCTCACCCCGGCCCAACCTCTCATCTCTCCTTGTAAACCCATGCATTTACCTTGGCTAGTTTACCTAACCTACACATCTTTGGTCTGTGGGAGGAAACCAAAATGCCTGGAAGAAACCCATGCAGACACGGGGAGAATTTGCACACTTCACAGTCACCCAAGGCTAGAATTGAACCTGGATCCCTGGTGCTGTGATGCACCATTATGTTGCCCTTTAGCAAAGGATTCTCTGTTCATCCAAATGTGCTTTTTACAATTTACTTCCAAGCTGCCTGTCTAATTACTCTTCGACTTGGCTATTTTAAACGAATGTGTTTTAGCTTTCATCAGACAAAGTATTGAAGATGGGAGTGTGGAGGAGAGGGTGTGAAGGTGGACATTTTACTAGAAGCCAATTTGTTCATGAAGAATCACAAACAGCCTGCTTCACTATGAAAGCTTTGATAGTGCTGATAGATGTGAATTTCACATCTATTTTTCAATTTGCATGCCCCGCAACAAAAGTAATGTTGAAGAAATTCCAAATCAGTGGCCTAGAAATCATATAATTTCCATGTCTAAATGGGTAGATCCAAGGCACACCTGATATAGAGTTTAATGCATACGAGGCCAGTGCTGAGGCCAATAGCTGAATTTTCAGCTATTGCTTTGCCAATAGTGGTTCTCATAGACCATTAAAGAAAATGTGATTATAACCAACAAAGAGAATACCACTGAGAATGTTAAAGTTATCAGGACATTTAGATGGGAAGGGAGGTGAGAGGTTGAAACAGTTATTGGGAGGGAGCACGAGTGATAGCTGACAATAGTTAACAGCTTTACTATGAGATCGGGAAGAATATTAAAGCTTCTGACTTCACATTCAAGTAATTTTTTTTACAGATTTATCTTTATTTGGTCTCTTTCAAGATCTGTGGTTGGGTGATTGGTAAACTGGGTTTCCTAACTGCAATTTGCTCAGTACAAAGCCTCAAGGGCTTCATAGTTGCTTTGTAATGTCTTATTAAGGAATTGATCTGGGATGCTTATTTGTTTGGCACACATCTGACTATTAAAGGGTGGGTACCTCTGTGTTTTTATGCTTTAAGCGCCTGATTGGATTAGGTACTTTCGACGCCATGTTAGTGTTCAAAGAAATGGGTGCAGTGCTTAAGTAATGTGAACAAATTGTTGTTAATTTTATTTTCTTTTTTTTGCTGGCAAGAAAACTATATTTTTCATTTGTCTATGGGATGTGTGTCTCACTGATAAGTCAAGCATTTTTTGATCATTTCTAATCACCCCTCAAAAAAGAAACATTCATTTATAACATTACAAGAGAAATGTAATTTTTAAGTAGAGTTCTACAAGTTTTAGTTTTTGCAAAGCTGTGCAATAAATTGCACTGAAACATCTGTAGTTTTGTTTTGATCCTGGCTGATAGTACAGGACAAGTCAGATCCTAGAATAAAACCTGGCTTGATAGATCCTAACTTCATTCTATTTTTAGAAAGTGTGCAAACAAGTTACTGAACAAATTCACAGGAATCTGCTGATGAACTTTTAACACGAGGAATGACACATTTATTGAACAAGAAAAATTAACAGTATTACACCAGACAAAAAGGTTAGAAATATCTTAATACAAACATGAAGAAAATTCAAATATTCACTATTCCTTCACCCTAGCCATATCTTTATAGACACACAGAAATTTGAAAAGATTAAACAATTTACAATATTTATCATATATTCTAATATTCGAGTTGAGTATGCAGTACATGTGAATTAACAGGAAAACACACTGCACGCCAAAGTAAATTATAAATGAGACAGGAGCAGATTCCATGAATTCATCAAAAGGCTATCCAGATGCTTATCATTCAGTGAGCCAACTGGCCTCACTGAAACTCTGTGTTTCTCACAGGGGATTCCAATCTCTACATTCAAAGAACTCATCTTGGAATTCTCTCAAAACATCACTCCAATTCAAATGGTTTCAACATGTATCCATCTCCAGGGTTCTGACCACGCCTTCTGAGAATCATTTCCCTGGATTTCCATGTACGCTCATGCTTCACCTTCCAAGCACTGTTTCAGATCTTTAGTTGTGCCAAGCAGAAGACCACTACTCCAATGAAAATCTTTGTCCTTCCAGCCTGCAGCACTGAGTCACCAAACCTTGGCTGTTTTCTAATCTTCTGGGATTCTATTGAATCCACTTTGCATCAAGACTGATTATCACAGCTTGTTCTTTAGCATGGAGCCTATTTCGCTGAACCTTTCTCTTTATTTAACAGGATCTGCTTTTGATCTCTGTTCTTGTCCTTTACTTGGAACTGATTTCTGGGAGCTCTTTCTGATTTCCATTTTTGTGCCTTATTTGGTACCTTGTTCTTGGCTTGGGACCTTCTCCCTGACCCACTCTCATGTCTTACTTGAATATACTCACTGCAGTGGCGGTGCAGTTCCAGGACACCTGACTTACGTTTTGTACTGTTTCACTTTTTTCCCCCCTCTTTTATCCTGTGCAGGGCCTACAGAATGTCAAAGACGTTAACTGATGTATGTGTGGCTATTTCCTGGCCATAGCATGCACAGAAGGCCCTGAGCTCAGATTGCTGATGTAAAAGTAAATATCGTGCTTCATCACATTTCAACAGGTAAGTTATACTCTCATAAGATAGCCACGTCTGACTCTATTTGATCTCAAAATAATTTTCTGGTATATTTTGTTGTTGTAATTTAATTCATTAGCAAATAGGAGCAGTATGGTGGCACAGTGGTTTGCACCGCTGCCTCACAGCTCCAGGGACCTGGGTTCGATTCCTGGCTTGTGTCACTGTCTGTGTGGAGTTTGCATGTTTTCCCTGTGTCTGCATGAGTTTCCTCCAGGTGCTCCAATTTCCTCCCACAGCCCAAAGATGTGCAAGTTAGGTTGATTGGCCATGTTAAAATTACCCCTTAATGTCTCAGGATGCATAGGTTAGAGGCATTAATGGGTAAGTAATGGGTAACCCATTAATGGGTTACAGGAGTGTTATCTGTTCAGACTTAAAGGGCCAAATGGCCTCCTTTTACGCTGTAGGGTTTCTAAAATAATTACTCACAAAACTAGATCTGAATAACAGCATTTGTACATGATTACAAATGAAAGTGAATAGTCTAGTAAAATGATACCATATCTTCTTTCCAATCAATATTTTATTAAGTTTAAATGGTCACTATTGATATTTTTTGCTATTACTTCTGTTACCATTTGTTTATCATAGATTAAAAAGCTGGATTTCCTCAGACACAACTATCACCTCAAAGAATTACATTTGAACAGCAACTTGATCTCTGATATTACAGGTATAATACATATTTTCGTGAGTACAATCCATTTTTAACTGTGTTACTTGATGACTCAAATATTTTCTGAGAGCTTTTTCAGCTTTTTTAAGCATTACCAGCAGAATGTTCTGATCTCCTCCACCCCGAGACCAGAAAATCATCCCTATGGTCAAGAGAGCTTTCAATGGTCTGTCAAATTTTCCATGTTCCCTGCAATGTTTCCTATAGCAGGCCGGATCAATAAATTACCTCTACATTTTGTTGCTTTTAACTTCTATTACCGTGGGAATATTTTTGTATAACAAGCGAAATACTGTAGATGCTTTAAAAGGTCTGAAACAAAAGCCAAAAAATGTTTAAAACATTCAGAGCCAAGAAAAGGGCAGGAATGTCAGAGCAACATTTCTGATTACAGGATTTTCAGATGAGATAAAAAAGGGGACAAGAAAAGGAGAGGGTGCTCACTATCAGTTAATTATCTCAGCTCCAAAACATCACTGCAGGAATTCCTCAGGGTAATGTCCTCGTTTCAGTCATCTTCAATTGTTTCCTCAATGACCTTACTTCCATCAAAAGGGCAGAAGTGAAGGTGTTCACTGATGATTGCACAATGTTCAGATACTGAAGCAATCCATATCCAAATGCAGCAAGACCTGGACAATATCGCCACTTCTGACAATGTGCTGGCTTGGATATGTGCAGCTGCAACAACATTCAAAAAGTTCTACACCATCCAGGACAAAGCAGACTGTTTGGATTGCTACCCCTTCCATAAACATTCAATCCCTCCGCTACCAATGAACAGTGGCAGCCGTGTATACCATCTGCAAGAAAAACTGTAGAAGTGGCTGAAGCTTCCAAACCCAGGAGCACCATCATCTAAGGACCAGGGCAGAAGATACCTAGGAATACCACACTTGGTAGTTCCCCTCCAAGTCATTCACTATTCTTGTTTATGCGCTTGGGTGTGTGTGTGTGCAAGAGTTGTGCAGGCGTGTGTGCAAAGGATGAGTGCAGGTGCATGTGCAACAGGGCGAATGTGTGGGTTTGCAGGAGGGGCAAGTGTAGGTGTGCTGGTGGGGTGTGTGTGCACATGTGTGGATGTGTGTATATGTGTGTGTCTATGTATATATATATATAGATAGATAGATAGAGTGTGAGAAGGAAGAGGATAGAGAGTATCCGTTTGTTTCACTAAGTTTTAGGTTTCTCATTCACCCTCAGCCCTACACACCATCACATAATATCACCCACCCTCACAGAGAGTGAGGGTGAATGAATAAATGAACACCCAAGACTGGAGCTAGACACACACACACTCTTTCACACTCTAATGGTCATCTTTATTTATTACTCTTTTCTTATTAAATATCATTTTTTGATACGTTTTGCTCAGTATGTTGTTTCTTTGTTACATAAACTGTTCTTTGTAATTCATGTTCAATACTATGCCAAATCTTATCTTTCCAAATTTG
Source organism: Sphyrna mokarran (assembly GCA_024679065.1). NCBI lineage: Eukaryota > Metazoa > Chordata > Chondrichthyes > Carcharhiniformes > Carcharhinidae > Sphyrna > Sphyrna mokarran. Next base: position 80,501,517 of record JAGIQG010000002.1, read on the forward strand.
CTCCCTTGAGTAAGAAACAAAATGAAATGCAGTGCCTCACGTCTAGAGATTGGATAAGCCTGTTAAAGAGTAATATCCCAATCAACAAACACAACAATATCCCAGTTAACATATTATCTCAATGGAATCATAGCACATGATCAGATTCAACAAGTCATGGCAGATTTATTCCTAAGTCTGGGTGACATTGGCTTGAAAACTGGCTTAATTCAGGAAAACTGTGATTACTGTTGATTTTAATGAGGGTTGGAGATATGTTCATTACTGTCTAATTGTTTCTAGCAAGAGCATTATAAGAGTCTCAATAGTGCTTGGGGAAATTTGAAGTTACATAATCAATGGCGCTCATTGACAGTTTACTTCCTAATTTGTTTGCTCTTTTGTGCCATTCAAGGATTCCTACATTGTAGATGCACTAATGGAAAGCTACATATCCAAGAATTCTGGATCACAATGAATGATACTTGTAAAATCTTCAGTTTACATTCACTTCCCGTTAGCTTTTTCCATTAGCAGTTCCTGCCTCCATCTTTTTAGTCAAAATTGTTAGTTTAAGTCAGTTTCTGTGTGAACTTGACATGCAGAAGTTATATCTTCAACCATTTAGAGGCAATGCAGTGCACTGCTAGCTCATGAATTTGCCATAGAAATGTATAGAAACTTATTAGAGTATCTTACTTTAAGTTGTGTCTGAATGATGATGCTCATCGTGGTTCGATAATCTCCCACCTATGATTTATTTTTCATGGAAAACTATACTTGGACTTAACCCATGTGCAATGGTCAGCTGAATTTTTAATTTTTTTTGTTCCTGGAATGTGAGCAAAACTGGCGTGGAAATATGGCACTGCAAGTAAACTGCAAAGAGTGAGACTGGAGTCACAAGTAGGCTTATATTAACACAGCAATGAAATTACTGAGAAAATCCCAAAGTCACCACACTCTGGCTCCTGTTCGGGTACATTGGGAGAGAATTTAGCATGGCCAATGCACCTAACCAGCACATATTTCAGACTGTAGGAGGAAACCAGAGCACCCTGAGAAAACCCACGCAAACACAGGGAGAATGTGCAGACTCTACACAAAAAGTGACCAAGCTGGAAATCAAACCTGACTCTCTGGCACAGTAAGGTAGCAGCGCTAAACATTGTGTCACCGTGCCGCCCTTGTAGACCAGGTAAAGGTCCTATAGACCAGGACCTTGAAAATTAGACCTTGTAGATGACTGATTTCCTATTCTGAATAACATTAATGAACCAATGTTTTCAATGAACACAATGTTTTCAATCAGCTGACGTTGGTAAGATTAACATTTTACAATAATATAATTTTTATCGTAGGTGCTCTGAAACACTTGGCAGCATTACAGATATTAATGTTACAAAATAATTGGCTTCATGGAGTGGAGAATGTCACAGCAGAGATCAAGAGATTGACTGGGCTACATACATTAAGTAAGCAACTGACTGTCTCAGGGATATTAAATCCGTTTTATATGGTAGCCCTGATCCAATATCCCAAATGTTGATGCAGGCCACATGTAACAGATGTTATTATCATAGAAATAAAGATACATTATATTGCAAATTTCTTACAGTTAGATCTTGTTTTGATCAATATTATCATAATAATTTTGTTAAGCAGCTCTCTGCAACTTGGTTTCTTATTCTGTTAATTAATCAGAATTATTCGTACAAAATATTTTACTCAATTAATTAATGTGAAAAAATGCTTAAATTACTGAATCATAACAATTTCAAAGATACAGATTTTGAAGCCTGGCCCTCAAAATATTAGTTGAGTTTCTGGATTGATAATCTTTAGAGCAAGTAGATCATAGAAACCCTGCAGTGCAGAAAGAGGCCATTTGGCCCATCGAGTCTGCACCGATCACAATCCCAACCAGGTCCTACCCCCATGTCCCTACATATTTACCCACTAATCCTCTAACTTAGACATCTCAGGACACTAAGGGCAATTTTAGCATGGCCAATCAACCTAACCTGCACATCTTTGGACTGTAGGAGGAAACTGGAGCACCCAGAGGAAACCCACGCAGACATGAAAAGAATGTGCAAACTCCATACTGTGGTACCGTGCAATTCATACATTAGGTCATCATCTCCCCAGCTGTTGCATTCCTTCCAGACAAACTGACTCTAAAGAAGAACATTGCATCTTAAACCAGTCCTCTTCAATATGAAATATATTAATAGCATCACTGTATAAAATTACCCAGTTTGTTTTATGAGCACATGTACACACATTGCAATGTAACTTTCTGAATTCTTTGTTGCACTGTTTACCTTTCACCTTTGTGTTTGTTGACTTATATTAGTCCTCAAAAACACCTCAGTTTAAACATTATTATCCTTGTTTTCAATCTTTCCTTAGCTCACCCCTTGTTGTCTCTATAATCTTCTTCAATCTATTGTACAGCCTTTCACGACCTCCAATTTTAATTGCTCTATCTTTGGCCACAGTGCCTTCCGCTGCTCAGGCCTAAAGCTCTGGAGTACCTAAACTTTCACCATATATTTTTCCTCCTTGATGACACTCCTAAAAGTCTGCCTCTTTGTCCAAGATTTTGTCACTTATCTTAGTATCTCCTTAGGTAAGCCAATATCAGATTTGGTTTGGTAAGGCATCCATGAAGTACCTTGGAATTTTTTATAACGGTAAAGGTGCTATATCAATGCAAGTTTTTGTTGTAACCTTCAAGTTGTTTCCAGTATCAGGAAACTCCATCGAGCATTGTGCTTAAATCTGAAGAATTTTTCCTGGTTGAATAGTTGTGTTGCTGTGCCTTGAAATTAAACTTTTACAACTTGAGTTTTTTTTAAAGTTGCAAGCTGTCAACTCTGCAGCAAAGCATTTTTTATTTTAACTTTTAAAACTGTGTATTAATTTAAAACAACTACTGCAGCGACTTGTTGGATTTCAGGACAATTCTTTGTCCTATTCTTTTGTAAATCTGCAGGTGTTTCTTTTCCTCTCTATCTTTCTGTCTGCATTTTTTTCCATATCTCTCCTTCCATATCTGCTTCCATATCTCCTTCCATATTTCGTATATCTTCCCTTCTAACCTGTCAAATTTTTAAACCTTCTCTATTGCTTTTTGAGCTTCAGGTACTCACAGAAACCAGAGGGTGGAGCATGCAAATAAACGTGATTTATCCTCATCACCAGTGTGATAACTCGAGGCAGGGGCAGGTCTGGTGCTAACAAATCTAAACTTTATTGGGAATACACATTAAGATGTTTACAGGCTTGTTGTCAACTTGCTACAGCAGAGCACTGGTGCTGTCCATCGGTTGATTAGCAGCCACATCCATCACTACAACCAACTTTGCTGCTTATTGATTAATTGATACGATTGTCAGTGACAAAGTTCCAAACACATTAATCCTCGCCTGTGTTTCCCATTTAACAACGTGTGGTCCTTTCAAATTTATTACTACAATGCTACTCAACAACTCCAGCCCAGAAAGGAAACAATCAAAATCATGGTGTTTCATTGCTACAGGTAGTAATTTGTTTCTCATAATTTTTTTTCGATTTTCCTCTTAGTCTAATATTTTTCCTCTAGTCCAATCTTTCATTCTCTCTCTTTCTTTATTTATGTGAAATATCTAACAAATGAATGCCCCATGAAATAATCTGCTTTACCAAATAGTAGCCCAATATGAAGTGAAGAAAGACAAAAGCATTGCTGTTCACTGGTACCGTGGTTTTCCTGACAACAGAGATCAAAGATTCCTTAAAGACATATAGACAAAAAGATCTTCTATGAATGGAGGAATGAATACACTCCTTTAGTGACACAAACAAGTTGTCATTTTAGGACACTTAGTTATTAATACCACTTACCTAGATCAGAGCAATAGATTTTATCGAATTTATACATTTCCAGATGTTGTACACATGGAAAATAGTGCAGTTCACAATAAGTCAGATAGCTTGATGTAGCTCCTGAATGATTACATTAATTGTAAGCAACATATTGATTTCAAGTGATTTTGAAATCACAATACAAAAGTATCTCTCAGGAAAGTTAGTCAAAATCTTGTTTTAAAACAATTTCTTATATTTATTTTTTAAATTACTTGTTCATTCATGTGATGTGGGTGTCACAAACAAGGATTTGAACTCATTTATCCAGCACATTAGTCCAAGCCTCCACATTAGGGTCATATTTCCTTATATCTGCACATTGCGAAGTAACACCCTAACAGCGGGTATCAAATAAAGATCATAACAGATATAGGATATATCTAATCATGTAGGCCTTTATTATTATTGTAGATGCAGTCAACAAACACAAGGCAAATTGGAAATCAAACCTAGAACTTCCCTGGTCAGCGTTGTTTTGCTAAACGTTATTGCTGATGAATCAGGAATAAATTTTTTCTTGATTAGCTTTAAATGAAGATCTCCATTTGGTAGCAAAATATTAAAAATGTGTCCTAATGCGCTGCCATCTGTGCTGTTCACATAGCTTTCAACTAAAAAACATAGAAACATAGGAATGTTACAGTGTTGATGGAAGCCATTCAGTCCATTTTATTTGCACCAGCTCTCCAAATGAGCAATTCATATAGTAAACCTTCTCCCTGTAACCCTACACATTGTTCCTTTTTTCTAATTCCCTTTTGAATACTTCAAAACTGTGTACAGTTTTGGCTTCCTTACTTGAAAAAGGATATACTAGCACTGGAGGGGCTGTAGAGGAAATTCAGTTGGTTGATTCTGGAGTTGAGGGGATTGGTTTATGAAGAGAGACTGAGTAGATTGAGGCTATACTCATTGGAATTCAGAAGAGTGAGGGGAGATCTTATAGAAACATATAAGATTATGAAAGGAGTAGATTGTTTCCACTGGCCAGTGAAACTAAAACTAGGGGCCATGACCTCAAAATAAGGGGGAACAGATTTAGGACTAAATTGAGCAGGACTTTTTTCACCCAAAGGGTTGTGAATCTGTGGAATTCCCTATCTAGTCAAGCAGTTGAAGCTACCTCATTGAATGTTTTTAAAGCAAGAAGCATCTTTGAACAGTTAAGGAATTGAGTTATGGTGAGTGGCAGGTAAGTGGAGCTGAGTCCACGAAAAGATCAGCCATAATCTTATTGAATGGTGGAGCAGTCTTGAAGGGCCATACAGTCTACTCCTGCTCCTAGTTCTTATGTTCTTACGTAAGTAGAACCTGCCTTCATCATACTCTCAGGCAGTGCATTTCAGACCTGAACCACATGCTGCATGAAAACATTTTTCTCTTATCTCTTCTAACGACCACTTTAGATCTACGTCTTCTTATCCCTGATCCTTTCCCAAATGGGAACAATTTATCTCCATCTATTCAGTTCAGACCCTTCGTGATTTTGAATGCTACTATCAAATATCCCATCAGCCTTCTTTTCTCCAAGAAAAGCAGTTTCAATTTCTCTAACCTGTCTTCATAACTGAAGTTCCTCATCCCTGGAAGCTTCTTGTGAATCCTTTCTATACTTTATCCAATACCTTCACATCTTTTCTAAAGTGTGGCACCCAGAAATGGATGCAATGCTGAGGCAAATAGAAGTTCAACATAACCTCCTTACTCTTACTGTACACATTTTAATAAACCCTAAGATATTGTACGATTTATTAACTTGTCCTGTGTTCAGTGGTTTGCACATAAATATACCCAGGTTCGACTGCTTCTCCATCCCTTTTAAAATTGCACACTTAATTTTGCACTTTCTCTCCATGTTCTTCCCATCAAAATGAATCGCTTCATATTTCTCCATCCTGAACTTCATTTGCCACTTGTCTTCCCATTCCACCAACTTGTCTATGTTGTTTTGAATTTCTACGCTATCTTTCTCACAGTTCACAATGCCACCAAGTTTTATGTCATCCACCAACTTCGAAATTATGTCCCATACACTAAGGTCTAATTCACTATTTTATATATATATATATATAAAAATATATGTCAGGAAAAGTAATGATCTCAACTTTGACCCTTGGGGAACTACTACAAACCTTTCTCCGAAAAGTATCTCGTAACTACTACTGTTTCCTATAGATTCTGTATCCATGTTACTCCTGTCACTTTTGTTTTATGAACTATGCTCAGAAGTCCGCGATATGGCACTTACCAAATGCCTTTGAAAATCCTGTACCACATCAACTGCATTGCCCTCATTAGCTCTCTTTACTACTTTTTCAAAGCAACTCCAGCAAATTAGTTAAATGTGACTTTTCCTTAAATAAGTTCTGGCTTTTTTAAATTCACTTGTGTTTGTCCATGTGACTATAAATTTTGTCCAAAATCATTGTTTCTAGGGGCTTCCCCACCACCGTAGATAAACCGACCAGCCTGTATTGCTGGGCTTATTGTAATAAGTCTTTGGAGGAAGCAGTCCTGTCACAAAAATCCCTTTATTTACGATTCCAATAGCAGTACAGAATGCTATCAGTTAGCAGTCCATGTTTGTGAGTACCAGAGGAACTGATACTTCTGATTAAATACAAGGAAAGAACTCTCTGATTGACCTATCAATTGACTCCTTAATCAAGGAGTTCATATTCCAATAGGCCAATCTCAATGCCTGATTGGAGTCATTACACTTACATTTTTTGAACAAGAGTGCAATGTTTGCAAATCTCCCACCCTCTGGCACCAGCCCTGTGTCTAAGAAAGATTGGAGAGTTATCCCATTTTATGAAACATATTAACGTTTTCACAAAATTAAAGCAATGAACTTCTCTTCCTGAGCTATCAAATAATCAAAATGTTCTTGAGCATTTAAATATCAAGCTGTGAACATAAACATAGTAATTTCATGTTTCTTGGTGTAACTTTAATTCTCTTTCAGACTTATTCAATAATCCTTTGACACAGGATCATGATTATCGCCTGTATGTCATCTATCACCTACCTTCAGTACAGCTGCTTGATAGACAAGGTTAGTTATTCAAAGCTTCCTTATCTTTAAAAGTTCTGAATTCTGATTGCTGTTGAAGTTACAGTACACACTCGTACATTACTTGTACAGTGGTTACCCAGAAGGAACGGGACGTTGCTTTTTCTAACTACAATCAAGACCAATTCCAAAGCCGTCAATCTCTGGCTTTTGGACAGAAGAAACCATGTTTCAGTCTTGAACGGGTAACACCAAAGAAAAGTAAATAAGGTAGGAACTTGTATATTACTTCAGTAAATAAATGTAATCTTTTTTAACCATTTAAGAGTACAATGACTGCAAATTTTGCCAGTGTATTTAATGATTTATTAAAAGTTACTTCAAAATTACCATCGCCCACAGATCATTGATGAAACTGGGCTGTGAGCATGGCAGGGTTGAAGGAATAGAAGCATTGATTTTCAAAAGGAAAAGGTTTTGAATAAATAAATGTGTATCTGTAATTCATCAATCATATCTCCCCACACAGGATTATTAATAAGTTGATTTCCAAACACCTAAAGGCTGAGAGCTACTCATATATTTAGCTTCAGTATTCCGTGCTCCTTACATCTGCCTTTGATGAAGTGTGTCTTAGATATATAGAAATAGACATATTTCTAAGAAAAAAATTGGTTAATTGGAAATGGAGAACAGGTAAGGAGGTGAATTTGAGACCAGGGAGGGATCACCGATAATCTGATTGAATGGTGGAGCAGGTTCAAAGGGCTGAATTTGCCTATTTCTGCTCCTAATTCCTGTGTTCCTATGTTTGCATGATCTTACAGCTGAGGTTTCTCTCTCAGTACTTTATTGAAGAACTTGACTTCCCTCAATAATAGCCGTTACATCTCTAGGGGAATTGTTACTAGATCTGCATGTGGGCCATCATCAGCAACAGAATGGCATATCCCTCATGTACCATGACTAACAATCCAGTGGAATCAACCCTGATGAGTGTCAGGAGCTGCATCGGACCTATTTAAAAATGAAGTATCTATTGGTAAAGCTATATCACTAGACTACGTGCATTGTTAAAAAGAAAGACGGGATGTAATAGATCAAAGTGATCCCACAACCAATGGTCAAATTAAGTCACTGCTGCTGTGCCAGATCCAGTTCTGAGTACTGATGAACAATTAAACAACTAATAGGAAGGGGCTGCATGATTATCCCCACGCTTAGTAATGATGGAGCCCAGCACATGAATGCAAAAGTTACAGCTGAAGTGTTTGCAACCGCTTTTAATTAGAAATGCTAAATTAATGATTCATTTCGTCTCCTTCAGAGACCCCTCCTTCATAAATGCAAGTCTTCAGCCATGCTGATTCACTCAACATGATCTTAAGAAACAGCTAAGTGCACTGGTTTCATCAAAGAACTGGACAACAATGTAGTTTCATAATAGGTGACACGGTAGCACAGTAGTTAACACTGCTGCTTCACAGCTCCAGGGACCTGGGTTTGATTCCTGGCTTAGGTCACTATGTGGAGTTTGCACATATTCTCCTCGTGTCTGCATGGGTTTCCTCCCACAGTCCAAAGATATGTGGGTTAGGTTGATTGGCCATGCTAAAATTGCCCTTAATGTCTTGAGATGCGTAGATTAGAGGCATTAGTAGGTAAACATGTACGGATATGGGGGTAGGGCCTGGGTGGGATTGTGGTCAGTGCAGACTCGATGGGCCAAATGACCTATTTCTGGGCTGTAGGGATTTCTATGATTTCTATAACTGAAGTCTTGTGTTCCAAAACTAGCCATACCTAAAACTAAGTTGTTCCAGTAAAACTACAAAACTGGTATTTCCCACAAGAAAGTGGAAAATTGCCCTGGTGTGTCCCATTCACAAAAGGTGGGACAAGTCTAACCTAGCCAACACTGTCCTATTAATCTACCCTCCATTAGCAAAATGGAAGTGTCACACTCATTGTTATAATGTGGTATTTACCAATAACCTGCCTAATGGGGCTCAGTCTGGGTTATATCAGAACAACTTTGCTCCAGATTTTATAAGCCTTGATACACACATGGTCGAAAGAGCTGAACTCCAGAAGTTGAGGTTAGAGTAATTCCTCTTGACATCAAGTCTGCATTTGATATGGAGGAGCCCAAACAAAATGGATGCCTATGGGAATCTGGGGGAGCACTCTTACTAGTTGTTGTCATACCCAGCACTTTTTAAAGAACCCATTCACAGGATTGGAACATTGAAACAGGAGGAGGCTATTCAGCCCATTGAGCCTGCTCTACCATTCAATATGATCATGGTGACTGGACACTTCAACACCTTTTACGCACATTATCTCCATAACCCTTTATTGTTAAAAAATTTATCAATCATAGGAACCCAGGAACAGAAGTAAGCCATTCAGCCCATTAAGCCCGTTCTGCCATTTAATAAGATCAGGGTTGATCTATGTCCCAACTCCATATATCTGTCTTTGGCCTGTACCCCTTAATATCTTCACTGAACAAACATTTAACCTCATATATGGCATGGACTTCTGTATGGGGCGGGCTTCTATCTTAGCTAACAGTCTCCAATTCACCTGTCCACTATCTTAGGCAGCTTTTCAAAAAATTCAATAAAGTTTGTCATGCATAACCTACCTGTCATGAGTCTATGCTGGCTCTCTGACTAACTGAAAATTTTAGAGGTGTTTAGTTATCCTATCCTTGATTCTACAGTCCAATAATTTCCCCACCACAGATGTTAAACTAACTGGTTTGTAATTTCCTGGATATTCTCTTTCACCTTTCTTAAAAAAGCAGAGTGACATTTTCCAATCCAGAGGGACAGCCCTGTATCTTAGGAACTCTGAAAGATTATTGTTCGGGCATCTACAGCATGCTTCCTTACTTTGTCACCCTCAGATGGAAACTGTCAGGTTCTGGACATTTGGTCCTCTTTAGTTCCATTAATTTCCTCATTGTCAATGTTTTCCCTACACAAATTGAATTTAATTCCTGTCCCTGATCCACTATTAATTTCAGTGGGATCTCTGGCAAGCTATCCTCCTATTCTGTTATAAAAACCTCTAAATCTAACTTACTCAATACTCAATGATTGAGCTTCCACAGCTCTCTGGGGTAGAGAATACTAAAAATTCACAACCCTCTATGTAAAGAAGTTTCTCCTCATCTTGTTCCCAACCGGCATCACCCTTATTTTGAAATTGTGTCCCAGGTTTTAAATTCTCCAACAAAGGAAAATATCTTAACAGCATTTACCCTTTCTATTCCTTTTAGTATTTTATAGGTTTCAATGAGATCACCTCTCATTCTCTTTAAAACTCTAGAGAATACAGGCACAGTTTGCCCAATCTCTCTACATAAGACAGCCCTGCCATCCCTGGAACAAGTCTACTGATTTTGTAGAGATGCCGATGTTGGACTGGGGTAAACTCAGTAAGAGGTCTGGCAACACCAATTTTAAATCCAACTGATTTATTTGATAGTAAATCTGCTAGCTTTCTGATAGCTTTGCCTGATGAAGGCACAAAATGCCGAAAGCTAGCAGATTTACTATCAAATAAATTGGTTGGATTTAAAATTGGTGTTGCCAGATCTCTTACAAGTCTACTGAACCTTTGTTGCAATCCCTCCACAACAATAATATCCTTTTGAGGGAAGAGAACCAAAACTGCACACAGTACTCCAGGTGCAGTCTAACCAAACTTCCTATACAATTGAAGCAAGACCTCACTACTCTTGTGCTCAAATTCTCTTGTGATGAAGGTTAACATTCTATTAGCTCTTTAATAGCTTGCTGCACCTGCATGTTCATATTCAGTGACTTATACATCCCCTTTATACATCCAGTTTTTGAATTTCTTAGCATTTAGGAAGAACTCTGCACATCTGGTCCATCAAAATGGATTACCTCACATTTTTCCACATTATATTCCATCTGCCCACTCACTAAGTCTGTCCAAATCCCCCTGTAGCTGCTTTACATTTTCCTCACAACACACATTCCTGCCTAGCTCTGTATCATCTGCAAACTTGGAAATATTACATTTGATCTACATTCAAATCACTGATCTTTTTTGCAAACAGCATAAACTCTTAAGTACTGATCCATGCAGTACCTTTAGCCATAGCCTGCCAATGCAAGAATTATCTGTTTAATCTTACCTTGTTTTCTGCCTGTTAGCCAATCCTTAATCCAGACAGTATATTATCTCCAATCCCATGTGGTTTTGCAAATCTACCTCCCATGAGTGACATGGTGGTATAGTGGTTAGCACTACTGCCTCACTTTGCCAGGCTCTTGGATTGGAGTCCTGGTTTGGATCAATGTTTGTATAGAGTTGCACATCTTTCCTGTGACTCTGTGGGTTTCCTTTGGATGCTCCGGTTGCCTCCCACAGTCCAAAAGACGTGCGGGTTAGGTGCATTGGCCAGGTTAAATTCTTCCTCTGTGTACCAGAATAGATGCCAGAATGTGGTGACTAGGGGATTTCACAGTAACTTCATTTCACTGTTAATGTAAGCCTACTTGTGACTAATAAATAAACTATTAACTTTTATGTTGAACTTCATCAAAAGCCATTTGAAAATCCAAACATATGTCCCTCAATTCTCCTTGATCAATTTTGTTAATAACATCTTCAAAAAACTCCAACAAGTTCATTTGTTAATCCATGCCCTCTATGCCCAATCAGATCATGATTGTCCAAGTGAGTATTTATCACAGCCTTTATAATAGGTTCTAACATTTTCCCTACCACAGATGTAAGACTATTAGATCTATAGTTTTCTGTTTTCTCTATTTCTCCCTTCTTCATAGAATGGAATCACTATGGTGCAGAAGGATGGCATTCAGCCCATCTAGTTTGCACCAACTCACCAACAGAGCATCTGGGAGATTTCCTGTATCTTCCTGAATGAAAAGAGACACAATATAATCATTTAGCTTCTCTACCATTTCTCTTTCCCCCATTATTAATTCTCCTCACTCTGCCTGTAATGAACCTACATTTGTCTCAGCCAAATTCTTCTTATAGCAACAGCATATGAACAGATGAACACACTGCTTTTGTAATTTTGTGTTTCTGGAATCTGGTTTTGCTCCCCATTATGACAGTAATTGAAGTGAAAGAGTAAGTCATTTTTTGGGAATCAAAAGAAGGTCCCGAGGTTGTGTTGTGTCTTTAGCGTACTGACATCAGTCATAATTACATCACTGGGCACAGCGGGCTTGATAAGCTGTTTCTTCCGAAGTTTGTTAATAGCTGACATATACATGATGACTTCATGTCAATTTAAACTGAGAATTACAATTCATATAGATTTCCACTAGGTGGCAACATTTCATTCTGAATCATTGCAATTGAATTCAATCTGTTACTTGTATCAGAGCATTTCCTAATGATAGTCCAAATATTTGATGTTATTTAATACTCTTAATCTGGGAAATCAATATCAGCTGTTTAATTTAAACTTGTGCTACAGTTTCAAATTGAGGAACCAAATTTTTAGCTGATATAAAAAAAACATTTTGTATGTTGCTGGAGATTTATATGGTTACTGCAATTAAAGAAACCATCATTAATAATAAATAACTGTAAGTATCCAATGGCAATATTCAAGTGAGTTGGTGAATATGCCGTTTTGTAACAAAAGGAGTGTCTCTGCCATTTAGAAAATAACAGAAAGGAAACTGATTCAATCAAATTCAATGTTTTGAAAAAAGCAATTCCCAGAATATAGCTAACACAGGCCAGTAATTATGACTAGTCCTTAAGTTGTCCTGAGAAAGTGATGTGGATTTTCTTCTCAAATCACTGCTGTTTTTGTATTCATTGTGTTGCTCTATGATATTAGATAGGTATTCCTGAGACATGGACCCATCAACAATGAAAGAACAATATTTGTACAAATCAGCATGGTGGAGTACATAGAAGTTATGGTGTTATAACAGCAGTACGCTCAGTAAGTTGCTGCAGTGTATCCTGCTAGTCAAACATCTTGAAGCTATTGTGCATCAGTGCAGGAGGAAGATGGGTATCAAGTTTGGTGACTGTCTGTGGTGGTATTGTGTTTCTTGAGTATTGTTCTGGCTGTATTGATGAGTATTCCATTGCTTTCCTGACTGGATTGTTATAGATTATGGCAAGGCTTAGAGGGGACAAGACTTGATCTTCTTCTTATAGATACTTCAACAATTATGATTATTATTATTATTTTCCCTCTGGTTCTCAGCTCCTATGTTCATAGTTGGATTAATACTTGATGAACTCTGGAGCTAAGTGTTTCTGGTAGAAATCAAAACTCACCATTGGTAATCCAGATGGGTAAATGACACTATTGCTGAGTGCTTATATACTTTACTGATTATGGATGTTGAAGCAGTATTTGGCCTGGTTTGTTTTATTTCTTCTGAATCAAAAATATCTCATGTTAATATCAGTACAGCGGCTGCAGTAAAACAGCTAAGATGGCAGCTTGACTGGAAGTAGCAAATATGGCAGCTGATGCACTCCAGCCAATGTTATTACTCATAGTTTTCACAATATCTGATGTTTCATCACTTCTGAATTTTATGTGGAATGAATTGAATAGATTAGGCCCCAGTATTGTGGTGAGGATTTCTGGCAGGAGACTGAGTAGAATTGTCTAATATCAGTGCTTTCAGCTGCTGACTTTGTCTCTTACATTCATGTTCTGGGTTTCACCTTGCTGCAAGATGGAGATAATCATGTTACCTTTGTCTCCTGCTACTTGTCTGATTCTCTACCACCGTTCTCAGCTTGATCTGTTTGTTATGGAACTACTAAATTGGTAGTCAAATATATACCCGGTGCAATTCTTGACTGTACTACACACTGAATTGATGTTAAGTCTCCAGATCAGATGAAGATAGAAGAATAAACAACTTCCCTGGAGTGGCAATCAGCCTAAATGGAAAGGAACATAGTTTTTATTTACAAATGCAAAGTAAAATCACTGGCGTGGTATACAGATACTAGTCCCTGCCTGGGACAAGTAGTCTCAGGTCCAGTCCTGGATCTGCCTTATAAAAGCCTTACCTTTTGCAGAGCTTTATAGGGAAGGCTTTACACAGCAATTGCCCAGAAGTGCAAACTTCCTCTGAGAAATGGACCAACAAAGGGAACTATCCCATGGTATGATTTAAATCGCAGTTGGACAGACCACCACCTGTTACCAGGGGAACTCATATTCAACGAGCTCCATTGGGAGATCAGTCAGTGATTCCCCATGGATCTCATTGGAGTTTCACAGACATGCCCCCTTTTTAATAGTACCAACTGTCGTAAAGCAGTTAAGTTCCATTCAAGTTGACAGACCAGGAAGAAGATAAGTCTCTAAGGCAAGTGTGTATTTGTGTGTGGGTGAGTGGAGAGGGGTGCTGAGGTCAGTTTAGGCTAGGGACTGGTAGAGTCAGGTGCAGGTGATGTCAGGTGATTTGGATCAGAGATGGGGGATGCTGGAGCTGTCCCGTGTAGGTCTGAGATACCATGGGATAATGCTTAGTTGAGGATGGGGGTGTCCATGTAGGGTCAGGTCTGTAGGGGGACTAAGAAGTACTGTGGCAGGATGGTTAGGTGGTTAGTCAGGGGAGTTCCCTAGGTGGGGGAGAGTTGTAGTGTAGGGGTGGGGGGGGGGGGTCACTTTATAGGGTCAGTGTGGGTCTTTACAATATTTACCGAGAAGGTATAAGAGATTTTAATTTTCCTAACTTATTATTGGTGTAACCCTGTTTGAACATTCAAAGTTTGCAATTTAAATCGCACTTTGGGATGGTCCCCAGCACAGGGCAATTCCCCAGAGGAAGTTTGTGCTTCTGGGCATTTGCTGTGCAAATCTTTCACTGTAAAGTTCTGAGAAGGTATCCGGCATATCTTCGGGTACACCCCCTCCCAGAATGATATTGGGAAACTCACAAATTACAGCCCATGTTGTCCCATGGTAGTAGGATACAATTCTGCTGCTGTTTATGATGGTTCAAAACGCTTTCTGACTTCCAAGTACTGGACTGCAGTACCTGTCCTTAGTGTGTCTTACTTAAGGTAACAGCACTAGATAATGGGCAGATATCCTCAGAATGGATTTATACCTATTAATGAAACCATTTAATTTTCTAAGCAGCTTTTGTATTGACTCCAGAAGCTGCCTGCCAATTTGTTTTAATTATCTTAAAATTAGGAACAAATAATGTAATTTAAATGTTCATATAATTTCCAATGTTTACGCTGGTAAAATCGTCCAGCCTTTACACAATATTTCCAAGATGCTAATATGTGTTGCCCCCAGAAGTGTATTTGAAGTGCTCTTTATTAGGACGTTTGTGATTATTTTGAAGATTCTTTGTTTTTTCTTACTTGACGTGTTGATTTTGTAAATAGTTCTAGCTTTTTAATACTTGAATAATAGGTTCCTAATATGAAGCCGGTCAAGTGTGTTGGATCTGCACAGAGATAGTCTGCACCCAATTGTCATTTTCTCCCTAAGAACAGTAAGAACTAAGAAGAGTATCTAAGTGACAATTTCCTGTGTTGGCAATTATAACGATGATAGATATACAATTTGCTATATCCTCATGTCTACCGAGCAACTAGAGTTCACTCATACTGTGGAAATGCATCTGACTGAAAAACCAGGACAATATTCAAGACAGTTAAACTGATGGCAACATCACATCACCTAGCCAGCACATAACACAGCCCAACTGGAGAATTTATCTCAGGAATATTTAAGAATAAATTTATAGACATAAGAGACTTGGAAATATGTATTATTTCTATTTCAACATTCTGATGCTACAAACTAAAGGTTATTAACTAATCTTACCCATTCTATTCTTTTACTTTAGGTCAGAATAAATCAACTTCCGGACAGAAAGGTGAGAAATTATCTCAGTCTAAATTTGGTCAACGTGAATAGTTGCCCTTCATTGTGTATCTGTTTCCCTTAGAAGATATCATGCTGGATCCTTGAGACAAAATCAGGAATTCATCTTGTGTACATGAATCCACACTGTTATTTTGTAGCATACTAGTTGGGTATAGCATCATGCAATGTCACTGTGCTACGCTTTGCAGAATATTCTTGTTAGCAATATTTTACACATTATTTCATTCAAAGAGCTTTTGTGCCTATTGTGTTGAGATGTGGAATTGAGAGAGTGCTTTTTATGTTGTGCTAAATGCTCGGTTTTCTGCTTATTCTGCCCCAGAAATATGTTCATCTCTCAAATCAAAGGACTAACTCCTACTGTAGCACTGCAGCATATCTGTTTCCTATATCAGTTATCTATGTGATTTCTCCAACTAAAATATTCAGAAAATGTTAGCTAATGAATTTGCACCATTTTGCCAGAACGGCTCATGACAGTGTGATTTTAAATGGCAGATTAAAAAAAAATCTCTCATCAGTTTGGGCTGGATTTGAACCCAAGTCCCAAAAGATTTGCAGCACCCAATCTTCTAAATTGAATCAATTTTAATCAACTCAGTTGCTCAACACATATCAATCTGGTACAGGTTTTTTATGTTGATTCTCAATTCTCTCTAATTGGTGTTCTGCATGTACACATTTAGCAAATGTGCAGAGCTTTGCATATCATTCTAATGTTAAACATTTGAGGTAGAACACTATAAAAGCAGCATGATAGCACATGCTTCACTAGCCTCCCATGATTATAATTATTGCCTATTAGTAAAAAAACTTCTTAAATTTTATTTCAGATGTTTTGAAACCTAGGATCAAAGAGATTACGTTAGTATGTCTCGATTTATACTAAGATATTTTTGTAATGAAAACATGTTTTTAAATGGTTTAGTTATAATGCATGAAAACAGCTGTAAGTATGAAGCAAGTTCAGATTCACATTTTTTTTTAAACATTTACACTGTTTCCTTGTTATAATTCACATACCATAGACTAGATTGGGAAATAATGGAAGGCTGCTTTATCAATTGTTAAGGCCAATGCTTAAAAATGCAGTCTTATTTTTCCTTCCATTGCTATTTGTCCCAATGCAAATTGAAGCAGACCAAATGTTTGGGTCCCTCAAAGGTGGACTGGGATAAGTACTGGAATTTAACATACAATGTAACCAGTGTGTTCATCATTATGACAATTTAAAATCCATCCTAGAAAATACCCAAAAAAAAGAAAGGAATATGCAGTTAAATCTAAAACATGAGTTTATGTTATCTAAATGGTAATTCTTTCCAGAGATCCTCCCAAACTGCAATACCAAATTTATACAGTCATTCCTTAAATTTAGCATGGTGGGGACAGTAATGATCGGAATTTTGATAAAAGATATATTTCCACCATTACCATACTTTTTGTATTGGAACGCTGCTGAGAAAGCATCTGTTCCTAAATGATAAAACCATTGTCGTATCAAAACCAAGTAGGGCTGGTTCCTATCCCAATTTATATTCTGTTAGTAAGTTTTCTGATACTATTACATACCATAATGCCTAAGGAACATTGAGCAAATTTAGAGAGAGGGTTTTATTCCAGTTATTAGTTTTTTTGAAACTGGTGTTGTTAGTTTTCTATATTGCCATGTTTTTCTGATTGTAAAGTTTCAATGTCTACTTATATGAAGAAACACCTTTATCAAAATTTTCAGACCTACTTCCTTGAAGCATATTTTTCTGCAAAGTTTAGTTCTTGTACACTGGTTTGAGATTTTATCACAACCAGCGGCTAAGGCAGATTCAAAGTGATTACAAGTAGTAGGTTCCAAAGCTTCCTCAGAATTTCATGTGATGAATACACTGATTTTGAGGTGGGGTTTGCAAAACTTCCTTGTGTCACTGCACTTGTCTGGAGGGGAGATGAGGGGGTCAATGTGGTTATGGATAAGTTGGAATCTTTCTTCTCCATTGGTGATGTTATTTTCTGTTATCCATCCCATTATCAGCCTTTTCCTGCGCTCCTCCAAGCAAAGTAACAGAATAATATAAAGTGGCTCAGGAACATGGAACAAAAATAGTAATTCCTCATTAATATATTACAGCCTTCAAGGATGATTTCTCAGGTATCTAAAATAATTTAAAAACCAATTGCCAAAACTTTGATATTTACTACAGCCTAACATTCTGTCCATCTTACACACTTAGAACTAAAATGTCTAAACTTTTTAAAAGGAGAAATCAGCTCTTGCTAATTAGAAGAAATCTGGGAAGAGACAAGAGTAACATCATTTGGTTTCTATTTATATATAATTTATGAGCAGTTTAGAAGAAAATCTGTCTTCTGTATTTTCCACCAAATGTATCTTAATAATATACTAGTTTCTACCCTCAATTTATCTTTAGTAGATTTGATGTTTACTGTAATAGAAATTCTTTAGATATATTTGCTGTCCCATTAATGCAAGTTTTTTCTTACTTTTTGTAATGCGAGGTATAAAAAAAATTATTGGAATTATACTGTTCTGTTCATTTCAGAGATTCTTCCAAGAAAGCTGTTGATTCACAAGTAAGACGGAGATCAATAATGCAGTTTTCCACTCTGGATTGGTCAAAAGTACTGAATGTGCAACAGAAACATTTGGGAAATGATTCCTTGCAGAAATTGCAAATAATTACTACCCTATTGCACTAACTCCAATGCATTAAAGTATATTCTGCATTGAATGCCAGAATGTTTTTAAATTGTATTCACAAGAGAAATGCAATTATTGTTGAATTATTGAAAAAGACATTATCATTTAAGTCATAGAAATCTAATGTATTATTTCCTAATCTTTCTCCATAATTATTTGCCATAATGTTTTACTCTGCAAGAGTGCAGATTGAAGTATCTTCTTCTCTGAAGTACATTGCAGCATCTAACACTGTGATCAGATAACACAGATGAAACACAATCTTTCATACATTGCATTATTTTAATTGCATATTTATTTGCTGTAAGATAAATGCCAGTTGTTGTCTGGATATATGAAGCAGAAATGCACCAGCTTTATATATAACTGTATATTTTTTGGTACTTTAGTAAGAACAGTACAGCATGCATTTTCCATCTGTCCTGTGTTAAGTAATGAGTTCCTTTAAATTCGGTATGGTAATTCTTACCAAGTATCATGCATATTAAATACACTTCCTGTACATTCAGTTCCAGGAAGATTAATATATCAGAGTATAATGTAGATTATACTAAAATCAGTAAGTGTTTCATTTTAACATGGTTTTGCCATGTTAAAATGTTGACATCTCTCCAGGTGTTAAGTTCACCTTGTTAAGTGAGCTGCTATTTACAGATGCAAATGGTGAAGCTACAATATAGATCTATCTTTTCAGAAACAAAATATAACTGGATAATCACTGGTTCCTCAATGTCCATGAACCTACAATCTGACAGTTCATTCACTTTTCTCTAGAGCTCTCACAAATTTGGAAATAGAAAAAAGTTCATGAATGATTCAAATGTGCAGTCTTCAGTGCAAGACACTTCAAACAAAATGTTCTGTTATCTTTCCTCTTTTATGATGCTATGTACTTCTGGTTATGTAGCTTAGCTCTATACCAGAGGCATTGTTTGTTTTTGAAAATGATTAGAAATGCTCAAGCTACTCGTTTATGCTGATAAATTTGTTCTTTAATTCGGTTGGATTTATAGTTACATTTCATGGTTGCATTCATTTTTCAAGTTTTGGGTTCCTATACATGGAGAAGTATTCCAATATTGTATTTTCAGAACCTTACCTGTCTTTTTTTAAAAAAATATTCTTGCTGAACCAAAAAGATGACATATCACATGACTACAGGGTTGGCCCTTTGTCCGGGAGCTAGCCCCAAATTTCAAAAACACGATAATTATTTTCTTAGCTTCTGGAATCTTGCAGCTCATTGTTCAGTGCCCTTGTAACACAAAAGATGAAGAGACTGGCATATCAAAACACTTTACGTTTGAAAACCTGTTAAGACTTGTATTATCCTGAAACTGTCCAGAACCATTCCAAAACGAAACCAAGTTTTACTAGCAGCGTTCAGTGGATCGGCTTAGACAATAACTACTCAGCAATGGAATCTCAGCATGAATGGTAACTCTTCCAACATCTGGGTAATTATCAGTCCGGAAATTAAAACCAATTCCAAACACTGGATAAACATCCCTTTTGAAGTAATTGTGGAGAAGGGAAGTCACATAACTCAGCTGACCATTTTGAAATCTCAATCTATCTTTGAGAACTGGGACACACTCAGTCTACTGTTTTAACATCCAACTGGTGAGCCACACAAAGCAGTCCCGGCAGGCCATACCTTGAAGCTTGTACAGTTGGAACATTACCTCCCATAGTCTATAGAATGACCCAGCCACTTCGAACCTACTTCGTTTTGCATGAGCACTAATCGAAAAGCAAATACTCTTGTCCCAAACTCCTACATGAAAGAACTGCTTAACAGACTCTGAATTAATATATAGGAAATCATTTGAGCCTGTATTAATTTCTGTGGTTCTTGTATTGCGAAACTCCTTTTATCTGCCTTGCTCATTCCACCTTTATTGTGTGTGTGTGCATATACATGTGTGTGTGTGCGTGCGCATGCATGAGAGAAATTAACACTCCCAGGTTTTGAATACAAAGTGAACTTAACTTTGAATTAATCCTAACTTGAGTTTGTTGAGGATTATTAACAAATTGGATCTCAAAAACAGAGGGTATGGGAAAACATATCATCATTTTTTTTTTAAATTCAAAGCATCTTCTGCTTACAAACACGTAAGAGGAAAGATAGGTACAGTTTGCCTGTCTCTGTCCCGTCCATGACACAATAAAAACTACTATTCAGTGATCTTGGAATAGTTGATATATAATGAGAGTTTGATTGCTGATATTTTCTCAATTGAGAAATATTTCCCCTGGTTTCCTTACCACCAAAAATCTTTAGTGAGGTTAGATATTACATTTGGCTCCTCTATGTTCTTGGTTTGGAAGAAGATTAACCCAGGTTTTCACATTAACATCTACATAGCAGTCAGGGTAATAAAGAATGGGATTTGGTTTTGAATGTTGAAAACAGGTCTGATTCGCTGCACCAAAGTCCAGAAGTGAAATTTCCAGGTCATTATTTCTAAGTTTCCAAATAAGGTTGAACCATCCTTATATCTCAGTTTCAAGTGCATTACCTAAAGAGACACTGCAAACATGATTCTGGAGTTGGGAGCAGAACATAAGGAAGTGATAGAATGAAAGGCATACACTCAGAGGATGCACCTCGAGCTTCTGTCATTGTGACACCAGGGCTGCAAGTTTCCTTCTGATAGGAGAAAGAAACATACCAATAAAACCAAATGGAAGTCGGAGGAATAGAGGCTTTCAACAATGTTGAACAGCAACTTTTGTCCTAATTTATTGGTCCATTTCGACCTCAAAAGAGATCTTGACATGCGATGCCTCCCCTTATGGGTTGCAGTAGTACTGACACATCACTGGTGAGATGGAACAGAGAAGGCTGTTGTGTATACGTCTTGTGGCCTCTCAGATGCTGGGGGGAGTCTTCCCAGATTAAGAAAGAGAGGTTGGCAGTTATCTTTGATGTTAAAAATTCCATTAATATGTTTACTTCATCATAGTAACTGATTATAAACTACTGCTGGGACTCTTTAAAAAAGACAAGGCAAGAGCCCAATTGCCTCCACCCGGATACTGTTGGGTCTTGTTACTGGCGGCTTATGAATACCTTCCAAAGCACCGGCCCGGGACCTGGATAGCTAACGCTGATGCACTGAGTTGTCTGCTGTTGTCCATAAGCCCTGCTTCATTACCAGCTGCGGAAGAGGTTGTGATGACCCTCAATTTTTTGGACACCTTACTGGTGTCTGCAATGCAAATCAAAACCTGGACACAAAAGGACTCAGTCCTGTCTAAATTAAAAAACATATTAAATGAGGAATTCTTTCAAAAACCAAGGTCCACACGGTTCCCCAACTAGCAGAGGTACAGTGAAATGTTTATAAGTGCAGTTTAGTTTAGTTCAGGTGGTATCTGAAAACGCAACAAAACAATAGTGAGCCTCGAATGTACAGAAAGGACAAAAGGCTCTTGCCACCACACCTTTTGACAGATAGTCAAAACAGAAGTACTGGTGATGGATCCCATACTGGCGAGGTGGTTTAACAGGTGCCTCAATCTGAAAAACATAAACCCTGGGAACGATGAACCTTACCAACTGAAGCCCCCAGAGCAGTGTTGGGGACAGTGTCCAGGCACGACTCCCATCACCCGCCTCCCCCCACCCCCCCCCACACACACACACACAACCCAGCCAAAGGACTGTACATACCTGCACACCCTCAGCGGTTTCCCTTCACCGTGTCCCCATTTGTCCAAACCAGTTGTAAATCCTGCCAATGTAACCTGTTTATTCTTAACATAGGATAATATTATAGAAGGGAAGTTCATTAATTTAAATGCATGATAATGGTGTTCCTGACCTTTCAGGGTGGGAACTCCATTCAGTCATTGGAGGGGATGGGGACTATTTGGAAAGGAAATCCTGCTGGCGTAACCGCCTTTTAGAGTCTCTGCTCCTCCCCTACCCACTGAAAAAGGTGGCAGAAAATCCCCCATGATCAGGGTTATCATAATATCCCAGCAACATGCAGTAGAGTGACATCTAAGGGCTGAAGGTATACTTTGGCATCTGTCCACCAGCAGTTGGACAAGAATAGAATTTGTAATTGTCACTAAACCAATTAGCATGAGACCTCTACCCAATAAAAACTGAAACTAAGACATATAAACAGACAGAGAGGGGAAAATACAGAGAATGGGAAAAACACTTGCTACTGCAGGCAGCCAAGACCATGTTCATCTATCTGTGCAATTTGGGATTGGTAAACCTTCTCACCTGTCATGAGTATGTTTATTGTGTCTATTCAGTTTCAGAAATACACTTAATACACTGCTCAAATTTTAAACCAATTCACTTAGAACTCCTCAACTAATCTGCAACCCTGATTAAATCTTACTGCTGTCAGAATTTGGATAAGAGAGGTGAGAGCAATTGATCTTGATTGGCTTAGTTGTGATGCTCGCAATAAGGCTGCCTAGATCCCCCTCCCTCCACTGGCCAGGTGTTTTCTTCACCACCTTGGGGTTATAGTCAGCTCTGAACCCGCAGCGGGATTATCACAACTAGCTTCTGTCTTTGGAAATCAATAGGATTCCCCATCATGCCGGCAGGTGGGGAACATACAAGGAGCCCAGAAGCTACAGCGTAAAGCCACTTATGCATATTTAAAGTGATGAAAATCAGATTCACAATCTCACTGGGTGTGATTCTGACTATATTGCCCATGGGAGGCAGGGAAGCTCTCATTTGAGATCTCCCCTGTGCAAATCTAGTTATAGCCACCAATTTTCCCTGAGAAAGATACAACAGAATGTACACAAGTGTCAAATGGGCCTGGAAAATCCAGCCGTAGTATTCTTAATGAGGAGAAATGAAATCAGGCATGAAGCATGTGAATGGAACTAAGCTACTATTGGGCAAGAGAGGTAATACATTTAATAAAAGCACATTCAAGCACACATTCCAACACTTTCAAATGTTTCCTGAAGCAATATTAAGTTCTGATGCTGATGACTAGATTGCCATGTGAAAGCTGGTCAATTACTGGTGCTGGGGGTGAAATCATAGAGGAGAAATACAACAGTTGCAAAAAAAGAACACTATTGTTTCAATTGTCAAATGCACGCAAGTCAGTGAAAAGAGTTGGAAATTGCTCCAGCTGCTGGCTAAAAAGGCTTTTACGACACAAGAAAGAAGCAAATGTGGTCTTAAAATTTAATAATGAAGCTTTCTTTCAGATGAGATGTTAAGCCAAAGCCTGGTCTGTCCTAAGTGGACAGAGAAAGAATGTCTGCAACAGTAATTTAACAATGGTATTGACAACAGTGACTTTAAAATAGCTATTCTACAGCTGCAACAATAATTTAACAACAATATTGACAACAGTGGCTTTAAATGGCTATTTTGGCTGAGAGTGAAATGTGCTGAGATTTTTGGTCAATTTATAGATTCAAACCAGATGCAGGTCATAAAGAGGTTCTCAAGTAGAACAGCCCCATGGCAAGAAGAATGGGAAGTTGCCCGGGCATCCAGGCCATTATCTATCCTTTAACTAACATCCCTAAAATAGATGATCTGGTCACTATCACTACGTTGTTTTGTTTGAGACTTTGCCGTGTGTAATTTGCTTATTGTTTCCCCTATATTAATGTGGTGTTGTCACTGTTACAAACAGTTCATTGGCCGTAAAGCACAAAGTCTGTGAAAGGTATTATAGAAATTCAAGTTTTAACCCTGTGGTAGATTCTGTTATTCTTAGAACAGAGAAGCTAAATGGGAGAATTAACTGAGGCAATCAAAGTCCTAGAATTTTTATATGAGTAAATAAGGAGAAACTGTTTTCAGTAGCTGGAGGATCAGCAACCGGAAGGGACAGATTTAAATGAAATTGGAGAAAGAACCAGAGGTAAAATGATGAGATTAATCTTAAAACAGAATTGTTATGATGTGAAACACACTGATTGAAAGGGTGATGGAAGCAGATTCAATGATTCGAAAGGGACCTGGATAAACACTTGGAAGGAGAAAGATTTGCAGGGCTATTGAAGAAGCTGGACAAATGGAATGACAACCGAGATGTCTCTTTCAAACAGCAGACACAGGTTTGATGCACTGAATGGAAACCTCTGCTGTTGTGTGATTCTATGATCTACTGTTTGAAATTGAATGGTGACCTTAACCAAATGCAAGTAAGATATTTTCAACAGTTAGAATTTCATTACCCTGACACAAAACAAATGCAGTAAACATAGTTTTGACCAAGTTTTATTTTAAAGAAAAGGAAACAAATTCATACGTTCTCGAGTAACTTCAATTTTCAGTTATTGCTGCACATGAAACATTACTTTTTGTGCACTAATTGTCAGCGCATTAATTAATTGAGAATTAATACAAAGTCAAACAGAACTTTGTGGACATGCTCACTTCAAATGGGAGAGGTTCCCATGTAGAAAGGGATTTCTTTTCTGGTTTCTGTGGTAGTAAATGAAACTGGAGT
Source organism: Sphyrna mokarran (assembly GCA_024679065.1). Classification (NCBI taxonomy): domain Eukaryota; kingdom Metazoa; phylum Chordata; class Chondrichthyes; order Carcharhiniformes; family Carcharhinidae; genus Sphyrna; species Sphyrna mokarran. The sequence goes on from JAGIQG010000002.1 coordinate 80,526,533, forward strand.
AAAAATCCCCTACCTCATGGTTCCTGGTCGATCTCAAAAAACAGACTATCAAGCCTCATCAGCTTCAAGAAAAATTAATAATTTTTAATGTGTTGTGTGGCAAATAAATAACCACTGCACGTGTAGCAATACTGTTACTATTGTAACACAATCTTGCGCTGACAATTAGTGCGCTGACATTAAGTGCACAGTACTTAAAATCATGTTTACTTCAAACAAATCACGAAACAATTCTTGAATGAGAATCTTAAACCATAACAAGGCCACAAATTCCAAGATTGGCAATCAACTGAAGTTCTAAAAAATTCCTCATTTTATTTAATTATCTCCCACAGAAAAAAAAACATCAATGTTTCAAATGTCAGTTCTGCAGTAGCACAACATATTTTGGATCAAAATCAAGTTTTACAGAAAACCAAGAGCATAGGTACCTATTGTAATGTGGAACACAAACTACACCACTAATACATGCCTGGGAGGCTAAATCACAAATACATTCCATTTGTCTTTCTAACAAGAAGCACTTGTCTGGTGTTACTGCTTCAATAAAGTAAATGCTTAAGTATAGTATAGTTTCCTTTTTAAATAAGATCACAGTATATTCAGACACATAAAGCAACATTATAGCAACAAGAAAACAAACACCTACCTCTCTAAAATGGTAATTTTATTTCTGTAGCCAACAGGGCAAGAATTATTTTGAAAATACCAGAGAGCTAAAGCCAAATTATATGTTAAAATAACTTCTGCATTATGTCAATTTTCTGTTTACCCAGTATGTGAATGTTACAATGCTTTCAGTAAATATTATCTACTAGTAAGTAATAAACTGAAACTGTGAAATATGATGAGACGGCCCAAGATTTAAAAAATGTAAAAAAAAAGTCGGAAAATTGAGAATTAATACAAAGTCAAACAGAACTTTGTGGACATGGTCACTTCAAATGGGAGAGGTTCCCATGTAGAAAGGGATTTCTTTTCTGGTTTCTGTGGTAGTAAATGAAACTGGAGTAAAAATCCCCTACCTCATGGTTCCTGGTTGATCTCAAAAAACAGACCATCAAGCCTCATCAGCTTCAAGAAAAATTAATAATTTTTAATGTGTTGTGTGGCAAATAAATATCCACTGCACGTGTAGCAATACTGTTACTATTGTAACACAATCTTGCGCTGACAATTAGAGTTAAATTTTTAAAATTTAATTTTGTACATTTAAAATGTTAAATTTATTGCTCCAATAAAGACTGCAACGGTTTGCACTTCAACAGAAAATGTGATAAGTAATAACACATGTATTAAGTAATTAAATTATGACCATAAAATATGACACAAAAAACAAGTTACCATTTAGGCACATTGGTGAATGTACAAAGATGCAGCAACAAACAAAAAAGGAAAAATAGTGCTATTGCACAACATTTCACAAATGCTGGTAGTATCCCATAATAGCGATTAATGAAGTTTTTGTTAATTTGGTAATAATCCAGTATATTTTTTCTTTCAGATAAACATTTTTTATTGGGTCAAATTAAGTTTGAGATTCCATTCATACAGGAGCACAAACTTTCCAGTTGCAGTCTTTCAATGGAGATCCCAGGTGTGGCGGGTAGAACATTTTTTTTATTGATGCAACTGTAGGTGATTTATCAGTTAAGCAGGTAATTTTATTTTTCGGCTGGATTGATGGGGAGAGTGCATAAAGAGTAGAGAAGCCAAAAATAAACAATAACAAAAATATAAATTTACTGTTAATGTACATTTGGACCCACTTGAATTTAGCAATTCCAAAATCTATTTTTTTTTCAATATACATCAGAAATGAAAATGCATTTTTGTGAAAAATAACTTATGTAATGAAAACATCAACAATGCAGTAAAACTGCTTAAGTAATGTTTTCCCTAGGACTGGCATTCCTGGAAACCTTTATAATTTTTCATACGAAGGTGGTTTGGTTTATTCTGTGTAGGCATTGTAAAGCAAATCATATAGGTATGATTTGGAAAAATATCATGGTAAATTTTGAAATGTTTCAGCAAATTTATCTAGATTAGTCTGAATGGATTTTAGATACAACCACTTAGAGACCTCTAGGCAGTGAATGGTCCAACTGTTCCAGTTAATGAATTAAGTACGGGTGACATCAAATCCTACTGACCTCTTCAGATAGTGTTGCTTTGCTTCCTCCATGTCAGCAGCAGGTGGCTTTGGTGTAGGCTGGGGTGCATAATCAAAGCAAGTAATTCTTTTATTGTGCAATAAACAGAATGTAGTCCCCCTACTACCGTCATGCGATGGGAGCAGTGACCTTATTGCTGAACGTAGGTTGGATTATGCTCCATACATTATCAAAACTGGAGGAAAGCCAGGATTGCATTATGTCAACTTTATTCTTCAGCTGTGTGTGTGGGTGCAGGCGGACTGGAATCTCCTTCTGTGGCGAGGTCTTCCTGTGGAGATTTGGCTTCTGCTGTCATGCCTGTACCAATATCCCCAGAATCTGGGCCACCTTCAGTAGTTGGGTGTAGTGAGCTGGAGGACTCTGTAGGTCCTGGAACACTTTCAGTTTCATCTATGCTGGTTTCAGAAACGCTTTTTTCCGCTTCTGTTTGAGCCAACAAGAAAATTAATTAATCCAATCATTTGAAATGATTGTCAAAATTAAATCCAACCAGTATTTTACAGAAGTAATACATGGAGTTGGATTGACTGTCAGTTAAGTTTTCGAAAACTAGATGCATGTTTGGCACTATTCCGTTAAGATTAATATACCCCTCTTTGAAGAATGTGATAGAACTTAAAATGATCTACAGCAATAGTGTACACTTGTTTTTTGATATTTTGTACCACAGTTAATGTTTGTATTAGCACTTAGTGAGTTCCAAATACTTTGTTACAGAAAATAAGTTTTGGACTTCTTGTCTGTCTCAAAGCTACACTGGCATCTCAAGAAAGTGAAATAAACATTAACAAAAATCAGTAAAAACAAAACAAAAGCTTTATATTTTGTGTGGAAGATAGCCGAATATAATCTCACTTAAAAAAACTAACCTTTCTGCTTTGATTTTTCGTTGGCTTCTTGTTTCTCTCTTGATTCTTTCAGTTTTTTACACACCTTTTTGTGAGTGAACCAGTGCATCTTCTGACAATTTTGGTTACAATAGATTACCTGAGGTATTATCAGCAAAGAATATGTTCTCATTGAAAGGCAGCTAAGATTATAAAGCTGATTGCAAACATTTCTACACTGTCAGTGATTTAACCATAACAAGAAGAAAGCTTGTGTTCGTATTTCAACAACAGTTGAAAACAAGCACAGGAATGATTAAATGCATTAATATATCTTTGCACATTTCTTGTACTAAATATTTCTTTATTATATGATCCAAATGTTCTTACCATTTTGCAGAGTGAGCACCTTTTATCTGCGCCCTTTTCACCACAAGTAGTACAAAATTCAGCATCCACAAAGCCAACTTGGCCAGTTATGGCCTGGGTCAGTACAGATAAAGCTGTTGGATAATTGCCCTGGTTTTATTTGCATAGTTGGATATGCAGGGTTTTGGAAAGGAGAGGGTGAAAAGGAAAAGAAGAACAAATTTCAATAATGAATAAATAGATGGACAAAATGAATGTATTATACAAAATTTCATTCCTATATTCAGGTCACAAACATGCTGAGCTATTTCAGCTTTTATCAACACCATCTACTTTTTCTCTGAGAAGGCAAAGTCCAATCATAAACCTGGATGTTCTTAATTTTGATATCTTTATTGGTGCACATGACGTCTTGACACTTGACTTGAAATTTAGACTTCCAATGGGTACTGTTCTCAAGAGCTTGAGTTCATCAGAATTATGGAATAGACAGAGTGGTACTGAATGAAAATTCAGTTTATTACAAAAATCAAACTTGTGAATCTTTCACTGATTTTATTGGTCAATTACTTTTGAATATTTGCAGTAATAATATTTACGCTGATCACTTTCTGAAAAGTATTCACCTAAAAAAATCTTAAAGTATCAAGTATTTATCTAACATTTTGGTGGAGTCTGTTAAAGGAAAAGTGAAAGCAAATGATTGTAAAAATCAAACTCAAAACGAGGTACGCTTGGTTATTTTTTGCAACTGGGAGCAACCACATTGGCTCATACTTCATAGTCATGACGACAACACTGCCAGCAATCTCTGTCATTCCACTAGTGAAACTCTAAGCAATCTTTGGAGAGTCTGCACATTTACAGAATAATATGGAAATCCAGAAGTTGTGAACAGTGATTCTATGCTTCCGCAGAGGGTGCACTATTGAGATTCCTCTGGAATGCAGTCAGTGTACTGACAAGAATTATGCTCTTAGTCTAGCTGTAAAAATCCTTGAAAACTTTGCACCATATTGAATACAGTGTAACTGTGTTTTAACAGTATACCAAGTTTATAATTACTGTACAATTACAGTCTCAAAGCCCTGAACTATTTGTTGAATATGAAATATCTTCACCATGCTAAGAAACTCCACAGATTATTGCAATTATATTTTTAAAGTTCGATACTTAAACTGTTCAGAGTCCAATCATATATTTCACCATTTGTAGAATGTAAAGATTGCAAGCGAAAGGATTCACTGGTTTTTAATTCGATTTGTTATCTGTGGGATTACTTGGATTGGATGCTTAGTGACATCACTGCTTCTAGGCACCGGAAGGTCATCTTAAGCTGCTGTCAAATTTTAACTGCTAAAAATATAAATGCGTACAAGAGAAAATGGGTGGATCTTTGGAGGCAGCTTTATATGAGGTCAGGTGTGATCACTTTTGCTTCAATGTTAACTGCATAATCCAGCCATTAATGAGAAAAACCCATTCAATCTTACAAAGAGTATAAAGTTAATTCATTATGCATAAAATACATCGCACAGTGGCACATTGATTTGCACTGCCGCCTCACAACGCCAGGAATCTGGGTCAATTTCCAGTTTGGGTCACTGTGTGGAGTTTGCATATTGTTCCTGTGTCACTGTGAGATCCCTCTGGGGGCTCTGGTTTCTTCCCACAGTCGAAAGCTGTGCAGGTTAGGTGCACTGGCTATGTTAAATTCTCCCTCAGTGTACTTGAACAGTCACTCCAATGTGGTGACTAGATGTAATGTAATGTAAGTCTATTTGTGACACGAATAAATAAACCTTAAGTTAAACTTTAAACTTAAAAATCAAAGGACAAACAATTAGTTAATTAAATACAAAACAAACTGCTAAGTGAAACAACACTATTAGAATTGGAACGACTTCAAATAGCTCAAAACTGGGCATCCATGAGATGCTGTGGCCATCTGCAGTAGTGGAATTGTATTCAATCACAATCTGTAACCTCATGGCCCGGCATATCCCTCACTCTACCATTACCACCAAGACAGGAAATGAACCTGGTTCAATGTAGACTGTAGAACAGCGTGCCAGGAGCAACACCAGGCTTATCAAAAAACTGAAGGGTCAACCTGGTAAAGCTACAAGATGACTGGCATGCCTAACAATATAAGCAGCAAGTAATAGAGAGAGCAAAGATATCCATGGTTCAGATCTAAGCTCTGCAGCTCTGCCACAACCAACCATGAATGGTGGTAGACAATTAAACAACTTGCTGGAAGAGGAGGCTCCACAAATATCCCCATCTCCAATAATGGAGGAACCTATCAGATAAGTGCAAAGGATAAGACTGAAGCATTAGCAGCAATCTTCTGGCAGAAGTGCTGAGTGGACAATCTCTCTTGACTTTCTCACAGATGCCAGTCTCCAGCCAATTTATTTCATGTGAGAAACAGCTAAAGACATTGGATACTGCAAAGGCAATGGGTCCTGATAACATTGCAGCAACAGTACTGCAGACTTGTGCTCTGGAATTTACTGCTCCCCTAGCCAAACTCTTCCAGTACAGTTACAACACTGGCATCTACCTGGCAATGTGGAAAATTGCCCAGGTATGTTCTGTTTGCAAGAAACAAGACAAACACAACATGGCCAATTACCACCTTATCAATCCACTCTTCATCATCAGTAAAGTGATACAAAGGGTTAGCAACATGCTTTGATGCAGTACTTAGCCAGCAATAACCTGCTCATGGACACTCAGTATGGGTTCTGCTTCTGTCCTCATTACAGCCTTAGTTCAAACATGGATGAAAGAGCTGAATGCAGATATGAGGTGAGAGTGACTGCCCTTGACATCAAGGCAGCATTTGACTGAATATGACATCAAGGAGCCCTAGGAAAACTGGGATCAATGGGAATCAGGAGATTTCGCTGACTGAGTCATACCGGGCGCAAAGAAATTTGGCTGTGGTGACTTGAGTTCAATCATCTCAGCTTCAGGACATCACTGCAGGAGTTCCTCAGAGTAGTAACCCAGGCCCAATCATTTTCAAATACTTCATCAAAGGCTTTCCTTCCATCGCAAGGTCAGAAATGGATATATTTGCAGATTACTCAACAATGTTCAGGATCATTCATGACTTCTCAAATACTGAAGCAATCCATGTCCAAATGCAACATGAAGCAGACAATATCCAGGTTCAGGCTAACAAGTGGCAAACAACATTGGCACCACATAATTGGAAGGAATGACCATATTCAAAATGAAAGGAACAAACCATTACCCCTTGACATTCAATTAAGTTACCATTGCTGACTCCCACACTGTCAACATCCTGGGATTCCGATGATCAGTAACTGAACTGGACTTTCCATACAAGTCATATAAGCCAGAAAGATCAAAGATGAGAAATCCTGTGGCAAGTAACTCACCACCTGACTCACAAGTCCTGCCACCATTTACAAGACACAAATCAGGAGTGTAATAGAATATTCTCCACTTGCTTGGATAAGGGCTGTTCCAATTGCCACCTCTTCCACAAATATTCAATTCCTCTATCACCAACGAACAGTGATGTGCCATTTACAAGAGGCACTGCAGATACTCACCAAGGTTCCTTAGACAGCACCTTTCAACCCGCGACAACTGCTATCTAGAAGGACAGGAGTAGCTGACACCTGCGAACACCTCCAAATCACTCACCATCCTGACTTGGAAATATATCACTGTTCCTTTACTGTCACTGGGTCAAAATCATGGAATTCCCACCCTCATAGCACATGTAACTTCACCTCAGGGACTGCTGCAGTAGTTCATGGAGGCAGCTCACCACCTCCTTCTCAAGGGTAACTAGGGATGAGCAGTAATTGCTGGTCCAGCCAATGATACCCACATCCCATAAAATTAATAAAAATAGAAAGAAGATAGTTCCAGGGGTTGATTGCTAGTTTGAGCCTGATTCACTGATTTCGACCAGGTGACAAGGTGATCATTATGTTGTTGACTGCAATCCAACGAACCCTATTGGAAGTGTAAAGGTATACATGTCCAATAGTCTCAAATGAGATCATTTCTGACCCTATCCATTGAACAATCTATAAACATTATGTTTAGTGACTCACACAAAGAATGCTTCAACATATGCCGCTTTTAAATTAAGAACTGAGATGGTACAACTTTTGTATAAAATACCACTTAGTGATATACTTTTTAAAATGATTAAATATTACTGAAATAACTTACTATTTCAACAGGAGCAATGGTTCTAACAAGCTGCTGCAGAAGCGTGGCTTCGCACCATGGAAACTTTCGAATACATTCTCTTATAAATTTCTCTTGGTAAGATGGGAAACCATCTGTATCACGTCCTTTTAACAAACTGTATAAAATAATAACAAGCAAAAAAATTTAAAACAACCTACGTAAAACTGAAAACACAACTACTATTATGATAACTGCTGAACATGCCTTTGCTACAATAAAGGACTACTTTTAGAAATTACATAAAAATTCCATGAAGGGCTTGTAGTAGACAAAATTATTTCAATAGAAGATCTAAAAAAAAGTGTATAATTAGCATTTCATTAATAATAACGCCCAGTTCTATTGTGTGAAATCATTTTGCCAGTAGAACTACATTCTTGACTATATGATGGGCTGAATGTCCTCCTTTGGAGCCATAGATCTATTTATTTTGCTATGTACAGCATACAATTCCAGAAATAAGATGTGTATACATTCCTGCATATTATACAAATTATTTATTTTTGTAATGCATCACAATTTGCTACCATTTCAAAAACATCTAAGTAACAAAAGCTCTACAATCAATCGAGAGTTACAATAGGAATCAGTTGCTTCATGATTGAAAGTAGACAATGCAGGAATCTAGATTAAGTGTCTCTCCAAAGAAGGATGTACTATTGTTTTAAAAATGTCTCACTATACACATAACTTCATAACAAATAATTGGCATACTAGGGAATACTGCTCAATTAATAATTGCACCGGAGCAAGACGACTTCTTGTGAGCTGTCCCTGGCATACCCTCTTATTCTTTTACTCTCATTTTATGCTTTTAAAACTGTACTCTAACATTTTGAAACTGTCTAATAATGTACACTATATTCTGCACCCTCTCCTTTCCTTCTCCTCTATATACTCTATGAATCATATATATTTTGTCTGTTTGGGGAATATCCCAATACAAGTGACAAAAATAAATCAAACAAAAATACTTCATTTTTATTTTAGATTATGCCCAAATTGTTTACCTTTTTATAAGCCCGTCAAGTTTATTTTCTTGTTCTTTTAAGAAACTGGCACACTTCTGGAAGATGTAGCTAAGGTAGTGCATCTTCATGGCCAGCACTTCATTGATCTCCCTTTGTTTCATACACTTTTCAATTATAAGGTCCAGTACTCTATAACACTTGCCCAGTGCCTCAACATCTGCCAGTAAAGGATTTTCCTTAACCATGAGCACAATCTGCAGAGAAACAGAGATAACAAGTTATTTGTTTCTTTGGTGCAGAGATATTCTGTGTTTGAAATCAAGCATGGCACTATATTTTCAATAAAAATTCTTCTGTCAATAATAATGCATTCAAATACAGAACTAGGGATATGTAAATTAGAGCCCAAAATGTGGAAATTCAAGTTTCAGAACACTGCAATTCATCATCAACAATTCTAGACTGAACCTTTCTCCTCCATCTTAAAATACTTTTTAAAAATGTGCCATATATTTATTATTTCATTGGAACTCTTCGTCATCCCCCCAATCAACTGGATCATCTGTTTCTTGTGTCATAAGTTTATTGCAATCTCCAGCACATTTTCTTTGGTTGTGACAAAGTTATCTAGACTTGAAGTGTTAGCTTGGCTCTCTCTTCACAAATGCTATCAGGCATGCTGAGATTTTCCAGTATTTTCTGTTTTTCAGATGCTAGAATCAGCAGTAATTTGCTTTAATCTGCATTATTTTGCTTAATTTACTGTATCGCTATGCCTGTTGGTCTCTCTCACAGTTTTGTAATTGTAAGATGTAAAATTGAACACATGTTGCTTTAGCCTGAACTATGTGAACTGCCAGCATGATGTGCAAAAATAAACATGAAACATTGAATTGAACTTCAAAACAAATCTCACAAAACACCTAAAATTTGTGTTTTCTTTCAGGAATTTTATTCAAGTTCACGGCAACAAAACTATCTCTATAGACAGGACAGAGCCACATGTGAACCAGAACTGAGAAATTTTATGGGTAAAATGAAAATGTATTGGAGAATTGAGAGTTATACTTTTATTAAGTATCCATCACTAAAGATATACCAGATACATTTATTGTACTCCCAATTACTCCAATAGGTGGAAATACATCATGCTGATGAACCACACGACTCGAGCAGAAGCAATAAATCACATTCATTGAAAAACACAGCTTAACTTTCAAAAACTGGTGCAAGATACATTGCAATAGCAGAGAATGCACTCCACACACATGAAGTTGCAGTGCTTGTGACACCACTGAGTGATTTAAGCAGCTGTCCGCACTAAAGATGGCACAAAACCTAATCAAAGACTACGGGGGCAATTCTCCCATCCTGCTGTGCTAATTTTTTTAATGCAGCGTGATGCGAGATTTCAGCAGGGATGGATTACCGCGAACCATGCTGGGCGTCGGACCCCAGGCTTATCTTCCAGTGTCGGATTTCCAGAGCCGTCAGCTCGACACCAGAAGGCACTTTGGCACTGTCCATCTGGCCAAGGGGGAGGGCCTACTGCCATTTTGCAGTCAGGATTGGTCAGGGAGGGAGGGAAGCCAGCAATCACGGGTGGTCATTGGGGTGGTGGGGGGAGCAGTGATCAGGCTGTGAGAAAGATTGAGGTAGGAGAGCCAGCGATGCAGGAGTCACGGGGCTGGCCAGCAATCGGGAGGCCGGAAACAGGGGCAATTGCGCATGCGTCAATTTCCCACTTAAAAAAAAACAGCATTTTCACATGAATTTGACAATTCAAATTTTTTTAGGAGAACCCCGGCTCACAAAAAAAACACAATGTTCTAAGCTTACAACACTACCTCATAATTTAAAGATGAAAACACCAGGGCACTGAGTAAACTTAAGAAACAAGCTCCTGTTCCATGATATTCCTCACTTTCTTTTAAACAAAAGCAAGCTCTTCCCTCCTTTCCCCGCTCCATTGTCTCAGCAAACTCTTCTCCCAAGTCAGATCACAATCTTGTCACAACAGTTAATATCAAAATAATAACTACCACTTTGCAGCACGCTATGTCCGACGTGTTCTGCTTAACCAGTAATACTTTAATGGTACTCCTGCAAATAGCATTTAAAGAAATTAAACTTTTTAAAATGTCTGCCTGTATGTTTTATTATAAAACTGCAGTATCTTCAAATGTCAGTATTGACTCCAGAATGTAAAAGTTGATTACTGACACCCAGATCGATATAAGGAATTTAGCAGGGCCAACTGACATTCTAAAAAATATTTTTATGCAAATTTTGGTATACCAAATATAATTTATAACATGTTGCATTTAGATTATATATAAATGAATCTTAAAAATCACTACCTTCCATCCTAGAATTTAAAACAATGAAACTTAAGAATGGCCAATAAAAACCTCTAAAGTAGTACAAGATGGCTTGTACTACCATAGTACATGAAAAGTACTATTTCATGACATACGCCTAAAATTGGCCCTATAATTCTCAATAGCGCAAGACTAATTGCAATCATGCTGAATAGAGATGCCATAGGAAGTAGGGAATAAAGATCATTTAAAAAGGGACTCATATTATGGGTTAAATAGTGCATACTTCTTCAGGCTAGCTGAAGAAAGGAAACAAGTGATGGAGCCATATAAACTCACCAGCTTTCCAATTTGCAAATTATATGCAACCAGTGTAAGTTAAAAAGGAGCTAAGAACAAAGAAATATTTCAAGAAAAGGAAAATAAATATAAAATAAAACCTGCAGCATGGTCTAACTTTTATATGGCTCGTGAGCAAACATATCTAACCGCAACAGGATGTAAATTTGTTGTTATGATGATCTTGTGCAAAGGTCCTGCTAATTTGACTGGAAGCTTGGGTTCTTTGTCAAGGCCTTGTGGTTTTGTGTAGCAGTCCAACTTTTCACGAGAGAAGAAATTGTTGATAATGGTTACACAGTCATGCTGGCCTAAAGAGGGGAAAAAAATGAATTACACTTTTCAGAAGCTACTTTAACCTACAAACTTTTGAGAAAGCCCAAATCACGGTTTGTAAAATCCATGATCAAGTTTCACCCAAACAGGAAAATTTTATAACCTAACAATACTTCGGCAATAAGATTTTCATTTACCAATTGACAATATCACCAAGAAAATAGTTATACATAGGAATTGGGTTTTGCAGTAGCCTGCATTCTGTGGTGTTGCAATGGCAATTCACTTCCATTCCTAATAAGAAGGGGAGAACCAAAGATACCAAAAACAAAATGGTTTGATTGTTAATTCATCTTAAAGGCTTCCTTGTAAAAGTCTCAGTGGGACTCTCAAACTAACTGGTTTTGTTGGAACAAGAAACTTGATACCTTTCAGGACAAAAGGTGGCTGTAAACTTTCATTCCTTCCCCACCAAGGAACCGTGGCAGGAGTATATACCATCTACAATTGGCACTGTAGGAACTCACGAGGGCTTCTTAGATACACTTCTAGCTACCATCTAGAAGAACAAGGGTGCAGACACATGGGAATACCATCACCTGCAGGTTCCCTTCCAAACCACTCACTATCCTCACTTGGAAATATATCACAGTTCTTTCAGTGTCATTGGGTCAAATTCCCTCTCTAATAGCACTGTAGGTGTTAGCACCACAGAGACTGTAGCAGTTCAAGAACTCAGTAAGAATTTAGCAACACCAACACCAGTTCAAGAAGGCAGGTCACACCACCTTCTCAAGGGCAATTCAGAATGGGCAATAAAACCTACCCTAGTCAGCAATGCCTACATCCTGTAAACAATCTTTCAAAACACGCAGAGTTAGTACATGGAGTATTAAGGTGGGGACTTCCCATATTTAATTATATTTAACAACATCTATGAAAGTCATAAGGCCATAGTTTTAAAATTCGGGATCATCGATAAGATTCCACATCTAGAAGAAAACATCCAACTATCTTTTAAACTATTGACGGTATCATACCTACTGGAGGCATGTCTTATAACTTTAAACAGGGACTGTGTTCTTTTGACTAATTCTGGAACTATCTTCTATATTTTAAAAAGGACAGTCACAAGTTGGCTAAGAAAGTTACCAAGAAGTCATATGACCTTTATTTAACATGGACTGCTTCAAGCTTCCAAAGAGTTTTAATCTAATCACCCTGGCATGGGAGCCTCCCCCCGCTGCGTAATGGATGTACCAAGACTGTGAGATTTATATGTGCTTTGTCTGTGATTTACCTAAAATTTAAAGTCAACAGATATCTAAGGCAGGATTTTCCAGCCCACCCTGCTAGTGAATTCCCCAGTACTGCAACTGGTGAGCAGCGCAAGTGGCCACTGACTTCGATAGGACTGGAAGATCCTGTTGATGGCCAAAGGTGAGCTACGTCTAGAAAGCCACCCCCTGGTGGCCGTAAAATTCTGGCCCTCGGCTTCTCATCTCGAATTACAGAATGTCTAGAGTGCAGAAGGTGGCTATTCAGCCTGCAACAACAACAACCTCACCCAGGCCCTAACCCCACATTCTGCTGACACTAAAGGGAAATTCAGCTCGGCCAATTAATTTAACCGAACCTGCACATCTTTGCAGTGTGGGAGGAAACCTGAGCACCTAGACGAAACCATGCAAAAGCAGGGAGAATATGCAAACTCTACACAGAGGCTAGAATTGAAACTGTGTCCCTGGCAGTGAGGCACCAATTCTAATCACTGTGTCATCATGCTTCACAGAAAAAGATTTGAAGGGACCTGGAAGAAGTTGAAGGATAATCAGCTATGTCCCATTGTGTATCAATTACTCAGATCGTTAAATAACAATCACATGGACCGGTTTAACACTTGTAGAAGTGCATTATCTTCTTTAATTGTATCTTTCTTGGTTGTGTGGTGTGTGATTGAAAAAGTCTTTAGATTTTTGACTGTATATGTGAATAATTCATCCTCTTTATTTAGACCCAAAGTCTGCTGCTGGTTCTTTAAATTGATCACATGTGTAAAACACAAATTTAACTTTCCAAAAAAACCACTGATAGCAGAAAGTAAGAGAAGAAAATTAAGTGTTTCTTGGTTATTTCTCCTCCTGTAACATCAGTTAGGTATGCATTTCCATAACTGATGCAAATAACCATAACAGTACGTTTTAAAATCTTGGTAGGTAAAGCTTGACAGGAAAATGTTGCAAAGTTCTTTTACTTTCCAATAACTTACCAACAAAGGCAGCCATCTGTGCTGCAGTCCGCCCAACAGAGTTTACAACATCCGTTTCAGCTCCAGCTTCCAATATCATCCTTGTTATCTCCTTATTACCTACAGTAAAATAAAATGGCCCACATTGAACTGCTTTTAAACTAAATAGAATGTAGCTTTTCTAACATAAAGATCAGTTAATATTTCATGAAGGCCTTAATATGTCCCAATTAAACAAAACCTTCCAAATAATGACTGCTGTCATCTGGAAGGACAAGGGCAGCAGAAACATGGAAATACCACCATCTTCAAGTTTCCAAGTCACTCACCAGCCTAAATTGAAAATGTATCATTATTGCTTCACTGTCGCTGGGTCAAAATCCTGGAACTCCTCACTAACAGCACTGTGAATGTACCTACACCACATGGAATGCAGTGGTTCAAGAAGCCACCTATTACCACCTTCGCAAGGGATAGATAATAAATGCTGGCCTTGCCAGTGACACCTATGTCCCTTGAATTAATAAAACACTTTATTGCTTTTATAAGGTACTATCCCTATACAAAATGTTTAAGCACACAGATTTGATGGTAACGTTGAGACAGGATGAGGTAATTGATTGGGACTTGGGTCAGAGAATTAAGATAAAAATGTCAGGATGTAATGAGAGTTGAACATCACAGAACTTTATTGGAGCATCAGCTTTTTACCATATATGGATAGAGATGACATAGAAGGGATGAAAAGAATGACATGGAAAAAATGGAATAGCAATGAATTCAAATAAGTACTGTTGTCATGAAAGTACTAAGTGTATTGGAAATATCCATGGGTCTCTGCAAGTATATCAATAATTTTAATAAAACATACGTTCAAGTTAGCATATGTGACTAAATTAGAAAGATCAATATGTGATACATAGGTAGACTGGAATTTACAAAGGGATATAGACAAATTGAATGGTAAAACAGTGATAGACGGAATTTAATGTATTACAGTGTAGGACATTCACTTTGGATTCAAGATAGAAAAAAACTACAATACTGTGCTCATGATGAAAATGTAAGAACCGTGGAGAAGCAAAGAGACAGTAAAATACTGCAAATGCTGGAAATCTGAAATAAAACAAAATGTTGGATAAACTCAACAAGCCTGGCAGCATCTACGGAGAGAAACAGAATTAACATTTTGGATCTAAATGAACTTTCTGCAGAAGCAAAGCGATTTGGGTTTCTGCGCACTCTTCACAAAAGGCTAGTTCACAGGTATAAAAATTGATCAAAAGGTTGATGGAAAATTAGCTTTTATCTCCAGGGATTTGGATTGCAAGAGTGATGCTGAAGCTGTAGATACTCTTTGCCAAACCCCATCTAGAGTACTGCGTTTAATACTGGATGTCAAGTCTCAGGAAGGGTAGACTGAACCTGGAGAAGTACATTGCAGATTCACCCAAATAAACTGCCGTTTAAATGAATAGATCATATAAATCTGCCTCATACTTCTTCAAGATTAGAAGGCTGAGAGGTGAGCTAATTAATGTATTTAATATGTTAATGGGAATTGATAAGATTGATGCAGAGAAACAAAGGATGTAATCTTAAAATTAAAGCTCAGCAATGGAACAGTGAAATCATGAATATACTTCCCGCAAAATATTGAGGATACAAGGCAATTGAAATTGAAAATGGCAAACAATGAATCAACCATGGTCTGACTGAATGCTAGAAAAGGTCTGAGAAGATAATGGCCTACTCCTGTTCCTATTACCAAGAACATGTCAGTGATCTATTTTCAGGCATTGCTTTCTTTTGCTAGATGACAGGAAATACACAATAGTAGTTTTGTGATCATATGTTGGTTAGATTTTCCTTTCATTTGACAATTATTTCAAAGAGTGGAAAATGAATTGATAACAATTCTTCAAACTCTGTAGGATCTTGCATATCTTTCAACATGCAACTCCACTGCTCCATTTCACAATTCTATGAAAATAACTCATAGCTTTGTTACATTGTCAGATTGCTTTGCTTTGTTTTACTAAAGAACAAATGCATATGGCTCACTAAAGTATCACAATCCAATGTAGTAACACAGCAGTTTGTCAATATTAGAAAATTGTTGATTGCAAAGCTTAGTGAAGAATACAAAAAAAAACGTGTTAAATGTCATTTCTCAATTATGTATGATAACACAATCTTTTATAGTATAAATCAGATTTTGTCTATGTTTTTCCTCACTATATGCATTCACAGAAGTTCCATCCACACCACAAACAAATACATCTTCAGGTGAAAGATGAATTGAGATATATAAAAGGATAAAGACAGCTTGGGTAATTCAAAAAAGGTAAACTGGATGAAATCAATGTTTCAGAGAGTGAACAAGAACAGATACATGTGTAGGGACACAGAGGATTTCTCAGAGATATTTCATAATTGGTGAATAAATAGCAAGGGCCAAAAACACCAGCCAGAGTAGCCAGTTTATTCTCAAACCACCACACAGCCAGAGGCAACAGCTACGTAGCACTGCCCATCTTCACAACAACGTGGAATAGGTTAGGGTGATTAGAAGATCTGTTTGGCTCAAAAACTGTAAGTCTCACATCTCTGCTTCTCAGGTTGAGAAGAAAACCTCAAGTGGCTCATCAATTGTCATAAAAACCAACACTGATTGTTCACATCAATGGAATTTCCCTTTTGCTGATTCCAGGGCTATTTAATTTAAATTTATGCAATGCAGAGGAGACAGAACATTCCCATCCAATATTTATACGATAAAACCAGTATAAAATAAGTCTAGTGTATATATATATATATTTATATAGAGTGTACCTCACTTACATAACTTATCAATTATTGTAAATTAAGAACTCAATCCATTTACCAGTGGTCCTTTCAATGTAACACCATGAATACCTTACCCGAGAGTCCAGCAAACATAAGAGCTGTATAACCATGCTCATGTTCATTGCAATTCACATCGGCACCATGTTGCAGGAGCAGCTTGCACATCTCAGTTTTGCCTTTATATGCAGCATGCATCAAAGGAGTCATTCCATGCTGAAAAAAAAGGCACAAACCGTTGTAAATAAAACACAGTTCACTAATTTTATTTCTTTAAAATGTTCTCATTGGTCTTCCACTGTTACCCTTCAAAAAAAACTGAAGTTAATCAGCATGACTGTATCGGGAAGCTCTAGTAAAAAGACCGATACAGCCTTTATATGTGTCTAATTAAATTAATATTGACACCCCTGTCCTTAAGAAACCTTCTCCAGTCATAAATCCCAGCTTTCAATCTTTCATTCCCACAAATCTAGATTATTTTGAAACTCTGATACACACTACTCCAAGGCTGGAGACCAATTTTCTGTCACTGTCTACATCCCACTAGAATCCGCTTCCAAAACAATTTTTGCTATTTTCATGTCCAAAAACATCTTTAAAATCGTATTCAGTTGCACCTTCAGTCCCTTCACCTTCACTTGTTGTTAAGAATCTGTTCACCATGGCCTCCTCCACGAACCTTGGAAAGCATTGATAATATTTTTCTCTATGCACAATAGCTGATAATTGTTAGTTCTATAGCGTTGAGATCACATTTTAGAAATTTTGCATTCCAGTTTTGTCTACCAAAGTAGATAACTTCAAATTTTTTAGTGTTATACTCCATCTACATTATTGCCCTCTCACTTAAGCCTGTCCCATGAAGCTTTTTTGCATCCTCCTCAACTCTCATTCGCATCTAGTTTTATGTCATCCACAACCTCAGAAATATTTATATTTGTTCCCCATATCCAAATCACTTGTTCCCTTTGGTGCCTACCTAGTCTCAGCCCACCAACCTGAAAATGACCAATTTATTCCTTCTGTTTTCTGTCTACTAACTAGTTCTCAATCCACCCCAGTGTATTACCTCCAATCTGTTGAACATAATTTTCTTTACTAACCTATTGTGCGGGACCCAATTGAAAGTATTCTGAAAATCCAAACACATCACATTCACTAGTTCTCCTTAATCTATTTACTCATTACTTCCTAAAAACACAACACCAATAAGCTTGTCAAACATGATTTCTCTGTCATAAATTCCCACTGCCCCCACCCAATCTTACCATCATTTTTCTAAATGTTCAGTTATCACATCCTTTATAATAGATTCTAGCATTTTCCTGACTATTGATGTCAGGCTAACTAATTTTATTTTCTGGCTTGCTCTTCCCATCCTTTCTTAAATAATGGGATGATGTTTGCTACTTTCCAATGTGCACAATCTGAACAACTGATTCTTTCACTACACTGGGATGCAAATCATCAGGTCAAGGAATTTACTAACATTCAATCATCATCAATTTCGTTTTTGCTTCTACTACATCAGTTCCTCATTCTCTAGTGGTTCTGGGAGATTTTTGTTCCATCCTCCATCAAGAGAGACATATAAGTGAAATTTTATGGTCCTGCTGTTGCCCTATCAAGCTTTAACTTTACTGAATTGGTGACCGGAAAGAGAAAGTAGAATTATTCACCAATTAGCTCCTTCCCAGTAGCAAAGTCACTTTTTATTTCTGACATCATGTTTTGAACTTTCCTCATGTTCCATTTCCATCTGGCTGCTTTTCATGAGCTGCCTGGTTCTTGTTTCTTCCTGCCACAAGTGTGCACACACACACACACACACACACACATAAACGTTTATTGAAATATTAATATGTGAATGTCCTGTCCGTCGCACTTCAGATACCCATTACAGTGTCGATGGCAAGCCCTGTCTAAGGCTAATTTCTGTTACACTTCAAAAAGCAAAAATAAAAAAAAATCAAAGAAGTAATTTTGAACCAAAGGGACACTGCAGTGGACTGCATTCACAAATGTTTTCATTTGTTAAAAAAAAACAGAAGCTGTTTTCTGATCTCCAGCCTTAAGAAACTAACTAGCAATTAATCTTGAAATGAATTAAATTAGTGTACACTTATCAACTTGATTGTGTACTGTTGCGGGGAGCCTGTGTTTTACAGTTTAGCATAGGAATGAAAAAAAGTGACAACAGTAGGTCAGAGGATGAAAATTTTGTGCCAGGCAAACAACCTCCAATTCCCCAAAGCCTCTCCACGAGGTACAAGTCATGAATGTGATGGGATACTCTCCACTTGCTTGGATGAGTGTAGCTCCAACGACACTCAAGGAGCTCAACACATCTAGGAAAAAGCTGCTCGCCCAACCCATCAGCATAAACAGTCATTCCCTCCATCGCTGACGCAGTGACAGCAGTGTGTACTAAGGACTACAGTCACATAGGAACATCACCACCCGCAAGTCCCCCATCCTGACTGGGAACTATATTGCTTCTCTTTGTTGCTGGATCAAAACCCCGAAACACCCTTCTGAACAGCAATGACTGAATCCACACCTCATGAAGTACAATGGTTCAAAACAGCAGCTTGTCAGCATCTTTGAATGAAATGAAGGATAAGCAATAAATGATGGCCTAGCCACAGGCACCACCTCCCACAAATGAATAAAGGAAATTTAAATGTAGCAGAGTCTATGCAAGTAATTGATTTACAAGCTGTTTTTATTCGTATCACATTATACATGTTTGAGTGTTGCATTAAGTTATACATTTTTCTACTCACTGAAAAACCCTTAACTATATATATCATCATCCTGATAAGCTTACCCCTTCATTGACTGGGGATGAGGGAAGAGAAAATCTTACTATCATAGTGTAATATTCAAGAAAACCAAGTGAAGCAAAACATTAAAATTACTAATCCCCTTGCAATGCTAAATGTAGACTGATCATTTTGGCTTTCCTTCTGAACTAATTTCTCACACTACTGCAGCCTGTAAAAGGACTAAGCTGCTAAATTAATCTGCTTGCAGCTTCATCCTTTCGAGACTTCATCAATTAGTTCACCCTGACATCAGAACATGCATAGCCATCAACTAAAATGGTCTTGGGAAATTGGGATTGCTCCAACACAAGAAACCAGTGAAACCAGGGAAAATATCTGGGTAACATCCTTGGATCTCAGCAGGAGCAAGACAGGTGTGTTTACAGTTACTGGACCAGTAGTAGACAACATGTTTTATCAACATCCAATTAAAGATCCACAGGGCTCAGTGGGATTGTAGACTGAAAATCACATGTCACAATATCAAGGGGCTTCAAAGAGGCCATGCTTAATAAGTTTCGAATGGTAGCAAAGAGAGATGCAATTTCAAAGAAAGAAGGATATTTAAACAGCCAAGGTGCTTAAATGTACGGAAAGAAACCCTGGACAAAGAGAAAAAACAGCAATTTGGGGGAAGAAACTGAAATAAGATAAAAGAGGCCTTTCATTATAGACACAGTTTCACGCAAGAAAGGAGATGTTTTATAAAATTTTAATGAGAACACAAACTTTTCTGCAAGTACTATATGAATAGTGAAATGATGATGACCATGTTAAAGTCACAGCCACTGAAATTCTACTGCGTGACACTTAAAAAGAAGAGTATCACACCAGATGCTCTTGCATTGTATTCAGGTTACATGCTCAATATAGAACACACTACTGAAATAATCACTTAAAACCAAACTGTCAAATGTCAGAAACATTTGGTTCTATTTCCAAAAAAAACCTATTATGTTCCTTCAGATTATTTATCTGGATCTGACAAATAGAGGGTACAAAAGCCAGACAAATGTGGTCATTTGTGCAAACTATTTTGAAAGTACTACAGATAGAAAACATTTATTCTAGCAGCGGTGTTTTCTGCTTAAATTATTTTTCAGGCTATGGACACTGTTACCTTTCTTATCCATACTTAATTGGCCTCAAGAAAATGGTGATATGATGTTGCCTCGAACCATTGCTGATGGCATTCTCACAATGCTGTTGGTTGGGAACTCCAGGATTTGATATAATAACAACGTAGGAACAGCCACGCATGACCAAGTCAGGATGTTTTTGACTCACAGCTATTGGTGTTCTTAGGCAGCAGCTGTCTTTTGTCCTTCTAGGTGGCAGCAGACATGGGTTTAAGTGTTGAAAAAGCTTTAGCACCTTGCTGAAGTGTATCCAGTAGATAGCACACACCCAACCATGGTATGTCAGTATTGGAGGGAGTCAAAACTTAAGCTTGTGGGTGAGGCGGTTCCTTTATAAAACATGAGCTTCAGAAACTCACTTACATTAAAAATATTTTGTACAGCAAATATGGTTTCACTTACTTCCTCAAAAATCAGAATCTACAATTTAGATTCTGGAAATGCCACATCTTATTCATTGCTAAAACTAGGGTACTTCATAAAACCTTAGACCAATCTCACTCGTGATTTGGATATGATGTTTTTGAAGATAATTGGCACATTTGCAATGGAATGCAGAAAACTTTCAAATAAAGATCAGAAGTACTGCTTTGCAAAACTAGGTCAGAATTCTGTTATCTGTAGAAAATGATGAATAAAAAAGAAAATAATTTTGGCTATACAACATTAACTTCAGCAGCAGTAAACATTCTTCATCGACTGACATCTATCTTACAAACCACCTTTATTTTTGTTCGGAGATTAATTTACACATCGCTATGTAGCCTTCAAAGAACAAAGAACAGTACAGCACAGGAACAGGCCCTTAAACCCATAAAGTCTGTGCCAACACAGATGCCTCTCTAATCTAATATTTTTCTTGCCTCTACACGGTCCATATCTCTCTATTCCCTGCCTACTCATGTATCTATCCAGATGTCTTAAATGTTGTCTGCTTCCACCATCTTCTCTGGCACAATGTTGCAGGCATTCATCACTCTGTGAAAAACTTGCCCCTTACATTTCTTTTAAATTTCCGCCTCTCACTTTCAACATGCTATCATCAGACTTTTGAATGGACCAATTTTGCACTAAGTTGATTTTTCTCTATACAGTAGCTATGACTGTACTTTTCATGTATACTAATACATATAACAATAATAAATCAAATCAAAATCTATGCCCCTGAGAAATTGACCCTTCGATCCTGGGAAAAAGACTCCAATTATCCACTCTATCCTAGCGTTTCATAATCTTGTAAACCTCTATCAGGTCCCCCCCTCATCCTCCAATGCTCCAATGAAAACAATCCAAGTTTGTTCAACTTCATTGTCCGTATCTTCCAAAACAGACAACATCCTAGTAAATCTCTTTTGCATCCTTTCTAATGCATCAACATCCTTTTGATAATGTGGTGAGCAGAATTGTACACAATAATCCAAATGCGGCCTAATCAAAGTCTTAAACAGCTGCAACATGATTTTCCTATTCGTATACTCAATGCCCCGAACAATGAAAATCAGCATGCTGTAAGCCTTCTTGACACCTTGTCCACTTGAGTTGCTATCTTCAGAGAACTGTGGATCTGCATGGTTGGATCTCTCTACGTGCTAATATTTCTAAGGGCTCTCCCATTTACTGTATACTTT
Organism: Sphyrna mokarran; assembly: GCA_024679065.1. Taxonomy (NCBI): domain Eukaryota; kingdom Metazoa; phylum Chordata; class Chondrichthyes; order Carcharhiniformes; family Carcharhinidae; genus Sphyrna; species Sphyrna mokarran. Next base: position 80,548,757 of record JAGIQG010000002.1, read on the forward strand.
CTTTCTACAGTAGATCTTCCAAATTCCATCACTTCACATTTGTCCAGTTTAAATTCCATCTGCCATCTTTCTCCCCAGATCTCCAGCTGATTTATATCCTGCTGTAATCTCTAACAATTCACTATTCCTCAATTTTTCTAACATCTGCAAATTTACTAATCAGACCACCTCCATTTTCCTCCAAATCATTTATATACATTACAAACAACAGATCCCCAGCACTGGTTCTTGATGAACACTGCTTGTCACAGGCCTCCAGTTAGAAAAGTACCCTTCTCCTGCTACTCTTTACTTTCTATGCTCAAGTCAACTTTGTATCCATTTTATGACCTCACCTCAGATCCTTCTGTATCAGCCCACCATAAAGTTCATGTATATAACGTCCACTGCCCTGACCTACTCAATATTTTTGTCACTTCCTCAGAGAACTCAGCTTGAGAGACATGACTTCCTCTTCATAAAACCATAATGTCTATTGGTAATAACCTATTCTCTTTCAGATATGAGTACATCTTGTCCTTAAGAATCCTCTCCAATAATTTCTCTACCAGTGATGTGAGGCTCACAGGCCTATAATTTCCCACACTATCGCTTCTGCCTTTCTTAAACAGAGGAAAGATGTTAGTTATTCTCTAATCCCCACCAGTTAGCTTTTGCTATCTCCTCCAACAAAGAACTAAAATATCAGTTCAAAGGGATCACAAACTCTTTTGTTATCTTATAGTTGATGGTGGATACTGAGAGGCTGTTTCTCCTGTCTGGGGAATCTAAAAGAAGGTGACGCAGTTTCTTGGTAAGGTGCTCATTACTTAAGATTGAGACGAGGAAATATTTCGTCCCTAAAGTGTTGTAAATTTTTGGAATCCTCTTTTCCACAGGGTTTTGTCTGCTCAGTCACTGAATATATTCAAGGCTGATTTTTGGTCTCAGAGAACCAAAAGGAGATGGGAAGTGGACAGAAATATGGATTTGAGGCAGAAAGTCATCGATCACCATACTGATCAGCAGATTAGACTCGACAGGCCATATCGTCTACTTCCTGCTGCTATTTCTTTTTCTTATGTAGATTTACAACAACAACATTATGTTCAGATGATTAAACAAGTTGATTGCATCATGAATAATGGAGTGTTTCACTGTGACGCCTCCTTTATATTTGTCAATCAGACATGGAGTCAATAGGTATTACAAGGTCTCTTCTGGGTGAGAATATTCATACACTGGACAATTTTTCCATTTGTGCATTAAATACCTGCATGGTTTGCACCCATGCAGTTTAATGTTGTCCAGGAGTTTTATGTGTGATCAATGCCAGGGATCCAATGTGTTTTCCTGTTGTTTGCATCCTCCACCACTGGGAAATTCATGACAGGATATTATCAGCAGGACTAGAAGATCCTGCTAGGTGGAAATGGCTGGAAATTTAATCCAGAGTGTTTGTTTTGTACATGTTCCAAGTGTCATTAAGGTTCAAGTCACATTTCTAAGAGACAGACATGTGGGTCTAAAAGTGCTTGTGTGACTTCAAACAGTGTGAAATGAGATTTGGAGGTCCTGGTGAATGGGGAAACATGTCCTTTCCCCAATGTACTAGATTTGTGGCTGTTCAGCAAACAGGTCGACAAAAGGACGAATTTAACTGGTTAATTACGCCCATAAACACAAGAAAAGTAAGCCATTTGGCCCATCATGCCTACTCCCCATTCAATACGATCTTAACTCCACTTTCCTGCTTTATAGAGCAACTACGAACAGCTGAACTAAAGAGGTGACGTGACAGTGACTGACGTCAAGGCAGCATGTTACAGTGTCTGCTTTCAAAGTATCTTAGCAAAACTGGAGTTAATGAGAATCATGGGGCAAACTCTCCACTGCTTCGTGTCATACCTAGCACAAAAGAAAATGGTTGTACTTGTTGTATTCATAGAAACGAGAAGCAGCAGTAGGCCATTCAGCCCTTTGAATCTGCTCCACCATTTAGTTTGATCATGGCTGATCATCAAATTCAATATTCTGATCTCACCACCTTTCATATCCCTTGATCTCATTCGCCACAGGAGCAATTCTAATTTCTTCTTGAAATCAGACGTTTTGGCTTCAACAACATTCTATGATAGTGAATTCCACACATTCACCATCCTCTGAGTGAAGAAATTTCACCTCATCTTAGTTCTAAAAGCTTTACCCCTTATCTTCAAACTGTGACCCATAGTTCCGGATTCCCCCATCTTTGGGAATATTTTTTTCTGAATCTATCCTGTCTAACTCTGATGGAATTTTATAACTTTCTGTGAGGTCCCCTCTCACTCTTCTGAACTCCAGTGAATATAATCCTAATCGATTTTGATTTTCCTCATATGACAGACCTGCCATCCCAGGAATGGTAAACCTTTGCTGAACTTCTTCTATAGCAATGACATCCTTCTTCAGATAAGGATACTAAAACTGCACATAATACTCCAGATGTGGCTTCACCAATGGCCTATACAACTGCAACAAAACATTCCATCCCCACACTCAAATCCTCTCGCTGTCAAAGCCTGCTTATCATTTGCCTTCTTTATTACCTGCTGTACCTGCATGTTTGTTTTCAGCAACTGATGCATGGGACTCCAATGTCTTGTTGAGTTTCCACCTCTCGCAATTGAAACCTATTCAAGTAATAATCTTGCTTCCTATTATTGCTATCAAAATAGATAACCTCACATTTGTCCACATTATACAACATATGCCATGCAGATGCCCACACACTCCGCCTGTCCAAATCACGTTGAAATATTCTCCTCACAGCTCACCCTCCCATCCAACTTTGTATCATCTGCAAATTTGGAGATAATACATTCAGTATCTCCTTCCAAGTTATTAATATATAATGTGAACAGATGGGATTTAACACTGATCCCTGCGGAATCCCAGTAGTCACTGACTGCCAATCAGATAGACCCATTTATGCCAACTTTACGCTTCCTATTTGCTAACCAGCTTTCTATCTGTCTAAAGATATTACCTGCAATCCCATGTGCTACGTGAGACCTATTGAAAGCCTTCTGAAAGTCTAAATAAACCATATCTACTGGCTCTTCTTGATCAGCTCTAGTGGTTACATCCTTAAAGAATTCCAATAGATTTGACAAGCAAAATTTCCCTTTTGTAAATCAATGCTGACTTTGTGTGATTATACCACTGTCTCCCAAATGCCGAGTTATGAAATCCTGATAATCCAGCAATTTCCCCAGTATTGACATCTGGCTCACCAGGGGTCTATAGTTCCCTGTTTTCTCTCTACCTCCCTTTTTGAATAGTGGGCTTACATTAGCTAGCCTCCAATCTGTAGGAATTATTCCTAGTCTAAAGAATTTTGAAAAATAACTAATGGATCTACTATTTCCAGGGCCACTTCTTTAAGTACTCTGCGATGAAGATTATCAGGACCTGCAGATTTATCCACCTTCAAACCCATCAATTTCCTCATAACTATTTCTCTTCTAGTGCCGATTTCCCTCAGCTCTTCACGAAAACGTTTCTCTCAGCACTTCTGGTACATTATTCATGTCTTCCTTTGTGAAGACTGAAGCAAAGTACAAATTTAATTTCTCAGCCATTTCTTCATTCCCCATTATGAATCCTCCTGTTTCAGACTCTATGGAGCCTACATTAGTTTTTGTCAATCTTTTATATCTTTACATATCTATATAAACTTTTAGTTAATTTTTAACGTTGCCTGCTAGCTTACTTTCATACTTCATTTTCCCTTCTTAATCAATCCCTTGGTCCTCCTTTGCTGAATTTTAAAAGGCTCCCAATTCTCAATCCTATTGCTTTTTCTTACCAATTTGTATGCTTCTTCCTTGAATCTGATACTATTTCTAATTCCTCTTGTGAGCCATGGTTTCGCCACAATTCCCTTACCCCTTTTGTGCCAACCAGGAATCAACAACTTCTGAAGTTCACCTATTCATTCTTTAAATTTGTGCCATTCCCTGTCCACTGTCTTTCCTTTTAGTAATGTTTCAAAGTTTGTCATGGCCAATTCATGCCTCATTCCATCATAGTTACTTTTATTGAGGTTTGGGATCCTGGTCTCAGAATTAAAGACATTATTATTCACCTTGACAAAGAATTCTACCATACTATGGTCACTCGTTCCCAAGGGTTCTCTCACAACTAGACTGCCAACTAATTCTTTCTCATTGCACAACATCCTGTCCAATATGGCCTGTTCCCTTGGTGGATTCTCACTGTAGTGCTTCAGAAAACTCTAGAAATACATCCTCTATTGTACTGTGACTAATTTGGCTCTCTGGATCCATATGCAGGTCATCACAAATGTTCCTTTAACACATGCATCTCTTATTTCCTGTCTAATGTTTTTCCCGACATTATCACTACAGTTTGGTGGTCTGCAGGCAATAAAGTTGTTGGCCAAGCTAATGATGCCCACATCATGTCAAAGAATGAAAAGCAGGATGGAGGAATGATGTGCAACCTGGATGTTAGGGCTGAGTAGAGAGTTCATTGTGGTTTCAGTTGTAAGTTGAGTGTGGATACTTATGGTCCACATCAGTACATGGTACTTGATTGCACAGCACACAGGAAGCATCGCTGATATTCGAAGCACTGATGCCAGTTGCTGGAACAGTTTGATCCTTGATTTTTTTTCTTGGCAGTTACCTACTTTGTGAAAGGTTAGTTGCAGTCCAGGTCCAATCATAAATAGTTTGTGGTGAAATCATGCAGTTGAAAATCACTTTCAGGGTGTGCATGGTGTTCTCATTATCAAGATGGAATGCAGTGACTGCTGTTTTGTAAGGCTTTGCCTTGAACAACCATTTCCAGAAATATTTCTGTGAGTTGGATTCTCTTCAAGGTTAACACAATGTCCTTGATGTTGCCTTTGTGTATTACCAGAGTAAGGTAATTTTCACAAACTTTTATTTACTCATTACACTTGAATGTTGCTAATGAGGCAGACATTTACTACCCATCCCTAATTGTTTTAGAGAAGGCGGTGATGAGTCATCTTCTTGAATACAACTGAGTGGTCTCCTTGATCATTTCAGATGACAGAAGGCAGTTAAGAGACAGCCACTCGTACAAAAGCAAAACACCTCAGATGCTGGAAATCTGAAATGAAAACAGAAAATGCTGGTAATACTCAGCAGATCCTGTTGCCTCAGTGGAGAGAAATAGAATTAATGTTTCATGTCAATAATCCTTGATCAGAAGGAGGGTCATTGTCCCAAAACACACATATTCTGTTTCCCTCCACAGATGCTGTCAAATTGCTGAGTATTTCCAGCATTTTCTGCTTTTATTTAAGAGTCAAGCACATTGATGTAGGTCTGGAGTTGCACCTTGACGAGGGTGAACAACAGCAGCAGATTTCCTTTCCTATTTGTGAACCAAATGGATTTTTATGGCAATCTAGTACTTGGGTCACAATGATTGATACTAGTTTCTTTTAATATTCCAGACTTCATTACATTAATTCAAATTTCATAACTGTTGTAGTAACATTTGTACTCATTTCTGGGTCATTATTCCAGGTTCTGGATTTCTAGTCCTACAATATAACCTAAGTTTTGTGAAACTTCATTGGCAGCATACCACTTATGTAGGAGTGCGAGCATGAGTACTGAGCCCTATGGCAGTCCACAGTTGTGGAATTGATGCAAACTACTTATTGCTCAGCACTGACCATCAAAATAGAGGATGTTCCTCATACACTTCGGCATCAGTCCTTTAAACCAGACCATGGCATGCCCACAAAAGCTGCACCGGTCTTCGACTTCTTCTGGAAAATGGCCTCAATGTTATCAGCTAGAATTTACTTACAGCAAATGGCTGGAATCCAATTTGTTCTTTGGAGATTACTGACTTAATGAGGAGGATAATCTTCCTCCAAAGGACAATCAGCATCAGGTCATACACAGGAACGATACTGGCCAATAGCTTTCCTGATCAGGCTGTTAGTTTGTCCGGTTTGAGTATGGCAATAACCATTTCCTCATGCCATTCATCTTGAGTATATCGGTTTCGCTAGCTATTTGATCACTTAGGTGAGGAGGAAATTCGTGAGAAATATCATCAAAGCCAACCAGCTTCCCTTTACTCATTGCAGGTAAATCCTCCTTTCTCATAGGGATGACATCAGAAACATACAATCCCTACAGTGCAACAGCATCGAATGTGCACTGACTCTCTGAAAGTACCACCCAGGTCCTCCCCTCCATCCTACTCCATAATGCTGGCTAATCCACCTGACCTGCACGTTTTCGGACTGTAGTATGGAACTGAAGCACCTGCAGGAAATCTACACAGACATGGGAAGAACGTGCAAACTCCATACAGTCACCCAAGGGCGGAATTGAACTCCAGTCCGTGATGCTTTGAGCCAGCAGTGTTAACCATGATGTCACTCCCCCCAAATTAAATTGGTTTGATAGCACAGAAAAAGAGTAATAATGTAGATAGCAACCGGATATCAAAAAACAACTTTTAAAAAAGGAATTTTAACAAACTAGTTTTACTTTCAGACAAGTATAATTACTCCTGCAATATGTAGTGAAATGTCTTATTTGAAATACATAAGCTTCAGCTTAAAACCTAAGTATTATGTTCAGCGAATGTTGCTATTTTTTGTTAAAAGAAACACCATAGAAATGTAGAATAGAGAACTGCAAATTCCAATTCAAAGCAAAAACAATTTCAAGTTAAATTTCATAACCTCCGGTTGATTTAGGAGTCTGAATCGGAATGTTTTGTGGTCAAGTCAGCTGGGACAGGGAATCTGGGGCATGGAAATCAAGTGCTGCATTCAAGAGTCTCCAAACCAAGCTACCAAGAAATCTAAACTTCCTCAAGAATTTATTTACCAAAAGGAAGTGTGGACAACATTCCAGATGCGTACACACCCAATTTATCCAAGCGCAAACAGATTAGCACAGGTTTCAGAGCTTTTGCTCAAGAAATCCAGGGACTACACAACAAGTGCTACTGTATAGTTAACCAGCTATAACCATGGCCAGTTTCCTACTGTTTGTCCAGCTAGGAGTAACTTGTCTACAGGGCTACCCCTCCCAAGATTAAATAGAGCCAAGAAGAATAAAAGCCACAGTGACAAATCCATCCCTCCAGGTTTCATAAGAAAACTAAACTTTCCAAAGTAATATCAGTAATAATCTGAAATATGCAAACTCCCTAACTCAGGCATGGATTACCAAGTTTGTTGTGCAGGGATAGCTTGGTTTTGAACTTCATTTGTGAAGCGCACCATCAAGGAGTGCCTGTAAGAGCTGATGGGCCTACCATTCAGTTATCTGAACCAAGGTTGCTTTGGCAGCACAAAGTTTGAGTACAATGGTGGTGAACAAACAGAAAGGGGTCCACATCTCCTGGGTGCTTTACTACCTAACATACACATGCATTAGCTGTACAACTTTAATGTTAGAAAGTTCCAAGGCACTTCTCAAATCAGCATTAAGATAACAGGTGCTGAATTAGAAGAAAAGGTTGAGTTAGTAACCAAAAGGTTATCTGAAGAGAAGGATTCCAGAAGGATTGAAAACTCTGCCATAACAATAATGGGTGTAATTTATTGAGTGTTGATAATGTGTCATTGGCACTGATGGACGAAGCCCTTGGTCATTCAATTATAAATACAATCAATGTTGGACAGAATGTTTTTACAAGTGGGAATCAGTATAAGTGTAGAAATGCTGTTGCCGCATTATCTACCTAACAATAACTACAGTTTATAAGTACCTGTAATTAATTGGCTACAAAATGCTTTGGTGAATCCTCTAAGATATAAATGCAAGTTCTTTCTTTCTTATCAATAATACTTAAGATTTGGAGGGACAGTTAATAACATAAAATGAATTATCCATTCTGAGGAAGAGTTCAATGGGGTCTTCAGACCATAGAGTATAGCACAAAAACAGACCATTTGGCCCATCTTGTTTGTGTTAGTGTTTATACTCCAGACAAGGTACTTCCCATTCCAGGATCCTGATGATTATTTATGCAAAATTTCAAAGAGGAAGTTAGCTTGTAAGAATTTGTTTGCATTTTGGATATTTAACAGTTCTTTTGATAATATTTACTTTGCTACTACAAAGTTACACAGCACGTGGGCACACTCTCAGCATTAAATATTCAATTATTTATGATTAAGATAAGGAGAAATTTTTCATGCAAATGATTGTGAATCTTTGAAATTATCTACAATTCTAATATTAAACATGGGCAAGGACAAAAAATACATAACGATGGCTTTTACAATGAGTTGGCTAGTGTAATTAAAACTAACAGAAGATTTTACATTCCTACAACATACATATATATACACACACAAAATATATATTATATAATATAAATAATTTAGATTAAGATGTGGCAGAACACTGCATGTTTAGACTACATCTTGAGGGCTGTGCACAGCAAAACTGTCTTGAGCAATAAATCAGATGTCTCCATCACAAGTATCTCAAGTTCCATATCACAAAGGAGGGAAAGCACTATCTGCAGAGTTTTCTCCAGATTCACACCACTGCAAAATGGGGTTACCATTACCAATAGTGTACAGAACAAGGGGAACACAGGTGGGAAGAGAACAAGGATCTACAAATATTTATTCTATCCAAAAGGAGAACGTATAAGTAAGCGATAAAGATAATGACTGTCAGATGGACAGCAAGAATGTGGGGGATCATAATACTTGGGAGCAAGAAGCTGTCCAAAAAGGGGACAAGCTCAATGTGGTGGCAGAAGGGAATAAATTTGCTATGCCTTTCTAAATTATATATCCAAAAGGCGTTCAAAATAAGAGGACTAAGTTGCTGAACCCTCAACGTCAACAAAATGAAAGGGATCATCAACTTCAAGAATAGGCATCGACTTCAGGAAGTGTAGTGGACAACACGTCCCTGTCTACGTCAATAGGATGAAGTAGAAATGGTCAAGAGCTTCAAGTTTTTACTGGCCAGATCATCAACTACCTGTCCTGGTCCCCTCATGCCGACACCATAGTTAAGAAAGCCTATTGATGCCTCTACTTTCTCAGAAGATGAAGGAAATTTGTTATGTTCACTACGACTCTCATCAATCTTTACAGATGCACCTTAGAAAGCATTCCTTCTGTTGTATCATAGCTTGGTATGGCTCCTGCTCCATTCAAGACTGCAAGAAACTACGAAGGGTTGTGAATGAAGCCCCATCCATCACTCAAACCAGCCACTGTCTACGCATCCCACTGCCTCAGAAAAGCAGCCAATATAGTAACTGACCCCATGCACCCCATACATACTCTTTTCTCCCTTCTTTTGTCATGAAAAAGATACAAAAGTCTGAGGACATGTACCAACCCACTCAAAAAGTTTCTTCCCTGCTGCCATCAGACTTCAATGGACCTACTGCACATTAAGTTGATCTTTCTCTACACCCTAGCTATGACTGTAACATACATTCTGCACTCTCTCCTTTCCTTCTCTATGAACAGTATGCTTTGTCTTCATAGTGCTCAAGAAACAACATTTTTCATTTTATACCAATACACGTGACAATAATAAATCAAATCATAAGTTTAAGTTATCTTTCAGCGTTAGAAATGTAGGTTCCGGTGGACAGTTAGGTTTTTATTTAAACTTAACTGACATCAAGGCTTTCACCTTCAATGTGCTTCTCGAATCTGCCTCTCACAGTCTAGTTCATTGTCTAACTTTACACAAATTCATTCCATTTTCTGTTTTATTCATTGCTCCTACTCAATGTTGTTTTGACTAAATTTATTTTATTCCATATTGGTAAGACAAAGAATAATGAGAGGCACATGTTACATTCAGTTCAATTTCTCTTTATGTACTGTTACAAAAACAAAGGACAGGAAATATATTAGTCCCTTTGACACATTCATAGAACATCGAAAGACTGATTTACTCTGCTATCTGTCCTACTAATGGTGCAAGGTTAATCTTTCCCCACAGCCCTTCTGTTGCCTGGATTCTTTTGTCAGCCTTTCTGTTGCTTTACTAAATATTAGTCTCTGCCAGTATTTTAGAAACTCCTCCTGCAGGCACTTGCAAAGTATACGAGAACAAAAGTGCTAATTTGGTCCCAAGAGAATTGACTTTACATCTCACATTGAAAACGCCTGTCAGCAGCCACTGGATCGACAATGATGCATGGCATCTAGATGAACTGTACACTTACAGGCAAGCTTCTACTCAAAATGCATGTAAAGAGAACCCATGTCAGCAGCACGTGTAGGAAACATGGTCAGAATCCTGAACTATGGCAACTTGATTGTTCCTTATGTGCTTCACAGAAAAGGAAGTATTTTTAGATATGGTTAACATTGCAAATAGTGGAAGGGCACCTCAGATGGGTGGAACCTCAGTTTATTGTTTCATCAGAAATACAGCTTCTCCAGTAGTGTTGCATTTTCACCGAACTGAGTGAAATGTCAGTTTGGATTACGTGTTTTACTGTAACAGGGGGTATGAAGTACATGATCTCCTGACTTTGACATAGTGATATATTGTCAACAAAATCAGTGATACACACACACGGAATAGGTACTTTAATATGAGGCATAAAAAACAGAAAGTAAGTTGAAATAGTGTTCCTATATGTGAGTTTTATATGCAAAAAGTGAAATGCTGCATGGAAGAAGAAAACCATTCAAAGATAAGAAATGAGAATCAAATCTGAAAGTGCACATTCACATGAAAGGGAAATTATATTATTAATGAAACAAAAATTAATTTTAAGTAATCTTACCTCATCTAAACAATTGACACGGACGTTTTTACTGCCTAACAACCTTCCGACTTCCTGAACATTTCCTGCAGCAAATTAAAAAAAGAAATTAAGTTCCATAGCCCATATAACTCCAATGAATTAAAAGAAAATCAGCTGATCTCCTGTGGTATTGTATTCAAACATAGCCTTCAGGTGAAGGGAGGCTAAAACTAAGGGATTATTGGATATGGGTGTGAAAATATAATTAGATTCCCATTTTAATTTTCAACTCCTGCATACACATTTATAAATGGAAACTACTTTCATATTGCAATTAAATGCTTCAAGTGGTAAAAGTATAGCATCCCCATTGATGGGAGGGTTTTGTAATAGTATGACAAGTTTACACAGAATTTTACAATGAAAATATTAACAGAGACCCAAATTAATTTTCATTTGTCCAGGGTGTGCACTACTGTCCATGCTTCTATGAAGTTCAACAAGAAGAATCAAGACAGACCCCACTCCATAGATCTATAAACATGGACAGGGATCACAGGTAGAGGTGGGAACATCGGGGTGGCGGCGCGGGCTTGTTGGACCAAAGGGCCTGTTTCCCGTGCTGTTTTGTTCTTTGTAGTTTGAGTGTTTACATCCAAATCACTTGTTAAACACAAAGAAACAGAAATGGGCCATTATGTACCTCAAACCTATTCCACTATTAAATGAGCTGATGACTGTTCACCAATTGAACTTCATATATCCCATATCCCACAATACTTTTGACTAAAATCTATCATTTTCAGATTTACCTAACATCAACTGACATTTGACAGATTTCAAATTTCCTAAATGTTTTATAATTTCACTCCCAAGAGATTTGTTCTAAATTTTAGACCATATCTCCTAGACATAGAAATTGTTGTACTGGTTGGCAAGTCTACGCATGCCCTATATGTTCCCCTTAATATCGTAAAAACGTTGACCAAATAACCTTCTAACCTTCCAAATTCTAGGGAATACAATCATGTTTATGTGATTCCTCCTCCATTTAATCCTTGGAGTCCAGGTATCTATCTAGGAATATCTGCATGGCATTTTGGTTGGGCAGAATTCTGTCTGTGTGCTTTACACCGTATCTGAGTAAACACATAAACTTTAATTAAGTAAACAATTCAGAGCTAGCTAGGGATGTCAGGGCAAGTTGTATGCAATTGGGAGTTTGTGGAGAGCATAATGTTCATGGACAACCACATAGCTAGTGTTGGTACTGTAATGAACTTCAGTTCAGAATTCTTCAGCTGGAGTCCAAGGTGTAGACATTAGAGTGCAATTAGTGCAGAAGAATTACATGGGACATTTTGATCGAGTAGGTAGTCACAGCCTTAAGATTATGGTATATGTTTGGTTACTAATTGGGGACAGAAGGATATGACTGCAAATCAGGCAGGCAGTTAGAAGGTAGAAGGATTCCAAGTACAACCCACAGAGTTTCAGCCTTTACTCTTATCCAAAAACTTAGGTTTTTTGCTGCTGGTATGTGGATACAGGGTGGTTGAGAAAACTGTTCATGCTATAGGGGGCCATTCAAGTATGGGAAGTGAAAAGGAATGCTGTAGTGATGGAGGGCAGTGGAAGAGCTTGCAGTTGTCATAATCCATGCGATAATAATGACATGCATTGGACTTTAAAGAGGTTCTGCATTGGGAACATGAGTAGTTAGAGGCTCCATTTAAAACAGTCAAAGGTTCTGGACAATTACCTAAGCCGTAATAAATTTTATAGGGCAAATGAAATGAGGGAGTTGAAAGTGTGCCTCAAAAGATTGGTTTGGTTTCAGAACCAGGACTGAAGAAAATAACAGCTTTATCATTGGAGTGGTCTTCAGCTGAACCGAGAAAGGAAGGAGACAGAAAGGTAACTAAAGGCTAGTAACTAAATAATATGTCATTAGGAAAATGTTAGAACCTATTACAAATGAGTTTATAGCAGGGCACTCAGAAAATCCTAAGGCAATTAAGTGAGATCAACACGAGTTTTTCATTTAAGATAAAGAGATTTTTTTTTACATAGAACATAGAACAATTTTCTCTTGTTATTTTGTGGACTTCTCTTCCCTGAAGAGCAAGAAGATAGATTCACTGAGTATTTTTAAGGTCAATTTCAATAGGTTCTCGATTGACAAGGAAGTCAAAGGATATAGCAAGTAGGCAGGAAAGAAGAGTCGAAGCCATAATCAGATCAGTCATGATCTTTTCAAATGGTAGTGCAGGCTCGAAGGACTGAACAGCCTACTTTGTCTCCTTATTAGTTGGTCCACATGGGTCAGTATCAACTTGATACTGTTCACTACAATTTGAAGTAACAATGATCATGTCACCCTGACACCAGGATTAAGGATATCTCCTTGCACTTGGAAATAGCTTGGGAGCAAGAGGGGTAGAATCCAGTTATCATGGTCCAAGTAGGAAATCATAACAAAGGTAGAACTAGAAATGAGATTCTGCTGAGAGAACTGAAAGAGTTAGGTGTGAAATAGGAAGATTGGTGTGTGAAGCCAGTGCTTGATTCATAAGGCGCTGACACAAGTACTAGTGAGACAGTGAGTTGTTCCTTTGAAGTAGACTCCAATCCAAGCAGACTGGCATCAGTGTCCCGGTGAATCAAATACCAAGAGTGATAGACAGGACTTTAAACTAGTCAAGGACAAACAAAGCAAGAACAGAAATGTCAAGGATGTATAGCACGGTAGTTTATAGGACCCTTAAAGTGATTGCAGTGCTCAGCAAAGCAAAAATCAGGAAATTAAAAAATGCACGTAACAAGGATAACACAATAAGCAGAGACATTTTCATACAGACTAAGCAAAGTTTGCAGTTATGATGTGGAGGATGAGTGCGTGAAATGCATTCAAGATAATTTTCTAGATCAGCTGAGGAACGAACTAGGCGGCAAGGCATGTTAAATCTAGTACTGAGATATTGCAGGATTAATTAATAATCTGAATCTGAAGGTGATTCAGAGCAGTAATAATAATAATACAACAGAATTTTATATTTGGTTTGAGAGTTATTTACGTATGAAACAAGGATCTTAAATCTTAAAGCAAGTGACATAGTCAAGAGACACAAGCTGGCTAAATATTATTTTAATGGAGAAAGACTGAAGATAAGTGCAATACAGAGGAGTCTGGCGTTTTTGTGCACAAATCACAAAAAGTTAGCATGTAAGTTCAAAAGGTAATTGGTAAGACAAATGGAATATTGGCCTTTATTTCAAAGTGAATGAATAAAAAAAAAGGAATTCTTGATAAAACTATACAAGGCAGTATTTAGACCACACATGGAACACTGTGAACAGATTTTGTCCCCTTATATAAGGAAAAATATGCAGGCATTAGAGGCAGTCCAGAGAAGATTTGCTTGGTTGATTCTGGATACGGAGAAATTTTCTTGTGAGATGTTAAATAGATTGGGTGTGTACTTTTTGGAAATATCTGTATAGAGACATATAGGGGAAAATTATATTAGATCAGCCATAATCTAATTGAATTGGGGTACAGACTTGATGGCTAAATGGTCTACTTCTGCTCCTATGGCTTATGGATAGATTTGAAAATTATATTAAATGATATGAGGTAAATATTGATAGAAGCAACTAACAGACAGCCCTCAGGAATCAACACCTTTGCTCTTTATCTTAAAATCTTTTGTTTAAATATGCCATATATTGTGTCTTAACGTAAAAGCCTGCCTGGCCCTCCAGACTGAACCATTTGTCTCTTGTTCTTATGTTTGCTCCATCTGTGTTACAATCTCTCCCAACTAAGTATAATATCCAACACACTTTCCCTTCCCTTCAGTTCTGATGAAGAATCAAACCTACAAATGCTGCCAGACCTGCTTAGATTTTCCAGCATTCACTGTTCTTGATTCAGATTCCAGCATCCAGAACACTCTTTTAGCAGTGTTCTGTTAATACATCCAATTAGTCGCTTGGTGTTACCAGACTCAAGTATTATTGAAAAAGAGAGACAAGCAGTTGAAGTTTTTTATATTGCAGTCAAAACAGATTTGCAAGAATGTTAAATTTCAAAGGGAGCAACACAGATTGGTCAAAGTATTCGCGTGCAAAATGCACCATAGAACTATTATCCCCCATGCTTTTGTTTAATTCAAAAAGGTAGAATGCCCGGACACGTTCCTTTTGTCTGCATAAAAATATATGTAGCTCCTAGAAAGCTTAAGTGAACCTCATTACGAACCTGAGTGATAATTTTAAATTGCTTGTTAGTGTAATTCTTAGCACACAAAGGGATTGTCCAACAGAATAACATCTAATATTACACACTATGTTCTGAGTCTGCAAGCACAGGGTGATCGAGTACGGTCAGTACATTGCCTGCTGCTTACTAGTGGGTTTCAAAATAATGAGTCTGTAACTTATCTTCAGTAATTTCAAACTTCTACTCAACTCATGGCTTTTCAGAGTTTACTGCCCTTCTTTAATTTCCTTCCACACAAACTCCCCGCATCCACAGCCACTCTCTTGACCTTGCCATCTGATGTAATCTTATTCATCCTCCTGGATGAATTGCAGATGAGACCAAGTCTGATAACTCCTTATATAACCCTTTCACACCCCATTCCCATCTCCTACTATATTCATCCTTGGGAAAAAAAATCTCCCAATTCACTTACAACTACACCTTAAGAACTCAACCCAGTTTTTGGTCTTTCATTCGCCATATTTCTGTAATCATGCCCTCACCTCCAATTTTGGTTTATTAGTACCTAATGTGATCATGGTTCTCTCTTGCTCTGACCATTCCTCTGGTATGCAATATCAGAGAATCATGGCATCCCTGAAGGGTAGAAGCAAGTCATTTGGCCCATTGAGTCTGCAGCAACAACAATCCCACCTGGGCCCTCTCTCCGTAATCCCATACATTTACCCCACTAATCCCTCTAATCTACACATCCCGGGACAATAAGAGGCAATTTAGCATAGCCAATGCACCCAACCAGCCCATCTTTGGACTGTAGAGGAAACTGGAGCACCTGGAGGAAACCCATGCAGATACAGGGAGGATGAGCAACCTTCACTGACAGTGACTCAAGTCAGGAATCAAATCTAAGTCCCCGGAGGTGTGAGGTAGCAGTGATAATCTCCGTGCTACCGTGCACCCATGGGTTCTCATCCTCGCTCCTTAAGTCTAAGAGGCACAGGGGAAAAGATATGGTGGACAATTAATCATCCACCGTCAGATCTGACTAGATCACTTAAAAATGAAACTACCAGATCTTGTTTTCATCTGCTAAAGTTGATCACTATTATTTTTGGATCATCCTGGAAAGCAAAGCTAGCCTGAGATTTATTTCTCTACTGCCCAAAACATTTTCTGTTCCTGTCCCCCTCCAACAGCAAGTGTGAGCAGCTTATGGATTTCTTTGTTGCTAACACTGAAGCAATCTGACCATCTGCCTCAGCCATATCTCAGTCTTCTACTAACCCACCTGGTCGACCTTACTTTAATCTCCTATTGCCCTAGCACTGAACTTGTATTTTTCTTTAACCTCTCGCCCAACTCAACTCTTGCTCTTTCTGAGCTCATCTTGTCCATGAGACCCATCTCGTACTTCTCAAGCCTATTCTTACTAAACTGCTAACCACCCAACTTCTCCTGGTTCCCATGTCTATTCTAGGCTTGTAAATACATTATTTTAGGTTTAAAGTTTGAAATTTATTTATTAGTATCACAAGTAGGCTTACATTAACACTACAATGATATTACTGTAAAAACCCCCCCTAGTTGTCACTTTCTAATGCCTGTTCAGTTACACTGAGGAAGAATTTAGCATGACTGATGCACCTAACTAACATATCTTTGGACTGCGAAAGGAAACTGGAGCACCAGGAGGAAACCCACACAGACAGGGAGAACATGCAGGCTCCACACAGAATGACACAAGCTGGAAATTGAACCCAGGTCCCTGAGGCTATGAGGCAACAGTGCTAACCATTGTGCCAACGCGCCATGGTGTTTTAACATTTTCCAAACTTTAAAACACATCCCATGAATGAATAAGAATACCCTGCTGCCCAAGTAAAGAGGGACAAAAAAAATAAATGAATTAACCCAACAGAAGTAGGGAATGCCAGAAGTGTATTATTGGGGAGGCAATCTTAGAGCACTTCAAAAACCATAATACGATCACATGAATCAACATACGAAAGAAGTCATGTTTGACAAGGTTTTTTCAAGTTGAACCTATGAACAGAATCAGTGAATATATTTCGATTTTCAAAAGCAGTTAATAAGCTGATGTAAAAAAACTAGTATTATGGGAGCAGGGCAATGTATTAGCTTGGATGGAGAATTAGTTAGCAGTCACTAAAACAGCGTGGGAATAAATGAATTGGCAGACTACAACTAGAAGGACATTACAAAGACCAATGTTTGGATTTTGTTATTAAAATAAGGTAAAGTTGCCATAGTCCAGGATGACTATAGTCTGTGACTGGTGGTGATTTAACATGAGGGTCACTACATCTCAGGCGAGGGGCAAGAGAAGGTGGGGCCTTCTCGAATAGCCTCAGCCTCGCTGGTACATGAATTCAACCCATGATGTTCGCATCGCTCTGTATCACTAACCAGCTGTCCAGCCAACTGAACTGTTATGTACTATCCATGTCAATGACTCAGATCAGGAACCAAGTATAGTGCATTCAAGTTTGCTGACAATACAAATTTGCGGAATATGCAAAGTTGCAAAATAATTTAGACAGGTTAAGTGATTGAACAAGAATATGGCTGATGGAAAATAATGTGGGGAAATCTGAAATTATTCACTTTTGGTAAGAAAAATAGAAAAGCAGAATTTATTTTTAAATGGTGAGATGCTAGGAATTTTTGTTGATTTACTTAAAGGATGTGGGTGTCATAGGCTGGACAATACTTATTGCCCATCTCCAATTATCCTTGAACTGAGGTAATTCCAGAGTCAACCACAGCGCAGTGGATCTGGAGTCATATGTCGGCCAGACCAAGTAAGAATGGCAGATTTCCTTCCTCAATGTTAGTGAACTGGATGGACCTTTACAACAATTGACAGTAGTTATCATCAGACTTTTAATTCCAGATTTTTTTTCAATTGAATTTAACTTCACCATGTCTTAAATCAAATGAGAAGTTGTTAATATCTCCAAATCCAAAAACCTACGATAGTCAATAGTCAGTTGATCAATTAATGACCGCCTTCCTTACAGTGTATTAAAGTAAGCTGGAATTCTGCTTGACAGGGAATTAGTATTAAATTGGTCATGTATGGCAGATGCAGTGAATAACCAGCTAACTTGGTTCATTGATGGGACCCAGAAGATTAAACTAACACTTTCTAAGAATTCTTTCTTATTTTTAATTTGCCTTTTATGCATTTACTAGTTATAGGTATCATTCACAAGGCAGTAATATTGTGGCCCATTTTCCACTGCTACCTTAAAACTGAGTGCGTCACCACAATTTGTAAGGGAGAAGCTCCATCAATGACTGCTTGCTTCTTCACAACTCAATTGAACTAAGCATCAAACACTGAATATATAATCACATAATTGCATACCCGAAAATCATACTCATTTCCAGAAAACCCAGGCAGATTTTCCAAATCCTATATTCAGTAAACAATGACACCATGTATTTGTCTGAGGGATTGTTTTTGTGTGACACATCAGCAAATAAACAATTAAAACTCAAAATGTGACTAACAAGTCTGCGTCCATAACATAAAACAACTTCCTCATGACAGCTGTATAAACCCAATCAATACACTGACATATACAGAATCGTTACTATCTAGATAGAGATCATACGGCCCATCATGTCTGCATTAGTTCTCCAAATTTTGATTTAGTGTAATTGCTCTGCCTTCACCCATATCCCTGCAAGTTGTTTTTATTTAAATAATCATTTAATGCCCTCTTGATTTGCAAATCACTTTAAATCTGCACCCTCTCATTCTCAATCCTTTCATAAATTGAGAGGGGAAAGATACAAAGGGGTCAGAGGAGTAGTTTTTTTTCACACAGAAGGTGGTGAGTATCTGGAATAAGCCGCCAGAGGTAGTAGTAGAGGCAGGTACAATTTTGTCTTTTAAAAAGCATTTAGAGAGTTAAATGGGTATGATGAGTATAGGGGGATATGGGCCGTACATGGGCAATTGGGACTAGCTTCTGTGTTTAAAAAAAGGTGCTATGGACAAGTTGGGCCAAAGGGCCTGTTCTCATGCTGTAAACTTCTATAAGCAAGAACAGTTTCTTCCTATATACTCTATCCAGTCTCCTCATGGTTTCAAACATGTGTACCATATCTCCTCTGAGACTTCTCTACAAGAACAGTTCCAAGCTCTTCGGTCCAAGTTCTTCATCTCTGGGCCCATTCTTGTAAACCATGCATACACACACAAAACCAATGCGGCATGGCGCACATCAACAACTCAACATGTCAACAACTGATCCAGGACCGTAAGGAGAACCTTTACCCGCCAGAACACACACACACACACACAACATTAAAATTCAATCTCAAACAGGTTACACGTGTTGATGAGTACAGAAAGTGCTGGAATAGAAAATGTTGAACTATTCATGCAACCTGTTGGGCCCCAACTGGCTGTAATGACCCATCTTCGTCACTGTAAATTCCCCCACTCTCCTCCCTACATTCAGCTTATCAATTAACAGAAAATAAATTGTTCTCCGCTCGCCCCAGTCTCCAATCATGAACACTGATATCTGCCTTTAGGAGGGAGGAGAGGGGGCCCCGCCACTGCCACCCTTACTTCACCTTCAGAAATGACTTGCAGCAATTCGCTCTCCTCGGCTGTCACCTCTCCTTTCTTGGGAGGAGCCATGCTTCAATTCAGTGGCTGAATGTTGGAAGTGGAGGGATGAGAGAGGGAGAAGCTGACACTCTGCCTGCCAGGGCCCGCTCACTCACCGCCCGCCTGTCAGAGCTGCATCCCGCTGCAAAGGGAATGCCAACTGGAGAGAACCCATTACCCAGGGAGACACACACAGAGGGGTGTCTGCTATCAGCTCATAACAACACTCAAAACTACCTCAGGCTAGCAGAGAGAAATTTCAATGTAGGTTAAGACACGATTTAATAAAACATGTAATATAATCATTGCAATGAGGTAGGCATGAAACAGTTCATCTGTTTGTTGTTTCAGTGTTTTCCTCCTAGATCCACCCCCCTCCCGGGTATAGTGGTAACGCCAGCCCCGGGCCTCCCGGAGCTGTGTGCCCCGCGCCTGCGCGTTGGGACTGGCCGCTCTGCATTGTTCGGAGTGCTTTGGAACGTTGTGTCGGCGGGTTGGTACGTGGAGCGGGTGAAGCAACAATCGGTAGGAACGTTGGTCCGGGCCGCCTTCTGAACACAGAGCAAGACAACAGGAGCAACTGCAGCTAAACCAAGCAGGTGAAGTTTGGGCTTTGACAGAGAGGAGCGGTGAAAACAGCTCTCCTTACATTGCATGCGTTTGCAGATACTGTAACTTCATTGAAGGGGGGAAGGGGAGCTCACGTTCACGAGTCATTTTCATAATCCGAGAGGTAAATTTTGCCTTTCGTTATTGTGTATCACACTATCTTAAAGGATACTCAATGAATAAATTAGATCGGTTGGTTAACCAAAACGTCGATGGGGAGAACAGGCTTGAGACATGTTGCGATTTGTTGGTTCAATTGCATAAAGCCACTCAAATCTTTTGGAAAAGAGGCTGTACTTTGAATAGTTTATCTTCTTTCATATTTCGGCGGTGGGCTGGCTTGGACAGATTATGTTTGCATTAACAGGTCAGCAAATTCCACAATGTATTTCCATTGTGTTTAATGATAGAACAAGTTCTGATCTTAACGACGTTTTTGTATTTTAGAAATAACACCACCTATCTGTATTTGTAATGATAGCATCTGTTTGTATATATGTTAATGTCTATTAAGTTATTGTATATATCTCACAGATACATTCATGTTCTTTGACTAGCATGAACATGATTTTGAGTGACTGTCAACCAGTTTTTGCAGTTTAATGAAAGATACACAGATGTCTACATATATTTTCTTTACTTGGGACCAATTAAGGTGTGTCGGAAGTTTTGATGACAACGGGAAACATACTCGTGATTTTTGTGATTGTCCCATTGGCTTTATAAAAAACAAGGTTCCCCATTCCCCAGAGTACAGATTGTGTTTGATTTATCCCCAGGGACAGTTGAGCTCATAACCCGTTTTATCTTCTCTTTCCCTCTCTGGGCTTAAGGCGGATGCAGATTTATCCAGTTTGTCGCCGAATTTAGAAATGTACTAACCCCTCCCAAAGAAGAGAAAACAGAATCGCCTCAGGAAATTACAAGTCATGTAGTTTTTTGGAGATATTACGTTGTAAGCCATTTTCAAATGCAGCGTCAAGTTATTTTTAACCGATCTTTTGACACGATTTAACTGATCGTGTAATTCGATGCATCATTTTAAATAAACTTGATAATGTATATTTTTGAGAGGGTTTAATCTGCTCTCAGACCTTTATAGCGTTGCCAGATCTTTGATAATCACTCGCATTGAAAACTCGGATTGACAGAAATACAGTATGACTGATTGTAATAGTGAAAAGTTACGTGTGTGCATTAACAGCCTACAATTGGCATGACTTCGTTACTTCTTAGATAAAAGTTACCTCGCTCCAAACTATTTTGGCTGTATTAGATAGTTTGTAATGCCAATTACAAGAATGCCACAAACGATAATCTGCCCACTTCACTGTGTTAAAGCAGCAGTGAATTGTGTACTTGGAATTCAGAATCAAGCTACTTATCTTAAAGTGTTAAAATTATTAATAAGGTAACAGTAGGTAGTGAGAATTAGTCACAAAGAATATAATAATTGAAACAGCATTCCATAATGTTTGGATTCCACATTTGGATTGTGTTTCTATTCACATGGACGTAGCCAACCCATCTGTGAAAATGTCTGAGATCATAAAAAGCAACATATTGATACAATTAATAAGTTGACAATGTGATTGCCCTTTCACAAATTACCATTGGGAATTTTTCATAAACTGGTTACTGCACAGAGGAAGACCATTCAGCCCATTGTGCCTGTGCCAACTCTTTGCAAGAACAATTTACCTAGTCCCAATTGGCTGCCTATTCCCATAGCTCTGCAGTTTTTCTCCATTCAAATAATTGTCCAGTGCTCTTTAGAAAATCACAGTTGACTCTGCTACCATTGAACACTCAGACAGTGCATTTCACCTTGTGTGAAAAAAATCCTTCTGCCATTACAAAGTTTCTCCCTATCTGCTATGTACAGACCCCTCTTATTTTTACACACCTCTGTCAACTTTCCTCTTAATCAACAAGGAGAAGAGCCCCAGCTTCTCCAATCTATCCACAAGTCACTCATCCTTGGAATCTTTTTTCTGCACTTTGTCTAAATCAATTTGTTGCAAAAAATGTATCTGATGTCATTTTTACTTAAGATTAATATTTACTTTGGAGCTAATAGGCTAAGATCTATGTAGCAGCAATATAAAAAGTAGAAGCAACAGTTCTTAAACATATACAAAGAATGAAGGGACAGTGACAGTGCAGGTGACTACCAAAGTTCGCAACATGCAAACTCCACGCAGACAGTGACCCAAGCCGGGAATCGAATCCAGGTCCCTGGAGCTGTGAAGCAGCAGCTAGCCGCTGTGATGCCCAGCTATGTTCTCATGTAATGGAGGAACATTCTATGGGAACATATACACATTTAATGAGCATACAGTTTCAAAAGTGCAGTGACCATTGTATTAATGAGAATGGCACACCAAAAATAGAGATTGGAATAAGTTTAGCCTTTTATTGTGTCTACTCCCAATGTATGTGTGAGGTAGTAATATAAGCTACCCATTTATTATCTATCTTGGATAGATTTATGAGATATGAAAAAATTGTTGTTTCCCTCAAAGGGGGAAAGTAAATATCTTAGAAACAGTTGACCAAAGAGAATAGTGAGATATGAAGAATAAAATTTAAAATATTGGAGAGCACATCAAGTGTTCAGTGTGTAAATAAATGCCTTGCTTGTAAAGTGCTGAACCATATTGGGAGGGAAGCTCCACAGTTTACTTTATGTGCATGCCAAGATTGTTAATTGTAACTGTGATAGGATTAGAGTGCTATGCTTGGTCTCAGCAATCCAGCATGAATATAGCTGGAGCTCCTGGGTTAGTGTCTGTTGACCTGTGGTGAAATGTGCAACTTCGGCTAATAGGCAAAGAGAATAGAATCACATTCAGTTAAGATGTTGTGTGGGCCAAGTAACTTCAGTGATGCAATCTGTGCTTGCGTAGAAAGGTTGACCATCTGGGTGCGATACTGGAAAACTCATGGCGATGTGGCTGTGAAACAAGACAATAGATGAGTACTGTCTGGAAGCAGGTGAGAGGTTTAGAAGATGCAGGAGAAAGATGGGATTTTGTTTTAGAAATTGGAATCTTTCTATCACTTGCCACAGAGTTTTTGTGAAGGAAAATGCCACAATTTTCCTAAAACTCAGTGGTACGTATTATCTGTTGTCACTTCTTGTATTTTATAATAATTCAATTTGTTCCACTTTCCTTGAAAAAACACGTGTTTACAAAAATCACTAATAACTGGAGCTGATATTATCATTACTATTTCACTTTATGCACTTGTAAACTCATTATGTGTTGCAGTTGTGCGAGAGAGGCTCTTGTGCCTATATATAATTATATATGACTGACTACTGCAGTATATAAATAGCAAATGAGAATGTAGGAGGAATGGAAAATTGGAAGCATGGTAATTATTTTACACTAAAGATCAATCAATATTTTCTCTTTACGCCAAGATTTTTAGTATAACAATTAGAGCAATCTTCTCTTTAACTGGAAACAGAGCAATGTTTTAAAAAGTACTGGATTGAAGAGTATTAGTATAAGGCAGCTCAGTTATCATGTATCAGTGCCTCTGAACTTGTCAACACTGAAACTACTTGCCATCTGGAGAAAAAGCATTTGAACCGAATGGTAGCTTGCAACCTTGAAAAAGTAGTACAAGTTTTTGATATAATTTAGAATATATTAAAAAATCTCTGATTGTTTAAAAAATATATACTTAGTACATATTAATTGGATGTAGACACAGCGTTTTGCTGCTTATTTGGAGGAGATTTTTGGTACCTGACAGTTCATACACTTTGATAATTAAAAGTGACATTCGAAGTGGAATATGAAAATGGATACAGCAATCAATTAGCATTGGATTACCTGGATTCATGTCCTCTCTTGCAACTTGAACTTGTGTTCTAAATAACATCCTAATTGTCAATGTTGGCCGTTGAACAAAACCATTTAGAAATTGGGAAGTCTCACAGAGAAAAATACAACTTAGTTGCTTTTAATCCTGTTTGAGAAATGCCACTGTGATTGTTTTCACATATTTGCTTTCTTACCAACAACCTGGATTTGTACAGCATCTGTACAACATGATGAACTGTGCCAATGTGCTTCATGTTATAAAACCAATTTGATACGAGATCACATAAGTCATTGTTCAGGCAGATGGACAATGATAGTATCAATGAGTTAGGTTACAGGAAGGTCTTAAATAAAGAATGCAAGGCAGAGCAGCTTGGGAGGGAATTCCAGAGATTAGGGCCAAATCAACTGAAAGCATAGCCACAAATGGTGGAATAATTAAAATCAAGAATGCTCAAGGGTCATTTCAGAAGGAGGTAATTTGGCCCATCAAGTTCATATCAGTTCTCTGGAGAGCAATCCAGCCAGTTTCATTGCCCTGAGCCTGAATTCCTCCAGTAACTGTCCAATTTTCTTTTGAAATCAATGTTCATATTCATTTTTGCCAACCTCACAGACAATGAGTTCCAGTTCATTATCACTTACTTTGTGTTCTACTTCAATCTGAGGGTGGATAAGTCTCCTGGGCCAGATCGGATACATCTTAGGATACTTTGGGAGGCAAGGAATAAGACTGTGAAGCCTTTAGCTTTGGTCTTTAGGCCTCACTGTCCACAGGGATAATGCCAGAGGACTGGAGAGTGGTAAATGTTGTTCCTCTTTTCAAGAAAGGAAATAGGAATGAACCAGGTATTTATAGGCCAGTTAGTCTCACTTCGGTGGTCAGCAAGTTAATGGAAAGGGTCCTGAGAGATAGGATTTATGACTGTTTGGAAAGATTCAGTTTAATCCGTGATAGTCAGCACAGTTTTGTGAGGGGTAAATCTTGCCTCACCAGGAGGTAACTAAGTGTGTGGACGAAGGTAGAGCAGTTGATGTCGTATACATGGATTTTAGTAAAGCGTTTGATAAGATTCCCCATGGTAGGCTCGTGAAAGAGGTAAGGAGGTGTGGGATAGAAGGAAATTTGGCCAGTTGGATAAGTAACTGGCTGTATCATAGAAGACAGAGGGTGCAGGTGGAGGGAAAATTTTCAGACTGGAAACCAGTTACCAGCGATGTGCCACAGGGGCTGGTGCTGTGTCCTCTGCTTTTTGTGATTTTTATCAATGACTTGGAAAAAGGAGCTGAAGGGTGGGTCGGCTTCAACAATAGTGGATTGAACAATATCAAGATTAGTGGAGTATTGGATGAGGTGGAGGGCTCTTGCAGGCTGCAAAGAGACATTGATAGGATGCAGAACTGGGCTGAAAAGTGGCAGTTGGAGTTTAACCCTGATAAATGCGGTGATTCATTTTGGTAGGACAAACTTGAATGCAGAATACAGGGTCAACGGCAGGATTCTTAGGTGTGTGGAGGAACAGAGAGATCTTGGGGCTCATATCCAGAGTTCTTTGAAGGTTGCCACTCAAGTGGATAGAGCTGTGTAGAAGGCTTATAGTATGTTAGTGTTTATCAACAGGGGTTTTGAGATTAAGAGCCATGGGGTTATGCTGCAACTATTTTGGACGTTGGTGAGACCACATTTGCAGTATTGTGTTTGCTTCTGGTCACCTCATTATAAGAAGAATGTGGAAGCCTTGGAGAGAGTGCAGAGGAAATTTACCAGGATGCTGCCTGATTTGGAGGGCAAGTCTTATGAGGAAAGGTTGAGGGAGCTGGGGCTTTTCTTTTTGGAGTGGAGGA
This sequence comes from Sphyrna mokarran, assembly GCA_024679065.1. Classification (NCBI taxonomy): domain Eukaryota; kingdom Metazoa; phylum Chordata; class Chondrichthyes; order Carcharhiniformes; family Carcharhinidae; genus Sphyrna; species Sphyrna mokarran. Next base: position 80,574,669 of record JAGIQG010000002.1, read on the forward strand.
GGATGAGAGGTGACTTAATAGAGATTTATATGATGATGAGAGGGATTAATAGAGTGGGCATGCAAAAACTATTTCCTCGGGTGGATGTAGCTGTTACTAGGGGACATAACTATAAGGTTTATGGTGGGAGATATAGGAGGGATGTCCGAGGTAGATTGTGGAATAGACTGCCTGCTGTGATAATGGAGTTGGACACTTTAGGAACTTTCAAGCAGTTATTGAATAGGCACATGGAGCACTCCAGAATTATAGGGAGGGGATAGCTTGATCTTGAGATTGGACATAGCTCAACACAACATTGAGTGCCAAAGGGCCTGTACTGTGCTGTTATATTCTATGTTCACTTCACCTGCATCTCTTGCCACAAGCCTTAAATCTGTGACCCCCTCATCCTTGAATTAACAGCTAATGGGAACAGCTTTTCTTTATCTGCTTATTTAAGCCTAAAATAATCTTGTACACTTATTTCAAATTTCCATCCAATTTCCCTTGTTCCAAGCTTTGATGAAGTCAGACAATGATACAGAGTTGGAAATGAGATGGTCATAGTGAAGGCTTGGATTTGGGGAAATGTCAAAATGGTATCAATATGACAGAGATTGCAAACAGTTTGGTTAATCCAAAGTCAGGAAGGAGAAGGATTGAGGATAGAATTGGTAGCTACGGAATGGAGTTTGTGATGTGTATGAAAGATAATGGCTTTAGTTGGGGAAAATTTTTACACGACAAATACAGGATAGAAGATAAACAATTTAGCAACATTGTAGTTAGTAGAGAAAAAAGGACTTAGCTGGGTGTTATCAGTATGCATGTGAAAACTATTGTTTTTTTCAGCTATTATCACTGAGGGAAATATGCAAATAAAAAATAGGGAGCCAAAGATAATTGAATGAGAGCAAGAGGAGAAATCTTGTAAGTGATATTGGGGCTACCAATAGATAAAATGGAACCTGCTAAGTGCAATCCCACCAAGCTGGGTGACAATGGAGAGAATTTGAAGTGGAGTTGGAGGATCCTGCAGATGTTACATGCAAAGTTATCTCAGAACTTAGAGAATAACTTGGAACAGTTGTTTTAAAAATGTAGTTTGTGATTTGGCACAAGGTGAGGAAAGATGAAAACCAGTGAGGAAAAGTACAATCTTGCTGTTTGCATTCGAATAAAGGAATGTTTATTAAAAAAACAAGTAAAAAAAAATACAAAGTAAAGGTACACTTAACTAAAATAATAGCTACACCCACAATATCTTATGGAATTAACTCCATTCGCAACTATCTACGTTCCTAAACTTTGAGAAAAGTCCCTTATTCCAAATCAATATCGCACACAATCTGATTGAAGCAGCCAACATAGCAAATTGTTACCACCCACAAGTTCTCTTTAAATTTAGGAAGTCCCATTTTCAGTTCAGCATATTGTTTCTGTGAGGTTTACGAGCAGCCACTTGGAGCCTAGAATTCTATGTTCTGGGAGAGTTCTGCTTTCTGGTTTTGACACTTTACTAGCTATTGTCCTCTCCTGAACTCTGAGCAACTCACTGGCTACAAGTGTACCATATTTCCCTTTTCAGCTCCTATATACACAGATTGTCTTGGATCAGGCTTTTGGCATATAAGTGTGAATTGTATTCTTGTATCTCCACTTTGAACTCACCTCTTCTACAGTTTTAATACCTAGAATTTTATACACCATTATACTCCACTGTCACTTAAATAAATACTTGTTTCCCCTCTGCTAAATTAATTTGAATATCAAAAACCCTCCAGACACTACACTCACTAGTTTTTCTTTTATCCAATGTGTTACCTTAATTTATCCAAAGATTCTTGAACCTTTATTTTATTCAATTCTTAAGTCTTCATTTTATTCTAAGATCTTGACACTCATGTAGCTTTTTAATGCATTTGTAAGATGTAGGTTTTGCTGATCTGTCAGCATTTATTACCCATCCCTAGTTGCCCTTGAACTGAATAGCTTGCTAGGCCATTACAGTTGAAAGTCAACCACATTGCTGTGGCTGTGTAGTTGCATGTAGACCAGACCAGATAAGGATGGCAGATTTCCTCCCCTAAAGGACATTAGTGAACCAGATGGTTTTTCTGACAATCAGCAATGGTTTCATGGTCGTCATTGGATTCTTAATTCCAGATTTTTTAAAATTCATTTCAAATTCCACCAATTGCCGTGATGGGATTTGAACTTGTGGCTTCAGAACGTTAGCTGAGTTTCTGGATTAATAGTCTTGCGATAATATTACTAAGCCATCGCCTCCCCAGTGATCATATTCAACTATATCAAAGGCCATAGCAAAATGGGGGAGTGGGGAGAGAGCGGAAGAACCTGATTGGATACAAATGTGAAGTTCAAAGAAAAATGGCTTGGGAGACAAAAACATGTTCAGGAGCTTTAGACTGAAACCGCAAGTTAGAGATGGTATGGCAGTTTGCAGAGACAGGGCCAATCGTTGTTTTGAGGAGGGGCTGTTGATAAATTTAGAGGAGAGGAAGGTGGTACGTTGAGAGAATATTGTTTACAATATCAGCTAATATGGAGATCAGAGGAGAAATTGCACAACAGCAATTGGAGGGAGCAGATCAAAGAGTGGGGAAGTGTTATAAGCAAGTTGAGTTTGGAGAGGGCAAGACGTCAAATGAAGAGAAATTAGCGAAAATTGCGAGTTTGTGGCTAGGGAGAGGATGTTTGGCCTGCTGAGTCTGTGGAAGGAAGTGGAAGAAGCTATGAGATGGTCTTAATTTTACTGACAAAGAAATCCTTGTACTCTTCACACTTATTGTTGGAGGTGAGGTTGAGGAGAAGTTTGAGAAAGCAAAGAAGCTGAGCGTCAACTTTGTATTCCAGGATGATCTTGGAATAGCAAATAGTTTCAGTAGATGAAAGGGTCACGTTGTGCATGTGGTTAAATCAGTTGTGAAAGTAACTGTTGCTTAGAAGGAAAGCTGAAGGAATGGTCAGTGTGTGAGACAGTAACAGGAACATCAAAGGTGGAGGTATGTTGTGGTCCCCAAGAGCGGACACAAAAGAAAATTAGGTTGGGATGTGGAAAGTGAACGTGCGTGAAGATTGTTAGGAGGAAGTAGATCAGACCTCGCCTGACTGAAATTCATAAGATGGGAGTGGATGATAGAATCTCTGTAGTGCAAAAGGAGGCCATTCAGCCTGTTGAATTGGCACTGACTCTGACAAAGTACCTTACCCAGGCCATTTCTCCAGCCTATCCCAGTAACCCCACATGTTTACCATGGCTAAGCCATGTAATCTACACATTTTGGGTTGCAATTTTAGCATGATCAATCCACTTAATCTGCACATATTTGGACTGTAGGGGGAACCGGAGCCCTTGAGGCAACTCACACAGTCATCCAGAGCCAGAATTGAATCCAGGACCCTGGCAATGTGAGGCAGCAGTATGCCATCATGCTACCCCAGACTAGGTCCACGTGAAATGGCAAGATCAAAATGGTGGCTGTGAATATGGGTTGGGGATTTTACATGGAGGGTGTGATTCATGGAGGATCAGAGGGCTATGAAGACAGGAGAGAGAGAGAGAGCATGAGATGGAGGTTGAAAACATCCAACGTAAGGAAGTGTTTATTCCAAGATTCTGAAAATACATTAAGATTAGTTCCACTATAGTAATCTTCATTATGTCCAAACAATTATCATTTTTTTTATTGCTGCTGTACATTATAGTATACATTCAAACAAATTCAACATTCAACACTAATTAACTAGTGTTGTATCAAATAATAGATGTAAATAGTTTTTTTTGATGATTACCTGTTTAAATTTTGATGTGAGTAAAAGACTAAATAATCTGCATTACTGTGTTGAAGGTTTTACAGATGTTGATGCACTTTGCAAGGATTTGTATGGATTTACTCACTGATATATAGTCATGTGAAAGCAAAATAGTACTTTTCTTGGAAGTTAGATGCAATAACTAATTTACACATTCCTTTAAAAAATTGAATGATTTTTCCCTTTATTTCAAAGGATATCTTATCCAAATGAGTTCTGTTCTTAACAAGTGTGTATATGTAGACAATGTCAGACCACAAATAGCATATGACAAGGCTAATCTGTATTGGTTAGCTAATCTTAGCCTGACTAGTCAACCTCAGTGCTCCTGGGTCAGGAAGAAGAAGGGTTCTTGCTCCATATTGCTGCGCAAAGTGGAAATGTTTGCTGAAATATTCCGGGGTTGCTGTATTCAGAGTAAATTTTAGGTACAAAAGATATCAATACTTCCTCCATTAATTTGCCAGCAAGGCATTAGTGCTTTGAGCAGAAGGGGGTTGAAGCGGGGAGAGAGTGGTGGTAAACAGTTAGGAAAATGAATAGTGTGAAACTAAAAATGGAAATGCAAAAAATGATGAAGTTTATGCTGCCTGTTCTGCATTAAGTTTGATGGTCAAAGGATTCTTTGAATTTCATTAACGTCGTTCAGCTAGAATCTCCTTGGGCAATATTGATCAAACTAGGAAGAAGGCATTGCTAGATCTGGTATTGGGGAATGAGGTGGACCTACTGACTCTGGGAGAACACTTGAGTACAATTAATCATCGCATCATGAGATTTAAGTTAATAATGGTAAGGAATAAGGGACAATCTAATATTTCTAAGTTGGAAGAACGATGAGAAGCAACCAAGCCAGGGTAAAGTGGAACTCACTGACTGATGGGAAAAAACTAACTTGAAGCCCCTGGGTGATCCTTAAGGAGATGTTTCAGGTATTGACTAGGTACATTTCAATAAGTGCAAAAGGTATGGACAACAAAACCAGAGTTCCTGGAATGTCAAGGATGGTGGGGAAAATGATGAAACAACAACAGTTACTTTGTGATGCATGCCAGGTAAAATACAATACAATAATTTTAAAAGCAGAAATGACGAGGGAATAAGACTGGTAAAGAAAGCATGTGGGAATGAAATGACAATTAACATAGTGGGCTCACAATCTTATCTTGGCAGGGGTGAATCGTACTGGCGACAAAAGGGTTATATATTCTTAGAGGTGTTTGGCATGCCTCGAACATTTGAGGAGACTTTGCATCAGTGGTTACAAAGGAGGGGGATTCTGACAAAAATAGTATAAGCAGGGATGGTAGAGGACTAGGTGAAAATTGATAGAAGGCATGTACTGAAAAGGCTGGTGATACTTTAAGTGAAAAAAAAATCACCTGATCCAGAAAATTTGTATCCTGATAAAGTTTATTTATTAGTCACAAATAAGGCTTATGTTAACACTGCAATGAAGTTACTGTGAAATTCCCCAAATCACCACAGGCCAGCCCCTGTTCAGGTCAATGCACCTAACCAGCATGTCTTTCAGAATGTGGAAGGAAAGCATAGCACCCAGAGGAAACCCACGCAGTCATGAGGAGAACGTGCAAACTGCAACATTCAGTGACCCAAACTGGGAATCAAACCCGGGTCCCTGGTGCTGTGAAGCAGCAGTGCTAACCACTGTGCTACCGTGCCACTCACAGTTGTTAAAGGAAGTGAAAGGCTTGCCATGATCTTCCAGCCTTCCCTCAGTGTGGGAGGGTATCACGGATTAGAGAGTAGCAGATGTGAGATCCTTGTCCAAGAAAGGATGTTGGAACATTCCAAGTAGCTACAGGTGCATCAGTTTGTGGTGGGCAAGGTTATAGAAACAATCAGCGTAAAAAAAAAAAACAGGCAGGTGGGAGAGGTTTTCAGAGATTGTAAAAGACAGTTATGCTTGACTAATTGAATTCTTTGTAATAATTGGTTGAGGAAGGGAAAATAATAGATGACATCCATATGGATTCTAAGAAAGTGAACAAAATGCCACATAAATAGCTGATTGACCATTATTCAATGGAATATTGCTAATATCAGCTTGGATTAAGGAAAGAAAACAGCAAGTCATCGTCGATGTTTGTTTTTCAGACTGGAGGATGGTGCAGTGTATACATGCGTGTACACACACACACACACACACACACACACACACACACACGTGTTCAAAATCTGAAATGAAAACAGAAAATCCTGGAAATATATCAACACCGGTGGAGAGAATAACAGGTAATGTTTCAGGGTCTATTTCTCTTTCATCAGTTATAATCAAGGCTATTTGTGTGTTTTCTCAGCAATAGGGGATGGTATCTCAAAATGTGATTTCCCAAAATACTGAAAATTCTGGAAAATTATTTATCTTTCTAAATAGGCAAAAAATAATTTAAATTAAGTGTAATAGACAAAACACCTCTACAATTTCTAAAATCATGTCATAATGGAATTCTTTCAATCACTGAAATGGTGGTCCTTATGTGTATTTAATCAGAAGTTGATCTCTTCTGTCTAATTCATTCATGGCATTATATAGATCATGGATAGTTCTTGAGTTGCTAACATTCATAGCTTTGGAGTAAAAACCCCAATCTAAATTTGAACTGGGGTCAAAGATTTATTTTGTAAACAACAGCATAACAAATGAACTATTATCAGAACAAATATTCCTATTAAATATATTCCAAATAACAAATATGTAGAGCCACTGTAAACTGTGTCCACGTTTAACAATTTCCTTTCTCTGTGAAACAAAATATTACACAACAAAATAGTATGCCTACAACCAGAAAAAGGGAAAGAATTTCAAAATACAGCAACTTCCTCATTAGTGTAGTGGTTAGTATGCCTGCTTGTCACACTGGAGAAAGGGGGTTCCGGGGCCTGCCAAATTCCATTACAACGTGGTGACTATGTCTGTTTGGCATGGGCTCATTGGTTTAGAGATATGATTCTCTTTCAGGGTATTTCAGTCGATGAGTATGCGAAAAGGACCCAGATTCAAATCCCAGACAAGCCTTTTGGGCGGCACAGTGGTTAGCACTGCTGTCACACAGCACCAGGAACCTGGCTTCAATTCCTGGCTTGGGTTATGCCTGTGTGAAGTTTGCATATTCTTCCTGTGTCTGTGCGGATTTTCTCTAGCTACTTTAGTTTCCTCCCACACCCCAGATACGTGAGTAAAATGGACTGGCCATGCTAAATTACCTCTTTGTATTGGGGGCTAATAGGGTAAATAAGTAGGGATAGGGCCTGGGTGAGATTATGGCTAGTGCAGACTCAAAGATCTGAATAGTCACCTTCTGCACCCTTGGCATTCTATGTTCCAACGTAGTTAATAGTCAATAAAGTTGAATTGTAGTTACAATTGTAATGTCAGGAATGTAGCAGCCAAGCAAAAGCAATGAGATAAATGAATAGATCATCATATTTAGTTGGTCGCAAAATATATACTGGCTCAAGATACTAAGTAAAGCACCATTCCTGAGGTGAGATCTTTAAATCTTCCTGAGGAGACAAACTAGGCCTCAGTTCAGCATCTCTGAATAGATGGCACCTCCAAAGTTCCGTATCCCTCACCACTGCGCTGAGAATGTTGGCCTGGTCATGATGTATGTAAATTTGTATAATTTTATGGAACAGTTGATTGAGACATGGTGATTAATTGTTTTTTTGCTATAATTGTATTTTTGTTCATTACTAGGTAATGGCATTCTACATCAAAAAAGATGTTTTGGACAAGTTTTGAATTCAGGAGAATTTGAATTGGAACTTTAGTCCTAGGACAGTATTTTCTCAAGTCCTCACATGCAATTATTTAGTGCACTATTCCTAATTGTTACTTATTGGAATTCAGTTTTGATATTGTATTTGAATATTCAAATCTTGGTCATATTTCCATGTAACAGATCTATATGGAAGCAATAACTCAACGTGTATAAAGTGACAGTTGAAAAATTTTCACACATCATTGCATTAGAGTTGCTTGGACTTTGTGTTAAACACACTACACTGACATTTAAATGTTTCAGCTCTAATTGATGCAACATCGTTTCATTAGTACGAAACACCTTGGCATTGTAATGAACGCAAATGATCAATTGGGTGGTTACATAACCTGGTTGAAGTGCAGAGGAAACATTTGTCGTTTACGTGTCATTTTAATTAAAGACAAGCATTCATCTATCATTGCAATTCTATATTCTGACTGGTCTGATAAATTGATGTGAGTTTTCATAAAATTAGTCATGTTATGGTCGAGTCTCATTTTGCCAGCGTCGTGTTAAATTATACTACAGTGTAAAACTGCCCTAACTGCTTCAGTTGCTGTCTCGTGGACACTCATTGTCCCTACAAATGTTGTCTGTCATCTAAATTAAGTGAATATGTAAAGTTTCAGTTCAGTTCTTTTGAGTATTTTTTTCACCAACCTTTAATCCTGCTGAGAGCCAACAAATGATTCAAGGCAATAAGTGCAGATGGCAGATGAAAAAAAGTTACATATATGAAAAAAGGGTGTTGTTTTGAAAGTTTCACATTAAGACAGTTTGACTAAAAAACGAAAGGCAGATGTATAAATGGGGAAGGGTGGAATGCTACTTGTGCCCTGGATTACTGTTTTATGTAGAGTATCAGTTGTCCACCTCAATCATGAATCCTTTGCAGAAACTCCCACTGTAATATACAACATATATAGCACTGATCACAATTCTTCTGTGTTATTTGTGATGATTTCTTACATTGGCCTTTTTTAAAAAAAAATCAGATTTAAATTAAATTGGATGTCAATTTAACAGTTTGATGATTTGAAATTTTCTAAAGAATGTTATTGATCCAACTGAGAAAAGTAGCTTAAAAAAATTTGTCAGCATCTGGAGTTGATACACAAAATGGGGCTGTAGTTTCCTTGGCTGTGCGGGGTAGCAGTAAGATATTCCATAAATTAGGAATTATTTGTGTTGGTTTTCTTACATAGAAAATTGTAGTCTGGGTGTTAAGGCTACAGTGAGGAGCATTGACCAGTTACCTATCTGTGATTTATGATCGCTGTAAATGTTTAGTGATGGTGCACTAAAGTGCAAATGTTCTTCCTAACCTTCTCGTCTTTCCTGGAGGCATTAGTTTAACAGGAATGTACAGTGAAACTGGCAAAAGTGGGCACTAGTAATAAAAGGACACTTGGCAACAGATAAAACTTCCTCTTTGAAACCACAGGCACTTGCATATTGTTAACTGTTATTAACAGCTTTCACACAGTAAGTCAAACTGCATTTAAAGCATTGAACATGCGGATAAGTGTGAGATGAGAGTGCATTAAAGAAGCAGCTTAAGTGTACAGAGAATCTTATTTTTCTGTATACCTAGTAGCAGCTGTGACACAGGGATAGAGGAATTTCTTTGCTGCCAAGGATGCTGGATAAAAAAGTCAGTTGCGTTAAAAACCAGGAATGGTGGGAAGAGTTGGGAATTGGAAACCCTGGAATTGTGGGAAGAACATGCAGAGGTACTAAACATACTGAGGAGAGTGATGCCATACTCCTGAAATCCTGAAGACCAGCAAGAGCACTGGGAGTACAGAGGTCTTGGGAGGGATGGGTGGAAGGAGTGGTTACTTTGGCCCTGGTTCATGCCTTCTCCTGTTCAGCTGCTCTCAGTTGGCTTCCATGCTTTTGAGACTTCTTGCACAGCAGCTGCTGATGCAAATCCATTAAGATCCTGAATCACAGGAATTCTTGTGAAAGTTATAGAGGTCATGTGATGTGATGCCACATAACCCCAATATCATATGTTTATACAATCACACAATCAATGCAACCAGAATGTCTCCAACTGGAATGAATAGCTGTACCCCACCAGTACATCAAGTAGAAACACTACTATTGTTACTAACAGCTCCACCATCCCCAGCGCTTCAAATCTTAGTTGGACCATCAGGAGGAGCACCATGGAAAAGGGTCTACAGGACATTAGGTTTCCCTCACTGTTACACATTTAAGTGATTGCATGATTGCTTTAAGAATGGTCACATGATTTGATGGTGAGTTCAATTTTATTCTTTAATTTTATAGTCTGTGCAGTGGGCAGCTCCTGCAATAAACCTGTGTTGCTATTTTGAATCTACATGTGCAAATCATATTTTTTTCTTTTCATCTAAAACTGACAAACCCAAAACATAATTAGGACATTACAAAAGATAATTGGAGTTGAGTCAGGATTTTGTTTTACTGAGAATATCGAGAAACGATCATTGTAGTAAAAACAAATTATGGGTCCTTGCATTTCGTATATTAGAAGGCTGGGGAAAATCAGCAGGATTAAATTTTGAAGGGCCAGTGAATGAAAACCATGTTTAAAAAAAAAAGGAGGAAATAAAACTGAAAACTGAAAATAAACTGGGTAGAGTCCTCTAAGCTTTAGATCAGACTGGGAGGCTTGCTATGCATTTGAAAAGAGGTGAAAGACCTCTGTGGTTTTAAAGAGGGTTTTTTTTCCCAATCAGAAAGTGAGAGATTCCAGCAGTATCTGACATATTTGAAAATAATATGCTGCATGACTGTGGCCGTTTTTGAAAAAAAAGCAGATCAACATTCTCCGGTGTAAAAAGGGAATGCTGGGAAGGGGATAATAAAAATACTGAGCAGTCACGACTTGCTAATGCCTGCAAGAGAAGTGGCAGATCAGTTTAGAGCCATGAGTCTTTTAAATGAAGAAAATGCATCATGGAGTTCTTATGCTATGTGTTTTCACTAATTTATACAAGCTTTTCTCAGTACAACACGAAGTAAAACCATCAATTTGCTTTGGAGATAGGAGCCAAAACATATGATGACTTGACAAAGATCCTATAATGGGGGGATATGGAAACCCATTTCCTGACATTAAAACAAAGTAGGCTAGTTTAAAATAGGGACTGCAGTGTCCTTATATGTACATTAAAGGTAGCAAAATGTGCCTTACTTGTGTGCAATGAAAATATTGTCTGTATAAGCACATACATCATTTTTGAACAAGTATTATAGATTTAAACTGTATTTTTGTGTTTTATTGTAAGCTTTAGCCAATGAGCAGTTTATCCTTTGTCATAATGGTAAATAGGTTTAAGCAGACAGACCACATTCTTTTGGAATAAAGAAGTATAAAATATTATATCCTATTATTAGAGGCAGGCTAGACAGCTGTAGTACTAACATGTTTGAAATGAATAGAAAGATTCAGCTTCTAGCTGTAATAAATAGGACTCTACTGATAAGAGGGCAGGGAAAATGACTCCCTTATTGTTCTCAGTGCTGCAAGTGTTAGGGGTGACCCTGGAACCTATCAGATTTCTGTAGGTAAAGTTACTGGGCAAGGGGGAGTGGGGGGGAAAGAGTCTATATATTTGGTTGACCAGTAAATTCCTAATTCTGCTAGATGTTAGAATGCTTTTGGCCAAAGTAACTGAAGCGTGTTAATCTAATTGGATTATCCAGTTTGCATGATAGGTGGGGAGGGAAGCTCAAATCTTCAGAAATGTCTGCATTGTGCCCATGTTTTGTTATGTCAGAGAGAGACTAGAATCTTCTGACCATCTCTCTCCTAATACATGTTAGTTCAATTAAATGTCTTTTAACTGCATACTATCTTTTGCAAATCTTTGTGTTTGCTGTGTTCGATTAAATACAAAACTCCCAGGAGGATGCCCCAAGAAATTCCCATTTCAGATTCTTGAAGAGCATTATTCAACAAAGCCATTGATCATCGCAGAACGGTTCAGATTCCACCAAAGGAATCAAGTGGAAGGTGAAAGCATTGCTCAGTTTTTGGCAACCTTAAAAGAGCTAACAACATGGTGGGTCATTAGAAGGTAATCTTCAAGATCATCTAGTTTGTGGCAGTAGAAATTGCAGTATCGATGAAACTGGCTATTCAATTCAAAATTTTGTGCAGGAATGAAGATCTGCAAGTTGGAAACTGCCCATAAGAAATCAAAACAGCAACAAGCATGCCACAGATGTGCTAAATGGGCTATTCTGTGTGTGAATACTGGAGCAAGGATAGTTGATGCAGGAATTATGGGAAAACAGATCATGTTACAAAAGCTGGTTGAGTAAGGCCACTTTCTCCACAGAAGATTATTCAGAAGAAGAATCTGAGGAATTTACAATATGAAAGAAAATAATTCTGACTATGAAGAACAGAATGTCCAGAAATATGTTGAAGAGCTCCAACTTATCCATACAGGATGAATCTCATAGATTCTGCTGATTCTGAAGTTAAATGGACAACCTATTCTGATGGAGGTTGATACTTGTGTATCTTTAATTCCTGAAACTACATGTGAAGAAAAGCTAAAGCATGTCCCTTTAATACCAACTGATTTTAAGGACAGACACAGAAGAGATTATGCCATTAAGAGGTTACAAAACGGCCAACTTAGAGTTGAGTGGGCAAACAGTGGAGTTGCCTCTTTGTGATCCAGGATTATTTTCCAGCTCAATTTGGAAGAATGTAGTTAGAGAAGATAAAGTTTAACTGGAGTGCTGTCAACAAGATTGACATCAAATCAGCATTACAACACCTACTGGGTGACCGTAGAGTTCCTCCAGTACAGAAGGAAATCATTAGGCCCATTGAGTCTGCACCAACCATAATCTCACCCAGGCCTGATTTTCTTGTAACCCAATGCATGTACCCAGCTAAACCCCCCTACAATAGGTCAATTCAGCATGGCCAGTCAGCCTAACTTGCACATCTTTGGAGTGTGGGAGGAGACTGAGCACTTGGAGGAAACCCACGTACTCGTGGAGAAAATGTGCAAACTCCACACAGACAATGACCCGAGACCTTGGTGCTAAGAAACAGCGATGTAAGCTACTGCCACCATACTGCCCCTTATATATGCTGATGTATTATTACATTTACTTTGGCATTATGAGCAAATGCCACCAACTTGTTTTTCAAACATTCTTTATTTTTTATGAGTCGATTATTTATCTGTGACAGCTTCTCAAGCTAAAAGAGACGTATCAGAAATAGTCCAATGATGGGGAAAACAATGGATATGGTATTGAAAGAAATAATGCCTCCTGATTTGAAACCATGTGTGTCAAGAAAGTTTGAGCTGACCATCCAAGGCTATTGTGGGGAATGTGAGTGATCATTCCTCCTGATCCGTGTGGAAGAATTCTTGAACAATTATATGAAGGACGTCCTGGTAGAGTCCAGATGAAGTGATTAGCGTGCAGTTATTTTTGGTGGCTGGGCCTGGATGCTCAGATTGATGGGGGACGTCACGGAATACAATCAAATTTAGGAAATCTGTCTGACTTTTGGCTCATTTCCTTTAACCTGGGAACCTAAAATTCTGATGTTAAAGTAAGTGCCGTTAAAATGGCTTAATTGGAATTGGAATAATTCAAATTGGAATCAGTAATTGACCTGGAGACCTCACTGAACTATAAGACCCTGCTGCGCCATTTTCCAAGCTGTACTATCTCCACTGTTCAATATTTTTATTTTTTATTAGATGCATTAGCTGAATCCTACTGGCAAATCAAAATACTGTGGATTAGTAACTAACCAACTGCGGAGAATTAGAAATTACTATTTCTGAAGTGGTAAAGTGAAAGCCCGTTCACCATATGTGTTTATAAAAGAAGATAGCAGGAAGAAACAGCTCAGTCTGTCCCCTTTTATCTGATAGGAGTTATATGCCCTTAGTCTAATTTTGTTTTGTACTTGAAATTATGAAGCAATGATTGTTTGTCACGTGTTGGCCAATAGGTAGCTGTACTAACCATTCTCAGGTAATGACACAAGAACAGGATTGGCAGATCCAGTGCCCTGCCAAGTACAAATGAACACAAAACATGCTGCAATAAGAATTGCATTCAAAAGTTCATACTATCCACCTTTTCCATGAATTTGAATTGAGATTAATAGTTGTGTGTGGCCTTGAATTGATTTTCTGCCTGCTGCTTTGTTATTCAGAACAATTGTGAAAATAAGGGCACTGAGTTAAAGTAGAAATAGTTTAACCTTCAGTATGAGATACATATGCAGCAGCTGGCTGCGGCCTGATGCAACAATGGCTCATCTTACAGCAATGGAGCCAACTGAACTCTTTAGTTAATTGCAAGAGAGAAGTCTTTCAAGCACAGGGATTTGTTTACTTTAAAACAAAAAGGTTATGCTGTTCTTCATATTGCTATAATTTGGAATGAAAAATCAGTTATACTTAGGAATTTTAATCATATACATTCATTTGCAAGGGGAAAACATTAAATATTCAGTAGTTAGCAGTGAAGCACAAATCCACCAAGGGACTTGGGGACATCATAAATACAGAAACAACTGAGGCTACCTAATGGAAGCCATCTGGAGCCAAAGACTACATTTTTTTTTGATCTGATCCTATTTATTTTCATTGTAATGTAACACGTTTCTTAGTAGGCTCTTGGCATTCAGGAAATCTATTGCAAATGACAATCTATTTGTCAAATTATATGACCAATTATAGTGGGTAATTTTGCACGTTTCACAAGCTGGCACAAATAAGGGATTTGTTTTTGTAATTCTAAAATAAGATTTCAAGTGACCTGAACTTCTGGCATATTCTTGTTTTATTTGAAAAAATACTCAGTTGACACAACTCATTGTGGTGCCTGAGCCTTTTTTTTAACAAGTAAAATTTTATTTATTTTTTTCATAGGATGTGAGTGTCACAGGCAAGGCCAGCATTTGTTTCCTTTGAACGGAGTGGCTTTCTAGGCCATTTCAGAGCGCTGTTTAAGAGCTAACCACATTGTTGTGGGTCTGGACTCAGATGTAGGCCAGACCAGATAAGGGTGGCAGAGTTTCTTAATCCAAAAGAAATTACTGAACCAGAAAGGTTTTTGTAAAATTTCCAAAAGTGAAATTTTAAAAATATCTGTAACTAAATTAAAGAGGGAAAAGCGCAGTGTCATCACTACAGTCAACATTATTTCCAGCTGGAAATTTGCATTCAACAAATTTTTACAGAAAGGTTCAACACTGTATTCAATAATAGTAACAGAAGTGGCCAGTTCAGCTTTTCAAACTTAATGATTTGGCATTCAGTTAGACCATGGGTGATCTGGACCTAAGCTCTATTTACCTGTCTTCAATCCATATTCTTGACACCAGGCAGGGCATCCAGAATGCTTGCCATGTTCTGCAGTCTGCAACAGATTTCGGACCTGCAGGAGTAACATGTTTTAGAAATGATTTGCCCTCTGGATAATGCTGAGGTGGAGGATGGTGATGAAGGTGCTGTACCACTGAAGCTCTCCGTTATTAATGTAAAATTCATTTTGGTTACATATGTGGAGTAATGTTGCAAGCATAGAAATGTTTATCCTTTTCAATCACAGCCCGCCACTGATATAAAGCAGTCGTGCAAACAGCCAGCCCAACCTAACACCCTTTGTCCATCTTCCCCTCCTGCAATCCCGTCCACTGATATCGATCAATGCATGTCTTCCACTTCATCAGCAAACAATTTAAAATTCATCTCGCCATAGTGTAAACAAGGATGGGCAAAACGGTGAAACAGTGCAAAAGAACAACTTCCATTTGCTTTAACAAAGCAACAGAAACTTAACAAAAAATTTAACTTGCATTCACTTGTGCCACTACAAACCCTCACTCTTCCTTTTCCGATCACTCCCACGTGGTGCAACCCCTATGACCTAAGCAGAGATGGAGGCGAGCTACTCAGATCCCTGCTCTGATTATTGTGATGCTCTTAGTTGATAAGAACATGAGAACTAGAAGCAGGACTAGGCTATTTGACCCCTCAAGCCTGCTCCACTATTCAATAAGATATTGACTGATCTTTCTGTGGGCTCAGCTCCACTTACCCGCCGGTTCACCATAACCCTTAATTCCTTTACTGTTCAAAAACTTATATTTGCCTTCTAAGCACTCAACAAGATAGCCTCAAGTCTGGGCAGGGAATTCCACAGATTCACAACCCTTTGGGTGAAGAAGTTCCTCTTCAACTCAGTCCTAAATCTGCTTTGCCTTACTTTGAGGGTATGCCCCCTAATTCTAGTTTCACCCACTAATGGAAACAACTTTCCTGCTTCTATCTTATCTATTCCCTTCATAATTTTAAATTTTTCTATAAAATTCCCCCCCCGTCACCCCCCCATTCTTTTGAATTTCAATGAATCTAGTCTCAGTCTCTCTTCGTCAGCCAACCCTGTCAACTCCAGATTCAACCTAGTGAATCTCTTCTTCAGCCCTGTACACAGCACTCCAGGTGTGGCCTCATCACCTTTTGCAGGTGCAACATCAACATAACCTTGCTGTTTTTAAACTTCATCCTTCTAGCAATGAAGGACAAAGTTCCATTTGTCTTCATAATTACCTGCTGCACCTGCAAACCAACCATTTTGGATTCATGCATAAGGACAGCACAGCAGCGTGCTGCAATTTTTTACCATTTAAATAATAGTCCATTTTGCTGTTATTCCTACCAAAATGGATGACTTCACGTTTACCAACATTGTACTCCATCTACCAGACCCTTATCCACTCACTTAAACTATCTATATCCCTTTGCATACTTTGTGTCCTCTGCACACTTTGCTCTTCTATGCATCTTAGTGTCATCTGTGAATTCTGATACAGTACACTTGGTCCTCAACTCCAAATCATTTATGTAAATTGTAAACAATTGCAGTTCAAATACTGATCCCTAAGACTCACCTCTAGACACCAACTGCCAACCAGAGAAATACCCATTTACTCTCATTCTTCTTTCTGTTAGTTAACCAATCCTTTATTTATGCAAAGTGTTACGGATAACCTTTATCTTATAGCAGTCTTTGGGTGTAGCAACTTATTGAATGCCTTCGGGAAATCCAGATACACTATATCCACTGGTTCCCCATTATTCACCACACTCCTAATATCCTCAAAGTATTCCAGTTGATGATCCCTGGATTTTAGAGCACAGGAAGGATGATGGTGCAATGCTGAGATGCTCTTTGAGAGATTCTAAAGAAAAAAGTGACGATGAGAGAGCAATGCAGGATTAGGTAATCATACAGCTGTGGAAGACACCCTTTTTAATGTAGGTTCACTGAGGGTGAACCTATGGACCATGACACGTGCAGTAGCCACTGCATCCACCAACATCCTACCAGGTGCTGTATTCATACAGGGCTCAGCAAAGCTTTGTAACAAGACTTTTATATTTTAATCCCCTTACAATAGAGGTCAACATTGTATTTACTTGCTGTACTTACATGCTGATTTTATGTCCCTTTTAAGAGTTCTCCCAAGTCACTCAGAACATTAAAACATATTCTGCTTTTCTGTTCTTACTTTCAAAATGAATAATCTTGCACTTTCTCCCATTATACTGTATCTGCCACCTTGTTGCCCACTCTGCCTTATCTCTTCACAGCCTCTTTGTGTCCTCCTCATAGTTTCCATTCCTACCTACCTTTGTATAGTCAACAATCCTGAACCTATTTCTCTGTCTATATCTTTAATATATATTGTACCTGAAACATCAGCATTGTCCCTTATGGCACCCTGCTTCTGCTGCATGCATGAAGAATCTGCCAGAGTTGAAAGATATGAATTAGTATTTGAAAAGTAATAATGTTGCAAGTTATCAATATGAAGGTTACAGTATCTTACTGGTGAAATCAAATCAACATGACTGATTGCTGTATGTTATGTGGGTCACTGAGACTTTATTGTGACACTTGGGATATTTAGATGGTCCTCATCTCTGCATTTTCGACATGCACGGTTGCCAAAACTCCAGTTATCTCCAGTGCTACCTCTTCTGTATTAGTGAGCTTGCAGATCTGTGGTGGTCCATGTCAAGATCTCTCCTTCTCTCATATTCTGCAATGAGGGAAAATGGGGATTTAGAATGATTGTAATTGCTTACCATTGTTTATCTGATGGTTACAGTAAATTTGGTAAGGGTGTAAATGAAGAAGAGGCAGGAAAATGAGTAAAAGTGATGGATGGATTAGATGGGATTTCACTAACTGTGTAGAAGAGAAGGATGGGTGTTTATGCAACATAGTATGTATAATGGAGTAAATCTGAGAATTCAGAATGAAGGAAGGGGTGACATTGCTTCCAGTAAAATATGGGGAAGATGCAGTTGTACTCACTTTCTGACCTGGTTAAGGCAGCAAAACACTTTCTAAACTGAATCTGAGTGTGGCATTGTAATATTGCTGCTGCCCTTCTTGTCCTTTTCCATCCATGTTTGTTTTGGTGTCTGTGGCAGGTTTATTCTTCTCTTTGCTGGGGAGGAGTATCTCTTTGTGGCTTCTCTGAAATGCCATTGTCAACGTAATAATGGGTCCTGTTACTGCGTGATAAAATAATACTTGGTGTCTGAGTAATGCAAGGACAGAGTAATGAATTTATACAGATAATTTCCAATACAATTATGGACCTGGGTATTTATGATTAAAATTGTTGATACAAAATGTGTCATATTTAGGCATATCTGTCATTTGCCAAATTCAAATATAGAATTAAGATTAGATGATTGTAAATTGTCATCAATGATCACTGATGTATCTTCCACATCAGACATGAATCCACAGCATGCATTGAATGGTGGCAACTGCCACAATGTGGACTGTAAAAAAAAAACTGATCTTGTATGCAAGACGTTTTCATGGTGAAATATGATAACTAAATGAACATAGATAAATACAGATTTAACTATCTTCATTTCAGAAATCTTAATTAGATTGTCTATAAAATGAAAAAAAATCAGAATACTCATTTGTTTTAGTTCACTCTCATCTTGCATTACATTTTCTTTAAGTATTATCATTTTGATTTTGTGGGCATCTACCAAGTTTTAAAACAATTGGGAGTTGTAAAGTATTCACTGTATAACCAGGATGAAAATGTGCAGTACATACCAGTATTATCAAATCCACCAGCCAACAAATACGTGAACTAACTCATTGTGGCATGAACAATATTTCTTCAGGGTTTTCTTGATATGAAAATTGGTTGAAAGTGTTACAATCTGGACTGCTTGCTAGTTATGAATACTAAGTTATCAAAATCTTTGATTCAAATGTTTGTAGTTGCCATACAAAATTAATACGGATGCTGCGCAACATCAAACTGGTGAAACATTGTGTTCTTTACATACAATTACTGTCAGTTATACAATTTAATTAAGATCATTTTTCTCTTAAACAGAGTAACATCAATAAGAATGCAAACTTGTACTTTGGATTTAGACTGTTTTTCTTTTAACCTAAAACCTTTGTGTGACGTTCAGTGAATTGGCTATGCATGTGCAAATGTGGTCACGTTGTGATGATTCCAGTTTCTAGACAGTTATTGCTACATCAAGTGTTAACCAAGGAATTCAAATATTAAGTTTCTATTAAAATTCAGCAGTTAAACCTCGAGGATCATGAATATGCATTTGCTTCATCATTACAATTTTATTCAGCCACCTGTAAATAACCCTGAAGGAAATGTTAGAGCAATAAATAGGTATGCTCACTGGTTTAGCTGCACAATAATAAATTGGAAAATGTATTAAATCTCAGTTCCAACATGGATATTTTGAAATTGTGATGTGCCTGCAGATACTTACATTTCTAGTCCTTGTATTTATTTGTATATTAATGTACAACCATTCTGACTGTTAGTATGGATGATGGGCCCTGTGGCTTTTACCACGTGGTTTTAATAAAGCACGAGATATGCATGAGTGTATGAGAAGTGTGTGGGAAGTTGTGTATATCAAAGCTTGGAAAAATATCTTGTTGAGTAGTTGAGTCACAAGGCAACCAGGAACACTCGTGGGAAGCTGTACTAAAATGAAATGGAATGTTACTGCATATAATAATTGTATGTCCTTTTGAGACCTACTGGGAGCCCTGATGATAAATTTATTGTTGGACGAGTGCCAGTAGGAACACGTGTTCTTTCTTGTGGTGCCAGAAAGAATATTATGTACAGTGCCATTCACTGCTCTGTGTCATTACCAAATATGTAATTAACAGAAGGGTATTAAAAAGGAATTTAATGTGTGACCTCAATTTTCATTTTTAATTTCTGATTACTGAGCATCTTCCTTTGCATGTCAGCAAATGCTACACTACCAAATCTTTTTGCTAAAAATGTGTATAGTTTGTGTGAACATCTTTTTAAATTTGACTTCATGTGCTTTTCAAGAGACTCGGATTACTTGCTTGGTCTGCTAACGATAAAAATAAAGATGTGTGGAAGCAGTGATTAAGCTGCAAATGGTGACACTGAAAGGATTCTTCAGAGCAAGCAAACTAAAACTAATTAATGTCAAACCTTTCAAACTCTAAAATAATCCATAGGAAAAAATGGCATCAGCTACATAGGTTTGCTCTATATGTTGCTTAGTAACATCTATTGCAGATGTTCAGATGATAAGGGAGTAGGTTGTACACAATATTTTGCTTTGACACATTGCACTTGAAGATCTTTTAATTGATCCTGCTGATGCACATAGTTTATTGGCTGGGATAGGTATAAGAAAAATGTCACTAAATAAATCTATAAGAGAACCAATGATTAAACATAAGAATGGACAACGATTGAGCTGACCTGTGTTTGCTTTTTTTAATATCCTTTCTCCTACATTCAGAATGTTCCCTCATATAATAGTTCTGAGATGGTCATATAAAGACTTTCTGGGGGTATGTAACACATAGCTTTATGGTGGGCAACTGTCTATGGAGTCAAAGTTACAAATAATCTAATGAGCAGCAGCTAAAGTGTTCTGGTCCCTTTCCTGTGCTCTTGTTCTCCTGGTGTGCTCTCCATATTCACACTCCTGCCCTCCTGGCGCTTCTGCCAAGGGTAAGCTTACTGCAGTGAAAAACCGACACACCCCAACTCACTGTAATTAATACCTGTTTGCTCAGAAACATTATTAAAATAATCCATATGTGGCACTTTCTTACAGTACTTTAATTAGATGGAGGTTGTATGGGCATGTGATTATTCATTTGAAAAGATATCTTTCAACAAACAAAGTTTGAGAACCAGTGCTCCAGTAGATGAGTTGATATGACGCCTGCACATGGATGGCTTCGAGGGCTGCCTTTGGGCATACAAAGTACAAAGGAAGATCTCTGAGAAAGACAGAAATTCATATTCTTAAAAGCATTTCTCATTGTTCTTGGCCAAACAAAATAATTAATAAGCGTTCATAAAGGAACTAATCAAGACTTTGTTTGAAACTTGATACGGATAGACTTGTGTGAGAGTGTGTAATATTTTTGTCTTCAGTCCATGTGGGAAATCTTCCTGCCTCCATTCAGCTGAAGGCCGAGCCTGGATGATATATTCATTGAGTACAATTTGACTGGAAAGGGATATCCTATTGATTCAAGTATAGCAACATATTTGATGTGTGTTTAAAGAATTATATGCAGAACTCCAGCTCATTATATACAATGAGGAAAATAACTTGTAGGCAAAGTTGATAGCTATTGTGCAGCAACAAAATCCCACAAAACATTGTGAAATCATGAGCCTTAGCCAGTCTGTAAATATATTTCAAAAACTAGTCGTGGATTTCAACAAGATTTGGTACACGGGTATAACCCAAGGACTGCTTAGTTTTTGGCAAAAATATGAATCCAGATCTGGATCCTAGAATTTTTTAAAGGATCCATCTTTGACATTATTCGAATGCTGTTGATTGTTTTAGATGTTGTGGATTCTTTCAGCTCTGGTGATGCAATTTATCATGGCTGTCAAAATGTGAACAGAGTTTTCAGAGCAGATTGTTGTTGGATGTGGATTGGCCAGAAGCCTCAGTGAAATGGAAGCTCTTATTTTTCAGCAGAACATCAACCAGGCAGAAAATGGTCTCAGTGAAGAACTGTGTAATTGTTATAATGCTGAATTAAAACAGCTTGTTACAGGAGCGCACTCTATTGGGTGCCTTCTTTATTAATTTTTAAGGGTATTGTTTGAGGAGGAACATAAGCCAAAAACACCTGCAAAATAATTTGTTTCTCAAATAGTGCCATGGATCCTTAATGTCCACTTAAATTATTGATAGCTGAATGATAAAAGAAAGGTGTGAGAGATGGTGGCAAGGCAACAACTATGCGATTCAGATCATGGATAAGTAATTTATCGTTATTTAACTTTGGGTTGGGCAAAGTTTGCAGATGGGAACAGTTTCTTTAGGAGGGAAAAAAATTGAAGAATTATTAAATCTAGACAGTGTAACGAAACAAGGAATGTAGCAAATTCTTACATCAAAAATTCTTAGAATTCATCTCCTCAAATTAAAGTCCACTTTTTACTTGAAGATAAATGTTAAAATTTTAAACATTAAATCTGAATGTTTTCATACTAAATGAAGTTTTGCAAAGACAATCAGACAATAGAGGGGATTCTGAGGTTCTCAAAATGGAAGTCATTTACTTATTTGGAATGTTGGAAGACACCTTTGGACACTTGGGACTGGATTTTCTGGTGGGAGAGAGGAAATGAGAACAGGATTTGATTCTGAGTCATGAACCTGCCTCTGTCATGAAACTGGAACTGGCAGCGATTTTTTTCCGGGGTCGGAACTTAATTAGGTAAAGTTCTAACATCCAGTTAGGCTGCCAGTATGGCAGAATAGAGATGATGTGGAGATGCTGGCATTGCACTGGGTTAAGCATGGCAAGAAGTCTCACAACATCAAGTTAAAGTCCAACAGGTTTATTTGGTAACACAAGCCACAAGCTTTTGGAGCACTGTCCCTTCATCACCTGATGACGAGATGGTGCCCCAAAACCTTGTGGCTTATAAATCTGTTGGATTTTAACCTGCTGTTGTGAGAATAGAGATGAGCAGCCTCCAGAGTGGGCACCTGTTTAAAAAAAAAACCTGTAAGTGTTTCTATATGTAAGACAGTAGAGTTGCTGCTTTCAGACAGTCTTTAACATCTGCAGTTTGCTTTATCAATGCCTTTTCCAAACCCAAAATTCTAGAGAACAATGCTTTGAGTCCTCTGGAGGCTTAAATCAATCCTTAAGTACTGAACATCACTCTGTATTGATCCCCACATCAATTAACACAAATATATACCTTTTTGTCATCTTCAGTACCACGCCACCTTCCTAAAAGCCATTGGTGCTAAAAACAGGGGTGCTATATCTGGCTGTTTGATGTAGCTTCTTTTTTTGTCCTGCCTGTCTTTGTTCCAACCCTATCCAGGATGCTAAAACCTGACCCTTGGTGTCACATACGTCTACCAATCTGCTTAATGCAGAGTTCAATCTGCAAATCCCAAACAATATTTGTGTTATAGGTGGAGAAAATTGCAAATATTGGGTGTCAAATATTATCACCCTCTTACTTTGAGTGGAGCAGTGCAAGGAGAGGACAGTTTCACAGTTGAAAGCATTCTGATTTGACTGGACCAGTTACGTAAATATTGCAGCAAATGGCTCACCTCCTGATACTTCAGAGGCTGTCCAAAATCCCCAGGCCACACGATTCAGCATCTTATTGAATACTATCCCCTTGTCCGGATGGTTGCAGTTGCTTGATATCTTCCAAGATAAGTTTGCTTGATCAGCCTATCAACTACTTTAAAGCACTAATGTCCTTCACCATTAGTGCACCATGTTTGCATTGTATGCTATCAATAGGAGATGCACTGCAGAACATCACCAAGGGTTTTTTGATGGCATCTTGTGTATCTGTTTTTAGCACCAATGGCTTTTAGGAAGGTGGGGTGGTACTGAAGATGACAAAAAGGTATATATTTGTGTTAATTGATGTGGGGATCAATACAGAGTGATGTTCAGTACTTAAGGATTGATTTAAACCTCCAGAGGACTCAAAGCATTGTTCTCTGGAATTTTGGGTTTGGAAAAGGCTGGAGGGCATTGATAAAGCAAACTGCAAATGCTAAAGATTGACTGAAAGCAGCAATTCTACTGTCTTACATATAGAAACACTTACAGGTTTTTTTAAAACAGGTGCCCACTCTGGAGGCTGCTCATCTCTATTCTCACAACAGCAGGTAAAAATCCAACAGATTTATTTGGTAGCACAAGCCACAAGCTTTTGGGGCACCATCTCTTCATCAGGTGATGAAGGGGCGGTGCTCCAAAAGCTTGTGGCTTGTGCTACCAAATAAACCTGTTGAACTTTAACTTGATGTTGTGAGACTTCTTGCTGTGCTTAATCCAGTCCAATGCCAGCATCTCCATATCACCTCTATTCTGCCATACTGGCAGCCTAACTGGATGTTAGAACTTTAGCCTCACGGGAAGGACCAAGGGAACAAATATGGCATAGGAACACCATGACCTTCAAGTCCCTCTGCTAGTCATGCACCGTCTCAAATTGAAAGTATATTGTCACTCCTTCTCTGCTGCTGGGCCGAAGTCCTGGGATTTGCTACCTAACCGTATTCGGGTATACCTTCACTTTGTAAGCTTCTGCAAATCAAATAGAAGGCTCATTCGTAAGAGCAACTCTGGGTACATAATAAACGCTATTTGTACTAGCAATCCTCTGATGCAGAGAATGAATAAAAAGAATGGACTTGAGGCATGTACATTTTCTTACGAAGTAGTACCACGTTACGAATTTCTGAAAATAAGCTGGGTGCAGATAATTAGCAGAATTTGTAAATTATGTACTTTTTCAGGAATTCGAGGCACTTTACAGTGTGATGAATCCGGGGCTAATCTGGTGTTCTAAACCGGTATTAGCAGAGAGTCGACGTTTTGGTTTCAAACACGAATGGTCAATCACTGTGTTCAACAAAGCTGATGACAATTGAACAGATGACTAGAACAACAATTGAAGAACAATTCAGGCAAACTGAACAGGCATTGTTAGAGAAGAATTCTGAAATCTACTGTTCCAAATGATCGAGGATTTTCTAATGAAATGTCAATGATAAATTAATGAGAACATTAATGGGAATGGAACAAACAAACAACAGGAACCAAGACTAAGATTTGTAGAAGCATCTTTGGGAAATTGTTCTCTTTTAAAGATAAAAGATTATAAATTGAACTTCCTTTCTTTAAAAAAAATTCTTCTGAGGCTATCTTCCCACAGCAGAGAAAGCTGTTCTTGACAGGCTGCTGCTGGCAGATCAGTAAAAGAATCATAAATGGATAAAATTCCTTCAATTTTTTGATCTAGAGTCAGATTCTTTATTTCTATGTAGTGGCTATCTACCTAACAGCACAACTAAAATTGACAGCTTGAGACAGAAACATTCCTTGTATTATCTTATGAAAATAGAATTCATGGTAATCCATACTGATTTCTGCTGTATCTAATTTATTTTTTTTAAACCTGCAGAAAGTTTATGAGTAAGTTGCAGAAGCCAGTGCTAACAGGCCAGCGGTTCAAGACCAGGAAGAGGGGTAAGCTTTTTTGCTTCATTTGTTTTACTTGTGAAATAGTATAGATACAACACTGACATTGGTCAGATTAACATTATTTTTGTGACTGCGATTGAGAATACAGATCAATCCAAAGAGCTTCTAAAGTCAGCTGTGGAATCATTCACTTACTGATCTCTTTTTCACTTATTGGAAGTCTTGGTTAGTTAAACCAGGATGGTGGCACAATGGTTAGCACTGCTGCGTCACAGTGCCAGGGACCCAAGTTTGATTCTAGCCTTGAGTGAGTGTGAATTTTGTGTTTCCGAATGGGTTTCCTTGAAGTGCTCAGGTTTTCCATGAAGTCCAAAAAGTACAAATTTAATGAATTGGCCAAGCTAAATTGTTCTTTAATGTCCAAAGATGTGTAAAATAGGTGGATTAGCGATGGTAAATGTATGGGGTTACAGGGATAGGATAGAGGGAAATCTTGACTGGAATGCTCTGGCCTTGAGTGGAATGCTTTTTCAGTGAATCAACATTGACAGGCTGGGTGGCCTCTTTCTGCACTGTCGTGATTCTAAACCAGTAAATGAAAAAAATGCCATTTTATTCTTTTGTCTGTAAGATCAAATGGAGAGATTTATTTGTCCATTGTCAGCTAGCCAATAACTTTAATATAATATATACACTTCAAAAATGTGCTGTTAGATGGATTAGCTATGCTAAGTTGCCCCTTTGTGTCAAAAGAACTAGATGGATAAATGCATGGAGTTGTGGGGATAGGACTTGGGTGGTATTGTAGTACAGACTCAATGGGCCGAATGATCTCTTGCTCTGTAGGATTCTATGATATAATTATTTGACACCACAATTACTTAATTTCTTACAATATGCCATCACCACCAAAATTATAGTACTCATGACTAGCTGTTCTATTTCCTCACTATGACTGTGCTGTTTTTAAAAGACTGATGACTTAAGTATGGTGAAATTTTATATTGCTATCTGGGAAGATTGGAAGTATTGTGTGTGACTGAAATCATATCTCTTGTGCAGATGAAAAGGAGAAGTTCGAACCAACAGTCTTCAGAGACACCATCATTCAAGGTCTCAATGAAGCTGGGAGTGACCTTGAGGCAGTATCGAGATTTCTGGATGTTACAGGCTCACGGCTAGATTACCGTCGTTATGCAGACACATTGTTTGATATATTGATAGCTGGGAGCATGCTAGGTAAATGTAAATCCAACTTTTTTAAAAATACTTCAGTAAATATTGAAGGGTTTATCTTTCAGAACTAAGAAGAATCACTCACTGAATTAGACTAGAATCAAAAAGCTGAAATTTTTGAGAACGGTTGCATCCATTCTGTCTTCACATTTATTCCTGGGAATTTCACATTTATTTATTTTTTTGAAAAGATCGTATTTAAAACCAATAAAACATCTATATAAAATAATAGAAACAAGGCTTTTTTTAAAAATGGCAGTTTTTAATAAATTGTCACCTGTCTCTGCTACTGTAACTTAACTGCTTTAATGTGGAAAAACATCCCTAAGCACTTAGGGTTGTAAATAAAAGAAATGGTTGCCAAAATGTAGGAAGAATGATCAAAGAGGTGGCTTTAGTGCAGATCTTAATGGAAGATGGTTGGTGGAAATCTGGAAGGTTTATGGAGGGATGAGGCTGATGCTACTGGAAATCCGGTGCTGGGAGTTTCTGTCATGGCTGGAATACGTGGGTGAACCCTGTGAATCGGCCAACACAAGAATCTCCCAGCCCAGTTCTTTAGCTAAGTGCAACTACCTACCGCTTTATGACTCTCACACCTTTGCTGTAACTTATGCAGTAAACTTAAGTTACTGTTTGAATTATATCTTAACCTGCATGGTTTGCTGGACTCTAGATGCTTACTGAGAACTTTTTTCCTGACAACTTGCATTGAAAATGCAATTTCTAAAACTGAAAATGTATGCTGAAACATATAAACTTATGACATTAGGCACACATCATTCAACAGCCAATTTTTAATGTTCAAGTCAAGGTCACTTTTTTCTTATTTGCTTTTTGTGAGTGTGGGTTTTGCTGGAAATGCCAGCATTTGTCATCCATCCCATTAAGTGCATAGCTGCTGTTGAATGCGAGGGTATTCTAAATCCCAGAAGAAAACTTAGAATGCCTGTTCTCAGTTGTATTTTGCAGTTTGGTATCATGTAGGGAAAAATGTGAAGGATATACTGAATTATTTTTTAATGATACAAAATAAATATTTATTAAACAGTAAAACACGACAAATAAGTCAACTAACTGGACGCTTAACTACACTAATGACTACACGTAATTTATTTAATGGTAGCCAGTTCCAAATGACTCTATTTACCTAACGCCACAGCTCAACCTCCTCAACAACGTCCAGTAAGTTTTAAAACTCTGAACAAAATCCAGCAATCATTACTACACCAAGCACTTATATCATTTGAGGTTGGTTCCCAACTTAGGTTAGAGTCAGCTAGCTTCTCAAACTGGCTTGCTGCAAGCACGGCTTGTTGAGAGTGGATATAGCTTCCTGCTGGTGAGATATGCTGTCAAAACAGCTTCCTGACTTAGAGCTTACTTGCCTTTGATACACTGTCTCTCCCTTTCAATCTTCCCTTATCAAAACTGGCCTTCTCAGAAGTTACTCTTAATTATCTTTATCACATAATTATCTTCTGGAATGCAAGTGTAAAATTCACCTCCACCTTCTGTATGGTCTTTTACCACCTTCATTTGCACTTTCGCACTCTGTTTTCCCATTTTATCAACCTGTCTTAGGTAAACAATTATTTACAGCATTGCTAGACTAATTAGCATGTCAAACATCTTGGTTCCATCACTCAGCTAACCTTTCAACAATTTTGATTTTAAAAATAATTTGGTAGTCTTTAAACATACCAGCATTAGAACATATTCCCAATTATTAGATTCCTTTTTCTTTCCATTTTAGCCCTAATTTCCTAACACCTCTTGAGCAAGCTAGGCCATTTAAGAGGTTGGCTAACCACATTACCTATGTAGTCATGTGTAGGTAAGGATAGCAAATTTCCTTCCCTAAAGGACATTAGTGAACCAGGTGGGTTTTTATGACAACCAATGATAGTGTTATGGTCACAATTATTGAGTCAAGCTTTCAATTTCAGATTTTAGTAATTAAATTTATATTCCATAGGTTGTGGTAGGATTTGAATCTGTGTTCCCGGAACATGAAGAGGAGAATAGCAAATGAATAGAAGTGTGAGTGCAGAGTAGAAAACTAAGTCAGAGAGAAATAATCCTTTTACAGACTAGACGTAGCATAAACAATATACAAAGCATTGTCATATGTTAAGAATGAAATTTGCACAATATGCTGGAGACATGGAAGCTCCAAATACCAACAGTGCTTCCAGCTGCCTCTGGCTTAGCCTGTGTGTTGCCCACTGTTAGGACAAGCTTGCACATGCGTGGCAGGTTTAGGCTATCATGATGTCAGACCACCATTCCAGCTAACCTGGTGTTTGATTAACAAACTTGGTCAGCATAAGCAGTGAGTATCTGTGCTACTCACAGTCAACTGAACCTCGTTAAAAAGCATGAGAATCAATTCACAAAGGTTACCTAAAAACCAGCCACCAATTTGTAGGGGATGTGCTTTTTATTTCCATCTACTCAGGCGAAGTTAACGAATGTACAGAAGTATTTTTGGAGAGGTGCTGCTTTAAGTCAGGGAGGACAAAGGATTTGGTGATCAAGGTGTGATCCATCTGAGGGTGTTGGTGGAAATAAGGATGGAAGTTGTGTAGGTGCTCGCCATAAGTTTTGTCCTTCGATACAGGGATGGTGCCAGAAAAGTGGAGAATTGCAAATATTACATCCTTGTTCAGAAATGGGTGAAAGAAGGGATGAAGGAGTGCTGAAATAGAGGCTTGGACAGAACAGATGGGCAGAAATTGTTCCCATTGGGGCTGTTTTGAAGGGAATATTTGGTGAATGAACATGATTGCAGATTTTTTCACAAACTTTTTTGAGACAGATTTATAGAAATACCAATTAACTTTCTCATAGATCTTTTTCCAAATTTAATTGTTGTAGGAGTAAGATAATTTGTGATCAATCTTTCCTAGAACTCCTAGAAAAACTCCTTTGAATCTTTCCAATCATATTTTCATCTTTGTCATTGCACTGAAATGGTCACATTCAAAGCACAGTAAGAAGTCTGACAACACAGGTTTAAGTCCAAATGATTTATTTGATAGTAAACTCACAAGCTTTCGGGGTTTCCCTCTTTGTCAGGTGGATGGAGAGTTCTCCACGTCATATTCAAAACCACAGGTTACATATTTTGTTCCTGTGATCATGGTACGTGATTCTCATTCTTCTTGACCTGGCTGTAGTCTTTTATTCAATGAACTACACAATCCTTTCCATTGTCCAGCTAAGTGTGACTGACCTCTATAGTTTTATTCTTACCTAGTTACTCGTAACTAGAACATTTCTGCTCCTGTGCAGTCAGCTCTTTGTGTCCTCCATTGATCCATATTAGAGCTCAATTCTATTTCAAATTTACATGCTAACTCTTGTTACCAT
Organism: Sphyrna mokarran; assembly: GCA_024679065.1. Taxonomy (NCBI): domain Eukaryota; kingdom Metazoa; phylum Chordata; class Chondrichthyes; order Carcharhiniformes; family Carcharhinidae; genus Sphyrna; species Sphyrna mokarran. The sequence goes on from JAGIQG010000002.1 coordinate 80,604,476, forward strand.
GTCTGAAAGCACAATGTTAATTTCCATATGTACATTGGCTCCTCTATTTCTGTACCCACTTTCTTGATTTCCCCCCTCCCCCTCCCAAAAAATTGCTGTCAGGTTGTTTCTCTGACACCATTACTGGATGAGCAGAGATTTTCACTGTTTAAACTTTGATTCCTAGCTGCCAGTTCTTCCCCCTCCCCTCCCCCCTACCTGCCTACTGTTGGCAATCTACCATAAGTTGAACAGCCAAATGCATATCTCCTCCATCAGCAAGATCACCTACTTCTACAATATCACTTGTTTCCATCCCTGCATCAGATCACTGACTGCTAAAATCATACTTTTTTTTAACCCCCAGACGAGATTGCTCCAATGCTGTACTGTGCGGACTCTCATCTTCTACCTTCCATAAACTTTAATTTGTCCAAGACTCTGCCCTTATTTAATGCAAGAGTCCAGTTCACATGTCACCCCTATGCTCACTGGCCTATGTTGACTCCCAGCCTATCAACAATTAAAATTTGAAATTTCGATACCCCTATTCAAATCCCTCTGTGCCTTTCACCCTTTCTCTGTCCTCTTTTAGCCTTACAATACTGTGAAGCCTCCGTTTCATTCCAATTTTGGCCTCTTTCGCCATTTCCCCATTATTGACCACTGTGCCTATAGCTGATCAGGCACTAAATGCCAACTCCTTGTCCCAAACTTCTTTCTTGTCCTTTAGCACACTCTTTGAAGCCCACCTCTGTAACTACACTTATGGTCAACTGGTCTATGTGCATCTCCTCTTTTGGCATGATATCAATATTTTGTCTGTTTACCCTTCTGTGAAGTGGTTTGGGATGTTTTACTGTTTTAAGTGCATAATATAAATGGGAATTATTGGATTAAAGTGATACTAAATTTGCTGCCAAAATAGTTGAGATCAATTGGTGAATTTAATTGTTGCATTGTGAGCTGTGCAGAGTATAGAAAGTACCATTCAATAGAACAGAATTTGAGATTTTTGCAGTTTTTTATATATATATATATATATAGCCAGGTTTAAAATAAAGTCCATCTATCTGTGGAGTGAAGATATACTTGAATACTGTTGTGAACTTCAAAGATGTGACTGATAATTGCTGACGTGTGACATTTTAAAAATGGAGCTGTTGATGTTTGTTATCTTGTAGCCCCAGGAGGAACCCGTATTGATGATGGAGACAAAACCAAGGTGACTGAATACTGTGTGTTTGGTGCCACTGAAGATCAGCAAACAATCCGAAACTATGCTCAGGTACATAGGTGCTTTGGCACAAGGTTATAAAGCGGTCAGACCAACTCATCCCTTGCAACTGTTTAGTTATGAGACACATTGAAATTACATTTTATCAAGAGAACATTTGAAATGTATTAGTTGGTTCAGGGACACAAAAAATATTTCCCCCTCTTTATTTTATTTTTTATTTTTAAAATGTACTATTTTACGTTCAGGGCAGCTCCCAGTTCACTAAGTTCATTTCACAAATGGTGTAACATAGATTCCAATAAAAAGACAGAGCCAGTCAACAGGAAGATGGGTTTATCAACAACCCTTCCAGTTTTGTTCACCTCACTCCAATTTGGACAAAGGACAGTTTGTAATCAGTCATACGCCTGTTGCCAGAAATGTGGTCTCATGACTGCAGCCTAAAGTAATATCCTCTATTGCAGTCCAATATCCTCTATTCAGTCCAATAGAGGAAAGAATATATATTTTTTAAACTCGTACTATTGCAGAGCTGCTAGCATCTCCTGCCATCCAGTAAACAATATGGGTGCTGATATACAAATCTGCTGCATTTTGTGAATGAAAAGCATTTCCACAAATTTGTCCATATCATGCTACTTGTAATATCAAAGAATCATATTAACTGGTGTAAAATGTTCCTCTAAATAATCTGTGCATAAAGACAGGAATAGGGGCTAACAATACAGTTACATACAACCAACACTCTGTTTTCTTTTGAATCTTGAGACAAAAAAAATTATAGACTTAAGCTGAACATTTAGTGATGCTAACTTAATTTTTTTTGTTTTCCTTCAGGTTTTCAATAAGCTCATCAGGCGTTACAAATATCTGGAAAAAGCATTTGAAGATGCAATTAAAAAGGTAATTTTTTTAGTGAAGTATGTGTAATAATGTTTTTATTTTCAGAGATTCTGAAGTGATTATAGATTTTCTTTCAAACTTCTAAACTTTGTTGTGTCACTTTATGGTAACATAGTGCTGAAGGCTTTTTAATAGTTACTGATAAAACTGCACGTAAAGCTAAATCTCACAAACCATAATATCCAAGGTTCCATCTCCTGTATCTGCCACGTTAGCTGAATTTTACGTAGAACGTCAGTTGCAACACTGCATTTGACTTCAGGACTGTACTGTAGTCCTCTTTCTATTTACCATCCACTGACACCTGCTGTAAGTGTACATGTGGAGACCTCAATTGAGGAGAGAAGTAAGGTTAGCTCTGATGGCCTCCGCAGTCAAATAACCTGCCACTGCTCATTGTCATTTCTTCACCGCTCACATGAAGAAATCAAAATTGCAGTATAGACCAACAAACAGCATGAATCAGCAGTTTAAGAAGATGTGGGGATGGAGTCTGGAGTAAATATAATACAATGGTCACAATAAGGATTAAAATGAAGTCATGAAGTAGTTAAGTATGAAGGAGGGTACATGCTAGGACTTGTTCTTGTTCCTCGTGTTAAATGTAAAGTACATTGAACTGGAAATTGTGATGAGGGAAAACTGAATGCAGGTTCCTGCTTTGTAAAATTATACTGTTTTGTTTAGACCCTAACACCTTTGAATCGTTTTTTTTTGTAAAAGTCATAGGGGTAGAATTCCCATGAGGTGATTCCTGTATTTGCTGCCCTCACTTGGCAGGAGTCTCAGAAAAATGATGTGAACTAATTTTCTGCCAAAATTATGGCAAGAGATTGTGCAAACATTTGGAAAAATTATTGGTGATAGTGTGAGTGAGTAGGTTTAAGATAAATGTATAGGAGCAGTTTGAAGGACAATAAAGCTATTGAAAAGAGGGAGGCTAGTTAAAAGTTGTTTTAAAGCAGTATATTAAGATGCATTAAGTTCTAAAAGTATTTTAAAGTTATCTTTCATAAGTAAGAAGCAAGCAGTCAGCATGAACACAATAAAAGGTTAGTGAGGCAGATTTTGACATTCTGCTATTATGTAAAACAAGTGTGGTGAATTAGCAGACTATTTTACATTTAATTTAATTTTTATTCCCTCGTTTAACTACTGCAGTTGGATGGCATATTCAAATTGACGTGCAAACGTGAAGATACAAGTAAAACACTTTGCAGCCTCTGAGTTACACAGTAATTAGGTAGCATAATATTTCAATAATGAGTTTGTGTCCAAGTTTGGGATATCCATAAATAACATTAAAAAGGCATAGATGAATATGAAAGTACAAAAAAGATTTAGGATGATACAATAAATATCAAGCATATTTCATTTAATGCCTTTTTTCTCTTAGTACATCTATTAAAAAGTATGATATTTGTTATCCTTTCTTAGCTATTGCTATTCCTGAAAGCATTTTCAGCTTCAGAACAGACGAAGTTGGCAACACTCACTGGCATCCTGTTGGCCAATGGATCACTTCCAGCTATAATTTTAACCAGCCTGTTCTCGGATAATTTGGTTAAAGAAGGTAATGCTTGAGGGTGTTTTCATAATTTTTAAAAAGTAATTGCTGTTGTTGAATTGAAATAAATAATCACTTGTCTCTGGACCCTCTGTCGTTGAAAGAACAGCTTAGCTATTAGTCAGTCGTATGCACAAATGTATAAAAGGCAGCACTGGAGAGAAGAGCACCAAAAGGATTTCCATACATAGTAACAAAGCAACAGCAACCAGCTTTTCACTGATTTTGAATGACTGGTAATGGTAAGTTAAGAAATTAAAACATGAAAACTGAATTATTTAATTGCTGGTTTAACTAAAAATTTCCATTCCATCTGAAGACATTTACAATCATTCTCTCCATTCTACCCACATATAGTAACACCTGCAGAAATGGATCCTTTAAATTATTCTCCCTACCTTTCTTTCATTTGAAAGAATTATTTACAAAGCTGCCCCCTGCTGTTCATGCATTCATTCTGACTCTAGTTATTAATAATCAAAGAGTAAAAGGCTTGAATCTTTTCCAAAGGAAATGATGTTGAAGAACTTTATAATTTCATGCTTATAGAACCGTAGAATCCGTAAACTGCAGAAGGAGACTGTTCGGCCCATTGAGACTGCACCAACCACAATCCTACACTATTCCAGTAACCCCTGCTAATGCCCCTGATACGAAGGTCAATTTAGCATGGCCAATCAACCTAACCCGCACATCTTTGGACTGTGGGAGGAAACCAGAGCACCCAGAGGAAACCCACACAAACATGGGGAGAATGTGCAAACTCCAACAGAACCTTAGTGCTGTGAGGCAGCAGTGTTAACCGCTGTGCCACCCAGCTTCTTGATCTCCTGCATATTACTTAGAAAAATATGTATAGTGGAGTGCCATACCTTCCAGGAGGCATGCAAATTGCACTGAATTGGACCATAAACCTGATTGCAATTAAAATGGGTGCACAATTATGATGTACCTATCTTATTTACCTGGAGAACATTAATTTTGCATTACGATAAATTATCATCATCGTTATTACAAATTATAATTTTATTGAGCTTTTGTGTTTCTTTGAGAGTTGACAATATCAGTTATTATCACTAAAGTAGAATTTCAACAGTTCTCAAAATAAAGAATTGCCTCCATTGAATACAATGTTCATATTTGTTTTTTAATTTGATATTGTAACTACTATACTTTAATTTCCATGGATTGTAACCATTGACCATGTTAGGGACAAGTATAACATATTTCACAATAAAAATTGTTTAGACTTTAAAAGTAGCAAAGAGCGTTCAAAAGTCAAAAACGTAACATGTTTGCTTGTGTATAAAATACTTTTCATAAACCTTGATGCAATAATGTGATGTATTTCACTTACAAATACACGTGTGGCATTAAGTACTGACTGAGTCCATGCAGCGAATTCTAAATAACTGCACCCTCTGAAAGCAGAATGGAAATGTTTACAACAAACGTAAGGACGGTATTTTCTTAGAAATACTACAGGAACAAGTTTGTGATGGGTGAGAACTATTGCAAGCTGCGATTCTTTGGAGAATGTTTGAATTTTAACTTCAATGCAAAACCTAGCTCTCGGTTTTATTTTTTATAATCACTATTTCTTCTGTACTTGTTACAATAGTTCAAAATAATTCAGTCAAAATTCAGAAACGAAGCATGGAGTTGAGGAAACAGAATTGCAACAGATAGTTTACTGCCTTGAGGCCTGAGACTCGAGTTTACCTTGGATGATGAGAGAAATTGTGACCTTAGTCAAAAAGAAAAAGGAGGGAAATGTAAGGGTAAGGAAACAAAAGAGAGGCAGAACCCTCAAAAAATGTAAAGGTAGCAGGAAAGAATGTAAACTAGGGGTTAGGAGGACCAAAATGGGCCATGAAATGTCCTTGGCAAACAAGATTAAAGAAAATCCCAATGTATATAAAGGACAAGAAGGTAGCTAGAGAAAGGGTAGATCTGCTCAAGGCCAAAGAAGGGAATTAGTGTGTGGAGCAGGAGAAAGTGGGTAAGGTCCTTAACAAATACTTTGCATTGGTATTGACAAAAGGGAAGAACATGATGAATGGTGAGTTCAGAGAGGGGTATGCTGATAGTCTGGATCATGTTAATATAAAAAAGGTGTTGGTTTTTTTTTTTGGAAAAGCATTAATGTAGATAAGCCCAAAGGACCTGATGGGACCTATCCCAAAATACTGAGGGAGGAAATTGCTAGTGTCTTATGTGAAATCTTTGTATTCTCTTTAGTCACAGGAGAGGTCCCAGAGGTCAGGAGAAAAGCCAATATTGCTTCATTGTCTAAGAAGGGCAACAGGGATAGTCCGGGAAGTTACAGGCCAATGAGTCTTGCATCAGTGGTAAGGAAATTATTGGAGAAGATTCTTAGGGATAGGGTTTACTCGCATTTGGAAAAATATGGACTTATCAGTGATAGGCAACATAGCTTTATGTGGGGGAGTTCATGTCTCTCAAACTTGATTGAGTTTTTTGAGGAAGTATCAAAGATAATTGATGAGACCAGAGCATTGGATATTATCTATGTGGATTTCAACAGGGCCTTTGGCAAGGTTCCTTATTGCAGGCTCATACAGGAGGTGAAGTCACATGGGATCTGCAGAGAGCTCGTAAGATGACTACGGAATTGGCGTGGTCATAGAAGATAAAGCAGAGAGGTAAAAGGATGGTTTTCTGACTGGAGACCTGTGTTTACTGGTGTTCTACAGGGATCAGTGGAGGACCACGATATATATATATATTATATATATAAAGGATTTGGAGGTAAGTGTAGGTGGTATGGATTAGTAAGTTTGCAGACAACACAAAGGTTGGGGGATTGGATAGTGAGGAGCATTGCTAGAAGATACGGCAGGAAATAAATAGGCTGAAGACTTGGGTGGAGAAATGGCAGATGGAATTCAATCCAGACAAATACAAGTAGATGTATTTTGGAAGGTCAATGCAGGAGGGAAGTATATAATAAATCCTTTTTTTATTATTTTATTCATTCATGGGGCATGGGCGTCGCTGGCTGGCCAGCATTTATTGTCCATCCCTAGTTGTCCAAGCCAGTTGAAAGTCAACCACATTGTTATGGCTCTGGAGTCATATGTAGGTCAAACTAGGTAAGGACAGCACACTTCCACAACTAAAGGACATTAGTGAACAAGGTGGGATTTTCTGATGATTGATAATGATTTCATGGTCATCAGTAGATTTTCAATTCTAGATATTTTTCATTGAATTCAAATTCTACCACCTACCAGGGTGGGATTTAAACCCGGACCCCCAGAATGTTAACTGAGTTTCTGGATTAATGGTCTCGTGATAATACCAGAAGGCCATCGCTGCTTCTTATGGCAGAAGTTTTAGAATCATTAAGAGTTCTCTGAAAGTGGCATCATTAGTGGGTAAGATGGTCAAGAAGGCAAATAGCATGCTTGCCTTCATTGGCCAGAGCATAGGGTATAAAAACTGGCAAATATGTTTCAGCTGTGTAGAGCTTTAGTTTGGCCATTTTAGAATTCTGCATGCAGTTCTGGTCACCACACTAAGGGATGGATGTGAAGGCTTTGGAGAGGGCACAGAAAAGGTTTACCAGGATGTTGTCTGGTTTGGAGGGAATAGCTATGAGGAGAGATTGGACAAATTTGGTTTGTTTTCACTTGAATGTTGGAGGGTCAGGGACAACCTGAAAGGAGTTTACAAAATTATGGGAGGCATGGATTATCTGAGTCTCTTTCTGTCTGAAGTACTGGATTTACTCGTTAGATAGTAACTGATTCCAGTGGAAAGAATGAATTATCAAAACTTCTAACCAAAAATATATTCTTCATGGTGTGAAAGAAAGCACCATCTCAATGTCCCAAAACCCTTTGCATCTAATGAAGTGAGTGGTAATGACAGTCTCAGATTAAAAGGTAAACTATTTTGGATTGAGATGAGGAGAAATTTCTTATTTTCACCACCCCAGAGGACTTGAGACTATTATGGAGCATTCTCTCCCTAACAAACTGTTGGTGTACCTAGACTATATGGTCTGTCGTGTCTTAAAAAAAACAGCTCACCACCATCTTCTCAAGGACAATTAGGGATGAGCAAAGTGATGTCCATACTCCAAGAATGAATAACAAACAAATTCAAGGCAGAGATTGATAGAATTCTCACCATTGAAGATATCAAGGGATATGGTGCAATGTGAGAAGGTGGTGTTGAGGTACAAGAGGGCTGAATGTCCTTCCCCTAATTTCTATCTTCAATGAGCCCTCCTCTGTGCCACAGATGACCCTGAAGCACTTTTGAAGTGTAGTCACCATTGGAAGTAGGAAATGTGGCAACCAATTTCTTCACGGCATGTTCCCATAGACTTGATAATGAGCAGATAACTTCTCTGTTCTTCTTCAAAACAGTGCCACAGGATCTTTTGTTTGCACCTTAGCATTCAGCCAGGGCCTCAATTTAATCTGTCGTCTGAAAGTCACAACTCCAACAGTGCAATTTTGCAACGGAGTGTCAGCCTAGATTTTGTGCTCAAGTATCTGGAGTGAGACTGGGACCCAAATCCTTGTGACTCAGAGGTGAGAGTGCTACCAGCTGAACCACAGCTGGCACTATAGCCTTTGAAACATCTGCTTCGAGTGATATTGGTCTGTTCTATCAGGCCTTCCAGGAAAAAGACTTGCTTTTAAGTTGATTTTCTCTCCTTAAAACAGGAATATCAGCTTCATTTGCTGTAAAGGTTTTTAAAGCTTGGATGGCAGAAAAAGATGCAAATGCTGTTACCTCATCCCTCAGAAAATCCAACTTGGACAAGAGACTGTTGGTGAGTATATCTGAGCTACATGTCTTAATATAAAAGGTCAGGTTGACATTAAATCCTGCAAACTTTAGGTATTTTATTTGGTAGGGGAAAGAAAGTTAAAGAAAGAGATTACAACTATGGGAAAAACTAACGCATACATGCAATACCACCAATTCACGCGGATACTAAAATACCTTTATGTAGTTTATTGTTAAATGTTCAATTTTTCTTCCTAAATTGTCTCAAGTTTGGTTTTTAATCCATAGATCTATAAACGTGGACAGGGATCACGGGTAGAGGTGGGAACATCGGGGTGGCGGCGCGGGCTCGTTGGGCTGAAGGGCCTGTTTCCCATGCTGTTTTGTTCTTTGTTCTTCTTTAATTATGTAGTTGCATCTTCATCTGCATCTGAGAAAAATTTACAAGTACCTCAAAGCACCAGGCACTCGAGTTCAATTCCAAACTTGGGTTACTGTCTGTGTGGACGTTCTCTCCGTGTCTATGTGGGTCTCCTCTGGGTGCTCTGGTTTCTTCCCACAGTCCAAAGATGTACAGTTTAGGTAGATTGTCCATGCTAAGTTGCACCTTAGCATTCCAAGATGTGTAGGTTAGGGGAATTAGCAGGGTAAATATACAAGGTTACAGAGGTAAGCCTGGGTAAGATGCTTTGTTGGAGAGCAGGTGCAGACTTGATGGGATGTTTGATCTCCAACTACACTTTAGAACATAGAACATTACAGCGCAGAACAGGCCCTTCGGCCTTCGATGTTGCGCCGATCAATTAGGAAAAATCAATGACCCTCTAACCTAAACCATTCCCTTTTCATCCATAAACTTATCTACTAACCTCTTAAACGCCACCAAATGGCGCATCTACAACTGCAGCAGGCAGGGCATTCCATACCCTTACCACCCTCTGGGTAAAGAACCTACCTCTGACATCCGTCCTATAACTACCACCCCTTAATTTAAAGCTATGTCCCCTCGTGCTAGCTTTCTCCATCCTAGGAAAAAGGCTAACACTGTCCACCCTATCTAAACCTCTAATCATCTTATATGTTTCGATAAGGTCTCCTCTTAGCCGCCTCCTTTCTAACGAAAACAACCTCAAATCCCTCAGCCTCTCTTCATAAGACCTGCCCTCCATACCAGGCAACATCCTGGTAAACCTCCTCTGTACCCTCTCCAATGCCTCCACATCTTTCTTATAATGTGGGGACCAGAACTGCACACAATACTCCAAGTGCGGCCGCACTAGAGTTTTGTACAGTTGCAACATGACGTTGCGGCTCCGAAATTCAATCCCCCTACCAATAAAAGCTAAGACTCCGTATGCCTTCTTAACAACCTTATCGACTTGATTGCCAACTTTCAGGGATCTATGCACATATACACCAAGATCCCTCTGTTCTTCAACAATATTAAGAGTCCTACCATTAGCCCTATACTCTACACATTTGTTATTCCTGCCAAAGTGAATTACCTCACACTTTTCCGCATTAAACTCCATTTGCCACCTCTCGGCCCAGCTCTGCAACTTGTCCAAGTCTCTCTGCAAACTAGAACACCCCTCTTCACTATCTACCACTCCTCCGACTTTGGTGTCATCCGCAAATTTACTAATCCATCCTTCAATACCCTCATCCAGATCATTTATAAAAATTACAAACATCAGGGGCCCCAAAACAGATCCCTGAGGTACACCACTAGTAACCGAACTCCACGATGAATATCTCCCATCAACCACCACCCTCTGTCTTCTATCTGCTAGCCAATTCCTAATCCAATTAGCTAAATCACCCTCTATCCCATACATCTGCATTTTCTGCAGAAGCCTTCCATGGGCCACCTTATCGAATGCCTTACTAAAGTCCATATATACCACATCAACTGCCTTACCCCATCCACCTCTTTGGTCACTTTTTCAAAAAACTCAATAAGGTTAGTAAGGCATGACCTACCCTTCACAAAACCATGCTGACTATTCCCAATCAATTCATTTCTCTCTAAATAACTATAAATCCTATCCCTAATAATTCTTTCCAATACTTTGCCCACAACAGAAGTAAGACTCACTGACCTATAATTCCCCGGAAAGTCTCTATTCCTCTTCTTGAACAACGGGACCACATTCGCTATCCTCCAGTCTTCCGGCACTATACCGTAACGAACGAAGACCTGAAGATCAGAGCCAGAGGCTCTGCAATCGCCTCTCTCGCCTCCCAGAGAATTCTAGGGTAAATCCTGTCCGGCCCAGGGGACTTATCTAACTTCAAACCTCAAGAATATCTAGCACATCCTCCTTATAGAACATAGAACATTACAGCACAGAACAGGCCCTTCGGCCTTCGATGTTGTGCCGACCAAAATAAAAAGCAATGCCCCTCCAAACTAAACCATTCCCTTCTCTTCCATATACTTATCAATTAACCTCTTAAACGCCACCAAACTTGGCGCATCTACAACAGCTGCAGGCAGGGCATTCCAGTAGAGTATAGGGCTAATGGTAGGGCTCTTAATAGTGTTGAGGAACAGAAGGACTTATCTACTTCAATACTTTCCAGTTTGCAACCCTGTATCCCAGTGTTCTCCACAACTACATTTACATCTCCCTGCGTGAATACCGAAGAGAAATATTTGTTCAGTGCCTCTCCAATCTCTTCAGGCTCCACGCACAACTTCCCACTGCTGTCTATGACTGGCCCTAATCTTGCCCTAACCAATCTTCTATTCTTAACATATCTAAAGAAAGCTTTGGGATTCTCCTTGATCCTATCAGCCAAAGTCTTCTCGTGTCCCCTCTTAGCTCTCCTCAACTCACTCTTTAGCTCCCTCCTGGCTAATCTATAGCTATCCAGTGCACTAACTGAGCCTTCAAGCCTCATCCTGACATAAGCCTCCTTTTTCCTTTTAACCAGCGAATTAACTTTTTTAGAACACCATGGTTCCCTTACTCGACCATTTCCTCCTTGCCTGACAGGGACATGCTTATCAAGGACTCGCAGTAGCTGCTCCTTGAATAAGCTCCACATTTCAGAAATTCCCAGTCCCTGTAGTTTCCTAGTCCAACCTATGCACCCTAATTCCCTCCTTATGGCCTCATAATTACCATTCTCCCAGCTATAACTACTGCCCCCAGCTTCATGCCTATCCCTATCCATCACTAAGGTGAACGTAACCGAATTGTGGTCACTATCACCAAAATGTTCACCAACTTCCAAGTCTAACACCTGGTCTGGCTCATTGCCCAGCACCAAATCCAATGTAGCCTCACCTCTAGTTGGCCTATCTACATACTAAGTCAAAAAACCTTCCTGCACACTTTGCATAAAAACTGACCCCTCTAATGAGCTAGAGCTATAGTTATTCCAATCAATATTAGGGATTCTATGAAAATGCAAGTCAGTAGATATTTTTAATAATTTGATCTGGGATGATGCTTAATCCAAATCAAATAGTTACGATTTATAAAATTATGCACGTCCCAATCTAGCAATCTATTGAATGAAGAACCCATGTTTTTAAAAAAAAATCAATGATAGAAAGAAATTAAGAGATTGATTTCAAATTCAAAAGTAGCCAAAGTCTGCTGTAATTCCCTATCAGAAGTGGAAATCTCTAAACTAATCTGAAAGAGATAATTAAAATAAGGTTATTTGTTCCTTATTGGCACAGCTTGCTGAGACAGTGAAGTAGCTGAGCCATTGATAATCAAAGATCCCAAGTTCAAGTCATGGTACTTGCTCAGTTGGCTGATTTCAGCCAAAGTGATGTTCATTACAAGTGACATAATTTGCTTCTAGGAAGGGGGAGACGATAAGAACAAGTTCCAATAACCTCTCCTGAAACTTTAGTTTGTTATTCACTTGCAAGTTATTAGTCCAATTGATATTTTACAAGAACTGAGTCTGAAAATGTATATAGCTTGGGGTTTATATGATTGAATTATCAGGTGTGGATGAGTGTAAATCCCAAGTTGAGCCATGAACACTGGGTGTTTTCATTATACAGTGAATAGTTTTACAATTAAGTTACTATTTTGTTTTTCACAGGAACTCTTCCCAGCAAATAAACAAAATTTTGAACATTTTGCCACGTACTTCACTAATGCGGGTCTGAAAGAGCTCTCCGACTTTCTCCGAGTCCAGCAGTCTCTGGGAACTCGCAAAGAACTGCAAAAAGAACTTAAAGAGAAACTGTCTCAGGAATGCCCCATAAGAGAGGTCTGTGAACTATAAGGTGGCATATTAGCAGTAAACACTATCAAAGGGTCTATAAATCTAATAGAATAAGTGTATTTTATAACAAAAATTAGCATTATTGAAAATACTGTAAGCTAAGATAGAGACAGTATTTTATTTGCAGTGAGGTGGAAGGTAAATTGGAGCAGTCAGGGGAATGTGTAAGTTTTAGGGTTTTGAAGTACAAAATTGTTTTACTTCAAATATCTAAGTTCCAAATTATAAATTTTGAATAATGGGATTTTCAGTTCCTTTAAGATTTAAAAAGGTGCAAATAATTATGTCCGAATTTGGTACCATTTCTTAAAGATGTTCAATCCCTCAAGGTCTTTTCATTTCTTGAGTGCTGAAGTGTAGATGATGCCTTTCTTCTTTTGTTTGTGAAGTGATTTTACATTCAACTGTGTCTGAGATGAATTATACAAAATATACTTTGTGTGGCTGAAAATTCATGTAATTGAAGATTTTTGTCGGGGGTGGGGAGGAGGAAGACGAGGATGCATAGATGCAGTTTGATGTGGATTTCATTACTACCAGAATGTACCAGTTGGTAATCTTTGACTTTAATCCTGCTGTGATTTTCTGGGAAGGGGGAGACCACCTTAAAATCTCCTGAGTACTGAAGAGATTTTGGAATCCCACATACATTAGCTGGCAGCCTGGTATGCATTTCTTGCCAAAGGAAACTGAGTTCCTCTGAGAGCCGGGATATGGGCACTGTCCAACGGGTGAGTGGACATTCTTCTTTCCAATGCCAGAGTCCCTGATGCAAAACCAAATCCAACATATCTTCAACTGTCAGAGTTGCATTGTTGGCCATTAAGCATCTTTTGCCCCCTAAAAGAAAGGGAATGATGAGAAACTAACAACCGTATACTGGTGTTTTGCATTGATTTACTGCAAAGTGTTAAAAAGGGAGATCTACAATATCTGGTGAAAGTTGGTGATCACCCTTGCGCTGAAATGTTACTGTGATTGCTTCCTATCATAGGAAAATGGCCAAGAAAGCTTGATCAATAGATACGGCATTAATTGGTCTCAGCTGGGATGATGACAAAACAATTGCAGATGGCTTCAGAATCTTACAGCTAGGAAGGGATAAATAACCCGGTGACTTTTGAAATAAATGCGGAAGTGGCAACTTAATTGGGCACAGTCATGTTGCATCCAAAGGAAAAATGCTGTGATAATACTTGCTGACCAAGATTAGCATAGGAATATGATTTGAGAGAGTAATTGGCATTGAAAAGCATTCTGCGCCAAATAATCACATTTTTGAGGATGGGGGAAAGATGAGGAAGGGAAAATGAAATGGTTACTTCCTAGCGAGTATCGTTTTGTATAAACTTGTTGTCTTCAGATAGTCCTGTATGTCAAGGAAGAGATGAAGAGAAATGATTTGCCAGAACAGGCTGTGATCGGACTACTGTGGACTTGTGTCATGAATGCTGTTGAATGGAACAAGAAAGAGGAACTGGTCACAGAACAAGCTCTGAAACATCTAAAGGTATGAATTTCAAAGGAGGATCCTCTGTATAATTACTCATTTGGGTGCAGGAAGGTGAGTTGGTAAAATCTCTTGGAATTTTTGATCCTTAATGAACTGTGGTAATGCAGCAATTACATTTTCCTGGCAGCTTCTTTTCTAGATTAATTAGGCATGAGATTTTAAGAATACATAAGCTACTCAAAGGAATCATTTTCATGCACTTGATAGCTCATGTTTATGAACCTTTCATCTACTGAACTATGGCTAAAAGCATTAAAACTTCAGAGTGTAAAAAATCACACATCTTACACTCCAGTTCTCTAGCATATAATTTTACGATCTTTATATGTTCTGACAATTAATAAGTCAAAAAAAAGCACAGAGTGATATCAGTGCTTGTAGTATTTCTACTGACAGTAGTCTAACAACAGTAGAACTGAAACATTTTAAGCTTGCCCGTTTCAAAGAACAAATGTTAGATGAAATGTTTACTGGTTAATTAACATCAATATTAATTTACAATCTATTTTCTTTGTGCCTATTGTATTGAAACAACCTTGTTGATACACACTGAATTACAATCAAACTTACACCAGCATGTTGTCTATGGATACATGAACAATAGCCTGCTACCAATTCTAACAGATTATATTTTATATCTGGTACTGCAATTGTTTAGATTGCTGAATTTTAAGCCTGCATTCATGTGGGCATGTAAAATAACACTGGCATGTAATTAGTGTTATACTAAAAGCAAACATCTTTATTTGCTACATAGTTAATTGTGTGAAATTTGTAGGGTGGTTGGGGAGAAGGTCAATCGGATTGAACTCTTAGGTTCAAAGCAGGTTAACACTAAGGATTGGAGCTCTTGCTTGCTTCAAACTACTGAAGAGCAAATTGATCTTTCTCAGACCATTCTGAATAGTACCTCAGCTTTCAAAACTGACTAAGGCAAAATACTGTGGATGCTGGAATCTGAAATAAAAACAGACAATGCTGGAAAATCTCAGCATTCCAGCACCAAGTAGCACTGAAGAAAAAAAATATACTCCAATCTATCATTTGTAATTCAGAACATTTGAGAGGGAAATAGAATTTCTCAGTAATAATTGATAGTGGAGACAAATAGCCACAGAGTTATTTGACAACTGCAGAAGTTAAATATATTTGTAATTATTTTCAGCAATATGCACCACTCCTTGCCGTATTCTGTACCCAAGGTCCTTCAGAGTTGACCCTACTCCAGAAGATTCAGGAATATTGCTATGATAATATCCACTTCATGAAGGCTTTCCAGAAGATCATCGTGCTTTTTTACAAAGGTACATTCTGAATAACATGTAAAATTAAAGCACATGACATTGGGGCAGCGTATTGACATACGTAGAAAACAGGTTGGCAGACAGGAAGCAAAGAGTCTTTTTCCAAATGTCCGGCAGTGAGTAGTGGAATGCCACAGGGATCAATGCTGGGACCCTAGTTATTCATTGTATGTATTAATGGTTTAGATAAGGGGATTAAATATAATATCTCCAAACTCTCAGATGTGACAAGGCTAGGTAGGAGAGTGAGCTGTGAGGAGGATATAGAGATACTTCAATGTGATTCGGCCAATTTGAGTGAGTTGGCAAAGGATTGGCAAATACAGTATCATTTGGACAAATGTGAGATTATCCACTTTGGTAGCAAAAGCGGAAAGGCAGATTATTATATGAATGGTCATAAATTAGGAGACACAAATGTGCACTGAGACTTGGTTGTGCTTATACACCAGTCACTGGAGGTAAGCATGCAGATATACCAAGCAGTATAAAAAAGGCAAATAGTATGTTGGCTTTCATTGTGATAGGATTTAAGTACAGGAGGAGGGATGTCTTGCTGCAGTTATATAGGGCTTTGTTGAGGTCAGTCCTGGAATATTGTGTGCAGTTTTGGTCTCCTTATCTGAGGAAGGATGTTCTTGCTGAAGAGAGAGTGCAGAGAAGTTTTACCAAACTGATTTCTGGGATGGCGGGATTGTTGTATGAGAGATTGAATCAGTTAGGATTGTGATTGCTAAGTTCAGAAGAATGAGGGGAATCTCATAAAATTCTAGCAGGATCAGGCAGGGTAGATGCAAGGAGGATGTTCTCGATGGTGGGGTGTGTTCAGAATCAAGGGTCACAGTCTGAGGATACAGGTAGACCATTTAGGACAGATGAGAAATTTCTTCACCCAGAGAGTTGTCAGACTGTGGAATTCACTACCACAGGAAGTAGTTCAGGCCAAAATATTGGATGTTTAGAAGAAGCAGTTAAATATAATTCTCAAGGTGGAGAGGATCAAAGGATATATTGGAGAGGAGTGGGGTAGTAAGGCTTTTGAGTTGCTTGATCAGCCACGATCATAATGAATGGTGAGTAGTTTCAAAGGGCCTAATGACTTTCTCCTCCTCCTATTTTCTACGTTTCTATGAATTGGCAAGTGTTCTTCAAGGAACAATCTATTAGTTTATATCTCATAGTTGTAAATGAGATACATGTCTGTAATAATCATGCATCTTAGGATCATGTTAGTTCACACTCAATTTGGTTTGTATACTGTATGAATATATGACCTTTATACATGGGAATTTCTTACCAAGAAATAGAGTTCAGGACAACACCAAAATAGTGATCAGAAAGGCAGGGCAATCAGGAGTGATTAAGTTAGTCAACACTTGGATTTTAAAATCATATAGGAGGAGGGAAAAACCAAGGAAGATGAGCAGCTCCCTGGTCCTTAGTTGTATAAAAGAAAGAATTGGTGTGAAAGCCTGTGTGTGAAAGAGATTTAAATTTTATATATAGACATCTGGATTATATGAAGTTAAAAATTGTTTGTGGATGAAAACAAGTATTTGGCATATAAGGAAGAAAAGTAAGCTGCATGGAGGCAGATGTAGCAATGGAAAGAACAGGCGAGTCCCATTTAAGGTCAAAGAAGATAAAAAGGCAAGAATTTTGACAGATAAAGAAAGGTGGAACCATTAAAGCTATTAACTTCAATTAGCTCTACCAGAAAAATAAAGAAGCTATACCTTTTGAAGAATTAAAAGAATTTTCACTTGTATGGATATTATTTTTATATACCATATATGAAATATATGTTTAATTTTTCAGCAATATATTTCTTGCGCTATACAATCAGTATTAATCCCACACCACAGGATTCAGGAGTATATGTGTGACAGTATTCACATGAATCTAGTTTAATTTCTACTTAATTTATACACCCACATTCACAATCTCAGGACATCCCAAGCCAAATTAAGTATTTATTGAAGTATATCACTGGTGCGTTGTAAGAAAGCAAGAACATTTTAGTACCAATTGCAAGACAGTAAAGATCAATTTGACAGCATTCCACCATTGCACTGAGTGAACTCTGGAGGTTGTCAGCATTGGAGTGAGATTTGAAGTAATAAATAGTGAGTGGGATAGATTGGATAAAGAGCATAAGAGGTTAATGACATGGAGGAACAGAATGGGAGGGAGCAAAAGGGCATTGGTCATCACCACTATAATGGAACATTAAATTATAATAAGATCCTGAAAAATCTTTTAAAAAGACATCAGATAATCATGAACATACCATTAGTAGAGAGAGTGTTATGATAACTTGTGCTGGACCTGCTGTGTATGAGGGATGGTGCCAAGATGTTATTTTGTCAAATAAATCATGCTGTTAAGTACATTGAGTCAAAAATCTTGCATAATTCACTGAGGCCGAAAGAAAACTTGTGAATCTTGGGAAACATGTTTTTGAATCTCTCCAAATTTTCTTCCAGTTTGCCTTCCCTTATCTTAGTCTGCTCTGGGATGCAAACATATAGATGACAAGAATCCCTAGCCTATACTTCACCAAATAGTCATTTTAAAATGTAATCCTGGATCCTTTCATTTTTAAACATCATTCTGAACTGATATTTACAAATCTTTTCTTGCAGCAAGGCTGCTGAGTAGCAACCAGAAATATTTAATTTCTATTAGATCCAGAAAAGTTTGCTATAGCAGTTTTTTTTGAATGAGTGCTACATATGTCCCAATTCCCCTGAAGATGTTACACTTTGCATTTCTAAAATACAGTTGTATGTTGTCTATAATTATCAGCAACACTGAAATGAAAGGTTCCCCCTTTTTAAATATCCTATGTTTTATTTGGTGTAGTGGTTGTTTACAGTTTATCAGTATATAATGCAGCTCAATTATTTTCATTTTAGGGGAATAAAATCCCTAGAGTGCAGCATTTACACTGACTTCATGGAAGAGCATTTTGCCCAGGCCCCACACTATCCCTGTAACCCCATGCATTTACCATGGCTAATGCATTTACCCTACACATCTTTGGACACTAAAGAACAATTTAGCATGGTCAGTGCACCTAACCTGCACATGGATGTGGAATAGGCTGCCTACTGTCATAGTGAAGTTGGACACTTTAGGAAATTAAGTGGTTATTGGATAGGCACATTGTGCACGCCAGAATGATAGGGAGGGAATAGTGTGATCTTGGGATTGGACGTAGCTCGGCACAACATTGAGGGCTAAAGGGCCTGTACTGTGCTCTAATGTTCTACATTCTATTGTTGGACTGTGGATGGAAACCAGAACACTTGGAAGAAACTTACACAGACATGGGGGACGATCTGCAAACTCCACACAGCCACCCAAGCTTGAATCGAACCCAGGTCCCTAGCGCTGCGAGGCAGCACTAATAACCATTGGATTGCTATGTCACCATGTTGTTAAATTTATGCTGATCTTTTAATGCAGTACGTATTTTTTTCAAACCATATAGGTTGAGCAAGTTTTTAAAATTCTTTCATGTTTTGTGAGTGATGCAGCATTTATTGCCCAATCCCTAATAACTTTCAAGAAGATAGTGGTGAACTGTCTTCATGAGTTGCTGAACCTGTTGTAGTGTAGGTACAGTGCTATTAGGAAGGAGGTTTCATGATTTTGAGTAAGTGACGGTAGTAGGAGCAAATATATAGTTCCAATGGATGCAGTGAATGTTTGAGACAATAAATGGGTGTGCCCATTAAGCAAGCTCCTTTGCATCGGGCAGTGTTGACTTTCTTTTGAGTGTTGTTGGAACTGCATACATCCAGCTAAATGGAGAGTATTCCATCACGCTCAACTTGTCCCTTGCAGATGGCTGCCAAGCATTGGAGAGACAGGAGCTGAATTACTTGCTGCAGATTTCCCACCATCTGACCTGATCTTGTAACTAATATGACTGGTCCAGTTAAGTTTCTGGTCAGTTGTAACCCCCAGGATGTTATTGAGGGATTCACCAATGGTGATGATATTAAGAGAAATAAAAAAGTAATGAAGGTGATGGCACATCACTGCAAAATACTGATGCAATAACAGACTGGAAGAGTGATCAGACATGGCCCCATCCCTGATATTTTCGTCCACATATCAAGTTCTAAGTTGGACTGATAGCTGTACTGTCAGTGGATGGTGATGAACAGAGACTTGGTACTTTCTTACAGAAAAGAGCCAAAATTGGAGGACGTTAAAGCAATTTGTTCTCACTGCTTGTGTTAGTAATTGCTGTCCCAATTGTTTCATTCTTGAAAGAAAGTAACTAAAATGAGCAGATTTAGTGCTTCAAGGCAATTTTGTTTCTCCGTGGAGTTGCTTGAATAACATTGTAGTCAACTTATAGTAGCTCCTGCACAATATAATCATCTGTAAGCAACAACAACAATATGTGTGGAAATATTGAAATTAGTAAAACCTTCAGATACTTATACAAATAACAGGCATCAGAGCACTTTTATCTTGTGCCAACTTTTCAGAAGTTGGAGCAAGAAGAGGAACATTTTTATTAAAACTTTTCCATGGTTGTATGCTACAGAAATTTGATTCTAAGGGCACAGTTCATTCCCGGAATGTGTCCTGCCCAACTATGTCACACTTAGCTGCTATTTATTCAGGAACTAGATAGTTACCATCAATTAGTATTCAGCAACATTAAGAATTCTATTTTTGTGTCGATATAGATCCTTCTGATACCTCTTACTGATGTCATATATTTAAGTAATTGCATAACTGCTGTAAGAGCTGATCACATGGTTTGATGTCATTAAGGTGTTGATTTCATTTCAGTTTGTCCTCTGTATAGATAACAGTTCCTAGAATAAACTTGTTGTTGTTAGTTTGAATCTACATGTGCAAACCATATCCTACCTTTGTTTAAAACCCACAAACCCCAACATAGTTGAGATATTATAGATGTATGCTCAATTATCACAAATGCTGAGGATGTAGGCAGGATTGGGCTTGTGAATTTGTCCTAATGGGCAAAGGATATTTTACACCAGAAGATTATTTTTTCCCCTTAATACTTTTGATTTTTCCTCAAGCTGCACACCAATTCCACCTTAGAGGATGATTTTCTATCTTGCCTCTGCTAGTGCCATTTTGAAAATTGGGACTAAAAATGCATATGTTCTCTTTGTGTTTTCTGTGTCTTGAGCAGTTTAAATGCTGTTGAAAATCCTTGCACATAATTAATGTACCTTATGCTGTTTAGTTGTTCTAATTTCAGTGAGATTAACACCTAGATAGTAGACTCAATAGAGAGACATTGTGATGGTTGCAGTATAACAGCTGCAACCAACTTGGCACCCCATGATCTAAAAATGTATTCTGGAATTCATCCAAACATTCTGCTCATTAGCATGAGTTCAATTGTTTTTAGCAATATTAGTTATAGTGCAGGTTGGGATGACTCCATAAACTGAGATTTTCTGTTTCCTTTAAACTATGACCAACATTGTTCATATGCATTACTGCTTAAGTTTCAGAAAAAGTTAAAAGAGCCCATTTCATGGATTTGAAGCAGCCATTGTGACTAAGAATTAAGTTTAGAGATTAACTGCCCTGGTAAAATGATCAAGGTTAGTACTGGTCAAGTACAGAATTAACCAGCACTATTATAGCCATGCAGTACCGTAGTCCTGTCTCTGACATTTGATCCTGTCGACTAAGTCCCAATGCTTAGTCAGTCTAGCAAAATTAGTCCTTTTATTTGGCAGTATGAGGGAGATTTATGACAAGAACATCTGTTTGAGTTATTGCACTTAGTGGAACAGTTCAACACTCTGCTGAGTCAATAGTCTTTAAATATCACTGAGCATCTGTGTCAGCCCATTAGGAAGATATGATCAGCCTAGCATAAAATGTGTATTCTGAATTCAGTAGCCATGGTAAAGGGAAAATGGCACCATTTTATTTTGCTTAAAATAATGTGCATTTTGTTAGTTTAAAAGAATGTTGATGTTCTGTTAACTGCTCTGAATTGCAGCTGATGTTCTGAGTGAAGAAGCCATCCTAAAATGGTACAGGGAAGCACATGTGGCCAAAGGCAAAAGCATCTTTCTTGAGCAGATGAAGAAATTTGTTGAGTGGCTGCAAAATGCTGAAGAAGGTATTACTTGACAAAATATTTTTATCTCTGTTTTTACAATGTGAGGCCATACAGTATTTTTCTGCCAATTGCCAGACACTTGCACAAAGGAAGATGGTTGTGGTTGTTCGAGCTCAGGCATTTCAGCTCCAGAGCACCACCAAAAGAGTTTCTCAGGGTTGTATTCTAGGCCTGATCATCTTCAGCAATGACCTTCCTTCCATCATAAGATCAGAAATGGGGATGTTTGCTGCTGACAGCACAATGTTCAGCTTTATCTCTGACTCCATAGACATTGAAGCAGTTCATGTACAAATGCAGTAACGTTTGTAATATGTAACCATAAATAAAAGCTTATAAAAGTGTGAGAGGACAGGCTCCAGTCTATCTGTCACCGACTAGCTTTCTGGAGTATAACAACAGAGATTTGAGTAGTTTGGCTGTGTGTTCACAGTTGGTGGTGTGTCACTCAGGTAGAGTAGAGAGATTGGAAAGTGCCACAAACATAAATCTAGGCTTGGCTAACAACATTCATACCACAGAAGTGTCAGGCAATGACTATCTCCAATAAGAGAGTTTCTCATCTCAGAAAGTAGAGACTTTCTACTATTCTACTTTCTACTATTTCTACTAGAAAGTCTCAGAAAGTAGAGACTTTCTACTATTACAGAAGCTGGGAACATTTCCACACTAACCATTCATTGCCTCATGATATTCACTTGTGTTACCATCACTAAATTTCCCACTATCAACATCCTCAGGGTTACCATTGACCAGAAACTAAACTGGACTAGCCATATAAATACTGTGGCCAAAAGAGATCAGACACTGAGAGTTGTGCAGTGAGGAACTCACCTCCTGATTCCTCAAAGTACATAATCTTCAAATCACAAGTCAGGAATGTGATTGAATATTCTTTCTCGCAGTTCCATTTTCGCTCAAGAAGCTTGACACCATCCAGAACAAAGCAGCCCACTTGAGTGGCACCCCATCCATAAACATTTACTCCACCACCATCAAGTAGCAGCAGCATGTACCATTTACAAGATGCATTGCAGGAGCTCACTGAGGCTCCTGAAATAGCATTTTTCAGACCCATGACCACTACTATTAAAGAACAAGAGCAGCAGACACGTGGGAATGCTGTCACCCGGAAGTCCCCCTTCAAGTCATTCACCATCCAGACTTTGTATATCACCATTGATTCACTGTCACTGGGTCAAAATCCTGGAACTGTCTCCCTAACAGCACTGTGTGTGCAAACTACACTACATGAAGTGCAGTGCTTCAAGAAGGCAACTCATCCCTTGAAAGCGATTAGGAATAGGCAATAAATACTGGCCTAGCCAGCAAAGCCCAATCTCGCAAATGAATTAAAAAAGCACTATCAGAAGTGTGAGTGGGTGATCAGCATTTTAAGAAAAAGAACTGAGATAGGAAGTAGGGGGAAACACAGGGACACAACACAGCACACGTGCACATACCATAAATAGGTGAAGAAATAGGTAGAAATATAAGCAGGAAAACTTGGCAAATTGAAGCTAGCTTCAGCTAATTAAGCTTAAACTAAACGGATTTTGTTTAATAATTTGGTTTATTCGCCTTCTCCCTTGCCATTATTTTTAAATTAAAGGACAACATTCTTAAATTCAAATTATCCACTAATTTATAATCTATTTATAATAACTTACAATTTTAGAACTAAATTCCCAAGTTGCAATATGCTTAATTCAAATTAATTTAGTCATTTAATTATTATTGACTATTAATAGCAATAGTCTGTATTTTGTTAAAATACATGACTGGGAGAAAACATTTAGAAGAGAATAGAAGGTACAAAAAAAACAAATAGAATTATGCATGACAGTTGCATATAAATTGCATCTACTGAATATTATTAAAGCACACAAAATGCACACAGCTTTTCATAAATATAACTGCAAAACCTGATGATGTCTGATAAAACATGAATTTAAATAGTACCATTAAAATGCCAAAGAAGAAAGAAAAACAACAGAACAAGTATTGAAGATTTTCATTGAGTTCAGAAGTATTGATACATTTCAAATATTGATTGTACATATTAAGCAAACATTAGTTAAACAATAGATGAAATGATTTGTCCTTTTTCTTAACGAAGGATGTAGCACTTAACAAATGTATGGCTTTTATTTTCTTTCTAGAATCTGAATCAGGAGAAGGTGAAGATGATTAGCAACAGCTTGACCAAGTACAGCACGTAGTTTGCAAGGGCCTGTTCCCTTAACTGTATGGTTGCAGTAGAAGAGATTATGATTCTAAATCAAATGGAAACCATAGGATAATCTTCCTTTTGTGTAGAGAACGAATGTGAAATAACTGAGTTCTGAAGCGTTGCTTGTATTTTGGAATTCAGCTCTTGGGGTTATAACTATTTAGTAAAGCTATTGAAATGGAAGCCATGTAGCCTAAAATGAAATAACTATGGTCTCCTTTTATTGCCATTTTTTGTTTTCAGATTCTGTGAACATTTCACATTGTTTTGTCAATCTTTGTAGTCCAATAACAGTTTGTGGATATGTAATTTGATGCTAGGGATTTTTTGAATAAATCTTTTTGTACTTTAAATAAACTGTATGTTGGGAAACCTTTTCACTTTCTTGTACATCATGACACGTTCCTTGCCTTTTCCATGTATTGTTCTGAAAAACAATTATATTTTTGAAGACTATTGTTTATCCAAACATTCAAGAACTACAGTTTAACAAGAAAGGATAGCTCAATTAAATGTTGACAATCCTTTGCATTTGTACTTTGGCAGCCTTGCCAAGGAGAGTTCAGAGGGCGTCATGTCAGAACAATAAACAAATTGTACACCATCTGAAAACTGAGTGTGACATAATGCAGCTAAAGTAGTGTGGAAAGTCTGCCAGTGACATACAGATATTAAAAGTAGATAATCTACCAAACAAGTTTTAAAATGCTCTGTACACAGAAGTTATTCAGATAATTCCAGAACAAAGACTTCAGATGGCAAGTAAATATGGAATGGGTTGTTACATTAGCCTGGATTTTGTCAGTGATAAAATGGTAGTGTTTGCCACTGACACACAAAGTATTAAGACATTACTTGCTTTGTGGACTGCAGCAAATACTTGTACTACTTGCTGCAGCATGGCCCAATGTTGAAAACGTCAGCAGCATTCTATATTGCTGTGAAGCCTGTCATGTAACAAGTTGAAGATACACCCACCACAACTCTGTGATGAAAGAGGCTTTGTTCAGGTTACACAAAACATTAAGGTACTAATTCACAGTGATTTTATTTGTGTGGGATAATTCTGTGATACGACCTATTGTCGCTACTGACTGAAGGGAAAAATCAAACATTACGATAAATGTTGAGTCAATTCTAGTGGAAAACCATTTGAAGTGCTA
This sequence comes from Sphyrna mokarran, assembly GCA_024679065.1. Taxonomy (NCBI): domain Eukaryota; kingdom Metazoa; phylum Chordata; class Chondrichthyes; order Carcharhiniformes; family Carcharhinidae; genus Sphyrna; species Sphyrna mokarran. Next base: position 80,629,550 of record JAGIQG010000002.1, read on the forward strand.
CTTGCCAGCCAGATGTGTGTGTGGAGGTACACAAACATGATTGTTATTAGTCTGCTTTGTCTTTTTGAGGTCTCTCTGCAGGGTGTGCCTTATATCTTTCACGATTTCTTTCTCCCCTGCTTGTTGTGACCCCATTGGCAGGTTGGTTAATGGCATCGTTCATGTCTCAGTACTTATTAAAAGAGCTGTGGTTGCATATCTCTCTCTTTCATATCGATTTTGTTTTCAATGCAAAATGGAAAATGATTGAAATTAAACTAAGTTGGTGGGTAACAAAGTGCTGATTTATACATCTTCACAAACAAAAGTTCAGAGAATCATTACACATTTACTGTGTATTGCACAAGAATGGTCAGGTTCAAGTAGAGCCACATTTTAAAAGCTTCACTATTCATTCTCAAAGATTGCAGCATTGCTTCCCTTTCTCTTCATTATTTGTCAGTTTGCAGCTTTCATTTTGTAACTTTCTTCCTCTCATTTCCTTTGTCAGCAACAAAGTGCACCACAAACAGCCACAATCTGCGTGATGTCAGAGCTTTCATTCTCTAGAATTCTACTTGCTTATCTAAATAGTTTCACTTCATTCCATTCAACTGCTGTCCATTGGGCAATATTGCAGCTTTTGTCACCATGGTCAAATTAACAGAAGCTGGGAACATTTCCACACTAACCATTCACTCCCTTACCTCCACCATCCCAACCCCTTGCTCATATAGAATCCCTACAGTGCTGAAGGAGGCCAGTCAGCCAATGAAGCCTGCACGGACAACGTTCCCACCCAGGCCCTATCCCATGCTTTTACCCTGGCTGGTCGTCCTGACACTAAGGAGCAATTTAGCATAGCAAATCAACCTAGCCTGCACATCTTTGGAACGTAGGATAAAATTGGAGGACTCGGAGGAAACCCATGCAGATGCAGGGAGGATGTGCAAACCCCACCCAGATAACACCCAACGTCGGAATAAAATCCGGGTCCCGAAAACTGTGAGGCAGCAGCGCTAACCACTGTGTCACCATGTTCTTTGTTCTTTGAAATCAGAAGCACAAAGGGACTTGGGAGTCATTGTTCAAGATTATCTTAAGGTTAACATGCAGGTTCAGTCGGCAGTTAGGAAGGCAAATGCAATGTGAGCACACGTTGATCGGGCTAAAATACAAGAGCAGGGATGTATTTCTGAGGCTGTATGAGGCTCTGGTCAGACCCCATTTGGAGTATTGTGAGCTGTTTTGGGCTCCGTATCTAAAGGAGGATGTGCTTGAAAAGAATCCAGAACAGATTCACAAGAATGATCTATAGAATGAAGAGCTTATGATATGATGAACAGTTGAATACTCGGGGTCTGTATTCATTGGAGTTTAGAAGGATGAGGGAGAATCTTACTGAAACAGGATACTACAAGTTCTGGATAGAGTGGGCGTGGAAAGGATGTGTCCACTAATAGGAAAAACTAGAACCAGAGGGCACAACCTCAGGCTAAAGAGATGATTCTTTTAAAACAGAGATGAAGAGGAATTTCTTCAGCCAGAGAGAGTGGTGAATCTGTGGAACTCTGCTGCATAAGGCTATGGAAGCCAGGTCATTGAGTGTCTTTAAGACAGAGATAGATAGGTTCTTAGTTAATAACAGCATCAGGTATTATGGAGAAAAGGGAGGAAAATGGGGATGAGAAAAATATCAGCCATGATTGAATGGCAGAACAGGCTCAGTGGGCCGAGTGGACTAACTGCTCCTCTGTTTTATGGTCTTATTGTCTTACACAACCTCAGCTACTAAGCTACGACAAGCATTTAACCCAACTTCATTGACAAATGGTTACTGACATTCTCTCTCACTCTTGCAGGAGAAGACCACCACAACAGTTGAGAGAGGCAGATGACCAGGAGAGGGCAATCACAAATCCAGTCTCAAGCAGATGATATATGGGATCATAGACATCAGTACCTTAGAGTCAGTGGCAGCTTATGCTGTTGAGACCATGTTGGATGGTGATAGGTTGCTGTCTTATGCACCTTCTCCATTAACTCCCCATCCTCAGCCAGAAAAGACCTTGGAAAAGAAACTGCAGTTAGAGTAATCACTTCCCTCATCCCTGTGCTTTTATGCTTTCAATACTATATTACAGCAGTCTACTCATGCTTTATAGCCTCAAGGGGTGAGAGGAGAACAAGAGCTCCAGCAGGTTATGAAGATTGCTGAGATGCCAGCCCAGGGTAGTGGCAGTGGTACCATTGAGCACAAAATCACCATCTTCTCACAAGGATGTCAATGTATTGGAGATGTTTCAGAGGAGTTTGATTGATACTTGGAATGAGAGAGTTGTCTTATGAGGAAAGGTTAGACAGACTGGACTTTAGAAGACTGAGGAGCGATGACTGAAATATATAAGATCCTGAAAGATCACGTTGTGGTGGATATGGAAAAGATGTTTCCTCTTGAGGGTGAATCCAGAACTAGGGGGCACTGTTTGACATTAGGGATGGTTCTTTTAAGACAAATTTGGATTTATTTCCTCTGAGGATTGAGAGACTTGGGAACTCTCTGTCTCATCAGAAGGCTGTGGAGGTGAGATCATTGAATGTAGAATTTGAAACCCCAACAGACCAATCATGATCTTATTAAATGGTGGAGTTGGCTTGAGGAGTCAAATGGCCTACTTCTGCTTTTATTTTATATGTTGTTCATAACATGACAGCATTTGTACTTCTGCCACTCTGTCATTGTTCTTGCCTGTTGCCTTTCAGCCAGCCGAAACTTCATGCTGAGGTGGTGTGGTGCAAGATTGGGCTTTCAAGACCCAGAACTGTTACATATCATACTTGAAAGCCATTTATATTCTAGATCAAAGAAAGCTATCAGCCATCCACAATCCTTACTGTAGCCGCTGCTTAGGACAGGAAGGGCACCCACAAAATAGAGACTATGGAAATGCATAAGGACTATTATTGAAATTTTCTCTCTTCTGCAAGAGAGAGGGGAGAGTGTCAGTAACTGTTTGTCGATGAAGTTGGGTCAGATGCTTGTCATAGCTTAATAGCTGGAGTTGTGTAAGACCATAAGACAGAGGAACAGATTTAGGCCACTCAGCCTATCAAGCCTGCTCTGCCATTCAATCATGGCTTATTTCCTTATGATGTTGTGTGATGGTTTTTGCTGTTGATCACTATCGAATGATGAAGGCCAAGATGACTTTCTTAAGGGGAGTCTGAAGTGGATGTCCTATTAGTGGATGATGGGTCCAAATTGGGGATGGGAATGTGTGTTTTAACTGAAGTGAAGCCTCAAAATGCAGTCCATCCCGCTCTATCGAGTTGCACATGATGGATGTGGTCACCTTCCTTCTTTTCCCCGTCTTACACAGAAACATATGGGGGTTGATAGAGGTACATTGTCAAGAAGGTGAACCAACTCGTCACAAAAGCTTTGATGAAGTGAAGCCTCCTGAGACACTGCTCCTCACTCATCGCAAAAGTGAGTGATTCTCCCAAAGATCCCATCAGGATAGAGGCTTCTAAACTGAGCCCTCTTTCTCCTCCTGGAGCTTTGTCTCTATGCTTCCTTCTTTGCATGTACTGTTTATGTTGCAGAGCAAGTGGCACTGCAACTGCTGCCCATCAACCAATGTAAGACAATGTTAATTTCTGTATTTCTGTGATCAGTGGAAATCTCTAGACTCTATCAGCAGCTCACAGCAGTGCTTTTACTATCTGAGCACAAGTAAATCAAATATACCTCAATTACAGATTGCTTAAAGACCCTTTAAATAGTCTCAGAATAGGGCTCATTTTCCTTCTAATTGCTGGTTGGTTCAGGAGTGAATAAGAAAGCTGTTGCTTTCACATCTGTTGACTGATTTCGATACTTTTGCATTCCATCAGCCTATTGATATTAGGAATGTCATGATTTTGTCCATTCAGTGTCTTTGGATGCCCCCTATAGGGGACACACCAATGGTGCCTGCTGTGCTACACTGTCTGCAAGTTAGTCTGTGTAGTACCACTAAAAATGGAGCTATGCAAATACATTTCATGTTCCAATTTTTAAAAATTGCTTTTAGAATTATTTGAAGAGATTTCCGACCCAAACTTTTCCAGCAGGAACAAGATGATGAATTACATTGCAAGTTCCGAAACTCCAATTTTAATCTTAAACAGATGCGACAATTTTTGTGGTACATTCTCATGTGTGGAACTGAAGACTCACATAATTTACAATAACCTGAATTTCACAATAGTTTCAATAAAGTCGAGTTTTCACAATTGAATAGGTTATTTAACAATTCCAATTTGAAGTAATATTTATCATATTTTATTAACTAAACACAGAACAGATAAAACAAAAAAAGTCTGTGTTTATAAAGATTTAAATATGTCAAGTATTTTTGTCCTTTTTTCAGGTGCCTTCTCAAATGATTTAACTGAAGAAAAAAATTAGCTTTCACGATTAAACAAGTTGGATAAAAATTCTTACACAAAAGAGAAAAGAGGATGGAATCACCGCAGCTAGTGACACAAAATCATTCACACCAACTTTTTAAAGACACTGTACATTGAAATATGTCAATCTTAGGAAAGTAAAAGCGGGACAGGATCTTTTCCATTCCGTTTCTCATTTCAGTACAGAGTTCTATTTCCTCTCATACTAATCTGCTGGTCAGTCCAAAGCAAAGCATGCTGGTTACCCATTTGAGTCCTGTGAAACAAGCTAATATAATCAAACTGTAAACTTTATTGCATGACGTGGATACGGGGACATGGCCAAAGGTCATTTTAACTCTGCATTACAAATCATACTTTGTATATTTAAGGCAGTAATTCAGAAAGCAATGGCAATTTTTACCTGTACCCAATTACAACAATGCTTTGAAACAGTCAGATTGACCTAACACAACATTTTTTTTCTTGTTATGCCAGCAAACTTCAGTCAGAATAAATCTACACCAGTATCTTTAGTTTAAAATGTAGTTCAAACAATTTTTAATCCCAATTTTTTGATCTCAAGTTGAAAGACAATTATCACGTACACATATGTAAAGAATTAAGAAGACAAAGTGCCAATTTTTATATTATTCCCATGTTGCAAGACCAAGAAATAGTCACATTGTTTAAATCAGTTCATAAGCCAGCAACATCTCTCATAAATAAAATAAATATGTATCTGTACGAAGAAGAGACAATAAACAATTTAATATGCCAAAGACAGGACTACAGAAGGTAAAATGGTTTTTAGTTGCATGCCTAGAACTGTGGGTGGTGCTTACAATCAAACAGGAAAAACAGACTTTTAAACAAAAGAAATGTTTTAACTTATCCTACATTTGTGATTTGGAAACTTAGACAAATTCACACATGTTGACACACAAACTGAAATTCCAACATCCTTTAATTTCCTTTCACATGGTAATTCTTATATTTTTCTTGGCACATAAGCTAGCAACATTGACCATCACATTAGCTTCAATGACTATTACAATTTTGAATTCCTTTCCTTTCATTTTTTGAAATTTTGTCTCAGCAAGGTGGTTTGGTTTCCTAATTCCCTGTTCTTTTCCTTCATTTTTTGAGCTCCGAGAGCTTGTGCCAATTCTATCACCTGGAGCTGTGTTAGCATACATCTTGCATCACCATTCTAGGTTTCTGATTGCTGGCATTCCTGTTCCTACTTTTAATTTCATTTTCTGATAGTTATTAACTCTTATATTACCACATGAAAGTCATAGAGTTATAGAGGTTTACAGCATGGAAACAGGCCCTTCAGCACAACTTGGCATGTCATTTTTTTTTAAACGCCTAAACTAATCCCAATTGCCCACATTTGGCCCATATCCCTGCATATCCACCTTACCCATGTAATTATCTAAATGCTTTTTAAAAGACAAACTGGACTCGCTCTACTACTACCTCTGGCAGCTTGTTCCAGACACTCAGCATCCTCTGCGTGAAAAAATTACCCTCTGGACACTTTTGTATCTTTCCCCTTTCACCTTAAATATACGCCCCCTAGTTTTAGACTCCCCTAACTTTGGGAAAAGATATTGACTACCCGGCTGATCTATGTTCCTCATTATTTAATAGACCTCAATAAGATCACCCCTCAGCCTTCTATGTCCAGACAAAAATGTCCCAGTCTATCCAGCCTCTCCTTATAACTCAAACCATCAAGTCCTAGTAAATCTTTTCTGTACTTTTTCTAGTTTAATAATATCCTTTCTATAATAATTTCTATAATAATATGACCAGAACTGTACATAGTGTGGCCTTTAACAAGATGTCCCAACTCCTGTGTTCAGTGTTCTGGCATTGAAAAGAAGCATGCTGAATGCATTTTTCACCACTTTGTCCATCTATATCTCCACTTTCAAGGAGCTATGAACATGAACCCCCACATCTCTTTGTTCTGTAACTCTATCAAAGCTCTACCATTAACTGAATAAATCCTGTCTGGTTCAATCTACCAAAATATATCACCTCGCATTTATCTAAATAGAACTCCATCTGTTATTTGTCAGCACACTGGTTCAACTGATCAAGATTCCATTGCAATCAGAGACAGTTTACTTCACTGTCCACTACGACACCAAATTGGTGTCATCTGCAAACTTACTAATCATGCCTGCTATATTCTCATCCAAATTATTAATATGTGACAAATAACATGGACCTAACACTGATCGCTGAAATACACCACTGGTCGCAGATCTCCAGTTTGAAAACAACCCTCTACAACCACTCTCTGGCTTCTGTCAAGAACAAGAAGTCTCACAACACCAGGTTAAAGTTCAACAGGTTTATTTGTTAGTAAACACCACTGGCTTTTGGGATTTGCCCCTTCATCAGATGAGTGAAGAGTTGTGGTCACAAACAGAGATATAAAGGCACACACAGTTTACTGTGTACTAATACTGATTAGAATCAATTCATGGAGGTTACAGGTAGTGTGATCTTCGAGTAAACATTCCCCAGGCAGCCTTCACAACATACAACAAACAGCGCAGAGTCACTGAGCAGAAACTGATAGACAAGATTTGCATGCATGAGGATGGCCTGAACTAGGATCTTGGGTTCATGTCACACTGTCTGTAGCCCTCATGACTTGCTTGGGCTTTCAACATCTCACTTACTGTCCTGTCTGGAGACAATACATATCTCTTTAACATTTGCTTAATTCTATCTCCATTCACATTGTCTGCATCTTTAAAAATTGATTAGCTGTAAAGACTTGCATTCTAATCGGTATTCTGTAAACAGCGTGTGCCTTTACATCTCTGTTTGTGACCAAAACTTTCTACTCACCTGACAAAGGGGCAAACCCCGAAGCTTGTGGTGTTTACTACCAAATAAACCTGTTGGTCTTTAAACTGGTGTTAGAATAAAGAACAAAACAGCACGGGAAACAGGCCCTTCGGCCCAACAAGCCTGCACCGCCACCTCGATGTTCCCACTTCTACCCATGATCCCTGTCTATGATTATAGAAATACGCATTGGAATCAAATTTGCAAGACAATTTAGGGAGAATTTGTTTTGCCAATCAGCCTAAGAGGAAATTGGAGCACCCGGAGAAAACCCACGCAAGCATGGGGACATCTGCACAGCGCAGTGATAGTCACTGAGCTGACTGTTGCCCATCAAGTGGTCCAGTTCAAGTGTACAATAACGACGTGAAACACTGGGCTACTCTTGAAAAATCCAAGAGCAGGCTTCTCATGACCCATTGCGTGTATGCCCTTTGTTAGACAAGGCGGACTGAAGTATTTGTAGGATAAAACAGATAAAATAGAACACAATTTACACACTTCCCAGGGAACTCCCAAGGCTCATGATCCCTATTTTAAATCAGTTTTCTATATCCCGCCATTCCCATTCTGTTCATGTGCCCATCTAAGTATCTTTTAAATAACTCCAGAGTGCCTGCCCCCATCACCTTACTTGGTAGTGCGTTCCATACCCCCACCACCCTCTGTGTGAAAAAACTCCCTCTAGCATCCAAATTATACCTTACCCCATCCCTACCCTAAGCCCCTGACCCCTCGTGATATTTGATTCCAACTTAGGAAAAAGCTTATCACTGTTTACTCTAACAATACCCCTCATAATTTTGTACATCTCTATTAGATCTCCTCTCAATCTACATCTTTCTAAGGAAAACAGCCTCAATTTGCCTAACCTTTCCTCAAAACTCAGATCTTCCATACCAGGCAGCATCCTGGTAAACCTCCTCTGCATCTCTCCAGAGTCTCCATGTCCTTCCGGTAGTAAGGCGACCAGAACTGGATGCAGTATTCCAAATGAGGTCTAACCAACGTTTTATACAACTGCAACATTAAAGGCCAGCTCTTGTACTTCCTATAAAGGCTAGCATACCATAAGCTTTCTTCACAATCTTCTCCACTTGCTCTGCCACCTTCAGAGACTTGGGCACCTGCACCCCCAGGTCCCTCTACATTTCTATACTCTTAATAGGTCTACCCTTTATCATATACCTCCCCTCTATATTCTTTCTCCCAAAATGCATCACCTTGCGTTTATCAGGATTGAATTTCATCTGCCATCTATCTGCCCAAGCTACCAGCCTATCTATGTCCTGCTGTACTGTCTGACATTGCTCCTCACTATCCACAAGTCCAGCCATCTTTGTATCGTCTGCAAACTTGCTGTTCACTCCACATACTGCTTCTTCCAAGTCATTACAAATAGAAGAGGTCCCAGTACTGAGCTATGCAGCACACCACTAGTGACTGACCTCCAGCTAGAAAAACACCCTTACTCTTTGTCTCCTATTACCAAGCCAGTTACTCATCCATCTAGTTATCTGTCCTTGCATTCCATCAACCTTGACCTTTTCAGCTAACCTCCCATGAGGGACTTTGTAAAACGCCTTACTGAAATCCATATAGACGACATCAACGGCTTGCCCTTCGTCGACCGTTTTCGTCACGTGCTCAAAAAATTCTATCAGATTCATATGGCATGACCTCCCCTTAACAAAGCCATGCTGCATATCCCTAATCAGATCGCAATGCTCTAAGTGCCTATACATCCTATCTCTAAGAATCCCCTCCAATAGCTTCCCTACCACTGACGTCAAACCCACCCACCTATAATTTCCAGGGTTATCCCTACTATCCTTCTTAAACAACAGTACAACATTAGCTATTCTCCAGTCCTCTGGGACCTCACCTGTGTCCAAAGAAGAGACAAAGATTTGCGTCAGAGGCCCAGCAATTTCACCTTGCGCCTCCCTAAGAGCCTAGGATAAATGCCATCAGGCCCCAGAGATTTATCAGTTTTAATGCTACCTAGAAACTCTAACACTTCTTCCCTCAGTATGGATATTTCCCTCAACTGGTCTACAGCTCCCTCAGAGACAGGACCAGTCAACAAGCCCCTGTCCTTCGTGAATACTGATGCAAAGTATTCATTCAGGATCTCCCCCATTCCCTCAGGCTCTAAGCACAGTTCCCCTCCTAGAAATCCATGTGGATTTCTAGCACCCGCATGATCTTGCCTTTTTTAATCACTTATTTCATTTAACTGTTTACATGAGGCATTTCACAGCTCATTGAATCCATTAGCTTCCTTTATAATTGGAGCATCTGTTAATTCCCTTATACTCCCTTCCCTGTTCTCTGGTTCAATGCTTCAAGCAGGGGGATAGTCGGTATCTCGTAGAGGGCAGCTCAAGGTGAGTCAGCTGTTCCTGGCCTTCCTCTCCACTCTTTAATGCAAACCTCTCCTACCTCCACCTCCTGCCCCCACCCCCACCCCTCTCCTAAGAGGTCCAATTTTTCTTCTAACCATCCTTTTATTCCTAACATAGGAGTAAAAAGCCTTTGGTTTTTCCTTAATTCTATCTGCCAAAACCATTTCATGCTCCCTTTTTGCCCTTCTAACTCCCCATTTAAGCTCCCTCCTACTCTCTCTATATTCCTCCAACGCTCTCTCCGTTCCCAATTGTTTTGATCTAACATACGCCTCTCTTTTCTTCCTAACCAAGTCCTCAATACTCCTAGCAATCCATGGCTCTCTAATCCTACCTTTCCCCATCCTTCCTCTTAGCTGGCACATTATCTTTCCTGCAACATTTTCAGTATTCCCTTGAAAGAATCCCACATGCCAGGCGTGGACTTACCCTCAAACAACCTTTCCCAATCAGTTTCTGAGACTTCTTACTGTGTTTACCCCAGTTCAAAGCTGGCATCTCCACATTCTGTCAAGAAGTCAATTTTGTATCCATTTAGATACCTTACCCTGGATCCCGTGAGATTTAACCTGATGCAACAACCTACCTTGAGGTACCTTGTCAAAGGCCTTGCTAAAGTCCATGTACACAACATTAACTGACTGTCCTCACCTACCACTACACTTGATTACCCTTTCAAAAAACTCAATTAAATTTGAGACATGCTTTTCCACTCACAAAGCTATGCTGACTGTCCCTAATCAGTCCTTGCATCTCTAAACGCCTATAGATCCTGTCTCTCAAAATCCCTTATAATAATTTACCCATCATATATGTGAGGCTCACTGGCCTGTAGTTCCCAGGCTTTTCCCTGCAGCCCTTTTTAAACAAAGGCACAACATTTGCCACCCTTCAGTCTTCAGGCATCTCATCCATGACTATTGATGATTCAAATATCTCTGCTTGGGGACCTGCAATTTCCTCCCTAGCCTGCCACAATGTCCTGTGTTACACTTCATCAGGTCCCAGGGATTTATCTACCTTGATACATTTTAGAATTTCCAGCACATCTTTCTCTGTAATTTGTATGCTTCCCAAGACATCACTATTTATTTCCCCAAGCTCCCTAACATCCAAGCTTTTCTCAACAGTAAATACTGATGAGAAATATTCATTTAGGATCTCACCCATCTGTTGTGGATCTGCACAAAGATGACCTTGTTGATCCTTAACAGGCCCTGTTCTCTTCCTAGTTACTGTTTTGCCCTTTAAGTATTGATAGAAGCTCTTTGGATTCTCTTTTGCCTTATCTGCTGAAACAATCTCATGTCTCCTTTTCACCCTCCTGATTCTCTCATAACTCTACATCTACACCCCCTATACTCTTCAGAGCACTTTGTTCAGAGGGGCTGTATACTGCAGGAAATGCAATCATAGAACATAGAACATAGAACATAGAACATGCTCAGTTCTTTTGCTCAGTTTTGTACCTCTGTATTTAGTCTCACTGTCACGGTTCAATATAAGTCCCCTTCTGACCAGTTCAAAGATGATACTAAATTGGTCATATTTCTCAAATTTCTGATATCTGGCTGTCTCCCCTCTCAACATCATCATTATCAGCTTTAATGAATTATCACAATATTACTGGGAAGCAAAGGTAACCGACATTTCATGAAGGTTTTCATCCTTAGCTGGGTGGGAAATCAATCAAGTCAGTTCTAGGTTTCACCTTGATATATATCAATAAACAATGAGTCCTTGCACTTTGAACATTGCAAGAAATAATAGTTTGGCCTCCCTCATCAATAGTGCAAAGCTGACTCCATATTGGTAGTTATGTTTTTGTTTAAATGTAAGTGAGACTTAATACATTCAGTATTCGAGCAACAGCTTTCAGAGCACAACAATTTTTACAGATGCACTGTGGAAAGCATTCTTTGTGGTTGTGTCACAACTTGGTCCTGCTCTGCCCAAGGCTGCTGGGAACTACAAAAGGTCATGAATGTAGCTCAGTCCATCACGCAAACTAGCCTCCCATCCACTGACTTTTTCTACACTTCCTACTGCCTCAGCAAAGCAACCAACATAATTAAGGACCCCACACATCCCGAACATTCTCTCTTCCACCTTCTTACTTCAGGAAAAAGATACAAAAGTCTGAAGCCACATACCAACTGATGCAAAAACAGCTTCTTTCCTGCTGCTGTCAGACTTTTGAATGGACTTACCTTGCGTTAAGTTGATCTTTCTCTATACTTTAGCTTTGATTATAACACTACATTCTGCACTTTGTCGTTTCCTTCTCTATGAACAGTATGTCTGTATAGCGCACAAGAAACAATGCTTTTCACTGTGACATACATGTGACAACAATAACTCAAATTGAATCAAAAAATTGTGGTTTGCATTACTTCCATTGTACCAGGAATAGTGAGTGTAGCTGAAGTGTTCACACAGCTACCTTTCATTTCTAGTCAGTTTCCAAGGCACTTTGAGTTTCCCTCTGTTCCTTTACCCTGATTGATGCCTGGGATCTCTTTCTCATACCTTTGCTTCTGTTCAAAAATTATTCATCCTTGCTAAGTCTACCACTGGTTTTTACCCAAAACCCTATTATCAATTAAAGAAGCACAATGTATAAAATACGATTTTCTGATGCACTGCCTCCCATCTCCATGGCTGGTTTTCCATCAGGGGAGGCAGCTCACCATTGACTGCCAAAGCCAATGGCTATTTGTGTTGCTCGCTGCCAGGTCACGGGGTTCCTTTCACGGAGAGGTCATCTTCAGCCAGTTTCTGACCCTTTCATCCTCTTCCCAGCCTCTTTACATCATGGGCAGCACAGTAGTGCAGTGGGTTAGCACTGCTGCTTCACTGCTGCAGGGACCTGAGTTTGATTCCTGTCTTAGGTCACTGCCTGTATGGAGTTGGCACATTCTCCTTGTGTCTACGTGAGTTTCCTCCGGGTACTCCGGTTTCCTCCCACAGTCCAAAGATGTGTGGGTTTGGTTGATTGACCATGCTAAAATTGCCCTTTAGTGTCCTGAGATGCGTAGATTAGAGGGATTAGCGGGTAAATACGTAAGGATATGGGTTTAGGGCCTAGGTGGGATTGTGGTCGGTGCAGACTTGATGGGCCCAATGACCTCTTTCTGCACTGTAGGGTTTCTATGATCATTTGATTTTACTGTTAGGGCAATTATCAGGTGCAGCTTTTGCAATACAAAGGACATGTTTTTAATTTCTATTGTAAGCCACAGTGAGTCTTAGGCAGTCAGGTACCTGACACTTTGGCCAAATGAAGACATTAAAATGAGATATCAAGAGTGGTAAACGATAATTCTAAGGTTAATAGTATAAATCAAATCAATCAGAGAATGTAAAGTAGAAATTAAAAAGGCTAGACAGTATTATGAAGAAAGACCAGCATATGGTAAAGTATTTTATAAAGAATAATTAAAGAAAAATTATAGCCAGTTAGAGATGAGAGATGAGATTCTTTCATGGAGGATGAAGGAATGGTGTAGATAGTATTTTTTTTTTGCTTTGGAAACAAGCTGTGTAAAAAATAAGATGAGATTAAGTTTCATAAGTGAGGCAGACAGAAAGCTAGAACTCAAGAAATGGAAGAAGAAGTAGGATATTTGGTTCCTCAAGCCCGCTCACCCATTCAGTAAGAGCGTGCTGATCTGATTATGACCATAAATCCATTTTCCTGTCTGCTCCTTTACCCCTCCCATCCATATAATCCTTGATTCTATTGTCAATCAAAAATCTGTCTCACCTATCCTTGAATATATTTTGTGATACAGCCTCCACTGATTGCTAAAGAAGAGAATTTCAAAAGTTAACAAACCTCCGGGAGAAGAAAGTTGTGATTATCTCCACTTTGAATGGGAGATCTCTTTTTTTTTCAAGTTGTGCCCTGAGTTCTAGATTCCCCTGCAACAGGGAACATCCTCTCAGCATTCAGCCTGTCATGCTTCCAGGGAATTATAGGCCAGTGAGTCTTACTTCTGTTGTGGGCAAAGTATTGGAGAGAATTATTAGGGATAGGATTTATAGTTATTTAGAGAGAAATGAATTGATTGGGGATAGTCAGCATGGTTTTGTGAAGGGTAGGTCGTGCCTTACTAACCTCATTGAGTTTTTTGAAAAAGTGACCAAAGAGGTGGATGGGGGTAAGGCGGTTGATGTGGTATATATGGACTTTAGTAAGGCGTTTGATAAGGTGGCCCATGGAAGACTTCTGCAGAAAATGCAGATGTATGGGATAGAGGGTGATTTAGCTAATTGGGTTAGGAATTGGCTAGCAGATAGAAGACAGAGGGTGGTGGTTGATGGGAGATATTCATCGTGGAGTTCGGTGACAAGTGGTGTACCTCAGGGGTCTGTTTTGGGGCCCCTGCTGTTTGTAATTTTTATAAATGATCTGGATGAGGGTATTGAAGGATGGATTAGTAAATTTGCAGATGACACTAAAGTCGGTGGAGTGGTAGATAGTGAAGAGGGGTGTTATAGTTTGCAGAGAGACTTGGACAAGTTGCAGAGCTGGGCCGAGAGGTGGCAAATGGAGTTTAATGTGGAAAAGTGTGAGGTAATGCACTATGGCAGGAATAATAAATGTGTAGAGTATAGGGCTAATGGTAGGATTCTTAGTAGTCTTGATGAACAGAGGGATCTTGGTGTGTATGTGCATAGATCCCTGAAAGTAGGCAGTCAAGTCGATAAGGTTGTTAAGAAGGCATATGGAGTCTTAGCTTTTATTGGTAGGGGGATTGAATTTCGGAGCCGCAACGTCATGTTGCAACTGTACAAAACTCTAGTGCGGCCGCACTTGGAGTATTGTGTGCAGTTCTGGTCCCCACATTATAAGAAAGATGTGGAGGCATTGGAGAGGGTACAGAGGAGGTTTACCAGGATGTTGCCTGGTATGGAGGGCAGGTCTTATGAAGAGAGGCTGAGGGATTTGAGGTTGTTTTCGTTAGAAAGGAGGCGGCTAAGAGGGGACCTAATCGAAACATATAAGATGATTAGAGGTTTAGATAGGGTGGACAGTGATAGCCTTTTTCCTAGGATGGAGAAAGCTAGCACGAGGGGACACAGCTTTAAATTAAGGGGTGATAGTTATAGGACGGATATCAGAGGTAGGTTCTTTACCCAAAGGGTGGTTCGGGAGTGGAATGCCCTGCCTGCAGCAGTTGTAGATGCGCCAAGTTTGGTGGCGTTTAAGAGGTTAGTTGATAAGTATATGGAAGAGAAGGGAATGGTTTAGTTTGGAGGGGCATTGCTTTTTATATTGGTCGGCGCAACATCGAAGGCCGAAGGGCCTGTTCTGTGCTGTAATGTTCTATGTTCTATGTTCTATATCTTTCAATAGGATCATTTCTTCTTGTTCTAAAGTCCAATGACTATAGCCCCAACCTGCTCAAGTTACTTTATGCTACTCCTTTGCATATGGACTGCAGCATTTCAAAAAAGCAGCTCACCATCACCTTCTCAATGGCAACTAGGGTTGGACAATCAATGCTGAATGAATAAAAACATTGATGTGAAATAGGCACCATCATGAGATACAAATACCATAGAATGACCAACTCCCTTATCTCAGGAATCAGCCTAGTGAACCTTCTCTGAATTGCTTCAAAATGCAAGACTGAGCCCCCTTAAGTAAGGTGAGCAAAACTATATACAGTACTCTAGATGTGGCTTTACCAATACCCTGTACAGTTGCAGCAAGATTTCTCTACTTTTATACTCTATTTCCCTTGTAATAAATTTCAATTTTCTATTTGCCTTTCTAAGTATTTCCTGTAACTGCATGATGACTTTTTGTGATTCATGTACAAGAACATCCAGATCCCACTGCACTGAAATATTCTGTTGCTTCTCCATTTCGATAATATTCTGCTTTTTGAATTTTCTTGCCAAAATGGACAACCTCATATTTTTGCACTTTATGCTTTAGTTGCCAAATTTCACCCACTCACGTAACCTATTTATATCCTTTCGCAGACTCTTGGTACCCAATTCACAACTCGCTTTCCTGTCTTCAAAGAGTCAGCAAATTTGGCTGCAATATATTCAGTCTCTTCATCCAAGTCATTAATACACATTGTGAATAGTTGAGGCCGAGGCAATGATTCCTTTGGCGCTTTAAAGGTCACATTTGATCATCCTGAAAATTATCCATTTATTTCTATTCGTTCTTTCCTGTTGGTTGACCAGTCCTCTGTCTTTACTATAGCACCCCCAACACCATGGCTGGGATTTTATGACCTTACTCAGGCGAGGTCTGTAAAATCCCAAATGAGGCCAACAGAGAATGCGTTCTGTGAGCCTCGCCTGCCCAGAATCAAAGCAATCGAGGTGGTAAAATTCTGGCACATAAGTTCCTTCATGTGGCATCCTGTCAAATGTATTTTGATAATCCAAATATATTACATCTACGGTTTCTCCTTTTTCCATCTTGTTTGTTACATCCTCAAAGAACTCTAATGTATTCGTCAAACACAATTTCCCTTTCACAAAACTGCATTGACTCTGCCTGTCAGTGTCAAATAAGAGGATGCTGAAGATATACAGAAAACTAATTGGTTAAGCCTCAGTTGGGACATTATATTCAGCTCTCGGTAGAGAAGAGATGTTAGGGCTATGATCAGGTTAAAGAATACATTTACTAATATGAATGATGGATGAGAGGTTTTAAGTAAGAAGAGAGATCAGCAAAGCCTTGCAACTTTATATGAGAAAGTTTAGAGTAGAGATTGTGGAGTAATTCAAACATTCCTCAACAATCTCAACCAGGAGAAGAAATTAAATGCCCTGCACATTGAGTTGGCATTTATGGATTGTAAATTTTAGTCTTTAAAAGAATGAAAGGACAGGTTAAGATTTAAAAGAATATAGAAAATTGTTAAAGAAGAAGTAATGGTGGAAGTAAAATCCATATTTTTAAAAGAGAAATGGATAAATATATTTGTAAAAATATAAAAAAGAAAATGTGACTAATACATATTTCTTTCAGAGCTGGCACAAACACAGCGCACAAGGAGGGATTTTTCTTGCTCCATCATTTGATGATTCTGGTTGCTGGAAGTGAAGCAGAAACAGCTACAATATTTTCTGTCAATGACCATAGGTAGATTGCTTCCATATATGATGCAAGTGACACCAGAAGTGATAGAAAACCAAAAACCTAAAGAAACAATAAATGGAAGACAATTGAGACGCTGACTGTAGCAGAATAGTGTACCTTTATTGCATTGTATTTAATGGTTCATCTTCAGCAACAATATTTTTCAACTTCAGAACATCAGAAGATTTTGGTGGCAAGATCTTTCAGTCCCACTATTGTCAATGTGGTTTGCTGTTGCTCGCGCCTCTCCGCCTGGAAACCCTAAGCAGAGGGTTGATGTCAGCAGGACCAGAAAATCCCACTAGTGGGAACGGCTGGAAAATCCCACCCACAGTATTTTGTCAGCATGTGGATCATCATAGATAAATCATGAAATATTCCAAAGGAGGAGGAAAGTGCGGAAATACGAGCTGTTTGTAGAGAACATCTATCAATGGTAAGATAAATAAGAATGGAGGAGTGTAGATGGAGGATGATTCTGCCACAGCAAGCAAATCTGGCAGGGAGCATAAAATATGCTCGTCAGATGAATGAATACCTAAGACACCTGAGTAATCAATTAAATTACAACAAATCAGGCAACTGTAAAGTACTGTGCATTGAAAGAAGAAAAAATGGTGCAGAAGTAGCATAAAGAAAGATAAGGTCAAAAGCCACTTAAGTACATTAGATATAACTCTCACCTACTTCTACAGATGCACCATAGAAAGCATTCTTTCTGATTGTATCACAGCTTGGTATGGTTCCCTTATGTCCAAGACTGCAAGAAACTACAAAGGATTGTGAATGAAGCCCCCTCCATCACTCAAAATGGTCCTTCATCCATTGACGCTGTCTACACTTCCTGCTGTCTTGAAAAAGCAGCCAGCATAACCAAGGACCCCATGCATCCCTGAATCTCTCTTCCATCTTCTTCCATTGGGAAAAAGATAAAACGCCTGAGGATGTGTACTGACCGACTCAAGAACAGCTTGTTCCTTGCTGCTATTAGACTTTTGAATGGATCTACCGCGCAATAAATTATTTTTTCTCTGTGACAGTAACACTACATTCTGCACTCTCTCTTCTCCTCCCCTATGCATGGTATGCTTTCTCTGTATAATGTGAAGAAGCAATACTCTTTACTGTATACTAATACATGTGACAATAAAAAATCAAATCAAATCAGATTTGTTGCTTAACATAAATTATTCTAGTTCAGCAAACAACAAATTGAATACAGTAGAATGTAAAATTTTTTCATATCAACAAAATATCAGTTATGGGAGGTCCTGCTGAAACTGTATAGTGCAGTGGTGCTTCACTGCACTATTCTGTCCCGTTTTGGTCACCAATATATATATGCAAACAGTCGTGGCATGATGGTAATGCAGGGAATCTAAATATGAGGGGAAATCAGGCATTTGGGGGGATTGTGCATTGGAAAAAGAGGGGAGTCGGACCTCAGGGGGTTGGGAGGAGGAGGGGAGTGACAGACATCAGGGGAGGTGATGAACGACAGTAGGAGGAAGAGTTGGGCATTTGGCGAGGCTCTGACCTCAAGGAAGAATTGGACATTGCTGTGGCGAGGAGCAAGAATCGGATATATTTGTGGAGAGTCAGGGTATTGATCGGGTTGGTCGTAGGTCGGACCCATTCAAGTTGAAGGATCAGGTCAGTTAAGGGAGAGGTAGAGAATCCCCTGTGAGTGGGGAATATTATGATGGGCTGGGGTCCTTAGCTGGGGAGTGTCCCCTGGAGGATCGGGGTGTCCCATTTGGAGCTCAACATGGGTTTTCAGAGTAGTTACCCTGAAGTTAGAAGTGCTTTTCTTTCTTCTAATCTTTCACAATAACTATGAGAATAAAACTGGCAGAACCATCTGAAGTCACTAATTTAAATTACTTTGTCAGATGGTTTAGCCAGACCACTGCAATTGTCCAGGCAAGATAAGCTCTTCTGGACAATTGCTGGATAAACTCTTTTCTGAGAACTTGTGAGAGGGATTCCCCAGTGTACTTGGTTAACCCCAAAATCTAGTGTTGGGGAGCCAGGAGGTTTTGGGCAAATAATTTATTTTAAAATCATAAAACTTAAATAGGGAACATGA
Organism: Sphyrna mokarran; assembly: GCA_024679065.1. Taxonomy (NCBI): domain Eukaryota; kingdom Metazoa; phylum Chordata; class Chondrichthyes; order Carcharhiniformes; family Carcharhinidae; genus Sphyrna; species Sphyrna mokarran. The sequence goes on from JAGIQG010000002.1 coordinate 80,648,457, forward strand.
TAAATCAGTGGAATGATTAATTCAAAGTTCTAATGTCACTTAATGTCTCTAATGTGGAGGAATTATTCCAACTGCCATTCCTGGAGGAGGACCTTCATTGGTCTAGGTCTGAAATCATCAGATTGATATAAAAATTACAATCAGAGTAGGGGCAACGCTAACAATGCTTGCCTTTATTTAAGTGTAAATGCCACAAAAGCTTCAAACGAAGGCTGATGTATGATTAAAGGCAGGAAGTGACAAATGTTGTTAGAAATGTTCTGTGCTGCTGCTAACTTCATGAAAACTATTGTATAAAGAGTTGATTATAACAATGCAATATTTTTAGTCAAAGGAACACATTGGAAGTTTTTCAGATTATTGACATTTTATCAGAATTATAAATACCAGCACCAAAGCATTATATTTCATTTGAGCTTTTTATAAATACAAGTGAATAACTGTTCTGGTAGAGAATTCTAAGATCTCTGCAAAGTTATGGTTTACAGGTGAGAACAAAATTATTCTCAGAATGATTGCGAATGTGTTGCTGCTGCTTGCAGTGTTGTCACACCAAAGTAATATTGAAATTGTATTGTTTACCATTCAGGCATCAAATCTTCCCAGAAGATGAACCTATCAGTCCTAAAATATATCTCATTGTGACCGTTGCTACTGGTAACAAGAACACAGCACTGCTTGTTAACATCAACTGACAATGATGAAGATGAGATCATTTTAACACTGTTTACCAAGGATGTCTCAGTGGCAATACTGATTTTACACTCTGTGTAATCTGATCCCAACTAGTTTGCTAAAAAGCTTTAAATGTTGGATATTTTGTGTGAAGATCTGTTTCAATCCAACTGCCAAACTCTGGTTAATTGTGAACTTGGGTGAACGATGACTCAGTTGTGAATGCTCTTACCTCTACGACAGAGGTGAAAGTTTTCCTGTGGGTGTCAGAAGCTGACCACTTCCACATTCTCAGCCAATATGTTTGTATCGTATATCCATCAGCTTAATTTTGTGGGAGGTAATCAATTATCTCTACATTAGTCTCATGCACACCAAAAGGCAAATTGCAGATGTTAAAGGGAGGGCTGACTGACAGCAGCCTTGGGAAAGGTGTGTCGCTCATAGCACAGAGAGTACCATAAGATGGATACGCTCACTTGAAGATCCAAAAAGCATCCTATATAGTCAGAATCAGCTTGTAGATTAGTATGCAGGGGAAATGGCTCCAAATACCTCTAGATGTGCTTCATGTAACTTTCTACTTCTTTAGATCTGAATTCTCAAGATAACATGCTAGTGTTCTGACCTCTCACCACAGTCTTCCAAAGTGCAGCTAAGCTCCTAACAAGGCAAAGGGTTCTGTTCTACTCAAGCAAACTCATTTTCCTATCAGAAATTAAAAAGTAATTGAGGCTTGATCGATTGATTCCTATCACAAATGGGCAGGTTACTGCAATCAACCTCAGTCCGCTCTTGAAAAGAATTGCCTAGAGATGGGACTTCATTTGGGAATCTACCTTAATGCATTTTTCCACAATTTTCCTGTTCCCCTTCCTCTAAACCCAAGGGGCTGTTAATATTCCAAAAAAAGGTTTGAATTTAAGTCTTGCTACAGGCACCTGAGTGCAAAGATCAAGCTGACACTCCAGTGTCCTACAAAGGGAATGCTACACCATCAGATGTGCGATTTTAAAAGTAAGTGTTACATAACATATATGGCTCAGAAATAGACAAATTGATTCAACAAGTCCATGTAGGCAGTTATATTTCACTCAAATCTAAAGTGTTTGGAGAAATGTCTTTATGCACGGTTGTTGTGCCTTTTCAAGTGATATGACCTCTGATATCATTTCTTTGTGAGTAAACGATTGATGCAGAAGCCATTTTACCTGCCGTGTGAACATGATGACGGGCGAGTGCAACTGAAATTGAATGGATTTTAATCACTAGAAGAGAAATAGCCATTGCAAAGAACAGATGAGAATAATTAAAACTTTAGTCTGCAAATTTGTACAGGACATTGACTGCTGGATGAGTCAGTATGACTTTGAATATTCTAGGACCAGTTCCAGTGGAGGTGAAGGCAGATTTGAGAAAGAATTAGAAATTCTCCCAATTACCATAGTAGAGATATAAAATCAGCACAGAGGTAAACCCAAGAAATTTCTACAAATAAGAGTAGCAACCCTTTTATCAGTGCTGGGGATTAACTGCTACAGCCATGTTTCATCCTACCTCACTGAGAAACAGAAGAGCCAGTCTTGTGCAATTTTAGAAGCCTTGAAAGCCCCCTTAAATCTTCTATGAATTTTATTTATGAACACCAAAGCTCAGAATGAGGGGGAGAATATTGATCAGTATGTGACTGTATTGAGCTATCTTAGCTGAATATTGTGAATACTGAAGGTTGATCTGATCAAAGAAAGAATTATATTAGGGCCAAGAGATCTGGCTATGACAGCTTGCCTGCAGAGAGAAGAGAAACTTACTCTCAGGAAAGCAGTTGACATGTGCAAAAGTTCAGAAGTGATGAAGAGTACTGATGGGAGAACTGATGAGGCTTTGCACTGTGCACAGAGGCAGTTCAAGCCTTACAAATGCAAGGCAATGGAGAAAATGAAGAACTATTTACAAAAATGGCAGCAAAATGATCAAGGCTAGAGTACAGGATGTAAATATTGCAGCAGACACGACACAAAAATGAAGGAAGCATATCCAGTGTTGGAAATCAGCATTTTAATTGCAAGAAGCTGAATCACTTTGCATGCAAATGTTTTGCTGGAAAGAAGAGAAGGAGGCTTATAAAGATGGTTGTTGGAGTGATGTTGGACATTGATTCTAACAAATCACTCTGTATGTAGAAAAGCTGGCAACATCAAGTCTTTTGGTAAAAATTTATACAATGTGACTGCAGAAGGACAGCATCAAGTTAATCAGTAGACACTACTGCTGTGCGCAAGATCACAAGCTTTCCAGATCTGTTTGAAGTTGCTCAAGATAGTAACCCAAAAATAAACTCAAAGATAAAGATCAATGACTGCCAGTGATATTGTAGAATGCCAGAAAGCACACTTCAGTCACCCTGACATTCCTGACATTATGATAAGTAATGATGGCCCTTATTCAAGAATGAAGAACTCAGACACTTCGGCCGAGATTCTGGCTATGACTGAGAAGCTCTCTGTGGCAGCGAAAATCCTAGAAATGGCTAAAAATTCTAAATCCTATTTCCCATCCTCATGGGGTTGGCTTTGGTTCATGCATGCACAATTCATGGAGATAAGTGACATATAGGAAGTTCAGTTGCCTCCAATGAATTGGGATTTTGGTAGGCCAGGAGTATGAAATCTGTAGTGTGTAGATCTGAACTTGGTAGATTTGTCTGGATACCCAGAGGTGCTCTTTGGACAGGTGAGGTAGCTCTTTGGATAGGGTCACAGGACACCTTTGGAAGAGATAAGGCATCCTTTGGGATTGTCAAGACACCCTTTAGGATTGTTAACATGATTATGCATAAACTCATTGGAATTGTGGAGTTGTCAAACAGTCCAGCTGTCAAGTACTTGTTAAAACTGTCAAAGCCATTAAGGAAGAATTAAAACTCTACAGGACCTGTCAAAGGATACTAAATGAATTGACATGGAGGACTAAGAGTGGTGCCTGGGTCATGGATCAGCATGAGTTGGCACTAAGTCAGCATTTGGATAGGAGAGACTTTGGTGGAGAGAGTGGCATGGTTTGCAAGAGGGTATGAGAGACAACTGGACATGGGCCGAGGACATTGGGAAATAAGGAGCCATGTGGGATGGGTGAGAAGCATGAATTGGCATAAGTTGGCATTGATCTTTTTGCACCTGACATGGAAGGAAAAATCTGAACCTTGAATGATTGGGAAATTCAACAACACCACCTGCAGTCGAGAAGAAAGGCTGAAGCAAATTTCTCAAAGCGTCATCAAAACATTGCACTTGGATTCAGCACGAATGTGTACAAGGCAATCCTAGAATAGTGAAACACACCTACTGAAATCAGTTTGTGCAGTCTTGTCTAGCAACTATTATTGTGCTGCACCCAAACTTCAATAGCTAGAAACTGCTGAAGCCAGAAGTAATAACAGGAGTCAGTAACAAAATCAAAGTGAGATGGGAGGAAGTCAGATAAAGTGGCCAAATCATTGCCTGAGTTGAGAGTTGGAGAGCCAGTCAAAATGCAAACATTCAATGCACTCAACAAAAATCAGTCCACCTGACAACTTGGAACCTGTGTAAAACAGTTGTACAAAGGGAAAAGGAAGAGCCAGATACACTGTTGCAACTACAGATGAATACACGCAACTGGAGAAGCTTCTCCTTCATAACAGACAGCTGATGAGGAAGAATTGATTTCTGAACAAAGAACAGAAAGACCATCAATCACAAAGGGCAATTGCTCCCCAAAAAATGTGATGGATCAGCAATAACAGTTGCTATAGAAATGACATTCCCTGGAGTGGCAAAGTCACCCCAGAACCAGCAGAACCAGATGAACAAGCAACAACTTGTACACGTAGCATTAGAAGATCTGCATTATTTAAAGATTGTGCGCAATGTATATGGAGAGACAGATGAAAGTGAGTCAGACTATAACGAACACTTTTCTGTTCATGCATGTTTTTTTCATAGACAGTATAAAGGGCAATCTGTAACTTCAAATGATGGTGCATGCAATACACTGTCAAGGGAGCATGATTGAAGAAGTTAACATTCTTTTGAACTTGGTAGACTTCTTTCACTGGCTGAGGGTTGTTCTGTATTCTTTTTATGATTTCCATAGTCCCAAACCTTATTAAAATATTGATTAGCCTCATCATCAAGTATATTTGCCTGACTGGATAGAAAGGGCATTGCAAGTATGATTGTCTACTTCCCAGTTCTTGCTGGGTCTGCCCTTCGCCATTTGGGTGACATGGTGCTGCTCTGCTGTTTCTGTGTTAGCTCACAGTGTGTGAAACATCTCTGCAAGGGGGACACACTTACCTGATAATGAATATGTGCCCAAGTCTGCAACTTTGGGATAGTTCTGCAACTACATAATGGAGTTGGAGTTTCCACCCCAGTGCAAAGGGGAATTCTGTAATTTCCAAAGCTGTGGTGCATTCTTAAACATGTTCCTCCATTTAAATATGTACAAATCCTTGCCTGGTGTAAAACAGCAAGTGATCACAGTATAACAGTTACATCACTTATAAATCAGATGAAGTTTCAATGCCACCTAGTGTTTGTATAATGCCTTGCAAATTAAATACTACTGGCTCCAAATTTACCACATTGTGACCACCATCTTGTGCCAGTTTGAGTTGATCCTTTTATTTATATGTTTATACAGAATAATATTACACAGCAAATATTCAGATGCTAAAGCATTTTAAATATCTTCTAAAACCAATTCAAAACTGCTAACAATTAATCATTTTCTTCCCTTTCTTTGGAAGTAGATATAGATCGTAAACAAAATGCAAAGAAAATCTGCATATGCTGGAAACCTGAAACAAAAATAACAGAAACACTCAGTGGGTCAGTAAACATCTCTGTAGAAATTGAATGAGTTTAATGTTTCAGGCATAGGACTGATGAAGATTTCACAGATGCTGATGGACCTACTGAGTGTTTCCAGCATTTTCTGATTAGGTATGGAAGGCACTGGTAGAGACTACCATTAAACCTCTTCAATATATTCACAAATAATGGGGGAAACTGAATTTAGAACTGTCTGAGACAATGGAGAAAAGCATAGGCCCTGAAAGCGTCTCAACTGTAATGATGGTGATTTGTGCACCAGGATGAGACATAGCACTCACACTGCCCCAACTGCAAGAGTCAAGCTATGTGTAGCTATGATGCTGAACATATATATATTTTAGTCATTCATGGATCTGGGCATTGGTGGCTAGGCCAACATTTATTGCCCATTCCTAATTGCCCCTGAGAAAGTGATGATTACCTATGTTCATGAACTGCTGCAGACTATGTGGTATAGATACACCCACAGTAATATTGTGTAGGTTAGGAGGATTGGCCACGCTACATTGCCCCTTTGGGCCCTGTTTTACCATTTTGATTTTAAGTGCTTGGAGAACTTGAAACTGGGAGTGTTTTAGATCTGACTTTTAGACCCATTCTGAAGTGCTCCCAAATGCATGCTGACTGCAAAAACATCAGTGATTCCGAATCACACTGAACAAACCTGTGGGCAGAGCTTAATGCACCCGAAGCCCTGCAACTCCGATTGGAGCCACATTCCTTCTAGGTTGGATAATGCTCATCTTGGCCCCCATAGGTATTACCCCATCCCCGAATATTACTGACTCCTTATCCCCCCCAAACTCCCGTCACCCAAACCGATCGCAGGCTCTTCCCTCCCCCCTCCCCCTCATCAATTTCAAGCAAAATGGCAGTGGACACCCCTTCCCCTCACCAATCTCAGGCAGAGTGGCAGCGGACCCGCCCCTTCCCCTCCACTGATCTCAGGAAGAGTGGCAGCAGATCCCCCCCCCACCACCACTGATCTCAAGCAGAGAAGCATCAGGCACTAGGCACTTATCTCCTTACTAACTGTCACTGATGGAGCGCCCAAATCAGACTTATGTGGAGCATGTCTGTTTTGCACCAATTTTGGATGGGCGAACATGCTGGTAAAGTGGGAAGTGGGCATACAGTCCATAAAGTCAATTTAAATGCTTTTGGGGTGCGATTCTGATTGTGGCCATTTTTGGGCCTTATTAAAGAGGGAACTGTGATAGAAGCTGGTGTGGATCGTGCTACTAGCCTCATGCCTGACTCTACCAAGTTTTCATGCCCACAAATGGGCGCAACAACTTGGTAAAATAGGACCCTTTGTGTCCAAGGATGTATAGATTATGTGGATTAGCCATGGTAAATGGGCTTGGATGGGACACTCTTTTAAGAGAGTTGGTGCAGACTCGATGGGCCAGATAGGGTTCTATGATTAGGGAGAACATTCTAGGATTCTCATCCAGTCACAAAGAAAGAATGGTAATATATTTTGAAGTCAAGATAGTGAGTGACTTGGATAGGAAATTCCAGGTGGTGGTATATTCAGGTATCTGTTGCATCTGTCCTAGAGGGTAATGGTTGTGGATTTGGAAGGTGCTGCTGAAAGAGTTTTGTAGTGTATCTTGTAGATGATGTGGAGATGCCAGTCATGGGGTCTACTAAATGAGAGGTCATACATCACCAGGCTATAGTCCAACAGGTTTATTTGTGATTTCTGCCACATCACTCCTGGGCTGGATAATGCCTTGCCCTGGCCCCACAGACATTGCCCCACCCCCTCAACATTACTGACCCCCTTATTCCCCCAACCTTCTGCCACCCAGACTAATCATGTGTTCTTCCCTCCCTTATCCCTTATCAATCTCAAGCAAAGCAGCAGAGGACGTCCCTTCCCCACACCAATCTCAGATAGAGTGATCCAGTCTCCGCCACCACTGATCTCAGACACAGTGGCAGCAGACCCTCCTTCCACTCCACTGATCTCTGGCAGAATGGCAGCAGGCACCTCCCTCCCCCACCCTTCACTTCCACTGATATATAACCAGTGTTGGATATAATGTGGTGTTGTATGACTTCTCATCTTGTAGGTGGTACACACTGCTGTCACTTTGCATTAGTAGTGGAGGGGTGAATATTTGCACATGGGGGGCCATTCAAAGGGTTTCTTCATCCAGGATGGCATGAAGCTTACTTAATGTTGCTGGAGCTGCAGTCATCCAAGCAATGGAAGGATTGTATCACACTCCTGAATTGTGATGGTGGACAGGCTTTGGGGAGTCAGAAGATGAGTTACTGTAGGATTCATTGCCTCTGACCTGCTCTTGTAGCCATTGTGTTAATGTGGTGAGTCCAGTTGAATTTCTGGTCAGTGATAACCCCAAGGATATTGATAGTGCAGGATTCAGTGATGGTAACACCATTCAAAGTCAAGGGGTGATGGTTAGATTCTCTCTTGTTTGGGATGTTCATTGCCTGGCACTTCTGTTTATCACCTGTCAGCCCAAACTTGGATATTGTCCACGTCTTGCTACATGTAGATATGAACTGTTTCAGTATTTGAGGAGTCGTAAATAGTGCTGAATATTATGCAATCATCTTCTAACATCCCACTTCTGACCTTTTGATGGTCATTAATGAAGAAGCTGAAGATGGTTGGACCTAGGGCACTTCCTTGAGAAAAAGGAAGCATTTGTCAAAGCTAGGAGGCTAGGAATACATGAAGCAAGTGTGGAATACTAGGAAAGTAGAAAAAAACTTAAGAAGGAGTAAGGAGGGCTAAAAAGGATCATGAAAAGTCATTGGCCAACAGAATTCTGGAAAATCCCAATACATATATAAAGAACAAAAGGGTAGCCAGGGAAAGGGTTGGCCCATTAAAGAACAAGAGAGAGAATCTTTGCATGGAGCCAGAAGAAATGGGTGAACACTTAAATGAATACTTTGCGTCAGTATTCACCAAAGAGAAGGACTTGGTGAACAATGAGTCTGGGATGTGTGTGTAGATAGTTTGGGTCATGTTGAGAACAAAAAGGAGGCGGTATCTTGAGAAGCAGTAAGGTAGACAGTCGCCAGGGACAGATGGGATATGCCCTAAAATGCTGAGAGAGGCAAGGGAAGAAATTGCTGGGGCCTTGAGAGAAATGTTTGTATCCTCACCGGCTACAGGGAGGTCTTAGAGGATTGGACAATAGCCAATGTTGTTCCTTTTTTTAAGAATAATCCAGTAATTACAGGCCAATGAGCCTTCTTGCGTCAGTGGTGGAGAAACTATTGGAGAGAATTCTTTGAGACAGGATTTACTCCCACTTGGAAATAAATGGACGTATCACTAGGAGGCAACATGTTTTGTGAAAGGGACATCATGTCTCACTAGCTTGATCAAGTTTTTCAAGGAAATGATGAAGATGATTGATGAGGGTAGGACAATGAATGTTGTCTACATGGAATCAATAAGGTTTTTAATAAGGTTGCTCATGGCAGACAGATACAGACCGAGATCAGAGGTGAGCAGGCAAGATGGGTACCGAACTGGCTCAATCTTAGAAGACAAAGGGTACCAAATAACGTTCTTCAGGGATCATGCTGGGACATTTCCTATTTGCAATTTAAATAAATGATTTGGAGGAAAATGTAACCGGTTTGATTCGTACGTTTGTAGACCCAAAGGTTGATGGAATTGCAGATAGCAATGAGGACCATCAGAGGATACAGCAGGATATAGATTGGTTGGAAACTTGGGCGGAGAAATGGAAGATGGAGTTTAATCCAGGCAGATGTGTGGTAATGCATTTTGGATGGCCTAATACAGACGGGAAATATACAGTAAATGGCAGAACCCTTAAGAGTGTTGACAGGCAAAGGGATCTGGGTATACAAGTACACAGGTCCTTGAATGTGGCAACACAGGTGGAGAAGGTAGACAAGATGGAAATGTCATGCTTGCTTTCATTGGCCAGGGCATTGAGTTTAAAAATTGGTAAGTCATGTTGCAGTTTTATAGAGCTTTAGCTCAGCCGCAATTGGAATATGTTCATTTCTGGTCACCACACTACCAGAAAGATACTTTCTGGGCAGCATAATCGGTGCAGGCTTGGAGGGCTGAAGGGCATTTTTCTGTGCTGTAATTTTTCTTTGCCCTTTGTTCTAACTCTTGCAGTGATGTCCTGGAACTGAGATGATTGAACTCCACCACAACTATTGTCTTTCATGCTGAGTATGACTTTAACCCATGGAGAGTTTTCTCCCTGGTTCACATTGACTCCAATTTTGCTAGGACTCCTTGCTACCACACTCAGTCAAATGCTACCCTAATGTCAAGAACAGTCACTTTCATGTCTCTGAAGTTCAAATTTTTGTCCAAGTTTTTTCCAAAGAAAAGGCTTTGGAAAAGGTACAGAAAATATTTATCATGATGTGGTCTAGACTGAGGGGCATTGATTATGAGGAGAGGTCGGAAAATCTTGGTTTGTTCTCACTGGAATGACGGAGGTTGAGGGGTGACCTGATAGACGTCTCCAAGATGATGAACGGTATGGACAGATTGGATTGTCAGAAGTTTTTTCCCGGGGTGGGGAAGAATCAATGACTCGGGGCATAGATTTAAGGTGTGAGGGGCAAGGTATAAAGGAGAAGTACGAGGCAAGTTTTTTATACAGAGGGTGTTGGTGCTTGGAACTCGCTGTCTGGCAGCATAATGGAAACAGATACAATAGCGACTTTTAAGGGGCGTCTGGACAAATACATGAATAGGTTGGGAATATAGGGATATGGTTCCTAGAAAAGTAGAGGTTTTAGTTCAGTTGGGCAGCATAATCGGTGCAGGCTTGGAGGGCTGAAGGGCATTTTTCTGTGCTGTAATTTTTCTTTGCCCTTTGTTCTAACTCTTGCAGTGATGTCCTGGAACTGAGATGATTGAACTCCACCACAACTATTGTCTTTCATGCTGAGTATGACTTTAACCCATGGAGAGTTTTCTCCCTGGTTCACATTGACTCCAATTTTGCTACCACACTCAGTCAAATGCTACCCTAATGTCAAGAACAGTCACTTTCATGTCTCTGAAGTTCAAATTTTTATCCAAGTTTGAACCAAGGCTGTAATGAGGTCAGGAATTTGAATAACACCAACTGTAACCAAACTGAATATACGTGAACAGGTTATTGCTAAGCAAATGTCACTTGATAGCACTGTTGACCCCTTTCATCAGTTCACTGTTGATTGAGAGTGGACTGATAGGGCATTAATTGGCCGGGTTGGATTTGCCCTTTCTTTTGTGCACAGGCAAAAACTGCCAGTGTTGTAGTTGTATTGGAACAGTTTGGTTAGGGGTGCAACAGGTTTTGGAGCACAAATTTTCAGTTCTATTGCGAGAATGTTGTCAGGGCCCAAAGCCTTTGCAGTATCCAGTGCCTTCAGCTGTTTCTTGATATTATGTAGACTTAATCAAATTGGCTGAAGATTGGCATCTGTGATGCTAGGAACCTCCAGAGGAGGCAGAGATGGATCATCCACTTGGCACTCCTGACTGAAAATTTTTGCTCGTGATTCAACTTACCTTTCGCACTAATGTGCTGGGTTCCTCCACTATTGAAATGGGATATCTGAGGAACTTTCTCCGATATTGATTCTGGGCCACATGAAGATTCATGACATCAGGTTAAACGTAGGTGAGGAAATCTGTTGAATGCCACTTACCATTTCCACCTAAATCCGCTGATGAATCAGTCCTCCTCCTTATTGAACATCACTTCAAGGAAGCACTGAGGATGGAAAGGATACACTACAGGCCAAGCTGGCCTAGTACTAAAGAACATAGTTGCTTCACTGGGTCTGCAACAGTGGGTGAGAGAACACAAGGGAAAAGCATACTGTCATGAGGATGAGCACGTCCATGGTATTTGAGTGTCCATCAGCTTTCATCTCTGGATATGGCAGGACTGCAGAGCTTACATTTAATCTGTTGGTTATGGAATTGCTTTGCTCTATCACTTGCTGCTTATGCAGTTTGGCATGCAAGTAGTCCTGTGTTGTAGCTTCACCAGGTTTGATACCTGATTTTTTTTTCACCAGGCCTAGTGCTGCTTTTGGCTTGCCCCCCTGCAGTCTTCATTGATCTGAGATTGATCCCCTGGCTTGGTGGCAATGGTAGAGTAGGGGATATGATGAGCCATGATGCTACATATTGTGATTATATACAGTTCTTCTGCTGCTAATAGACCTCATGGTTGCCCAGTCTTGAGTTGTCTGACCTGTTCAAAGTATGATTTAGCACGGCGGTACTACCACACAACATGGTGGAGAGTCTCCTCTATGTGAAGATGGGACTTTGTCTCCGCAGGATTCTGTGTTGGCTATTCCTACTGATGCCTAAGCTCATCCTCATGACAGTATGCTTTTCCCTTGTGTTCTCTCACCCACTGTTGCAGACCCAGTGAAGCAACTATGTTCTTTAGTACTAGGCCAGCTTGGCCTGTAGTGTATCCTTTCCATCCTCAGTGCTTCCTTGAAGTGATGTTCAATAAGGAGGAGGACTGATTCATCAGCTGATTTAGGTGGAAATGGTAAGTGGCATTCAACAGATTTCCTCACCTACGTTTAACCTGATGTCATGAATCTTCATGTGGCCCAGAATCAATATTGAGGACTTCCAAGGTAACTCTGTTCCATGTGTATAGAATTGTGCTGCCATCTCTGCTGAGTCTGACCTGCCAGTGAGACAGAACGTACATATCCAGTGATGGTGGTGTCTGGAACACTATCTGTAATATATGATTCCATGTGTAAGACTGTGTTAGGCTGTTGCTTGATTAGTTTGTGAGACACTTCTCCCAATTTTGGCACAGATATTAATAAGGAGAAATTTTTAGTGTGACCAGGCTGAGTTTACCACTGTTATTCTGGTGCCTAGGTTGATAACAGGTAGTCCATTAGTTTTACTCCTTATTGTCTTTTTAGTGGTTTCATACAACTGAATGGCTTGCTAGGTCTTGCCAGAGAGCATTTAAAAGTTAACCACATTGTTGTGGATCTGGAGTCACCTGTAGCCCAGACCAGGTAAGGACGATAGGTTTCCTTCCCTAAGGGGAGTTAATGAACCAGATGGCTTTTATTATAATTAACAATGGTTTCATGGTCATCATTTTACTTTTAATTCCAGATTTTTACAGAATTCAAATTCTATCATCTTTCATGGTGGATTCAAATCTCACTCCCCGGACCATTATCTTGGTTCTCTGGATTACTTGTCCAGTGACAATACCACTAAGTCATGTCCTCCCCACAAATGTGAAAAGTTGCTTAGTGTATACATTAGCCACAAGAAAAAAGCAGAATAAATCTAATCTGGCCAATTAACACTGTGTTGGTATCAGATCAAAGTGCCAGTATGCAACACAAAACAAGTGGCATTAACCTACCAGCTATGTATGACCTCACCACCACTGATCCTGTCTCTCCAGCAAGGACTACTAAACATTAATCAGGATTGGCTGATTATTCTTCTAATTAGTTCAGGAGTACTGAAATCAATTGTAGTGCTCCACCAATTGATATCAGAACTCTATGGCTTATCTGGAAAGATATTTTTTTGATTCTTGCAGTTGGCTGAACTCAGACATTAGAGTAAAATGATTCTTGAATGAAGACCTTCTCACAGCCATTGTTGAATTTTCAGGCTTTGCACCAGAGAATTGTGGAGAAACTCCTAGATTTTGGCTGTAGAAGGCCTGGGGGTCTGGCGGAGCAGTGTTCATGATTTGGAGGAGAGGGAGTAATGGGACTTGATGATTGCCAGCCTCAGGGCCTGGTTGTATGTCAGCCAGAGAGAGAAGGCAGGACAATAATGTTTCAGGGCAGTGGGATACACCATTGGCTAAGAGATTCATAAGGATATCACTACATCTGAAAGACTCTTAAGACTGAAATAATCAACACTGCTTAAAATACATAGCAAAATCCGAACTAACTTTAGCTGGAGCTTGTTACTGACACTCCAAACTCACTTTGTTAGAAACAAAAGTACTTTTTAATGGAATTAACAGCCTCATGACAAAACAAAGTTTTTAAAAAATAAAAAAATATATCTTCCTTTCACTTTTTGAGCACTTTAAACATTTTTAAACACATTTACAAAGATTAGCTGATCTAAAAAATGAGATGTCTCCTACCTCTGCACACTGTAGTTAGAATGAAAAAAACCTTGTGAATAAGTAGGTGTAAATATTTATTGAACATTGGAGCAAGCAGGTGAAGTGGGCCACGTGATGGCACTGCTGCCTCACAGTACCAGGGACCCGGTTCAATTCCTGGCTTGGGACACTGTCTGTGCAGAGCCTGCATGTTCTCCCTATGTCTGCATGGATTTTTTTCAGTTTCCTCCCCCAGTCCAAACGATGTGCTGGTCAGGTGCATTGGTCATGTTAAATTCTTCCTCGGTGTACCAAAAAGCACTGGAGTGTGGTGACTAGGGGATTTTCACAGTAACTTTATTGCAATGTTAATGTAAGCCTACTTGTGACACTAATAAATAAATTGTTAAAGTTAGTGCTAATTTTCATTAAACCAATTCAATGCAGCGCTTCCATGCGGAGACTTAGAAAAAGTGAGTTGGGAGTTTAAACATGGCTTGCATGCAAGTCTCTGTGTTGGGACTTCCGCATAGTCCCCATGCACATTTACAGCGTGTAGTCTCTGCACGCCTGGAGATTTCATGGAAATTATGGGCTATTGCTCATCAGCTAAGGTTCATAGCATGCACATTTATCAACTGATCCACAGGGATTGCTCTATTATGCATCATTAATCGGGTTAAAATCCAACAGATTTATTTGGTATCATGAGCTTTCGGAGCACTGCTCCTTCATCAGATGAGTGAAGAGTTGGCTTCACAAACAGGGCATTTTTAGATAAAGACACTACATATATGTATATATATATATATATATATATATATAAGACCAACGCTCCAAAAGCTTGTGATATCAAATAAACTTGTTGGACTTCAAACTGATGTTGCGAAACTTCTTGTTCTGCCTATCCCAGTCCAATGCTGATATCTCCACATCATGGCATAATTAATCAAATGCTTCACAGTAACCCATTGGATTTCTTGATATACGTACAGTAATAACTTCGCAATCATTGATCCTGAGAATCCTTTCATGCGTCAAGGGGAATTGGTAACTGAAAATCTAACAGAATAACTCATTTAAAAATGAAACAATGTTATACAAGTATCTTGAAACAATCTGAATTAGTACCAGCTGACACACAACAGATATAAATACATTTTAGAATAGGGCAGACAAACGAAACACAACACAGAGAGATCTGAAACATATGATTATACATAAATGTTTAACCACAATGCAGAGAAACTTAGGAAGGACTAAAAGTTTGTGACCGAATAATGCTTCCTTGAAGGAACCTGCTAAACCACAACTAAACTGCATTGCATTCCATGGAGTCATATCCTCCTTCTCCGCCACACCCCAATCATAGCTTCACAAAACAAAACTTTAGCACATATCATGTGTTCTGATAGGGCAACTTACAGAAAGTCATCATTACTCTGTGATACTTGAGGGGGAGGTGAAGAAGAAAATCATCAACTTAATCATCTGACAATCAAAAATTCTCTGAGTGCTTAGATGAAGGGTCATTCTGACTCAAAATGCTCTCTCTGTTCTCTCTCCACAGATGCTGTCCGACCTGCTGAGATTTTCCAGTGTTTCCTGTTATTGTTTCCAATTCTAGCATCTGCAGTAATTTGCCTTTATCTCTATGAAAGCTAATGTTTCCAGGAAAGGATATCTGTTTTATCTGTCATGCAGAGGATAGAAAGTCCTGAAAAGTCTGAAAATACTTCTCTACTTGTAAGGAGCAATGAAGCATGAGACAATATTTTCTGCACAAGCAACAAAAACTCTTGAACGACAGAAATATAATAATTTGAGGTTTGAAAAACAATTTTAATATTGAGAATACAACTGAGCTGATGGGTAATGATAACTTAATTCAAATAACAATTGATGTTTTAAACATATTTAATACTATCCCTCAAAAAAAGGGCATAAATCTAGGATTAATACTGGTAATTACAGTAAATGAGAAGACTGGAAGAAATATCTTCATTCACAAAGCTTACATAATAGGAAATGCATCACTGTAAGTAGCTTCTGAAACCGAGTCAATCAGAAAATTTAAAAAGGAATCAGATGAACCCTTGAAAAAAAATGCTGACATTTCTCTAAGTCTATAAAAAGTAATGGCTAACATGAAAAGTTCCTTGAATAAAGAAGCAGTAAAGTGAACTACTGAATCAATAAAAGAAAGCATGCAGCAGTTGTTGACAGTAGTTATTAATAAAGTAGATGTGACTTAACAATTAACAAGTAGTCAATCTTTAGTTGTAAGTCTAGAGGGCGAGTAATAAGTAAATATATGTAATAAATTAACATAAAGTCAGGAACGGTTTCAAAGCAAATCTGGCCTCCTAATGATAGGCGTAACAAAGCTTTTTTCCAGTTGCCTAGGTTACCTTACTATAACAATTTGTCTTTCCATTGCAATTCTCTTAATCAATTGTCCCTCCCCCCTCAACGTTCTGACTCCTTGATGGGCTTTATCTTCATGACAATAGTCTGTCTCTGGTACCTTGTAAGAAGTCTCACAACACCAGGTTAAAGTCCAAAGATTTATTTGGAACGCTGCTTCTTCAGGTGAATGGGAGTTCTATTCACAAACAGGACATATAAAGACATAAACTGAACTTATAAAATGATAATTGGAATGTAAGTATTTACAGGTAATTAAATCTTAAAGGTATAGACAATGCGAGTGGAGAGAGCATTAAGCAAAGGTTAAAGAGATGTGCACAGTCTCCAGACAGGACAACCAGCAAAACCCTGCAAGCTCAGGCAAGTCATAGGGGCCACAAACAGAGTGACATGAACCCAAGATCCTGGCTGAGGCCATTTCTAAGCATGCGGAACCCGGCCATCAGTCTCTGCTCAGCATCTCCATGCTGCCTTGGCCAGAACCTTGGCCAGAACAATAAATGAGGCCAGGTTTCCTGATCACATAACTGAGCGCCATCCTGTCCTCGTTCCTATGGATCACTAGGAACTACTGATTGATTTTCTTCTCATGTAAGGGCAATGAGGACAACTGCTGTAGCACTTCTACTTCCTCATTGATTGCAGTTCATTAGCTCAGATAAAATTGATACCAACTCTAAAAAACACTGTGGTCCATGTTCTGTAATTACTTATTTACTGACTAAATATAATTGCTGAACATAAAAGTATTTCTTTCCCATGGGCAATAACCTGTTTCTGTAACTTTAGCTGCTTGGATAAATTTAATTTGTTATTTGATATCCAGGAAAACAAATCAATTATTAATTGCGTTGCTAAATGATTCAACGCTGACAGAAACAACGTCTCTAGCCAAAGTCAACAAATGACAAGCATTTTGCTTGAAAATACAATATAAACTATTATTCAAAAAGCAGTGCTAAAAGGTTTTTAACTCAAAATATTAAGATTAAGACTAAAGACAGTGCACCAGCAACACCGATATATTTAATTGTGCACATTTTCTTCTTAACCTCTATGATAAAAATCTACAATTCTCCAGCAAAGATTAATGTTGAAACAATCAAACATACTTTTCAAATAATTAATTATTTTTTCAGTATTTTAAGAACCAACTTGTTTTAATAATCAACAATATGCTTCAGTCCCGAGGTACAGTGTAACACTATTCTACAGTTTGTACAGCATATAGGTCCATGCTAATTATAGGTATGATGATTGAGCCATTAAAGACCATTGTGGTATCCCTCAATGATGCTATACTGAAACAATACAAAAATCTTCATCAGAATACCACACATTAGTGCTTGTATGAACGCATTGGGTAAATGACTTTTGAACACACACAGACATTGGGAGTAAATTTATTGGGAGCTATTCCATTCCCATAACCATGAAGCAGAAATCTCCTTTAAACCCATAATCAAGCAGGTCTGCTCACCTGAAATTGCGGTAATGGAGCATGAACACACAATGACAGATTTATAATGAAACACACCATGTTTCGCACAGGGCCCCAGACAAAATCAGACTCTGATTGGATGAGAACCAAAGAATGGGAAGATAATTAAAGATTGGTCATTGTGCGTGTACGAGGTGAGGGAGAGGTGTGGCAGACATCCATAATGAGGACACATTGTGGGAAGCTGTGGTCTGCATTGGCAGCAGAGTGGACGCCCCCTCCCCCAGGCCACCAGCAGGAATATGAGGGCTCAATGCCATGACAAGTTTAAGATTACAGTGTGGTGTGCAGAAGTCAAGCAGTAGAATATATCCCTGGTCCTCCCACCTGTCCAGGCCAGCAGCAGTTGTGCAATGCCCCAACGTGAGGTATAGAAGTAGGAATCACAACAAGAATACAGCATAAGTGATGTAGACTGCCTTGATGTCTCCAGGTGAATGAGGTGAGAATGGCTACATGTGAGGGTTGGGGAGAGAATGTGAGGATATTGGAATGGAGGGAACAGTATGAGTCAGTTGTGGGGAGGGAAAATTTGTGAGTGAATTTCGAGGAGTGAGTTTGTGAGGGGCAAATAGATTGGGGAATAGGAGTGGAATAGAAAGCATAAGAGGGTTGTGGGAAGGGAAATTTTGTAAGGGGATTGTGAGGAGGGAACTTTGTGAGGAGGCTGGATGCAGATGAGGAGGGAGCAAAGTAGGGTTACAGTGAGTATTTGAAATCCACGACAAGGATCAAGGCTTCATAGTTAAAAGATGAATTCAGTTTTTGCAGAGCAAGAAGCTGATAAAACTTTGGGATTGACTGCAAATGCCTGCTCTTTCAAACACTTCATCAGGTGCCTAAAATCATGATTAGTTTCTTTTGCACTATAAAGCAATATGAAGCGACACTGTTAAACTGGCAATCAAAATTTCAGAGAAATGAAGGCACAGCAAGAGCTTGGGTGAATTATCTGATGACTTGCCAATTTCTGGAAATACCATATCAACTGCAAAATTTGAACAAATTGGGTCTGAAACGACAATGAAGCTACAAGTTATTGCTGATTCTATTAAAGTGAGGGAAGAAACCTACCCTTAAGACATTGCTTTATGGCCAAAATACATATGGGTGTGATAGAATATTTTGTACTAAGTAAACTGGAAAACATAGGTAAAATGAAAAATTTGAGTAAGGAATTTGAAGTTGGAGGCCGAAAGCAGGTTCGAAGTTTTCATAAGTTCTGTTTTCTGAGGGTGAAGGGAAATGGGATGACAGAAGTTAGCAGTTGGTTGATTTTTTTTTTGAAAATCTCTAAGGCCGTCTACTGTTATGTTGCAAATTATTCTCGGACCCTAGAAAAGGGAAACAAGTATTCATCAGCGGGTATTTTAATTGAAGAAATTTTGAGGGGTATTGCTGATCATAAAATTTCCAAAGTTCATATTAATGCTATGAGTGCTTTTGTTCAAGGGTGTAAGTTATCTGGAAGAACTGATTCTGCTTATCAGCTTAATTTGAAAAGGAGTCTCCTTATTGGAGGGAAGTGCTGAAATGTGTTGTTAACACAGTTGAACGGCTGTCTCCTTTGGGACTACCTCCAAGAGGACATGATGAGACATCATTGTCAAATCAAAAGGATAATTTTTCAGCAAGTTTTGTGTGAATTCAAATCAGACAAGTTGACTCTGATTGGTTAATGTGTTACGATAACGAATGAACTAGGGAATGTCTGTCTCCCCCGTCCCCCGCCCCCACGCCTCAAAGCTTTTCTTTAGTTGAAAACATGCAAAATGTGGACATGTTCTTTTTGTTTGCAAAGGACACTGTCCTGTGCAGAGGCCGAACCTCCTGGCTGTTTATGCTGGCAGGATCTACTGGTTCTGCCGATGACACACTCCCAGCCATGGGTTTCCCAAGTAGCATAAGCTGAAATCAATGGGAAATCCCATTTACAATGGTGAAATCAGAAGATGCTGCCACCAGCCAATGGCATGCCACTTCCTACCATGAGAAAGATGCCATGGGAAAATCCAACCCCTCCCCTCCCACCCCTCACCACCCAGCCCCCAACTCTCACTCCTGTAGTTTCTAGAATGCGTAAGTGAGCCTTGTTAGAATCCTAACTAATAATCTTAAATTAGTTGTCAATGTAATTCCTAGCACAATCAGAGTTAATTTGTCAGTGTTGTCTAATCACGGAATCATATGTTATGCTGGATATTATGTTCTGACTTTTGCGAGCATGGGCTGATTGAGTATAATCAGTACTTTTCCTGTTGGGAAGAGCTAAAGGGATCTGTTGTTTGATATGATCCACCAGTGATTCATACCTAGTATCACACTGAAATTCATATATCACATTTCTCATTTATGTAGTAGCCAGGAAGTTGTTTTGGCTTGACAGCTGCATCCTGTTAATAGAGAATACCACTTGTGTTGCTATTGCATCGTATCAGCATAAAAAGGCTAACTTCATCTGTTGCTCAATATTTAAAATACCTAGCCTTCCAGGGTAACCTAAGATAGGCCAGGCACTTCTCAGGACAAAAGTGACAGACTGAGGCCCATTCATAAATTTGTTTGATTATACAACAAGTAATGATCTGATCAGGGTAGCCATTATTCCACAGGATAGCTTTGATATATCCAATTTCAGCATCAAACTTGCACTGTGAACAAAAAGCTCAGGCCCTATTTATGAGGTTGCTGATAAGGCCAATCTTACCGTGTTTGGAACTATAGAAATCCTAATGTTTATATTGACCAGCAATTTAAAATTCCCTCCATTGCCCATGACACTCTCCCTGTGATTTCCACACATACTATCTCCAGGGATTATCAGTGATCCCCAGTGAATACCCCACCATAGTAATGGCAATAGCCACTGTTTCCAGTAGGACTACTGGTACAGGAGAGGTCCTGACCTTTGATTGGCCTTCAGCTCTTGGCTTGATGCTGCCCAGGCATCACCTGATTGGAATGTAATATAGTATGATGAAAAGCATTGGTTTTTCCACTAGTGAGCATGGTCCCCATTGCCCCCATTAAATCCTGCCTGTGGAATCAATTAAAGATTTTTATGAGGGAGGTAGCCATTTACTTGTGTACATTTGCTAATCAAAATAAGTTCATAATTTAAAGTTTTCAACTTGCCTGTCCAATTTCCTAAGATTGGGTCAGAATGTGCATGAAAAGTTTTCCCTACATTCAAAGCTGGGTAATGAGATAACTTTCAAATTGTCTCTTGGGCTCCCTAATGGCAAATAAGAAAGGCAAATTGTGGTTTTAACATGCTGAAGAATCTCTGTTTAAGACAGTTTAAACCAATTTCGCTTTGTACTAAAGGGGTTAGAAACCACCTCAACTAATAATCCATTCAAATTGGAGGCACTGTGAACTGTAAGGAAGATAGTATGGAACTTCAAAAGGATATGCACAGTTTAGTGAAATAAGTGAACAAGGGACAGATTAATTCAATGAAGGAACTGGCAAAAGAAACAAAAAATAGAGATATAGGACACTTTTTTCGCACAGTGACTTGATAAGTTCAGGAACTTGCTAACTGAAAGTCTGGTGGAAAGACATACCATTGAGGCATCCAGGATGGAACTGGATATTATCTATAAAGGAAGAATGTGCAGGGTTATGGAGAAAAGGTGTGGCCATGGCACAATACATACTTTGCTCATTTGGAGAGCCAGTGCAGACAACATGGGTCATTTGATCTTCTCTTGTGCTGCAACAATTCTGTGATTCCGTGGAAATTATAATATCAACAGCATGAGATAAACACAAATATATTTAAGGATTATCACTTTTCTTCAAATAAGCAGATTTAAACAGTGATACAAATGGAAAATTGGATTCATTGTAAGAAGTTTCAAGGAATTTTTGATTGGCAATTGTCCCAGAATGTTTTTGGAACATCATCCCTTCATCCACAGAACCTCTGAGCGTATGTGGCAATTCAAATAGGTAGCTTTAATGTTAACCTCTGGTGAAGTACTATTTTAGTAAGTTAAGCCTTTACGTAGAGACATAGAGGGCCATTCATGATTTTCAGCTTCCACCCAGGAAGCCAAACCCCAATGGGCACAGATTGGAGATAGTGTTACAATATTGTGGACTTGGTAAGTACCAGCTTATGTGGTTTTCTACTGAAAGTGTAGGATTGTCAGTTCACCCTACACTCTGAAGATCTACATCCATGGCTTGGATAAATATATAGTTGTTAAATTTGCCAATTACACCAAGATTGTTGGAAATTAAGTTGTCGAGAAATGGTAGGTAGTCTACAAAGGGATATGGATAGGTCACAAATTGGTAGATGAAGTATAATGTGAGAAAATACAAACTTGTCCATTTTGGGGGAACAATAAAAAAGCAGTAGAGTATGTAAATAGAGTGAGATTACAGAGCTCCATGGTACAAAAGGATATGGGTGCCCTGGTACATGGACAACAAAAATTGGTGTGCAGATATACTAAATAATTAGAAAGTCAAATGGAATGTTGGTGTTTATTGCACAGGGAATGAAATATAAAAGCAGGGAGTTTTTCATTCTCAAGTGGAACAGCATCTTGGCGAGACCAAGTTTGTCGTATAGTTTTGGTCTCCTTATTTTATAACGAATATAAATACATTAGAAGTGCTTAATGTTCACTCAACTGATCGCTGGGATGAAGGGCCAATAGAAGGATTGAAAAGTTGAACAATGGGTCTATACCCATTGCAGTTTAGAAAATGAGAAATGAACTTTTAGAAACATACAAGTTCCTGACAGGACTTAGTCAGATGAATACTGACCAGGAAGATGTTTCTTCTTGTAGGAGACACTAGATTAGACCTAGAGTACATGGTTTAAAAATAATGAATCCTTTTTCTGAGACAAGGTGTGGTGAATCTTTTTCTTAGCAGGTCATTAGTCGGAGGAATTCTCTTTCCCAGAATACAGTGGAGGTTGAGTCATTGAATTTATTCAAGGCTGAGTTTGATAGACAAGTGAGTCATGGGTTTTTGTGGGGGAAAGCAAGAACATGGAGATAAGGCCACAATTAGATCAGCCATGATCTTATCAAATGGCAAAGCAGGCTCGAAAGGCTCAGCAATCTGTCTTCCTGCTCTTAAGTCCTATGTGCCTATAATTACCCACATCACTGGTAAAAGTGAAGTAAAATGAGAAATAATGAGACATATGATAAAAATATAAAATATACACTGCAACAATTGAGACAAAGAACAAAGAAAATTTCAGCACGGGAATAGGCCCTTTGGCCCTCCAAGCCTGTACCAATAATGCTGCCCGATTGCACTAAAATCCCCTATCCTTCTGGGGGCCATATCTCTCTATTCTCATCCTATTCATGTTTTTATCAAGACACCCCTTAAATGTCACTATCGTATCTGCTTCCACTACTTTCTTTGGCAGAATGTTCCAGGCACCCACCACTCTCTATGTATAAAACTTGCCTTGTGCATATCCTTTAAATCTTGCCCTCGCACTTTAAACCTATGCCCCCTAGTAATTAACTCTTTCGCCCTGGGAAAGCAGTTGAGGGCTGTACAGATACACACAATTCAGCATATTAGCATTTGGCATTTCCCTCTTCCATGTTCTGAACGCAGGCCAAACAAAACCAACAGGAAGTACCAGCTGAATGAGAATGAAACATAATGCCCCAGTCACACCTCAGAAGAACCTCACTAAAAACTTTGACATTCACAACACTGGTAAAGTCAAAATCATTAGAAGTAGTGATGTTTTTATTGGTAGAGTGGCAGTAATCCATTTGGAATGAATAGGTTTATTTAGAGAACAATGACACAAAAATGTCACTTTTTCCCCTATAAACTGAATCAGCAACATACTGAAGATCAGCAACACTGGCTTCACAGATCTTGATTAACTTTGTTGAACGTGCAGGTTATTGAAATAGTGAGCTGCATATCCTAACTTTCAAGTATTAAGCAAAAATGAAATGTATGCTGCAGTATAAAAAGGATGCTGAGATACTAGCAGAGCTACTGAAACATTCCAGGAACATAGTCATAACAGAGTTTGCTGACCCATTTAGAGGATCGGGACTGCAGCGAACATCCAGGATGACTCGAGGTGAGGAGTAATCAACAAGCTGCCAAAGAGGTAAAACCTCAGTGACTTCAACAATTTGAGGGACACAATACTGCTACCTGTTCCTGGCAAGGTCTTCAGCATCGTGGTAATTAACATGTTGAAAGTGGAAGTAAACAAGACTCTTTCTGAAGAACAGGCGACTTTCAGGGTTGGCAAATAAAGTAGATCTTTACATTTAGGAACATCTTGGAGCAGAGCCAAGCATATCAGAAGTCACTTGTTATCAATTTAATTGATTTCAAGAAGATTTTTGATAACAAACATTGGCAGTCAATCTGGTAGATTACAAGACAGTAGAATATCCCAGACTGACATATTAACAACTTTATACCATGACTCCAGCTGCTGCAAGCATGTATACATTCAATATCATTATGGGAGTCTGGCAACGCTACATACTCTCCCCATTCCTTTTCTTTTTGATGATTGATTTTATCATTGATAAAAGAAGGTGGTTGCAAACTTTGGCATACTATGAAAACACTACTAGTTGATAGAGCAGTATTTCAGAGATGACATTGCTAACTAGAGAACTGCACACACTCCGATACATGAACACCAGTCTTGAGTGTCGTGGCAACAAAGTTGGTCTACACTCCAGCTTTAGGAAGATCAACAACTGGACAACAACAAGGTCTTCTCAACATCATTGGACAAAGAACATCAAAGACTTTCAACATTTTTCCTACCTAAGGGACAAGACCTCCAGAGAGAAAGATGTAAAAATCGACATCCATATAATAATCGGAAAAATAGCATCAGTCTTACAGCAATGTCACAGGATCTGGCCATCCAACACCATCAACATGACTGTGACACAACATGCCCATTAGTAATACCAACTGCAATCAATGCCAGTTAAACATAGAAGAGAATAGCAAAGGTGTCACGTTAAGTTGGACATCTTTCACCAGTTTTGCCAATGTAAGGTACTGGGCATCACATGGAGAAACAACATCACCAATGAAGAAGTGCCACAGGGGATTTTTAAAGTTTTTTATAGTTTATTTATTATTGTCACATGTAGGCTGATATTAATACTGCAATAAGTCACTGTGAAAATCCCCTAATCGCCTAATTCTGGTGCCTATGCTGATACACAGAGGGAGAATTTTTAACAATACACCTAACCAACATACCTTTCAAACTGTGGGAGTAAACCAGAGCACTCAGAAGAAATCCTCACAGACACAGGGAGAACGTGCAGACTCCACACTGATAGTGACCCATGCCAGGAATCAAACCCCCGTTCTTGGTGCTGTGAAGTAGCCATGCTAACCACTATGCTGCCATGCTGGCTAGTCAGAAGCACCTCTGGGATATTGTGACATAGGGACATCTAAGACTGGCAGGACATGTACTTCGCTTCCTGGACATTTGTTCTGCTAAAGCATCAGCAGCAAGGACATCACAGATGGAAAAAGATGGGGGTGGCCAAAGAAGACTTGGTAAAGTATATTTAAGGAGGACTTCAATGAATTGCAAGGGACTGGAGCTGGTGACTAAGTCTTGTTGCCAGTTGACCCACATGAAACCAGAGGATCTAAGTCAGGTAGTGAGAACAAATCATTTTTGAGTGAAAAATGTAATTTATTTTGATGCACATGAACAACACAAACATTCTCTACATTTTCAACAGGCACTCCGTCCTTCTTTCTTAGTCTTTTTTATATTCATTTGTGGGACAAGGGCATCAATGGCCGGCCAGCATTTGTAGTCATGATGTAGAGATGCCGGCGTTGGACTGGGGTAAACTCAGTAAAGTTTCACAACACCAATTTTAAATCCAACCAATTTATTTGATAGCAAATTCTCGAGCTTTCGACACTATGGCCTTCGTCAGGCAAATGCAGTGTTCTGGTCTGCAATAGCACTCATACCAACACAGACAGTCACAGATTGCTGATTAGAATGCGAATCCTTACATCTAACCTGCTATTCACATTGTTAGCCACTTTAACACTTGAATAGCAGGTTAGATGTAAGGATTCGCATTCTAATCAGCAATCTGTGACTGTCTGTGTTGGTATGACTGCTATTGCAGACCAGAACACTGAATTTGCCTGATGAAGGCCATAGTGTCGAAAGCTCCCGAATTTACTATCAAATAAATTGGTTGGATTTAAAATTGGTGTTGTGAAACTTTACTCAGCATTTATAGCCCATCCCTAGTTGCCCTGCAAAGGCAGTTGAGATACAATTACATTCCGGTCAGTTTGGAGTCACGTTTAAATCAGACCAGGTAAGGATTGCAGATTTCCTTCCCTAAAGAACATTAGTGAACCAGATGGGTTTTTCTGACAATCAACAACAATTTCATGGTCATCAGTAGATTCTTAATTCCAGATCTTTTTCTATTGAGTTCAAATTCCAACACCTGCCATGGCAGGATTCCAACTTGGGTCACCAGACCATTTGCTGAGTTTCTGGATTGATAACTCTAGCGATTCATGGCAGTGGCTCACCATCTCCCCATGTTTACATTCCCTCCTGCCCTCTCTCACCCCGACACCGCTGACTGCCTCTTGTAAGACTTCACTCGCCATGGCCAGCCCCTGAGTTTATTCCCAGCACTTGCGGGATCAGGGCCAAAGCAAAAGTCAGCTGATTGCAGGCGCCTGCGCATCGTTGGCGCTTCCGAGCAGCCTGTCTTTGCGATCCTGCAATTCTGAGGGAGGAAGAGGTGCCGCTGTTGCTGAGTTTGCGTCATTTTCAAGCCAATAGTTTGCCTGCCTGTGGAAGAAGGAAGGCTTTCTTGTGTTGCTGGGGCAGCGGAGCGGGCGCTGATTGTCCTTGGTCGTCCCCGGAGCTCGCGACTTCTCTGCACAGCTGTGTCCAGGGGGCTTGATTGTGAGGATGGTTTGCGGCGGCTTCACCTGTTCCAAGAATTCGCTGTGTGTGCTGAACCTGCTGTACATTGTGAGTACCTGCTGCTGTGAGAAAGGGAGAGAGACATATGGCAGCAATCCCGCAGGGCTTGGAGATGACGGAAATGACTGAAAATATCACTCCCCCCCCCCCACCCCCCGAAATATTATTCCTTTGCTTTTTCTGATTCGTAATTGATACATTTGAAATATTGATTTTGTCTCGGGATGAATTTATTCAGTGCAGTTGTTAGAAGGTTGTTCGGCCACCGTGCTTCATTCACCGCCCCGTTGTACATTCACATTGTACTTATACATTCACCGCCTTGGTTCCATCCTTCATCCATTTATTACACCATTTTTTTTGTATGTGCGTTGATACCCTGTGGTTTTTCATCTGTTCGAAATCCGTCGCACCGTCCCCGCAACCCCGTAAAAGCACATTACGTATTACACTCCTACATATAGACTCTGGTAATATATTTGCACAAGCAGCAAAATATTCAGGAAGCTGTGTGGTTGGGCGTGTATCTTGCAACATTCAGCACTTGCACTACTGTGCCCGATATTCGTCTTTCTTTTAAACCGAATTTTAGTATTAAAGACAATTTTGGTGAGGCGGAAATTCATTGTACATGTTTTGGATAGCTGTCAACAACGTTAAGGTTAAAAGAAGCAGTGCCATACCCCATGTCAATTATTTTGTGAATAATTAATGCAGATGAAAAATGGTACCTTCTGGTTTTTGGCAGTATTTTCTCAATTGAAATGCTTAATCCTTTATAAGTGATGTAGTGACGTACATTTGTTGAGAACAAAATAAAACCGAGTTCAGACCAATGTCACATGAGAATTGGTCACAGCTCTTGTATGAAACCAATGGCTCATTTATGGTCTTGAAATCACTCTTTGGAGTCTGGTACACTGTCTCAATTCTATGCAAAACTGATTTTTTTTTATGCCAGCGTCTGCAGTTAGTTCTCTCAATTTCAGGAAGCGATAATACCAGTGTTAATTATTTCATTGCTTCAAAACTTTCTTAGTGAGATGGTCATTATTTCTTAACTTAATTTGAATTTTTGGTAATTGTACAATTTTTAAAGATTTTAAAACAAGCTTAATTTGCAAATAATGACTCCTACTCCCTTTTCTCCCTCTCACATCAGTATCAGTAACTGTGACATGTTGATCCAGAATTTTTATTCATAAGCAGTGAGATACTGAGAAAATTGGCCAAATTGTTTGGAAGTTTATCTGCATATCAAAATGCATTATTTGAAGAAAAGTTTAACTTCCCACGTTATCTTTCTTCAAAACAGGGATGTTTACCGATTAAATTGAGCAATTCCAACAAAGGATTTAGAGATTGTAATTCTGGATAAATGGGAATTTGAGCATTTGAAATTATCACATTTGATTTATAAATGTCACGTATTAGTATACAGTGAAAAATATTGTTTCCTGCATGCTATACGGACAAAGCATTCTGTTCACAGAGAAGGAAAGAAGAGAGTGCAGAATGTAGCATTACAGTCAGAGCTGGGGTGTAGAGAAAGATCAACTGAGGTACATTCAAAGGCAAGCAACTGCTCTTGAATCATTTTGAATGTGACCTCACACTTTTGTATTTTTTTCCTGATAGAGGACAGTGGAAGAGAATATGTCTAGGGTGTGTGAGTCCTTAATTATGTTGACGGCTTTTCTGAGGCAGCAGGAAGTGTAAACGGAGTCAGTGAATAGGAGGCTGGTTTGCGTGATGGACTGGGCTTCATTCATGACCCTTTGTAGTTAATGCAGCCTTGGGCAGAGCAGAGCAAGAGCCCTACCAAGCTGTGAACATCCTGTTGACTTCCTCTTTGTGTCCAGTTTGTTTAAATATTTCTGTTATATTTCCTGCCTCTGTCCTTACATTTGGAAGTAACTTTTCTAGTCTTACTATTTCTACAGTAATTCTGACAGAAAACTAAATCATTATGCTAACTTATAGCCCAGTTAGCATAAACATGGTACAACATTTTTAGGATGTAGATGATAATTTTGTTAAAGTTACAAAAATGTTGGGTAATTTTAAAGTTCAGAGTTGGTCTTAATAAGCAGGGTACTTGCAGAGCAGACAAAGACGAGATGGTTGATAGTGAACACATTCAAAAGAGGAGAGTTGAGGGTGAATCTACAAAAATCAAAAGGGAACGATAGCTGAACGTAGGAATTGGTAATAAGTGAGTCATCTCGTTGAAGTGATGTGGCCAGCCTAGATTCAGATCCTGAGTAAACAATCAGACCAGTAATATCAGGACCAATATTGCCATGTCAGAAGTATAAGTGCTGAAGGAAGCAGAGTAATAAGGGACATTGGATGAATTAACATTGATAAAATAAGCAAGGCTGGTATAAACCACTGTGTAGGTACTCTCCTGATTATGTGCGAACATATGAATTTAAGTCACTTAGCCTTTCTGACCTGTTCTGCCGTTCAATAAGATCACGGTTACCCGATTGTAATCTTAACTCCATGTTCCCACTTACTGCTGATAGCCTTTCACCTCTTGCTTATCAAGAATCTATTTACAATCTGTATTATCAATAGATTCCAAATGCTGTCCAACATTGAAAAGATAAATTCCTAGCAGTTGGTTAGCAAAGCTGAGAGGCACCACTATGTCACAGATTGTTTATAGCTGATTTGTTCCTTAGGAAAATGAATAGGTGGTATATTGTAGGAGCAATGTATACAGAATGATGAGTTGTCAACCTAGAGCTACAGTAGTATATATTGAGGAAAAGCTGAAGGGGCAGATAGGAACTGACTGGTAATTGTCTATGTAGGGTTAAATGATGAAATTTAGGAAGAAATAAAAGATACAAAGAAAAAGTTTAGGAAGAAATAAAAGATTGGCATTTAAAACCAAAAATGAATAATAGTTCACAACACCAGATCAATCATGATCTTGAATGGTAGATAAGTTGGAAGGGTCTAAGTGGTCTACTTCAACTCTTAATTTATATGTTCACAGCAAATTGATAGAAGATACAAACTTATATTTTAACCATAATTCCAGAATAAGAGAGTTCACTCTGAAAATTGAGGTGAATGAGTAGCTTTGCAGCATGTTGGCAGCACAGCAGCATTGTTTTCATGAATACCTCCATCCTCCTGGAATAAAAAGGACAGGTTCAGAAGGCTAGAAGTAAACTAAATAAGGATAAAATCTTTCAGGAATAGAATCACTGAAGCTTAAACCGCTGACCCATTAAATTGGACTGGTTGTAGTGGGTAGGAGCCTGGAGAAGCAGAATTCTAAACAAGATGGATTGTCAGGTAGAAGATAGTCAAAGGTACGCAAGGACACCATTTCACCAAAGGGCACATCAGAAACAAGGAATAGGTAGAAACTGGTGAATGCTCTGGGGGAAAAGAGAATAAATTGTAAACATGCAAACACTATTCAAAATTACATTATAAAGTCTGCCAGCTGGTGTATTTGTAGGAAATTAGAATGTTGAGGATATAACAAAAACATAATTTGAGTTGGAGGATGGAAATGAATATAACTGAAAGGGATGTGGATTATTCTAGAAAATGGAACAAACTAAATAGAAGTTGATGCAACCCTATGTGACAGAAAGCCTTGGAGGTAAAATAGGTCAATTGTGCACAATGTAAAAAACTCTCATAATGGAACACTGTCAATAGACTTATAAATGCAAAATTAAATGCAGATGCTAAGGGCATATTATTGGCCACCAGTTCACCTTAACTTTCTATTTGGAGCGATTAAGTATGTGAAACTACAAAATTATTTTGATGAGAGTGTGATGTCTAATATAAACCAGAAAAAAAAAACAAGAAGTTTGAAGTCAAGTTGATTATGTCTAATGCGTGTTCACTTTTCATCTTTTTTATTCTTTTGTGAGATGTGGACTTCTGTGGCTAGGCCAATTTTTACTGCCCATCTGTAATTGCCTTTGAAAAAATGGTGGTGAGCCACTTTGAACCATTGTTGTCCATATTACAGAATCATAGAAAACTAACTGCAGAAGTAGACCCTTCGATCTATCAATTCTGCAGTGACTCTCTGACAGAGTACTTTACCTAGGCCCACATCCTGCCCTATCCTTGTAACCCCATGCATACTCTACTGGTCCCCTTAACCTACACATTTTGCCACACTAAAGGGCAATTTAGAATGGCCAAATCACCTAACCACATTTTTGGACTGTGGGAGGAAACCAGAGTACTAGAGGAAGCCCATGGGGAGAACATACAAACTATACATAGACCAGTCACCAAAGGCAGGAACCAAACCTGCATCCTTGTTGCTGAGAGGCAGCAGCGCAAACCATTGTGCTGCCCCTTGGAAAGAGGCTATCTAACCCACTGAGTGTATACCAACTTCTCAAAAGAACACCCAACTGGCCTCTTGTCTGGCCTATCCCTGAAAACCTACATTCACTATGGCTAATCTATTAACCTGCACATTTTAGGATACTAAGGGGAATTTTGCATGGCTAGTCCATTTAACCTGAACATCTTTAGACTGTGGGGGAAAACCAGAGCATGTGGATAATTCACGTACACATGGGGAGAACATGCAAATTCCATACAGTCACCGAAGTCTGAAATTGGTTTCTAGCGCTTTGGGACAGCACTGCTAATCACTGTAGTGGTATATGTACACCACAGTGCTCTTTGAAAGTAAGTTCCTGATTTTTAAACCCAGCAACAATGTAAGAATAGCAATAGAGTTCCAAATCCGGATGGCGTATGGCTTGTGAGGAGAGCTTGCAGGTTGTGTTTTTCCACTGCATGTGTTGCCTTGTCCCTCGTTTCACATCTTGAATTCAGCTCTTGTTCATGCTTGGATTAAGACTGTAATGAGGTCAAGAGCTGAGTGGCCCTGTAGGAAACAAAGATTCAGTGAGCAGGTTATTTCTGAGTAAGTGCTGCTTGATAGCACTGATGATGGTCTATTACATCACTTTGTTGATGACCATGAGTAGACTGATGGAATGGTTATCAGCTGGGTAGGATTTGCTTTGCTTTTTGTGGATAGAACATTGTTGGATAGATATTGGTGTTGTAGCTGTACCAAAACTCGAGGAATACAGCCTACGACCTTACACGATTGACTGCGGCAGGACTGCAGAACTTAGATCTGATCCATTGATCGTGGGACCACTTAGCTCTGTTTATTACATGTTACCTCTGCTGTTTGGTATGCAACTGTCCTTTCAAGGGGGAGTATGGATTCATTAGCTGAAGGAGAGTATTAGGTAGTAATCAGAAGGAGCTTTCATTGCCCATGTTTGAGGTGACATCATGAGACTTCATTGAGTCCACATTAATATTTGGCAGCTGCCTTCCAAATGCATGTCATATTCCACCACCACCTCTTGTGGGTTTGTTCTGTTGGTGGCACAGGGGCAAGAGTAGGCCATTCAGCCCTCTGAATCTGCTCTATCGTTCAGTGAGATTATGGCTAATCTTCGACCTCAGCATCATTTTCTGTACTATCCCCTGCAGTATTGAACATAAGTCTTGAACATACTGAGTGAGTCACCACAACCTTCTGGGGCAGAGAATTCCAATGGTTCACTGCCTTCTGAGTAGAGAAATTTCACATCTCAATCCTAAATGACCTATCCCTTATTTTGAGACTGTGTCTCTTGGTTCTGGATTCTTCACCACCGCTCCCAACACCGCCACCATCACCCTTCCCAGAAATATCCTTCCTGCAACTATCCTCTCAAGCCCTGTAAGAATTTTGTATGTTTGAATGAGATCACTGAGATCAGTTCACATGCTTCTAAACTCCAGAGAATCAAGGCCTTAGTCTATTTACCCTATCTTTATTGGACAATCCCTCCATTCCAGTAATCAATTTGCTTTTTTTTGACTTTCTGAAGAAATGTCAGCATATAGAATGATGCAAATTTGTAATTTAGGGGCTCTGCGATAATCTAAATTTCTGTGAATGCTTGTTTCACAGCATTACGTTTGTTAGTGTAGATCAGTTTTCTCGGGTATTGTGATGTAGTAACTGCGGGATTGAAGGTTTGTGTGCCATTGTTTACCAGAAAATAACTATCATTTGACGATGATCAAGTATGAAGTTTAAAAACAGTGAAGAAAAAAAAGAGTTCAAGGTTAAAGGTATCTAAATGGGAACTGTTTTATTAAAGAAATACATCACTTCCCAACAGTAAATTTGAGCAGAGATTGAGTGTAATAATACCTCTGACATTTTTTATTCCCTTGTTCAGTCAGATGGTGCTCACGTGTGCACATTGGATCTGATTTTAGTTTCTCAACACACTGATTTCAAAGCAACATCTCCTCAAAATTCAGCCCTATTTTACCTTGATATGCCAACTTCCAAGACAACGTGATTTAATGTTAGAGCTTGTTAAGTATTTCTGCAAGTCAGTTTTAAGGTATGAAAGTATTGCAAGAAGCCTCACAACACCAGGTTAAAGTCCAAGGTTGATTTGGAATTAAGAGCTCTTGGAGCGCTGCTTCTTTCAGGTGAGTGAAGGAGCAGCGTACTGAAAGCTTGTGCTTCCAAGTAAACCTGTTGGAATTTAACCTGATGCTGTGAAACTTCTTACTGTGCCCACCCTAGTCCAATGCTAGCATCTCCACATCATGAAAACGTGGTGCATTTGCAGTTGGAGGAGAGCGTTTTAAGGTAATAAAGAAATTATAATATAAACAATGAGTAGATGATATATTATTGTTAAAATTAGCACAGGAATGCAGAGTGTTTTAGGATTGGATTTTAACTTATGGTTGCATTTACTTTAGAATATATTATTTGCAATTATTTACAAGCTATAATTAATGGTTCCATTATTTGGGGAGAAAAATAAATAGGAAGTAACTTATTTATAGTTAGTTTGAATTGCCATAGGGAGCAGGTATCATCATTTTAAAAATGAATATTCAGTAGAACCCCATCAATGTTCCTGATTTTTCAAACAATTCAGTGTCCCTGCGTGTTTGCAGTGGGTGTAGGTTTGAGAAATGATGCTTACAACTTTTTGTACAAATGGTAACGTTTAATCTGTCAGTTAATTTATACACCTTTTTTAATTCAATAATGAACAGTAATTGCTGCAAGGTTTAGACATATGCAATAAAATTATGAAGTGGGATAGAGGATATAATGTCTCTCTATGGTGTACTGATGCTATGTAGAGTAGATTTTCTAGCACCAGCAGCTTACAAAGGGCTTCTGGCACATTTTAAAAAAAAGAAAGACTGTTTTTCCAGCCTGTGAAGTAATTTCTGAAGTGTAATCATTGTAGGAAACAATTACAGCAAACTCTTACAAGCAGCAATGTAATAATGACTATATGATTTTTTTATGATGTTGATTGAGAGATAAACATTGGCCAGGACACCAGGGACAACTCCCATGTTCTTCAAAATAGTGGCATCTTTAACATCCAACCAGATAGGTTAGGCTTTGCTTTAATGTCTCATCTGAAGAATAGCATAGTTGGCAGTGGATGCTTTCTCAGCTGGCAGTGGAGTGTTGGCCTTGATTTTTTTTTAATGTGCTCAAGCCCTGGAGTGATACTTGATCCTTGATTTAAAGGCAAGTGTGTTACCAACTGAACATGGTTAGCATGTAAAACTCCAGCCATTTTGATGGGAGAGGAGGTGATATGGAACACTGAGCAAGTAGCAAACTGGTTTTTTGAAACCAAAATCATAACAGATAGATAGTGATAATGATAGTAATAATGAGGCCCAGGAATCTGAAGCACAGCTATACTTAATATGGCTGGCAAGAATCATCAGTTAGCTTTATTGTTGTATTTGAACCTAAATGAATATATTACAAGGAAAGATGTACTGGTACCTGATGTAGAAGATACGATTAGGAAAGAAAATTGTTTGAGTGAAAAGAAAATGAGTTCTGTTTTGTTTAATCCTGGTTTTCTCCCTCAGTCCTGAGATTGTAACTTGTCTCAAGTAGCTACATGATTCATGTGTACCTTCATGGTAAGTCTTGACAGGCTACTCAACCACATTAAACTTAATACTGTTCTTGTCCAACACCCAAGCGTGCAGCCTCTGTAAGAATTTCTGGATAATGATCAAATCTGGGAATTTGGCCACTTAACATCTACCTAACTCAACAACAATTTATTTGTACAGCACCTTTAACATAATGCCGCAAGCAACTTCACAGAAGCTATCTTGGAGGACTATGAGATTGAGGTTACAGAGCTAGGGAGGGGCAAGATCATAGTTGGATTTGAAAACAAGGATGAGAATTTTAAAGTCAAGCTGTTGCTTGCTTGAAAACCAGAGTAGGTCAGTGAGCATGGATAATGGGGAGAATGGAATAGCTAAGGTACAAGGTCACCCAAAATTCTGTTGCCCAAGTTTATAGACAGAAGAATGTGGGACACCAGTTTGGAATGTCTAGTCTAGAAGTAACAAAGCATGAATGATGGTTTCAACAGCAGATAAGCTGAGACAGAAGAGGAATCATAGAATCCCCAAAGTGTAGAAGGAGGCCATTCCGTCCATCAAGTCCCATGTCCACTCTTTGCCCTATTCCCACTAATCCCCCTAACCTTTATGTCTTGGGACACTGAAAGGCAATTTAACATGGCTGATCAACTACACATCATTAGACTGTGGGAGAAAACCAGAACTCCTAGAGGAAACCCATACAGATGTGGGGAAAATGTACAAACTTCACGCTGACAGTCACCCAAGGTCTGAATCTAACCTGAGTTTCTGGTACAGAAGTAGCAGTGCTAACTACAGTGCCGTTGTGCTGCTCAGAACAAAGTGATATTGGTGCGAATGGCTAATATTCAAGATGTCATGACTGAGTTTGGAAGTTTACTTGGAGTCAATGTGACATGAATGTTGCGAACAGATGGTTTTAATCTCACTTGCCAGGGAGAGTGAAAAAGTTGATAGGGAGTGAGGTTTGGAGCGGAGACTGAAAATAATGACTTAGAAATAGAAACTCTACAGTACAGAGAGGCTGTTCGGCCTATTGAGTCCACACTGGCCACAATCCTATCGAAGCCCTATCCCCACATCCCTATGTATTTTACTGAGTAATCCCACTAATCTACACATCTCAGGACACTAAGGGGCAATTTTAGCATGGCCAATCAACTAACCCGCACATCTTTGGACTACGGGAGGAAACCGAAGCACCCAGAGGAAACCCACGCAGATACAAGAATGTGCAAACTCCACACGGACAGAGACCCAAGCCGGGAATCAAACCCAGGTCCCTGGAGCTGTGAAGCAGCAGTGCTAACTACTGTGCTTACCGTGCCACCACTTTTTTGAAATGTATGCATCTTTCCTTATGACTAGATTAAGTAATTTTAATATAATTTGGATCTTAACAGCATTTTCTTTGCATTTTTGATGTCGATTGTCAAAATAATTTTTTTATAGTAATCAGTTGAGTAATTATTGTTTACATAGAAACATAGAACAGTACAAGCCCTTCGACTCTCAATGTTGTCGAGCTATATACAAACCCAAGATCAAGCTATCCCACTCCCTATCATTCTGTTGTGCTCCATGTGCCTATGGGATAACTGCTTGAAAGTTCGTAGTGTCCGACTCCACTATCACAGCAGCCAGTCTATTCCACATCCAAACTGTTATTTGAGTGAAGAATCTACCTCGGACATCCCTCCTACATCTCCCACATGAACCTTATAGTTATGCCTCTAGTAATAGCTACATCTACCCGAGGAAGTAGTCTCTGCACGTCTGCTCTATCTATCCCCCTCGTCATCTTATAAACCCTATTAAGTCACCTCTCATCGTTCTCTGCTTTAAAGAGAAAAGTCCCAGCTGCCTCAACCTTTCCTCATGAGACCTACCCTCCAAACTAGACAGCATCGTGGTAAATCTCCTCTGCGCTTTCTCCAATACTTCCACATCCTCCTTATAGTGAGGTGACCAGAACTGAGTACAGTATTCCA
The DNA here is from genome assembly GCA_024679065.1 of Sphyrna mokarran. Taxonomy (NCBI): domain Eukaryota; kingdom Metazoa; phylum Chordata; class Chondrichthyes; order Carcharhiniformes; family Carcharhinidae; genus Sphyrna; species Sphyrna mokarran. The sequence continues at coordinate 80,685,026 of JAGIQG010000002.1, forward strand.
AATGTGGTCTCACCAATGTCCAGTATAGTTGCAACATAACCCCATGGCTCTTAAACTCAAACCCTTGTAAATAAACGTAATATACTATAGGCCTTCCTTATGGCTCTATCCACTTGAATGGCAACTTTCAGAGATCTGTGGATGTGAATCCCAAGATCTCTCTGTTCCTCCATATTCCTCGGAACTCTGCTGTTGACCCTGTAATCTGCATTCAAGTTTGTCCAAACAAAATGTCCAGACCTCGCACTGATCAGGGTTAAAATCTATCTGCCACTTTTTGGCCCAGCTCTGCACCCTATCAATGCCCTCCACCTCATCCACTACTCCTCCAATCTTGGTGTCATCAGCAAATTTACTAACCTATCCTTTAGCCCCCTCTTCCAAGTCATTGATAAAAATCATAAATAGCATAGGATCCACCTTTGATCCTTGTAGTACACTGCTGGTAATGGCTTCCAGTCTGAAAATTTTCCTTCTATCACCACCCTCTGTCTTCTATGAGACAGTCAGTTACTTATCCAATTGGCCAAATTTCCTTCTATCCCACACTTCCTTACCTTCTTATGAGCCTACCATGGGGAACCTTATCAAACACCTTACTAAGATCCATGTATGTGACATCAGCTGCTCTACCTTTGTCTACACACTTAGTTAACCTCAAAGAATTCAATCCAGTTTGTGAGGCAAGACTTACCCCTCTCGAAACTGTTCTGACTACCACGGATTAAATTGCATCTTTCCAAATGGTCATAAATCCTATCTCAGAACCCTTTCCATTAACTTACTGACCATCAAAGTAAGACTAACTGGCCTATAATTACCAGGGTCATTCCTATTTTCTTTCTTGGAGAGGAACAACATTCGCCAATCTCCAGTCCTCTGGCACAATCCCCATGGACAGTGAGGACCCAAAGATCAAAGCTAAAGGCTCCACAATCTCATCCCTTGCCTTCCAAAGTATCGTAGGATGTATCCCATCTGGCTCAGAGGACTTATCAACCCTCAGATTTTTTAAAATTGCTAATACATCTTCCTTCACAACATCTATGTCTTCCATCCTATCAGCCCGTATCACGCGCTTATCCTCAAAAACATGGCCCCTCTCCTTAGTGAACGCTGAAGAAAAATATTTATTCAACACCTCACTTATCTCTTCTGACTCCATGCACAAGTTGTCATTACTATCCTTGATTGGCCCCAACCTCACTCTGGTCATTCTTTTATTTCTCACATAAGAGTAAAAAGCCTTCGGGTTTTCCTTTATTTGACCTGCCAAGGACTTCTTATGTCCCCTTGTAGCTCTCCTAAGCCCTTTTCTTTAAGTCATTCCTAGCTATCTTGTAACCTTCAAGCGACCCAACTGAACCTTGTTTTTTCATCCTTACGTATGCCTCCTTTTTCCTCCTAACAAGACATTCAACCTCCTTTCTGAACCATGGTTCCCTCACTTGGCCATTTCTTCCCTGCCTGCCAAAGACATACCTGTCAAGGACATGCAGTTTTTTTTCCTTGAAAAAGCTCCACTTTTTGTTTGTGCCCATACCTCACAGTTTCTGTTCCCATCTTGCGCTCTCTAATTCTTGCCTAATTGCATCACAATCAACCCTGCTCCAATATAAACCTTGCCCTGCCATGTGACCCTATCCCTCTCCATTGCAATAATGAAGGACACCAAATTGTGGTCACTATCTCCACAGTGCTCTCCCGTAAGTAAATCTAACATTTGGCCTGGTTCATTATCCAGTACCAAGTCCAATGTGGCCCCACCTCTTGTCGGCTTATCCATATTGTGTCAGGAAACCCTTCTGCACACACTGTAGTAAAAGTGTTCCATCCGAACTTTTAAAGCTTCCAATTACTATTTGGAAAGTTAAAGTCACCAATGATAACTACCCTGTGACTTCAACACCTATCCGTAATCTGCTTTGCCATTTCCTCCTCCACATCTCTCTTACTATTTGGGAGCTATAGAAAACTCCTAACAACATGACCAATCCTTTCCTTTTTCTAACCTCAGTCCATATTACTTCAGTAGGCAGATCGCCCTCAAAATACCTTTCAGCAGCAATTAAACTATCCTTGATTAACAATGCTACTCCTCCACCTCTTTTACTGTCTTCCCTACTCTTATTGAAACATCTAAACCCTGGAACTGCCGACAACTATTCCTGTCCCTGTTCTAACCATGTCTCCGTAATGGCCACAATTTCATAGTCCCAAGTACCAATCCATGATCCAAGTTCACCTACCTTATTCCTGATGCGCTTTGCATTGAAGTAGATACATTTCAACACTTTATTAGAGGCAAACCTATGAATTGATCATATACTGGGTAAACTGTTAAATGTAATGTAGCAATTCAGAATTTTCAACGGCTATATTATGCTTAGTCATTTAACACACTACCTGATGCTAGGGTGCAAACGTTTGAACGAGCTTGAAAGGGTATTGAAAAGGTTACATATTGGGAAAGATTAGTGAAATGATATTGTTTGGACAGTGATAGGAGTTAAAGGATAGACTTTCCAGATTTCTAAATTTATTCATTTTACAGCATGTGGGCATCACTGGCTGAGTCAAGAATTTATTACCTATCCCTAAATACCCTCCATTTCAGAGGGCATTTGAGAGTTAGTCACACTTCTATGGGTCAGGAGACACATGAGGCCAGACCATATACAGATGGCAGATTTCCTTCCCTAAAGTGAAGCAGATGGTTTTCCAACCACCGACAATGATTTTATGGTCATTAGTAGACTCTTAATTCCAGATTTTTTGTTTACTAAATTCAAATTATAAACTATGGATTATTACCTGTGCCATGTGCAAATCAACACCAATAAATAGATTGGGGTGGTGACATGTGGTTGAAGATTGGAGTGAGAGAAAAAGAAGGATTCTGCTTTTTTTTTTGGAAAAAGCAACAGTATTGTGAGTGGAAGGAACTTTTGGGACAGGCTTCACTTGAATTAGGGTGGGACTAAGGCCCTAGCGTGAAGAATAAATAGGGCAAAGAAAAAGGGTAGACATTGGTAATAGAGGAGGCTCAGGCGGAAAACTTGTATAGATAATAGTTCATAAACAAACTGAGCCTAGGGAGACAGGAAGTAGAAATAATGGGCAAGTATGACAATTGGCAGGACTTGACGATTGGTTTTCCAGTTGTGACCTCAAATAAATCTTGTCATTAAAATAATTAGTGAATACAAGATAGAAAACCACATATCCAAATTTACTAACGGCATAATGGTAAGTGGCCAGTTTAAGCAGTGAAGATAAAATAATAGATGAAGTGAATGCATGATACCATGGGAATCAGATTTCGGTGCAGACAAATGTGATATTATCCAGCTTAGACTGAAAAAAGATAAAAATGTGTATTTTCTAAATAGTGAAAGTGAGAAACAGTGCATCTTAAAATCTCAATAACAGGTGCTGAAAATATTCAAAAAGGCTAATGGAGTTTTTGCCTTTATGTCAAAAGGAATCAGATATAGTTTTTGGAGTCATAGTTATAAAAATCTAGTCAGACCACATTTGAATATTACGAGAGATTGCAGGCATCACATCTGAAGAATTATATGTAGGCCTTGGAGTGCAGTGTAGATTTACCAGAATGATGCCTGGACTCCAGGGGTTAAATTGAGAATGGTTGCACAAATTAGATTGTGTTCTATGGAATTTAGAATATATTGGTGTGATTTGTTTGAAGTTTTCGAGGCTAATAATAGAAAACATGAGGTAGGTTGAAAAAAACTATTTCCATTGTTTGTGGAGTCTTGGACTAGGAGGATATAGTCGTAAAATTAGAACCAGACTTTTCAGAAGTGAATTTAAAAGGAACACATTTTCTCTAAGAGTTGTAGAAGTTTGGAGTTCTTCTCAAACAGCAATTTCTGCTCGATCAGTTGTTGATTTAAAAGCTGAGATTTATAGATTAGGGATATGGGGCAAAGACAGGAGTTAAGTTCCAGCTATGATTTCATTGAATGATAGAATAGGCTTGCTGGGCTTAATAGCTGACTCTTATTGCCATGTTCCTAGGTGTAAAAGGTATTTTGTGATGTGTTCCTATGTAAACCGTGAATTATTCTTTGCAAATGGTTTCGCTACTTCCACTTTATTGAAGCTTACCAGTTCAATCTTATGACTCTCTCAGGTGGAGTGAGTGTAATTTGCTATATGTAGGGCATCTTCAGTAGACATCCTTGACCTTTCCCAACCTTCCATTCTTCAGTTAAATCCAACATCAGGATTTGCATGCAGAAGGCATACCATCCTAATTTAAATATATATACATTTGCCACTAACTCCAATTATAAAATAATTGTATAATAATATTTCCTTCAAGCACTTACGATTGCTTTGCCCTGTGGAGTCAGAGGCTGATCATTGGTATAATCTGCATTCTCATTGTACGGACCAATTCCTTTATTCTAAGTAATTTCAGCCTCCATCTCAGATCCTTTTTTCCTTACCTTTTGAGTTAACTGCCTGCCTGTCATCATCTCTTAATCTATATAAATTCTTCTAACGATATAAATGATCTTTTTAGAGCCACTTTATTTTTTGCAGTTATTGAGGTCACTTATTGATATTATCTACATCAATTAAACCACCTCAGTGTCACTTGCTTGTGCACGTTCACCTCAAAAGACAAACACTTCAAGTCAATAACAACTGCAAATTCGGAAGTGCCAAACTTTTGGCCTTACATTTGTCATATCTCTGCAATTGTTGATTGGCTTATTCTCTTGCTTCCAGTTTTGATGCATTTGTTTCAACATAATTTCATCATTTTCCTATTCTTGTCATTTCCCTGATATGGTCACTATCTGCAGTTTACTAAGTGCAAGGGATGCAAACTGGATTGTACCTGCATTATCGATCAATTGCTTGATCTGACTTGACCACACGCAGGTCAGATTAGTCCCACTTTGCTCTTCAAATAGTTTAATTATTCTGAATGGCAAAAATAATAGGCTCCTTTTCTTTGCTAATACTTTATTAACAACTACTAATAACTATCCCATCTCAATCCATACTAGCAAATGTGCAGGTTCCTTAGTCTGCAAATCAAAGACAATTTATTCAGCTGCCTCCATTGCATCTCGTCATATTAAGACAAACTTAGTCGGTCTGATATTCTTATTTGTCGTGAGCCCTTATCTCTTACTCTAAACACCTCCTCCACAACAGTCTCAAACCTCTCCCTATCCATTCTTTCCATCACCCTCCTTAGTCTTACCATTCAACTGGTCATGCATTCAACAAGTGTGATTAAGCTTGCTGATAAAATTTGTGATGTCATTACTGTTTCCACAGCACTAGGAACATCAGATACAGATTACTTGACTGTTTTGTGCAATACCCCAGTTCTGTGTTGAAGGGTGTCTCTAACTTTGCTATGACATGGAAGTCCTTCTCCCATTTATGCACTGAGTTCTTCCTCTTCAACATCTTATTGTGTTCAGTGCAAGCTTCAAAATCTGTCCAACTGTCTTTCTGCTTGGCATTCTTGTTTGGACTATAGCAATCTCAGACTTCAGTGATACCTTCCGTTTTCTTCTCTGCAGATTGGTGTTTATGGCATACAAAATATCTGCATTAGGAAGAAGTATATGGGAATTATTGTTTTGGTTTGAAACACAGCATGTGGGGAATGAGGGGAACAAATTTTTCTTTAGACATTTTTGTTCTTTGATCTCAATGGCTAGAATATTTGGTGTGTTGGTTTTTCCTCCTTAATTCCCTTAAAAAAAATTCTTTACTTTGTCATGCTTTTGTTTGTCTGCACTCACTGTCATGTGGATTATTTAAATCTCACTTCCACTAAGCATCTGACATGTCATTAGCTCATTCTCTGGTGATTTTTAGCAATTTTATTAATTCATTGACCGGTACTGATGATTTTTCATGGTGTAAATGTTATTGTATCAGTTCCATTTGCTCCTTGCCAGAGTGTGATGCAGCTACTTTCAAAGAAAATTCATGAGTTTAGTTTATTTAAGCGTCCAGATTTGAAAATGAGGGTTCTCAACCTTCACTGAGCCTTCAATCTGTAACATTTCAGCTGTAATGATTTGTTGAATAATGCAATACTTGTAGTTATACAACATGCCAACCATAATATTTTTATTTACCACGTTATTCCATTTAGAAAACATGACTCGGTAGTGGTACTTAAAATTGAGTAAATTAGACAGTTGTTTTAATAACAATGTTCAAATACAATTTTATGATAGTTAATCATAACCTGTGCTAGTTAATTTATTTCTTTACTTGTGGTAAAGCAGGAAATATTTTGTACAGCATTACAAAAGACATGGGTACATCATTGACAACCACACAATAGAACCTACGTAGAATCGTAGAAACCCTACAGTCAGAAAGAGGCCATTTGGCCCATCAAATATGTATGACCACAATCCCACCCAGGCCCTACCCGCTAATCCCTCTAACTTAAACATCTCAGGACACTAAGGGTCAATTTTAGCATGGCCAATCAACTTAACAGCACATCTTTGGATTGTGGGAAGAAACTGGAGCACCTGGAGGAAACATACACAGACATGAGGAGAGTGTGCAAACTCCACACCTCACTGAAATTTCATCTTTTCCACAAGGAATTCCAATCTCCAGATTTGAAAAACTCATTTGGAATTCTCCAAATGTTGCTCCTGCTCAGATGGCTTCAACAAAAATCCACCTATCGGGTTTCAGTCTTGCCTTCTGAAATTTTTTCCCTTTGGTTCTCTGTGCATTCAGGCTTTCCAATCTTCAGCAGTGATAGCAGAACACCACTGCCCCTATGGCCCACACCACGGAATCACCAACCTTTGGATGCCCTCTCTGATCTCCTATGCTTCTATCAAGCCTGCTGTTTCTTTAACTTGGAGCTTTTCTTTCTGAAATTTATCTTGATTCACCTCTGAACCCTGTCTTTGTCCCTTACCTCGGCTGCAGAATAAGTTAATTATTGAACTATATAAACAGTGCATTTTGTCTCTCTAATGATGAATGTTTGGTATTGTATCATCGCTGCTCTTAATATTAATGACCCATGCTACACGTAGATTAGACGATATTTATAATCAGATGCCAACAATTGGCATTATCATTTTACTGTATCTTTCTGTAACTATTTGGTGACTTGATGGTACATCTTGAAAGGAGACAAATATTGTGCATGATGGAGAGGGAGGGTTAAATGGAGTGGGGTTTGGGGGGAGGATACCTGGAAAGGAGCCTGGAAAGCAGAGCAGCAACAGGGCTCATGATTTCTATTGCTGGCCCTTGATCAAATCATTGCAAAATAATATTGTTCAGCTTATTTCACCTCATTGATGCAGTTGGGATGTAGGATTTCCAATGTTGGTGCAAAGAATAAATCAGTCATGTGACGTTTATGATGATTTATGCATGATGAATGCATTGTATTTGTTTCACCTGTTAACCCCATGGAGAGGATCATAGTCATTCTTAAAAATAGACGTGCTTTCCCACTCACCTTCTGTTATGTTTGTCAGATTTCATGCCAATGTGCAAATTTTTTCTATAAAACAGGGCAAGCAACTCTATCGATAGACATCCTATGCATAAGTATTACTTGGCAACGTTTTCAATTCTGAAGTCTCACCTTCTAGTATGTGCTCTTCAACTCCTAATTTTCATCCTTCCTTTCTCATTCCTTCAATGGTGGCAAAACCTTATGCACGTATGAGTATACAAATGTTGAGAAAAAGTAGGCTATATGGCCTCTTGATAATGTGCCACCATTTGATAAGATCATTATTTCTCCGATCATGACTTTGACTTTCCTACTTACCTTTTATATCCTTAAATTCTTGACTCAAAGGGAGTTAATTTAACTCTGTCGTAAAAATATTCAATGATCCTTCCTTTACTGATCTCTGGAGCCGAGGATTCCATGGCTAACAACCTTCTGAGAGAAACAAATTCACCTAATCTGCATCTTAAATAGGAAGTTCCTTATTTTTTTTAAACTGGATCCCTGCTGGGGGTGAGAATAAAATGCCAAAGATTGAAATTTAATATAATTGTGTAGTGAGGTTTAAGAATCTGTAATTAGTAAGAAATTAATAATATAATGGTTACAGATTCCTTTATTACTCAAAACCAGTTTTTTTAGTTAGAGATGATAAAGTTTTGGAGTCAAACAGTAAATGATGGCAAAGCTAGGCACACAAAAATGAGTAGAAGCCTTTGCAATAGGAACAAGGTTAATTGTGACAAATAGAAGATGTGCTTCTTTTGGTAAAATTTATATGTATTGTTAGATCAAAATTTTAAACAATGTGTGCACTCAAACCATTATATAAATATATGCATCCTTCATGTAAACATCAGAGCCTGCTACAGAGACCTCTCTGAAGTGAGACTCTCCCTGCATATACTTAAAAAACAACATAATCCTAACGTATTCTCGGTCTCCTATTATTATCTTGTAAGAAATAAGCAATCACAATCCCCAAGTTCTTAGAGGGTGACATGGTGTCACTACCTCAAAGCATTAGGAAACTGAGTTCAATCCCAGCCTTTGCCACTGTGTGGAGTTTGTATCTTCTCCCTGTGTCTGCATGGGTTTCCTCCCTTATTTCAAGGGTGTACAAGTTAGCTGGATTGTTCCATTATCCCTTAGTATCTAAAATGTGCTGGTTAGTCTCCCAAGATATGTAAGTTAGGTAGATTAGGGGTTGTGGTGATAGAGCGCAGTGGGAGATGAAGTGAATCCGAGTTAAATGCTATGTTGGAGAGTCGGGGCAGACTCGGTGGACTGAATGGCCTCCTTTTGCATTGAAGTAACCTTCTTGAGTTGTCTGACCGAAAGCAGATTCAACCCACTGCATCCAAGATCTCCGTCACAGGTGGGTTAAGAAGGCAGATTCTAAATGTACCCCAGCCAGAATGGAGATGGAATCCTGTGTTGTTGGTATCAATCTAATCCACAATGACCATTCAGATAACTGGTCCTCCAAGGAATCTGAAATACAGTGACAATGTATACTTTTACATGCAAGTTGTAGCTGAGAGTTATGGTTGGCGATGGTCAAGTCTCTGATTTCTTTTCATCACATGGCTGACCAGGAATCTTTCTCACTCTTCTGAGCGCAGAATTGGCCGAAGTTAAAAGTTGTTCCTCAGCCTGTTTTATCGTGTTATGAATACCCGTTCATTGGCCACTAAGTCCTTGATTAAAATTTGAACAAGGCACCTCTAGCTTAGAGGCAGGGTTGCTATGCACTGAGAGAATATCTCTGCTCTAGTTATAGTCCCTCCCATAAGGGTAAACCCACTTTTAGCATGCACACTGTCATGTCCTCTCAAAATTTTGTATATCTCAATATCATCACTTTAAATTCTTCTAAATTCTAATAGGTACAGAGCCAACCTGTCCGATTTTTCCTCATCAAACAACTCTTCCATCCCAGGAAGTCTACTTTGAACTGCTTCCATTACAGTTATATCCTCTCAAGTCAACAAACGAAAGCTATAAAGAGTTCCAGATGAACTCTCACTAACACCCAGAAACACATCCTTACTTTTATGTTTTATTTCCTTTGGAGTAAATGTTTGTGATCTTGCTGCATCTTCATACTAACTTACTATGATTCCTGTACTAGTGCACCGGACACCCCTCAACTCTGCAATCTCTCTCCAATTAAATAATTTGTTGTTTTTCTATTCTTCCTGCCAAATGAATAACTTCACATCTTTCTACATTATACTCCATCTGTCATGTTTTGGTCCACTCATTTTATTTATTTATATCCCTTTGCAGCCTCCTTATCTCTTTTTAACTTATTTCTTACCTATCTTTGTGCCATTGATAAATTTGCAACCACAGATCCAGTTCCTTCATCCAAGTCATTGATATAGATCAGGAATAGTTGAGGAACCAACTCTGATCCCTGTGGCAGTCCACTGGTTGCATCTTGCCAACCCAAAAATTTATCTCTACTCTCTTTGTTAACTAATCAATCATCTATTCATTTAAATATGTTACGCATAATACCACAAGCTCTTTCTTATTTTGTGTAGTAACCTTTGATATAGCACTTTATCCTTTTGGAAATCCAAGTACATCACATCTTCAGGTTCCTTTTTATCACCTTTCTTGTTAGTTCCTCAGAGCTCTAATAAATTAGTTGAACACAATTTCCCTATCTCAAAACTATGTTGATTCTACCTGATTATATTAAAGCTTTCTAAGTGTCCTGATGTAACCTCTTTTCATAAGGGGTTTTAGCATTTCTCTGTGACATGTTAGGTTTATTGTTCTGTAGTTTCCAGATTTTTGTTTTCCTCTTTTCTTGAAAACAGTAGTTCTATTCACTATTTTCCCAAACCGATGGGGCCTTTCCAGAATTTGGGAAAATTAAAATTAGTTAATTGATTAAAAGATAAGGGAATGGCACTAAGCTATAATACTTGTTTGGAGAACTAGTACAGATAACTTGGGCTTGATGGCCACCATGTGCTCCATAACTATTTTGTGATGTCTGTAGCCACTTCTTTTAAAACTCTAAGATGAAGTCCATTAGGACTTGAGGATTTGTCAACCTAATTTGTCCTAATAATTGTCTCAGTCATTTTTCCCTGGTGATTGCAGTTGTTTTATGATCCATTTACCCATTGATTCCCAATTATGTTTGATATTATTTGTGCCTTCCACAGAGAAGGCAAACATGAAGTTTGTTCAACGTATCCACTATATTTTTTATTAAACCTGATGTGGAGTTGCCGGCATTGGACTGGGATAGGCACAGAAAGTAGTCTCTCAACACGAGGTTAAAATCCAACAGATTTATTTAGTAGCATGAGCTTTTGGAGTCACCTGATGAAGGGGCAGTGCTGCAGAAGTTCATGCTACCAAATAAATCTGTTGGACTTTAATCTGGTGTTGAGAGACTGTTGAACTTTTTCTGTTGCATCTTTATTGACCAACTCCTTAACCTAATTTCCAAGTTCACTTCAGTCTTTTATACACTTTATAATTAAATTTAAAATGAGTCTCAGACCCTCTGTTCTCTCCCTCAAACTGAATGTGAAATTCAATCACATTACGATCATTGCTACCTAGAGGCTCCTTTACTATAAGGTTAGTCATTTAATTCTGTCTCATTGAATATGGCCAGCTCTAAAATAGCCTGCTCTTTGTTGACTGCACAGTATGCCGCTGTGAGAGCCTGTCTCAAAATCTCATTCAGGCTTTCTTTGCCAATCTATTTAGTCTATTCTATATGTAAATTCAAATGAAATAATTTATCAAGTGCCTGTTGTTTGTTTCTTTATACTCCATTCTCCAGTTTAATTACTGTTATTGAACCTAAACTATTCCTGCAAGTAGTTACCATGATTAACAGAACAACCCCACCACCTTTTCCTAACTTCCTGTCTCCTTGCAATGTCGTGTACTCTTGAATATACAGGTTTCAGCCATATCTCTGTAATGGCTGTCCAATCGATAATATTTATTTCTGTTTGAGCTGACTATTCATCCATTTTGTTACAAATGCAATGTATATTCTGTCAGAAAATTATTTGTTTTTACTATTCTTACAACCTCTGGCCTTATTTGCTGCCCCAATCTTAAGTTTGTGTTCCTTCGTTTCCTATGTTCTCTGGTTATCATTACCCTTATTGATAACCTTGTTCTCTCGCCTTGTCTTTCCCTTCAGATTACTATATCTTCCCTCACTTAGGTGGGTAGGAGGGGATTCTCTCACCCCACTGTGCTAGAAAATTAGCGCAGTGTGGGAGGGTGGGGGGGGAAATTCTGCGGCCAGGCATGTGCAAGAGTTGTGCAAGAGTTGCGCATGTGTTCCTGCTGCGTGCACATCTCCCAGTGCTAGATTTCTGCCATCATCAGATCTGTGCTGGCACCTAGTGGGTAGAGAGGTAAGTAATTTAAATCTTTATTTAAATCTAATTTTAATGTAATTAGCAGCTTCCCATTTTCAGGGAGCTAGCAGCCTGACCCCGCTGGAGTGAAGGGGAGGGCAATTGGGGGCCCACCAGAGGGTTGGGTGATGGGATTGGGGGGGGGGGGGGGGGGGGGGGTTGCACCCTGGGCTGTGCCAATGTCTGGGGGCACCTTGCTGTTAGTATTGGGCAGTGCTGAAGGGACATGACATATGGGGAGCCTGGGGTGATCATGGAAGTGGGGGATTCCATTGCCACTTTGCATTGGGATCAATAGAGACAAGAGGGAGGCCAGTGATCAGGTGGGAGGGGGCTCTACATTACGAGAGGTTAGGGGCTGTTGCGCGACTAGAGAGTGGGGTGGGTGGGTGGGGGGAGAGAAGTCAGGGCTGGCTGGGAATGATTGATAATGATATTCACGCTGGTGGTCTCTGCAGTGCAGGGTGTGGGAGATTCTAGTCTGAACTCCCACTGAAAAACAATGATTACTCCAGTTTTCCTGTCAATTTAGAGCTTAGAATTTTTTTGCGAGAATTCTAGCCTTGATCTCTCTCCCTCACTATTTAATTTAAAACCCTCTCTTGTGCCCTAGTTATATGCCCAAAACATGGGTTCCAGTACAGTACAGATGAAGACTGTTTCAGGAGTATAGGTCCCACTTTCCCAGAACTGCTTTCCAGTGTCTCATGAATTGAAACAGATTTCTTCCATGCTATTCTTTGAGCCATGTTCTCGCATAATTCAACTGCAGCACGTCACCAGTCCTGTCATCTTCATTCTGTTTAAATAAATAATTAATCACTTTCTTAATTGCATTTTAATACCTTATCTTGACTTTGATTATGTTCATATTTCAATTAATGTTCTAATTACAAGAACAAAGAAAATTACAGCACAGGACCAGGCTCTTTGGCCCTCCAGGCCTGCATCGATCATATTGCCTGACTGATCTAAAACCCCTTACTCTTCTGGGAGCCATATTTCTATATTCCCATCCTATTCATGTATTTGTCCAGACGCTCCTTAAAAGTTACTTTTGTATCTGCTTCCACTACCTCGCCCGGCAGTGAGTTCTAGGCACCCATCACCTTCTGTCAAAAAAAATAGATTGAAATTCCGTAATTTAAGTAAGATGCATAGATAAAACACTCCAATCATTCATCTGCTGACTTTACACCTCGGTTTTTCATTGAGAAGCTCCTGGTCATGATGGCTAACACTCTCTCTGTCCAGATTTATTGTTTTTAGTTTTTCTGTTGCTCAATCTCATGCTTTTCTGTTCCACAGACTGTCACATTTGTTGTCATCACTGTGTACTGTTGAATTCTCCTTTCAGTTCCCTGCACCATTACATCTTGTGAAATCATCAAGTCTCCTTCAAGGGTACCACTTCAACCAAACTCTTTGATCGCCACCCACCGCCACTACCACCCCCTTCCCCCAACACGACCTTTCATCTCTGCTTTGTGCCCATGCAGCTCCATGCTGCAGTACCGGTGAACGTTTTGCTGCACAAATGATAAATGCTACTATTAGTTGTCAGTTCTGTAGTAAACTGAGCAAAAACATTGCACCAGATGTAAAAGCGCTTGATGCGAAATTCTCCTCAATTGTCAGTTTAACAGATTGAGCTGAAATTATATTTAAAATGTTTTTTCCTTTCCAATCATAATTTTCCTCCATCCATTTGCAATTACATGTTTAAGTGAGAGATTGGACAAGGCAACTTTGGGCTTTCCAATCCTATTTTTTAGTTGACAGCTGAGAATGACAAAAGAAACCTGTACGTTTCATCTATAATTCCTTCCCCTCCCTTCATCCCTTTATGCTGAATCGCCACTTTAATCCATAATTTTCTTCTGAGATAATTGCCTAATGGAATATTTTTCTTCACTGAGTATTTATGAAGATCACATTTAACATTTTGGCTGTGATAAACTTCCCAGGATATATGCAATGCATTGACGTTTTCTTCCAAATAAACACAGCATAACGAATTTTGCTAAAAACACATAAAACAGTAATTAGGCATTATAATTCTTGGCAAGTTACTGTACAATACTAAGCAGTACTTGTTATTTGAACCCTCAGTTGGTGGATAAATTATAACATGGTGTTGCTTGGTACCTTTTGTACTTCGTCTCCCATTGCAAACAAGATAACAATGACCTCTTTTTATAATGTCAAAGCAAGACTGCTATGAATAGTGTTAGTAATGTTTAGAGGGAAACAATGACTTTCTATATTAGTGGCAGTGGAAATTCTTTGTAAAAGCTTCCACTGAGAGATTTTGTCTGATTTTAAGCTTCCTTTTCAGTGTCATTTTTAAAGAAAATGTTTTGTCAGTAACTTATCCTTGGAGACGTTTTTCTGCAGCTTGTTATTCATTAGAATAGCCATACGGATTTAAGGCCAGTTGCTGTCCACCCTTAAAATTTCTTGATGAGTTGGTAGCAAGCAAGTCGATACATCAGTTTAAATATACTGTCAAAGTCATATCCATTTATGTATATTTAATATTAGTTAGACATGAAGTGTGTTAAATAAAGAGGAATTAATTGTGCCATGGATTTGAACGTTGGCCTTGAAGTTGAATTCACACTGATTCTGGTGCAACTTTAAAAGAATAATTTTTTCTTTTTCCTCAAATCCATAATTTAAGATCTGTGAACATTTAGAAATAGTTTATTTGGTCAAGAGCAATCAGCACAGATTTGTTAAAGGTAAGTTAGTATTTGAGAAATTTTTAAGTAATAACCAATTGCATAGATAAAGAGAATGCAGTACATTTGCCAGAACTTTGCGTATTCATTTAATCTATGTCATTTTGTAGCTTTCTTTTAATCCTCTTCACAAATGCTTATAAGATCATCTGAACCTGTTTGATAAGAGGCATTGAAGCTTGTTAGAAAATCAAAAATGTGGCGTAAAAAAAAAAAAATGATAGTAAGATTAAAAGATGGTGGGATAGAAAATTGGTTGTCAGGAAGGAAGCAAAGTTAGGATGAACGAAATGGCATAAATGGGTCTTTTTCTGATTGATAGGATGCACTGAGTGGTATGAGTCCTGGGGCCTCAACGTTTTACAACTTGTATAATTGACTTGGATGGAGGTGTAGATGTAATATTTTAAAGTCACAAATAATGCATACATTAATACTGCAATGAAGTTACTGTGAAATTCCCTGAGTCGCCACAGTCTGGCACCTGTTCAGTCACTGCATCTAACCAGCACATCTTTCAGAATGTGGGAGGAAACCGGAACATCCAGAGAAAACCCACACAGATATGGGGAGAATGTGCAAACTCCACATGGAAAGTTACCCAAGCTGGGAATCAAACTCGGGTCCCTGGCACTGTGAAGCAGTAATGCTAACTCTATTACCATTTATTGTTGAAAATTTACTGACGATACGAAGGTAGGTAGGAAGATAAGTTGTGAAGAGGATAAAAGGAGGCTACAAAATGACATAGATTAAGTGAACGTGCAAAGTTCTGGCCAATGGGCCATGAAGTGGGCAAATGTGACATTGCTCATTTTGGCGGGAACAATAAAAAAAAAATTGCCTAAATGGTGAGAGATTGTAGAGCTCTGAGTGTCAGAGGGTCGTCTGATGCACGAATCACAAAAGATTAGTATGCAAGTGCAGCAAATAATTTAAAGCCATAGAATGTTATCAGTTATTGTGAAGGGAATTGATTACAAAAGTCAGGATGTTGCAGAGTGCTGGTGAGACTACATCGGAGTACCATGTACTGGTACGCAGTACATACTGGTCTCCTTATTTAATGAAAGATGTAAATACATTATAAACGCTTCAGAGAATTTTTTCTAGACTAATACGTGGAATGGACAGGTTGTCTTATGAGGAAAGGTCAGCTTCATTGAAACACACAGATTCTAAGGGACCTTAACAGGGTCGATCTGGAGAGGATGTTTCTTCTTGTCGGAGAATCTAGAACTAGCAGTCATTATCTTAAAAATGAGGAGTCGTTTATTTAAGACTAAGATGAGGAGAATATTTTTCTTTGAAGGTCTTGCATTTTTAGAAATCTTTTTCAAAAGACAGTGGAATATTTGAATATTTTTAAGGGCGATCACTCAATAGATCTTTGATTAACAAGGAATGAAAAATTATAGGGGGAAGACAGGAATGTGGAGGTTACAAGCAGATCAACCATAATACTGAATGGCAAAGCAAGTTCGGGGAGCCAAATGGTCCACTTCTGCTCCTAATTCATATGAATTGTGTTGCTTGGACATGAGAAGGGTTGGACAAGCTGTAATCTAGATCTATTTTTGCAGTGAATGAATATAGATAATAGAACATATTTTAATTTTCTGATGCCACAGAAGTAAAAAGTTTGATGTACTTAGGTTAGTAGAATGTCCTTATTTCCATTGAAGCCAATTAATGTCAGATTTAATGTGCAGTTTTTGAAATTCTGAAGTGTTTTGATGCTGAATAGGCAAAACATGTTTTCTCTACTTGGGAATCAGACAGGAATCATCAAATTCAAATTAATGCTTAAAGAGAGAGGAATTGAACAAATTTATTTCAAGGTTTATTAGAGCACAGAATGTTTTGCCGCAGGTAGTAGTTGAGGCAGAGACTGTTGCTTCCTTTAAGAGAAGAACAGAGATATGTTTTGAACCCAGAGGACATGCAGGAAAATAGGATTGGGTTTGAATTGTTGTAGCAAAGATCAATGGGCTGAAAGAGTGCAACTTCATTGTCAGCTTTTATGATTATGCAAAAAAAATGCTTTATCATAAGAAAGATCTCTAATTCTAAACTTGTGCCTTTTTTTCCCACAGCTGGTGAGTCTGTTACTAATTGGAATTGCAGCATGGGGTAAAACCTTTGGACTCGTTACAAGCTTCTCTGTTGTCGCAGGAGTAATTGGAGTGGGAATCTTTCTTTTCTTTATTGCTTTGATTGGACTGTTGGGAGCCATTAAGCATCATCAAGTGTTGCTATTTTTCGTATCCTTTGAAAATAATTGCTTAATGTTTACTCTGATCATTGAGACTTTGTTCAAAAATGGTTTTTAGCATTGCATGGAAGAGAAATGGAGTCAGCACAAAGTAAATCGAAATATGCACCATTAATTTTTTATTTAGTTATGATTGAATGCAAATGATGACCGTGAAATCATGAGGCAACATTAATTTGTTGGATAGTTGGGTGGCATAGTGGGTTAGGTGCTGGTCTTTCACCTTTGGGACATTGTCTTCAACTGATCTTAAAAGGATGAGAGTCTGCTGGGTGTGAAGGTTCTTTCACATGTTGAATTTACATTATTTCAATCCATTTTTTAGTGGGAATTGGTCCTTAAAGTCCTAATTGGCCATCTTATTCATAAATCACAGAATGACTGGTCTGAAAATAGCATCAGAAGCTCAACCATGAATTAAACCAATTTGACGAGGCTGAGATATATTGGAATTGAAGTAAACTTATATAAAAAAACCATTATGTTCAATGATTACCCATGAGTAATAGCATTAGTGGTCTTCCTATACACATTGCAGTGGACATCCCGTATGCACTGAAAATACTGCATAATCGATGGAGGCCAGTTCCCCATATTTGCAGAACTTGTTTCTTACCCAGCATACAGAGACTGACTTTTGCAGTCTGATCCTGTTTTGAAGCGAGAAGACTACAGCATTTTGTCCACTGTCAAATGTCTCCAAATATCTGAAGGCTATGACTTGAAAAGTACCCTCAATAGCCTTGATATTCAAGCAAACATTTAATAAGGATAGCAAGTCTAAATATCTTTGATTATTTTTATTACTGGAATTATTTATTTTCCTGACTGTGAGAAGCATCAAATTTTGTTTTAGGTTTAAATTATCAAAAAAATTCATTGAAAAAAGATGAATAAGCAAGTAATATAGCATTTACATGCTTAATTGGAAAGAAAACAAAATATAGCAATTTCCATTAAATTACTACTCCTTTGAATTAACACATACACCATTTTGTTGCATCTCTCATGACTGCAGCAGTTGAACTAGCCTGACTTAACTCTTAAGTTCTAAGCAGATTTTACTCACAATTACTCTGGCACATGTGTGTATTTGCAACAGTGTTTGATTTGAATAATGGCTTCAAAAATTAATTGGCTACCCTATTCACACTGAAGAAAACTAGTTGTACGTGTGGACAGAAGCAACATTGTGCAGATGGTAGAAATCTGAAATATTTGTACACAATGAATTTGTCTTCCCTCCATTCACCTTCTCTTTGAGCCATCCTTCCAATTTAACATCCAGCTAAACTGGAATTACTTATTTCTTTCAAGCTATTGAATGTTTAACCGTATTTAAGTAAAAAAATCAAACCAAATGTAAATTATAAAAAAATATTTTTGCAGGAGATCCTTAGAACAGAGGTCAGGTATCAATATGGTGAGAGTCATGCTGCTGCATTGCAGTGTATGCTTTCTAATATAAAAGAGAATAAAATGCAGTGATACTAGGAGTCCTGATGATGGTAACAGTCCCTTTGATTACACCTTCCACGTTCCCTCTGGACCAAGAATTTAAAAGTTGACCTTGGACTGATGGTTTTGAGTGTGCTTCCTCTGCCTGCATTTGTTACAATCTTTTGTGGGCATATTTTTCCAGTAACATATGCAAAATATCCCTTATGTTAGAATTAAATTGGGTAGAACATAGTCCTGACCGGTTGAAGTGCCGCCTTGTGTGAGCTCCTGAATACGCAATAGGCAAATTGTTTTCACTAGCAATGACCTTAGTGAGTCCTGATTCCAAAGATGTTAGTGCGGCATTAGAAGCCCATTTAAATTCTGTCTACTTAAATGGCCAAACTACTGAAAGACAAGTTATGTGATAGAGCTGAAAGGTTGTCAGAATACTTTGTTTTGCTTCGATGAAGTTGTATAAAATTGATGTACACTTCTGAAGTTACATAATGAAGAAAGAAAATTGGAGCATTCTTACAAGAGCAATCTCCTCAATTACATAAATCTTTCAAATTTGCTTATGTTTGATTTGGTTAATTTAGCCTTTCAAATAAAGGCAGTCTTTCCCCTGTCCAAACATTTTGCATGCCGCTCATGATGGGAAGCTCCTACTCTGCTTCAAAGAAATCAACTCTCGTCCCTTAAATGGAATTATCCTGTTCTCCAGTCTTGTTTCAAGTCAGTCAGAATACCAAAACACTGTTGGCATCGTCTGTTCATGCTTTATCTGTTGCACTTAGTATTCTAACGTTTTGTGGATCTGATCTGATTTCCCAACACAAAAATTTATGGGTGGAACTGAGTGCGCTTCATTTTCTTCAAATCCTTTCTGTTAAACCTGTGCAGTTGCCCTTTAAGAGGTGTTGATTCATTGCACATCTTGCCTATACATGCAGTGCACTTTTGGCCCTGTATGTGTGTGGTGTATTAATGCAGCTAGATCTCATGAAAAAATTAAACATCAGTGAATTAGAAGCTTGCCATTAGTTGGTCTTCTATAGCAGACACGCATTCCCTCCGATCTTTATGACTATTTTCGACAGTCATAACATTTAGCATTATAATACTTGATGCTTGTCACCAGATGTTGCTAACCCTACTGTTAGCAGCATTATGCCACAATATACCAAGTCATATTGTCCTCTTACATAGGTTTCTAAAATCATCCTGTGAATACAATCAGTACTACACTGGCTTTTAGTCAAAAGACCAAGAGGCAATCATAGATAATGTGCATAGATGAACAGAATGAGGAAGACTATAAATGATTAATCACTGGTACAAGAGATTAAGCAGGGTACCTGATCAAAGGCTCAGATTTCACAAAGAGCTATCGAATTTTGATGGGGATTATGTATTGAAGAAGCAGGTGTCAGATGACTGTTTACAATTCTTGAGCTCTGCTGCTACTGTTGAATCTTTATGCTGCTTTCAAGCCTCTGGCTTAGACCTAATGCTGGTACAGATAGACCTAGTATTTTTGAGCTATGGCGGCAATTGCTCTGACAGCTATAGGCCAAGGGCTGCCCAACACCATCTGGGTGAAACCTTCAGGAGGAGACTGGCCTGTGGACCATAACTATCTCGCCAAGAAGGTATTGTTCGAGTGCTGCGAGTTTCAAGCAGCAGACGTCTACGGTTTGGCTGAATACAGCAACCAGCCATACGTGGATGTCAACTTCAGAAGCCTGTCAGGATGCGTCAAGTTCTTGAAGGAGAAAGGCAAAGAGTGGCCCCTCTCTGTCTTGACTGTGGAGCCTTTGTTCACCATGCCATTCAAGCAAAGCCGGGTTATCACAATCCAGATGTACAGTCCTTATGTCCCTGCGGCTGACATGCTGATGTTGCTCTCTCCAGGTACGTGGAAGTGAAGAGAGAGAACATGGACAAATACGGGATCTGGACCTGTATAAGAAGTCACTGTGAAGACTGACCCCAGGGGAGGACTTCTGCACCTACCCTCCGCTTTTGGCATCAGGGGGAATTGAAGCTTCCTGTACTACATGGGCCAGCCACAAGTGTGTTACATTTGCGGCAAAACCAGCCATTTTGCCGCAAGCTGCAGCACCACTTTTGCAGAAACTGCTTGAAGGAGGGCCACACGATGAACGACTGCAAAGACATAAATGTTGCAACTTGTGCGGGGAGACTCGTCATGTTTACAGAGCTTGCCCCAAGCAGGAGGTCACCAATGCTAAGATCACCGGAGTGAGGAAGGCAAGTGCCCCGCCACCTCAGGGAACAAGACGTCCACTGCCAAAGAATCTGGTACGAAGCAAGCTTCTGATGCAGAGGTGGATTCCCCAGTGCAGCAGGATGACACATCCACACCACCACCAGCAGAGGGCGCAGAGGCCATGGAGCAGGAGAATGGAGATCTCGAGGGCCCCTAGCAGGATGTAAAGTCAAAGAAAAACTCTGGCAGCTCAAACCTACAGTGATGATGCCTCCTCAGACAAGGAAAAGAAAACTGAAGCGGACGAAACGTCAAGAGGCTCAACTTAAAAGCGGCACGGAAACCACAGCAGGCACAGACCACTGACATCGAAGCATCTGAGGACAATCCAGGCGACAGAAACAACAGTGCAGCCGAGGTTACCTTGACCCCATAAAACAGAAACAGGCTCACCGGCGACATCCAAGGTGGAGATAGACCTGCAACCCCGGCAGTAATTGAGGACAACGTGACACTGACGACGTCACCCAGTCGCCGTTGAGGATCTGAGGCATCAGCCCTAATTTTAAAAATGTCTTTAAAGCTAGCCTCTATAAACGTATGCAGCATTAAAGACGTGAGATATGCGACCACCTTGTCCTATCTGGCTAATGTCAAAGCTGATCTGTTGTTCCTGCAGGAATGTGGAATATTCAGCAACTATGAGCTTTGGTCGAGTGTGTGGTCCCACGACTGTCCACCTGGTCAGGTGGGAATGACTACTGTTCCTCTGGCCTAGGCATTCTGCTGCGAGGAGGTGACTTTACCATTTCCAAAGTTAGGGAGGTGGTAGGAGGACACGTCACCGACAAGAACGGCACTCTCAGGCTGATTAATGTGTATGTCCCTGCTGTCAAGAGCAAGTGACTGCCAGTTTTTGAACAGCTGCCACTGCTGCTCACCACCTCCAGGCCGATTATTTTGGATGGGGATTTTAGTTGCATTACAGACAAGGCCGACCGATCCAAGAGGGCTGAAAACAAATCAGATGCTGCATTGATTGCTAGAAACAATCAAAGATGCCAAGCTGCTCAACGTCTTCAGCAACCCAGCAGACGCATAGGGGGGAGAGGAGTGTAAGTACGTGTGTAGGCAGCCAGACGGGACTGTCTGCTCCAGGATCAACTTCACGTTTGTATCCCATACGCTCAACGTGGGGTCCACTGACATTGAGCCAGTGTTCTTTTCTGACCACTGCCTCCTGCTGGCCAACTGTCAGCTGGAGGATAAGCAGAAAGTGGGCAAGGGGTCCTGGAAGCTAAATGTACGACTGTTGACCTCAGAGAATGTCAAGGAACTCAAAAGGGTTTACCAAAGAAGGAGACCCTTATTTGAGTCTCCATCGCTCTGGTGAGAAACCATCAAGGGCAACATCAAGAGATTCTTCATCTGCAAAGAGGTTCAGAAGGCTGGGGAGAGGTGGGGGGGAAATGTCCCGATTTCAGAAATGTCAAGAAGCTCAACTTAAAAGTGGCACGGACCACTGACATCAAAGCAGCTGGGGACCAACCAGGTGACAGAAGCAGGCAGGAACTATTCCAACTGCAGTTGATGGGGGTTAATGTCGAGGAGGATCTCTAGGAGGTCCTCTGCCTCGGAGGCAACCAAGGTCGTCATCTGGTCCAGGGTCCGCTCCGTGGAGCAGGGTGAAAAGTGCTCGTGTTCTTTTTTCCAGAAGGTGCACAGAGAAACCTCTGATCAGCTTGAAGGAAGAAGACGGCTCTGTAAGATCATCACAGTCTGATATTCTGAGGGTCTGCAAATCCTTCAATGCTGGACTGTACGACCTGAAGCCAAAGACAGCACAGCTTCCCAGTCTTGCCTGTTGTCTATCACACACATCTTACATGATGGCTAGCGGGCGAGTCTGGACAGACAGGTATCTCTGGGTGAGCTGACAAAGGCTGTCAAGTCCTTGCGGAAGGGTATAACTTTCAGAAGCGACGGCTTACTGGCTGAGTTTTACTTGGCGTTGTGGGACTCGACAGGCCTGAACCCCCTGGAAGTATACGAGAGTATGCCTCTGGAAGGCAGCATGTCAGAATCCATGAGAAAAGGCATTATTACCCTCATCTACAAGCAGAGGGGGAAAGGGAAGAAATTAGAAATTGGCGATCCATTTCACTATTGAGCGTGGATTCTGGCCAAGGTCGTCACCAACTGGGTCAAGTCTGCTCTGGGGTCAGTGATCAATCCTGATCAAACCTGTGCTGTACCCGGCAGGAAGAGTCTCTGATAGCCTTGCTCTACTCAGCGATAAGATTGCCTATGTGCAGGACAGGCAGGTGGACACATACCTCATCAGCCTCGACTAGGAGAAGGTGTTTGACAGAGTATTGCACAGCTGTGTGATGGATGTGCTCTCCAAAATGGGCTTTGGCAAGGGAATCTGCAATTGGATCTACACAGACATCAATAACGCAGTTTTAATCAACAGGTGGGAATCAGAGGTTTCAGATCAGGTCTGGAGTCGGGCAGGGCTGCACTCTGTCCTCTACCTTTTTGTGTGTTGCACTGAACCCTTGGCCAAGGCCCTCGCAAGCTACTCAGCCATCAAAGGGGTGACAATCCCAGGCAGCGGAGGCACGCAGGTCAAAGCCTCCTTGTACATGGATGATGTGGCTGTCTTCTGATCGGACCCCTCGTCTCTTCGCAGGCTCCTCCAAATCTGCGAGCAGTTTGAGCTGGCCTCGGGAGCCAAAGTCAACCAGGGCAAGAGTGCGGCCATGTTCTTTGGGAACTGGGCTGATGGATCCTTTATCCCTGTCACTGTTAGGGCAGATTATCTTAAGGTGCTGGGGATGTGGTTTGGAGTGGCAGGAGCATGCACCAAAAACTGTGATGAGCACATGGCCAACGCCAGGCAAAAACTGGACTTGTGGGAGCAACCTCCCTCTCCATCACAGGAAAAAACCTGGTGATCTGATGCGAGGTGCTGTCCGTGTTGTTGTACATGGCACAGGTATGACCTGTCCCCAAACCCTGAGTGGCAGCAGTGACCCAGGCCATCTTCAAATTTTTCTGGAGATCAAAGATGGATCACGTCCAGCGGGAAGCGATGCACAAATCTCCAGAGAATGGAGGGAAAAACGTTCCCAACGTCGCCCTCATCCTGATGGCCACGTTTTGTGTGCGACTGTGTCAAGCTGTGCGTAGATCCTTGGTACACTAACAGCAAGTGCCACAATTTTTTGAGGTTCTGCCTGTCCCAAGTATTGTGGAGGATGAGTTTGGTCACACTGTCGTGGAGCGCTCCAAATAGTTGGACCATACTGCAGTACCTGTCCTTCGTGGAGAAATTTTTCCGCAAACACATCTTTGACCATTGTGGCGATTAAGCAGTGGTCAGTGCATAACATCCTTGGGGCCCTGAGAGAAAAGGAGATGGTGGATCCTGTCGGATGGTTCCCTGAACAGACTGTCGGTATCATCTGGCAGAACGCCTCATCACCAGAACTCTCAAACAAGCACCAACATCTGGCTTGGCTGGTACTCCCCATCAGATCCTTTATGCACGCTCGAGATCTCGGCAGCACCGCACGCTGCCCTTGAAGTGGCTGTGGGGCTGATGAGACAGTCGCACACCTCCTTGTGGAATGTGCCTTTGCAAAGAAGGTCTGGAATGAGATGCAGTGATATTTGTCGAGGTTTGTCCCAAACATGTCGGTGACGCAGGACTCTGCTCTACGGGGTGTTTCCGGGGACGCACACTGAGATAAATATCAGCTGCTGCTGGAAGGTCATCAACTTGGTGCACTTTGGTTTACCCGAAACTTGCTGATCTTCCAGTTGAAAGAACTGTCCCCGACCGAGTGTTGCAGGCTGGCACATGTCAGGTCCAGGACTACATGCTGAGGGGCTCGCTCAAGCTTGGGGCAGCTGCTGCAAAGGCACAATGGAAAAAGGCCACACTGTAAAGCCTTTCAATTGAGACAGACCAAGGGCCCAGGAACTGGAGAATACCCTTGGCTTGCATAACTGTATGCCAATCTGAAAAATAACAGTGCTCAGCAAAATCTGAAGCATATATAGTATTGAAATGTATTGCGTACAATTTGGTACGAATAAGATTGTATAGGACTGTAAAAATGACTTTTTCTGCACTGTGTAATTTTTAGATACGTTGCTTTGCAAAGGTTTATTTGAGTTTTTTATGAATAAAGTATATTTTTAAAATAAAATGTATTGCTTGCATCACTTCTTGGCCTTTTGGCTAATATCAAATGGAGTATTGACATGCTATACCTGGTTGAAGTCATTAAGTTACGTTTTAGCTTCATTGGAAGCAATTTTTAAGAGCGGCATCTCGGCCTTTTGCCTAAAATGCATATGAGATAAAACCTTGGAGGAGGAGGAGTTATGCTGACTCCCTCAGCTTGGATCATGTAAATCAAGCCCAAGACAGGAGGTGAGAGCTCTGTCTTGTCAGCTTGGATCGGGAATGTCTTAACTTGTTGAGATTCTGAATTGGACTTGATTGAATTGGAATAAAAACAAAAAAAAAATTACTTGCATGATTTAACATTATATTGATTGCCTGCAGATGACAGCTGAGGTCAGGATAAAGTTCAAAGATTGATTAAATATATTCCCTCTCTAGTCTACTACACTCTTGTTGATGTTTGAAGTGTGGTAAAGAAGCAGCTTGTGATTGGAGGAACAGCCCTTTGCAGAATGTTCAACTTCACATGCTGGCATTTTGATCAGTGGCTCTGGGGACCACATAGAACATCAAAGGTCACAATCTGCCCTGCTAGCCACTGGACAAATGTAAGCTAGACCTATTCTGCTGTGCTATTATCAATAACTCTTTAAGTTTTGTTTTATCTTTTGGTGCTTAGCCAATTCCCTTTTGGAAACCACAGTTGAACCTGGAACGGTATTTCAGATCCTAACCAATCTGAGTAAAAGATTTGTTTCAAACCTACAGGTAAATAACCAAAAAAGCTTGAAACATAATTACAGGTTTATTGATTTTTGTTATGATCATGTATATTATGATATGGTTGTTGTATATTATAAAATGCCATCAGATTTTAGGCAGCAAAAGATGTTAAATTATTCATATTTTCTTCCTTGACTACTGTCCTAGTACATGATCATTTTGTTCTTGGTATTTGTAGTCCAGTTCTCGATCTCCTGCGCAAGTCTTGCTCTTAATGAGAATCAACAGGTGAGAAAATTAGATCCTTCATTATCTTGCAAATTAAGATCTGGTTCTCAATTTCTCTTGCATTGATTTGAACTTTCTTATATTCTGTTCAGCTATGGAACGGTTTTATGTACTTGATTTAACAACAAGAGTTTTGTAGCATGAAAACTGGCCTTCTCAGTTCTGAATATTAATTACAAACCCATTGAGAAATTTACAATTTCTGTGCTAGCCAGGACTTCTAGTGATCCGGCAGCTTACCGCCCCTCTGTTATTTGTATTTTCTCCTCCAAAGGCTACTCCATGTTGACGCCAATTAGGAGGTTGCTCATGGGAAGATTGTGCTATCTGGGGCCCTGCTGTACAAGCTCAGGAACTTCATTTGGTCCTTATGTCAAGTTCTTAAAGCCCATTGTTTGGAAAATAAAAAGTAAACCTATAGATCTGTCATAGTTTTCAGGGATTAATTTTTATTTGTCTTTAATGTGTTATTGATTAGAACGTTATTTTCTTGTTTCACTGGGTGGGTGATAAGAGAGAAATGAGAAACAAAGTCATTGGAAACTCTAAAAGCAATGTACATGTGGTTTATGTAGTTCTGTTAATTATTTGTAATTTCTTAGTGACAAGAGATTCTAAAGAAAAAAAGGTTGAAGATCTGCTATAATCTTGGCTAATGAAGCAAATTAATCCAGTGTTTCATGGAGTAAATGTATTACAGAATTTGAATTAGTAAATCAATGAGACTGGTCCAAAAATAGAACTTGTCATTAATGGCATAAGTAGATGGTCTCTTGTATTTGCTGTCCTTTCACCTTTTCAAATTGGATTCAAGTCTGATTTTGATGATGTCTTTTTTTCCTGGATGACATGAGAACAGTTTCTGCTCATTTCTGGGTAGACAAGGGGTTACAACATAAAACTCTTACTGTTGTGTGCTAAATTGATAGTCTGCATCAGAGGCTAAAGGCTGGTTGGTGTTTGAAATGGCAGTGTGCCCAAATAGGGGGAACTTGATTGTTGTCTATGCCATATAGAGAACACCTGGTTAACACTTTTTTGAGAAAGTGACCAGAGAGGTGGATGGGGGTAAGGCGGTTGATGTAGTATATATGGACTTTAGTAAGGCGTTTGATAAGGTGGCCCATGGTAGACTTCTACAGAAAATGAAGATGTGTGGAATAGAGGGTGATTTAGCTAATTGGATTAGGAATTGGCTGGCAGATAGAAGACAGAGGGTGGTGGTTGATGGAAAATATTCATCGTGGAGTTCGGTGACGAGTGGTGTGCCTCAGGGGTCTGTTTTGGGGCCCCTGCTGTTTGTAATTTTTATAAATGATCTGGATGAGGGTATTGAGGGATGGATCAGTAAATTTGCAGATGATACTAAAGTTGGTGGTGTGGTAGATAGTGAAGAGGGGTGTTTTAGTTTACAGAGTGACTTGGACAAGTTGCAGAGCTGGGCCGAGAGGTGGCAAATGGAGTTTAATGTGGAAAAGTGTGAGGTAATGCACTTTGGCAGGAACAATAAATGTGTAGAGTATAGGGCTAATGGTAGGGCTCTTAATAGTGTTGAGGAACAGAAGGATCTTGGTGTATGTGTCAATAGATCCCTGAAAGTAGGCAGTCAAGTGGATAAAGTTGTTAAGAAGGCATATGGAGTCTTAGCTTTTATTGGTAGGGGGATTGAATTTAGGAGCCGCAGCATCATGTTGCAACTGTACAAAACTCTAGTGCGGCCGCACTTGGAGTATTGTGTGCAGTTCTGGTCCCACATTATAAGAAAGATGTGGAGGCATTGGAGAGGGTACAGAGGAGGTTTACCAGGATGTTGCCTGGTATGGAGGGCAGGTCTTATGAAGAGAGGCTGAGGGATTTGAGGTTGTTTTCGTTAGAAAGGAGGCGGCTAAGAGGGGACCTTATTGAAACATATAAGATGATTAGAGGTTTAGATAGGGTGGACAGTGATAGCCTTTTTCCTAGGATGGAGAAAGCTAGCACGAGGGGACACAGCTTTAAATTAAGGGGTATGAGTTATAGGACGGATATCAGAGGTAGGTTCTTTACTCAAAGAGTGATTAGGGAGTGGAATGCCCTGCCTGCAGCTATTGTAGATGCGCCAAGTTTGGTGGCGTTTAAGAGGTTAATTGATAAGTATATGGAAGAGAAGGGAATGGTTTAGTTTGGAGGGGCATTGCTTTTTATTTTGGTCGGCACAACATCGAAGGCCGAAGGGCCTGTTCTGTGCTGTTATGTTCTATGTTCTAAAATTGCATTCAGTTAGCACATTTTGCACAGGTTATAATTGAATGAACTTATCCAAGTAGCACTGTCAGACTTGATCTCGCTTTTTGCTTTAATGCACTTTATATTTTCTATCATGGAATGTGGGCATGACTAGCAGTTATTTCCAATCCTGAAATGCCCTTGAAGTAAGAGGCTTACTTGGCTATCTCAGAAGGGAGTGCAGAGTTAGCCATGTTACAGTGGATCTCGAGTTGTATATTGGCTAAACCAGGTAAATATGGCATGAGTGAACTAGGTGTGTTTTCACAACAATCAGAAGTGATTTTGTAGTCAGCATTACTGAGACTGACTGAATTTCATCTTTTGGAATTTAAATTTTACCAGCTAGTGTTGCGGGATTTGAACCCAAGCCCTCAGAAGTGCAGCTGATCCTCTGCATTACTAGTTCTGTGATAATACCATTATGTTACCTGCTCTCCCAATTAAGGGAGGGGGTGGGTCAGGAAAGGAAACGGACAAGAGGGAGGAAGTGCCGGGGTCAACAAAGGAAGTGGGACAAGAGGGATATAGTTGAAGAGGTTGGAGAAGGGTAAAGAGGGTTGGGAGAGCAGAATGGTGAGAAGGAATGAGTTAAGGGTTCAGGAGCAGGAAAAGGCAAGCGGTAGTGAATGAATGGGTTGAGAGAAGGGAAAAGTGAGCAGGGGAGTGTGAGGAGGTCAGGAGAAGAAAAGGACATGAGGGGAGGGAACTAAGAGGGTCAGGAAATGGAAAACATGAGAGAAGGAGTGTGAGAGGGTTAGGACAGCAAAAGAGGGATAGGGAAAACCGAGGGGAACAGGAGAGGGAAATGGTAACTGGGTGAGGGTCATGGTAAGCCAGAGGAATGATGTGGAGATGCCAGTGTTGGACTGGGATAAACACAGTAAGAAGTCTCACAACACTGTGTTAAAGTCCAACAGGTTTATTTGGTAGTAAATGCCACTAGCTTTCGGAGCGCTGCTCCTTAGTCAGGTGAGTGAGAAGTTTTTGGGAACCTGAGGAAGCCAGAGGATTGGGCATGTGAAAGGATGAATGAAAGGGAGACATGGAATTGGGGGAGGGAATAAGGAGACAGAGAAAGAGAGAGAAGCAAGAAAGCAGGCGGTAAGTAGTAAGAGTATCGTAGCGAGAATAGGAGTTAGATGATTTTTGGGCTAATCCAATATGTCTTTAATGTAAAAATTGCAAGTCTGGAGCACAACCTACCTTAGTTACAGGAAGTGATTTTTATTTAGCACACTTTTGTTCAGAGTGCTGATTTTTGAAGCGCATTGAGACAGGAATACTACGTACAGTTCTGGTCTCCCTGTAAGAATACTATTAAACTAGAAAAAGTGAAGAAAAGATTTACTGGGATGCTACTGGGACTTGGTTTGAGCTATAAGGAGAGGCTGGATAGTCTCGGACTTTTTTCCCCTGGAATGTAAAAGGCTTACGAGTGATCTTATAGAAGTCTAAATCATAATGAGGGTCATAGATCAGCTAGCTACTTAAATTCCCCCCCGCAAACATAAGCAAGTCTAAAACTACAGGATATAGGCTTAAAGTGAGATAGGAGAGATACAAAAGAGTCTAGAGAGGCAATTTTTTGAGTGGTGAGTGCCTCGAACAAGCTGCCAGAGGTAATAGTAGAGTGTGTGCAATTTTGTCTTTTAGAAAGCATTTAGACAGTTACACAGTAGATGGACATAGAGGGATATGGGCTAAACGCAGGCAACTGAGGCTAGCTTAGTGATTTTAAAAAGGATGGCATGGACAAGTTAAGTCAATGACTTTATAGCTGTATTTAATTTGAGAATATTAGTGCGAACATTGTGTATTAGAAATGGGAAATGTTCTTTTTTCTGGTAGTAATATCCTTCATCTTGTTCAATGCAACATTAACTCTTTTCCTTTTGATGGATTGTGGCAAAAAATAGTAGTTCTGTTAGATGATGGAGAAAGATTTGTTTGTATAGTACAGAACAGAGTAATGTTGGCCATTACCTGCAAAGTCTATATGGGTAGCCTCGTTAACATTGTTTCTGAATGCCTCATGGGTCTATAAATATCAGCCTTTGCATGTGAGTGTATAAGAGTCATAGAATGGTTACAGCACAAAAGAGGCCATTTGGCCTGAATTGTCTGAGGTGGCTTTCTAAATTGGTTGAGTTGGTTTTCTAAAGGAACAATTGACCTAAAACTATTCCCCTGCCTCCTTACCATAGCCCTGCACGTTCTTCCTTTTAAGATAATCTGATTCACTCTTGAATGTCTTCAAACTCTCAGACAGTGCATTCCAGATCGTAACCATTCACTGCATGAAAACATTTTCCTCATGTTGCTGCTTTTACCCATTGCCTCAAATCGGTGCACTTTTGTTCCTGGTATTTCCAGCAATGGGAACAGTTTTTCTCTATCTACTCTGTCCCTCATGATTTTGAATATTTCAATGAAATCTCTCAACCTTTCATTCTCTCAGAAGAACAGTCCCAATTTATCCAATCCACGTATATAATTGAAATTCCGAATTATTTCCACACTTGCTTCCTTTGATGCCCTGAATGGATCTCATCCATTCCTGGTGCCTTGTAAATTCTAAATGCAGACAGCTTATCCAAAACTCCCCCTTTATCATTTTAAACATTCCAAGAGTCTGAGCCATCTCCTTTTATCACCAGGATTGCCATGTAGTTTCTTCCTCGGTAAAGGTAGATTAGAGTATTAATTAATAGTTCAGCCTTGCCTTTGTCTCCACACATACTTTTCCTAATTGGCCCCACTGCACCTTTTACTATGTATATGTGTTATAGAAGATCTTTGAAGTCCCTTTACATTAGCTGCCAATCTCTCTCCATACACTTTTTGCCTGTTTTCTTGATTGCATTATCTGTGGAGAGAGTAACAGAGTTAAAGTTTCAAGTCCATTTGAATTCTACAGAGTTCTCCACAGATGCTGCCAGACCTGCTGACTTTATCCAGCATTTTCTGTTTTTATTGTAATACAATAATCACTGTCGCTATATGTTGCTGTATTGACATTTGATCTGCTTGGCTCACTTAATTCTCAAGAAGCAGGTGTTATCATTCACCTGACATCTGTCATAAGCACACTTATTTTTCATCTTGCCCTTTCTCTTATTATCGAGGCAACTTGGCACTTGTTTGATCTGCCTTTTCCTTTCATGGGAACATAACTTGACTGTGCCTGAATTATCTTGTTTTTGAAAGTAGTCAGTGTTTGGGTTCAATCTTCTCTGTCTGTTTGGATACAATCTTGCCTGTCAATCTTTGGTTCCAATTTATCTGGATCAAATCCATTCTGACCCGTATTGAAGTTATCTTTCCATCTGTCAATTGTTCTTGCTCTTTTTTTCCCCCCATAGCCAACCTCAGTTAAAGGCAAAATGCTGCTGATGCTGGAAATCTGAAATAAAAGCAGAAAATAACAAAGACAAAGATCTACACATTTAGAACCAAATTTGAGACAATTTAGGAAGTGGTGGATAAATTCAGCAGGTCTGGCAACATCTGTGGAGAGAGAAACAGCCAACGTTTCAAGTCCACATGACCTTTCTACAGAGTTCTCCAGAGATGCTGCAAGACATGCTGAGTTTATTCCGCATTTTCTGTTGTAATACTTATAATACGATGATCGCTGTCCTTAAATATTACCCTATTGACACTTGATCCAGTTAGCTCACTTAATTTCCAAGAACTAAGTCCAGCAATGTCTTGTTTCTCATTGCATGTTCTGCGCACAAACACTTCTACTGATATGTGTTGAATAGTGCTTTAAGCGTATTGTAACATTATATGGAAAATATTTATTTATAATAGAAATTCTTAAGTCATCAGAAGCTGGCCATGGTGCAGTTGCATACCTCCTACTAATGGCAGTGACGTAAAGTAATCATGTATAAATCAGTTGTTTTCTTTTTGTGAGCAATTTTCCATGGAAGTAGACTTCAGTTTTGTAAGGTAAATGATTCTTCTTTCCCCACCTCTCCATAAAAATACATATTTTTAGTTTATTGTCCTAATGCCTTTCATCTGGCCCTATACCCTCCTTCAGAATGAAGCTTATGGCCCCATATGTGGACCATGGTATCTGTCTTCTGCTTGCCATCCCTATCCTTCCTGTTGATTTCTTTGCTTATCTCTCAAATTGTCACAGTGTCCTAACATCTGTTGTTTGTAATTTTTATAAATGATCTGGATGAGGGTATTGAAGGATGGATTAGTAAATTTGCAGATGACACTAAAGTCGGTGGAGTGGTAGATAGTGAAGAGGGGTGTTATAGTTTGCAGAGGGACTTGGACAAGTTGCAGAGCTGGGCCGAGAGGTGGCAAATGGAGTTTAATGTGGAAAAGTGTGAGGTAATGCACTATGGCAGGAATAATAAATGTGTAGAGTATAGGGCTAATGGTAGGATTCTTAGTAGTCTTGATGAACAGAGGGATCTTGGTGTGTATGTGCATAGATCCCTGAAAGTAGGCAGTCAAGTCGAGAAGGTTGTTAAGAAGGCATATGGAGTCTTAGCTTTTATTGGTAGGGGGATTGAATTTCGGAGCCGCAACGTCATGTTGCAACTGTACAAAACTCTAGTGCGGCCGCACTTGGAGTATTGTGTGCAGTTCTGGTCCCCACATTATAAGAAAGATGTGGAGGCATTGGAGAGGGTACAGAGGAGGTTTACCAGGATGTTGCCTGGTATGGAGGGCAGGTCTTATGAAGAGAGGCTGAGGGATTTGAGGTTGTTTTCGTTAGAAAGGAGGCGGCTAAGAGGGGACCTAATCGAAACATATAAGATGATTAGAGGTTTAGATAGGGTGGACAGTGATAGCCTTTTTCCTAGGATGGAGAAAGCTAGCACGAGGGGACACAGCTTTAAATTAAGGGGTGATAGTTATAGGACGGATATCAGAGGTAGGTTCTTTACCCAAAGGGTGGTTCGGAGTGGAATGCCCTGCCTGCAGCAGTTGTAGATGCGCCAAGTTTGGTGGCGTTTAAGAGGTTAGTTGATAAGTATATGGAAGAGAAGGGAATGGTTTAGTTTGGAGGGGCATTGCTTTTTATATTGGTCGGCGCAACATCGAAGGCCGAAGGGCCTGTTCTGTGCTGTAGTGTTCTATGTTCTATCAAGTCAATGTCTGCTGCTTGTTATTTGCTAGTTCTGATTTATCCATTGCCTGCTATCAACACCTTTCCAGACTTCATTTTTTCAGGGCTGTAATTCATTGCACTGCTGGGTTCATGACTTTACTTCACTGATGATAGTTCTGGCCAGAATTTCATTTTGTGATGGAAATCTGCTTCTACACTGGCTTCTGAGCTAACTGTGACTTCACCCTTTGGATAAGATCAGCACCAGCTGGAATAACTGATCCTTTTCCTGCTGATGTTTTGCAGACTAGCCACCTCATTCAGGCTGATTCCATGGATTTATCTTCAACCAGTGCTGGGTCCTGAATTTTACTTGTTTCTTGAGTTTCATTCCCGATGCCCCTCACTCATCTTTTGATAATATAGATCTGCCTATGCCCATTGCTAACAGCTGAGGCCAGTATGCATCTCTGCTTGACTCTTGGCTCAGGGTTGACTTTCAATTGATTCATCTCCAGCAGCTCATGCACTAATTTCTTCCCCACAAGTGATTGCAAACCTGGTTCATCAATGCCTCAAGCTGACTCCACCTTCCTCCAACTAATTTTATCCTACCACAGAACCTCAAACTTTAACTTTGCACTCAATCGTACTGACTTTTTTCTAGCTTTCATTTGTGACCTGGATATAAAGTAAGGGTAGGAACAAACTGACGTTATAGCACCTCAATCAAATTGAGATTCTGACAAGTTGTTTTCTCATAATTTCTGAAGTTCGTTTGGGATATCCTGAGATATTAAATATATAAATATAAGCTCTTTAGCAATTGTTCTATCAAAATGTAAGATAATACTGTTGTTTTCTTTCAGAACCATTTTCTGGAAGTGGGATGGAACAAATCTGTGGATACTAGAGGGGATGTGGAAGGATACTTAGACTGTTGTGGCTTTAATGATGTGAATCTAAATGAAACCTGCAAAGCTGTAAGTGCACAAAATGTAAATTAGAGTTTGGATGCCAAACTTAATAGTTGTCCTTTTGGAGAAAAATCTTAAAATCAATAATTTATTTCTGATAGTTTCGAGGTTGCACAAAACTGTGCAAAATTTGGACTAGTACAAAGCTGTTCAAGCTATGTATCAGTGTGACGGAAATGGCATAACTCGGGTCTCTAAATCTCTGAGAGCAATAAAGCCAGAACATTACAATAATCCTCCAACATTTTTTTGGGTCAGTTTGCAATGGGTGCAAATAATAGTTTTGTCCAGTGGCAAGCTGCCACTTTTAATAATGCTCCTTAAGTTTTTTTTTGTGTTGTAGAAAGCAGATGCTTCAACCCTCATGGAGAAAAATAAGTCACTGGTCTGGAAACACAGTTCTGCATTTCTGCCCAAACACAATTACAGCTCATATTTTGATGATCTCCATATAGGTTTAAGAATTGTCTGAGGCTACTGGTGCAACTGATTGGATGTGGTATTTGAAAATGTATTCCCTGATGTCATTCACATGAATGAGGTCATTGAATTTTTTTGGTTCTGTATCCATATTCTTGGGGCTGAACTCCTGGCAGAGGAGTTACGTACACAAAGCCTACTCATTGTATGTTTATCAGGTTTCTGATCCTGCTGGATACAAAATATCTTGGCTCATTTCCATTCCCTCCACCAAGATCTCCAGTCAGCATTGGGATACCGTGGTACATATGTTATTCTGTGGCCGTTGTTGTTTGTTGCAATTCCAAGTGATGTTGACACCTCCAGCAACCACTGTGCATCTTCCTTTAAAATATGTAGGCTGGTTTTAAGGAACACTTGCACAAATTGTTTTTGGAGTCTGTTGCTGATGTGTGTATTCTATGAACAACACTTGTAATGCTGGTTCCGCACAGCAGTCATGATTATTTGCACAGTATTAAATTTGAATGGGTGTGGCGTAGTCCCACATTGTGAGGATATACAACATGCCTCCCTCAGCCCTGTCTAGACTTTGTCTTAGTAACTCTCTAAATATTTCCTTCCTATTAATATTGATTATTAAAAACCTTTGTCAAGTAAAGATGGCAATTTGTGCATTTCTGTAGATATGTAGATATTTTGTCAATTTCTTTTTTTTAAGCCCAGCTTCCAAATTTTGTTTTCATGTCCCCTATTTATCTTGCAGTTACTCGCACAGTATCTAGTATGAATGAACCTCAGGATGTCTCTGAAAAGAGCATTCAAAAAAATAAACTTCTAACCATCTAATCGAATTGTCATTCTAACATCCTTCTTACTGAATGAACTCATTCATAAAAGTTAATTAAAAAAAATCCCTCAAATGTTCAATCTGTTGCAAAAACATGTATTCATCACATCAAAGAGATTATCAGGAAAAGGCAACACAATTGGATTGGCCATATTTTCAGGCATAAGCATTTGCTGAAGAAAGTGATTGAAGGAGGATTAGCAGTTTGTAGAGCAAGATAGAAAAGAGAATGATTTTCGCTAAATGGAAATTGTAAGTATGAAATTCGTACAAGCAATTGAAGGGGAAAGTGCAAGGCTTGAAGGTGTGGGAAATGAGCAAAGGATCTACCCTTAGGTTGATCACTACTCAGTGCACCTTGATATATTGTCAGTTTTTTTAAAAGTTAAACGTTAGGGCAATGCAAGACAGACCGAGAGCTTAGGATAACAAACAGATATCAGGGCTATTTTCAGACCCTGAACTTGTCTTTGGGGCAGAGATGTTTAGTCATTGAGACTTTCATAGACCCACCCTGTTAATTGGCTTGGAGCTAGATTTGCCAGTTTAGGACAATAAGTGGGCTCTCCACACTGGAGGTGGGAGAGCAAGTTGGAGGCATTCCAGCTTGAAAGAGGTCACAGGCTGTGATGAAAAGTAAATAAGAGGGCACTTCAACATGTTTTTATATCTTAATGTTTTTATATCTTACATTACAAAATATTCTTAGTCAGGCTTCCACTTTAGGTGGGGAGGTGGTTGTGGATGTGAAGGAGTATGGGGCAAAAAAATACCCCTCTATGGAGGGGCATGAGGCTGTACCAGCGTTTGGGCAGGAATGTTGCCTCACTGCCTGTGGGGGCCTAAAGGTCAACTGGATTTCAGTTGGTCTCCTTTAATTGGTCTCAATTAGATTGGTATTGGCTTGTTTGTTTCTATATGGAGATTAACCAATAAGACAAAGGTGGAATGGAACCAAGGAACTGACACAAATATCACCACTAGCCAGATTAACTCCTGCCTGTCTCCAATCTGTT
This sequence comes from Sphyrna mokarran, assembly GCA_024679065.1. Taxonomy (NCBI): domain Eukaryota; kingdom Metazoa; phylum Chordata; class Chondrichthyes; order Carcharhiniformes; family Carcharhinidae; genus Sphyrna; species Sphyrna mokarran. Next base: position 80,721,472 of record JAGIQG010000002.1, read on the forward strand.
AGGGTCAAAAATCTAGCCCCAAATGTAACTTTATTTATCACTTTTTTTTATTTTTATTTAACTTAGAGATTTTGTTGGTGGGTCTTTGAGTTATTTAATGAACTTGGTTGATTGTTTGCAATGATGAACTCTCACCAATCTATAGACAAAATCTATGAATTTAGCTGAACTGACAAACTGCTCATGATCATTGGTGTAAATATCTATTAACATAAGGTTTTATATTCAAATACATGTCAGTTCATTTGAAATTTTATGCACTTTGAATTTGTTGTTTTTGTCAAATGTAAAGATACTTTTTGGAAACTTTTTGCCACAGACAACCAGTGCATACAGGAAGTTGATGGATACCACTCTTACTCTACCACTTTTTTCTCGTTCCAGCACTGTGTTGCTGCTAATGAGTGTAAAGCATGTGGACCGATCCTAAAAACCTATGCTGGAGAAGTACTGAGATTTGTTGGTGGCGTAGGTCTTTTTTTCAGTTTCACTGAGGTCAGTAAAACTTGCAGTAACATTAAAGAAAACTTATTTCTGTTAACAAGGGCAGTGACGTTAACATACAAGTTTAGAAAAATTGAAATAATTTCAATTAATTTTAGAATTGAGTTAATCACAAAGCTCGTATTTCTAATAGAGTTCAATTAAGCGGATGTCCAAAAGTTATTAACTGTTTAGAATGGCATGAGAAGAATCATGAAATCTTTCCTCAATGATTTTAAAGTTATTTATGGCTCCCTTTTTGAAAATATTTGATGAGCTCAGTTGTTGAAACAGATAGTTACCAACATTTCTGGTTTTGCTGCTTATCCTATTGACCTCAAGAGGTGTTTAATTTTAACAAATGTGACATTTGCTCTGACTTGGCCCTTCATTGTGTTTTATTTTTGAACAGGGGAACAGTTGTTGCATTTCTTATCTAGCTTGAGAGATTGTATTTGGGGGAGGGGATGTAAGTAAAATGCTGAGCATAGATGCATTGTGAAAAGTGACTCAAAACCTAATAATTTTGCACCTGCTGCAGTTCTGGGGAGCCAATATACACCAGATCTTCTTGATTCAATCTTGCTTCTATTAGAATTGTGGTTCTATCATGCCATTTGGAAGCCATATGGACGTTACAAGAAAGCACTCAGTGTATATTTTACAATTTGCACATTCATGGGTACAACTTGTACACAAATTTAGTAAGTGTTGCTCTTTCCTGAGTAAAAATGGTCTAAGCACAAGGGGGATGATAATTTTTATTGCTGGGTGAAAAATGAGTGGTGCTGAAAACCCATTTTATATCTCACTTGAATGTTCTTTTCCACTGCAATCTATTCACTTCATTCCTTTTTTCATGAGGGGTAAAAGTTAAAATTACCTTCAATGTTATTGTTTATGTGCATGTGATTGTATAGCAACAAATTGTTCGAGCACATCAGCTTCTATAACTTGCAAATTTTGTTTGTTTCAGATCCTGGGAGTGTGGTTAACACACAGATACAGGAATCAGAAAGATCCACGAGCAAACCCAAGTGCTTTCCTGTAGGAGAAGCCCTCAGAAATGTCACATCACTGGAACACTGCACTTCTGTGTTTTTTTTTGTTGTTGTTGAGACTTTCTATATTTAAAACTCCATCTGCTTGCAACATATGTCTTTCACCTGGGATAAGGGTTTTCTTTCCATTATTACTTTCTGTTGTTCTGAAACTGAGAACTGAACTGGGTTGATCTCTAGTGGCATTCAAAGTTCTAAGGAATTTACTGCTGATTACTGTTGGCTATAGCCTAATCTCTGTCACAAGCATTTGGTCAGCACAAGGTTTCTGTGACATTTGTCTTTTCAAAACTACCTGCTTGTGCATTCTTAGAAAAGCACCATACTGATGACATTGAAAATTAACACCCGAGGAAATGAGGCAATTGGCTCACAACATTATTAGATACCACTACTCCTAATGTATTGCAGTGTCTAATGACATAATGCTAGTTTTTTAATTTTTTCATAAGTCCATAAGTATATGTTAGCTAAGTCCAAGGATATTTTATTTGATTGGGAGATAATCACAGTTAAAGCTGAACAAATTAGAATGTAAATAAATAATGAATTTTTCTTATGTAACAGCTTGGTAGAGCAATTCATTATTGTATCATTTTCATGTTATACTTGGTGGGTTTTTCAGAAGACATCTTCAGATTTGCTTTCTGTCCAGTGCAAAAATCAAGAATTTTAGAGTTTTTACACATGGATCTCTTGGTCCACTGTGAGCAATACTAGCCTGAAGAAATGTTTCTAGCTGCTTAAAGATCTTTTGAGTTCAAAGCATTTGCAGGATTTTGTGTGTTTGTGCGTGTGTGTGTACGTGTGAGTGAAAAGTTCATTTCCTTGATATACCATCTGAAACGGCTGATTTATTTTCGTAGCTTATTTGGAAGTGCTTATAATCTATCTTTACTCCTGTCAGTGTGATTTATAATGTGAAGTACTGTTGTAGCACCGCACTGCCCTGATGATTACTAATAGATTTTAATGTACTGTGATTTTCTTTCCCCTGAGGTTTGGTGGTAATACTTTAATCTATTAACATTTACCATCATGGGCATTTGATTATTTTTAAAAAATAGTAATGTTTTGCTTTGAGTGCATATAGTAAAATTGGTTTGTTAGAAATGTAGCTAATTTGGAAATAAATCACGCAAGATGTGTTTGCAACGCATTTGTTTTTCTCTGCAAAAGATTGAGAAATTCATTTTACTTGATTATTTAAAATAATAATTGTGCATTTGTGTGAAATTTTGCTCATTGCATAACTGTATTCAGAATTACAATATATTTGATAGCTTGGTATCTTGGTATGTTTGTGTATATAGGCCAAAGCATTGTTCATAATACAACACTGGAGAAACACAGCAGTGATTTAACATATCTTGTGGTAAAAATGCTAATGTGGAGAATATTACTACTGTATTTATGAGATTTGTAAAATTTAAGAGACCATGGGTAAATTGTGGACCTCAACCATTAAAGTTTCACTTATGTGGGTGGATGTTCTCTTTTATTTTCTTAGCTTGTTTAACTAAAATTTATTTCTATATATTGATAGGACTTGAATCAAAACAATGAACACATGACATTTTTGCTTTCTGTTAAATATTGTTACATCCTCTTTTTCAATTTTGCTTTTATTAATTGTAGAAGTGACCTTTTAAATGAGCTTATCAATTATCTTGCATCCATATATGTTCTGTCCATCATGGATCACTGGATAATAAATAAGAGCAGTAATTTCAGCTAGCTTTTTGACGTTTCTTCACTTTCTACACTACCACCATAATAAAACATGTGAATTCAGTCAGTTCTTCAGATGTACCACCATTATTTTCCTGGCAAAGGTCAGCTAACAGTGCAGGTGTGAAAATGAATTGATTTTCATGTCTCAATACACATTATGTAGTAGATATATCTGTGTAAGAAATGTTTAATACTTTTGGTATTAATTTTGGAGATTTGCCTATTTCTTTATGTAGAATCCTCCTCAAGGTGACACTGAATAGCATTACATTGCAATGTACAGGGCAAAAAAAAATTGCAGTCCTATTACCTTGCAGTGCTTAATGATATTGGTCATATCCTCTTGTTATATTTTGTCCAGACATTTCCTGAAATTACTGACAAACTTAGTCTCCACTACCTCTTATCAGTCATTCTATTTCCACAATAGTTAAATTCTTCCAAATTTTAGATTATACTTTTGTGAAAAATTTATGATTTTGCCACTTTTCTATTTTGAATACTTCTGTGAGGTTAACCTAGGTCATCAATTTTCCACTGTGAACATTATAGCTTCTGCATTCTTTCCTCATGATAGCTAAACTCAGTTTATGAATTTAGTTGGCCTTTATTCTTCCATTTCTAAAGCCTGAGTATTTTTTCTATCACAATGAGAATTGCACAAAGAATTCAGCCAGACCAGATCAATGCTTTACGTAAATTCACAACTGTTCATGTTTTTGTTGTCTACTTTCAACTGTACAGTCCCAAGACTGAAGTCTACAGCAGAAAAGAAAATGATCTTAATTACTGGCTTCTGAGAGAGTGGATGAGTTAACCAATTGATCATGTTGTGAAAACGGTTGTTCTCATCAATTGTTGATAAGACATTGTCATCAGTTGTGACAATGAAGTTGTTATTGATGAAATGCAACCCAGACTGAAATTGTACATATGATGGAAGGGCAGAATTGTATAACTGGCAGTCAGGAAGTTTACGGGCCAAAATAATATTTGTAGTAGTCTGAAGTTAATGAAACTATACATAATAGGCTCTGGCACTTGTGGAAACCCATTTATTGTGCCTGATTTCTGTTTATCAGATCGGAGGCACATTTCTTCAAGACAGAGGTGCCTCTTTTACCTAAATTATGGTAGCTTGAGTTAATATGAGCCAAAGTTCTCTGCTATAAAAGAATGCACTAGAGGATTGCTGGAGTTTTACCAGCAGAACCCAAAGCACAATTAATCTGGACCAGCAGGTTCAGTAGCTTTAGTGCAGTGGTCGTAATGTCAGCTAGAACTGAACAAGAATCAGTGTCTTATTGAGCCATATTGGCGGGTCACTCATCAGCAGTGCCCAAAATTAATGGAACCTGTCCAATTCAGACGGTATTAGAACCTATTAATGAGAGTTACATCATTTGCTAATTTTCATAGTTGGCATGTATGGCCTTGAAATCAGCTGAACCTAAAAAGAAATAATTTGCCTGTGCAAGCTGAATTAACACATGTTTATTTATCAACAGCTGATCAATGCAGTTTTAACCCTTAAACAACAAGTACTAGAAACTAATCACATTACCTAACAATTAGCAATATTTGTGTGTGAATGCTTTATCACCATTTGCTGGAGCATAGTATGGACATGTACCATATTCTCAACAGGAGATGCAGAGATTCAGTAGCAATTGCACGACGGAGACAAAAAAACTGAGCATACCCTTCCATGTAAATATATCTGGACTTATGTTCAGCCCTGATCTATGACTTCCTCATTAGTTATTTGATGGACAGTTATTTTAACACTAAGTGAATCTATCTGGAATGGGTTGAGACATGTCAGCCAAAATTTGCACATCGCTCTTTGTTTAGCTTAAACTTGTCAAAGCTAGTAATTACCAACAACTGAGATAGATAAGCATCTGTTATTTTATATGCATTCGGTAACCCCCCCTGAGACAGGCAAAACGATAATCTACTTGAAGACATTTAGGACTGCACTGGTCAATCCATGACTTGATAGTGAGCGGTGTGTGCTGGAACTCCAGCCGATCTACCAATGGTTTGTAAAAAAAGAATGTCACCATTCAAAAATTTCTGTAGTGGATACTGATACCTCCTGCCTAAATAATGCAGTTCAATGCATTATTGATGCTAGCACATCAAATGGGGATGGGTAGCCATGTGTTATTTTCCAGAAGCACAAATGAATTTCTGAAAGAAAAGGATGTAAAATGGTAGTGGTGTTGAATGTGGCAACTAACTACATAGCTTTGTAGAAATGCTAAACAACTGGAACAAAAATTGCACGTAGGATGAGTTTTAAGGTGAAAGGAAGCATGAAACTTAATATCTTAACTTTGAGTTTCTGAGGTGATCAATTAGATATGTTTTATATTTCATGGGATATGGACATTACTGGAGAGGCTAACATTTTTGTTGCTTATCCCTAATTGTCCTTGAGATAGTGGTAGGAAGCTACCTTCTTGAATCACTGTGGTCCATGTATGTATGCCCATGGAGCTGTTAGGGAGGGAGATAGAGGATTTTGACTCAGTGACAAAAAATGCTGATATATTTCCAATTGAAGATGATATGTGGTTTGAGGGACACTTAGTTTGATATTTTCCCATGTATCTGCTACAATTGCCTATGAAGGTAGTAAAGGTTGTGGGTTTGGAATGTGCTATTGCAGGTACCTTGTGATCTTATACTGATATTAAGTTGGTGATGGAGGGAATGGATGGGGTGCTGATCAACAGGCCTCTTTGGATGGTCCGGAGTTTGTGTTTGCTTAAACTGCAGTCACCCAAGCAATTGGAGAGGTGTTTCAAACTCAGTATATTACTTTTGTTTCTGCGTTACATTCAACAAATATTCTTCTATATGATAATTGACATAATGGTGGCAAAACTTTCAGTGGTTGTAACTTCACCAGTGAGTGTTTCTCCCAAATTTGCTGATCAATGTATTTCAGTTGGTGGCATCTTCTACTTCACATGGGACTTGCTGGCCTCTCAGTAACTGAGAAGGAAAGGGAAGAAAGAATGTTGTGAGAAAAAGTAGCAACTGTGGGAGGAGACAAACAAGGAGAGCACAAAATGGGAAAACCATAAGTAAAAAAAAAAGGGCATTCTGAAAGAGTCCAGAACAATGTCTGCAGCACAGATACTGAGAAGCAAACAAAGGATCAGTTCTAATGCTTATGCTGTTTGTTATGACCTGGTGAGAAAGAGTGAACTAACTCCCTTCTATTCAGCCTCCTCTGGTCACAACAAACGTTTACATTTCTTTTATATGAGGATATGCCTTTTCCATGATGGAGTGCATTTAACTATAAGCTGTGAAAAATAATAAGCCAATTTAAAAAAAGTTAGATGTTCTTGGTTGTCTTGAAGTATAGATTTGGGTTAAGTTGCTTTTTGGATGCAGTCAGATGTAAAAGTTAGTGTAATTATTATAAGATTTTAGTTTCTTAGCAGAGTTAGCTTCATGAACCATGTGGCAGAGTGGAGGGAGAGCGGCATCAGCTTGTTTCCTTTACTGAAGACTTTTTCTTGAAAGTGACTCTCACTTGCAATCTCTCTTTAGTGACTGACAGCCTTGCCTTGAAAATTTCACCATTGTGTATTTCTAAAGAGATTTGGTGGTAAAAGAAGTTGACCAGTATTAAAATTGCAGAGGGACAGGGGGAAAAAAAAAACTTTTCTTGAATGAAAATGAGAACTACAAAAAGAAGCAGCAGCAGCGATTGTTGTTGAAATTGAATTGGCAAAAACTTGAACTCGGTGGAAAAAAAAGCAAAAAGGAATCAATAGAATTCATAAGCTAAATTAAAAAGATTATCAAGCCTCTCTAGCCCAGTATAAAATGAACTCAATTAGCTTAAAATAGTTAAAGAGGACTTTATCTGGCAGAGAAATGGACAGCTTGCGTAGCAGAATTAAACTAGTATAACCTGCAGAACTGAAAAAAAGTGTGGCCTGTATGTTTAATCAGTTTAAGTTGAAACATGGCAGTAAGAATCTGCACTTGGAGCTGGAATTGAACATTCTCTCAGTGAGATCTCAAAACTATTTGTTAGGATATCTGAATCCGCATGTTTCAGAATAAAAGAATATTCTAACACTGCTTAACCTGCACATGAGCAAGTTACTAAATTGAAGAACCATCTGAAGAAGATTACTCAGGAAGAGGAATGGAATGTATTGAAAAATCCTAAGAGGCAACATGAGGAATACAAAACTGAAAAATAAGCATAGCTTATAAAATGGACAAGACCTGGAGCATTTATAGCATAAGCTGAGAAACTTCACACATCAAAGAGAAACCAAATACGATCTGCTTTCTGAAAAGGAAAACTTATGCTACCTATGTGAAGAATAATACTGTCAGCAAGTACAGAAATTTCAACAGGAGTATCAGCATTTGGACAAAATGTGTCGGCAGTTTTACTACATTGTTCATGAACAAAATACTGAAGTACAACATCTTAAAGGACATGAAACAAACAAACTGAAAAAAAGAGGATCTGATAAGAAGATTGAAAGGGAGTGAATCAAACTGCCATAAACAAATGCTTGTTTACAGACAAATCGTAATTCCAAGAATATGTGCAAGTTCATTTCTATGAAAGGCTTCAAAGAAATTCAGTAACCCTAGTTGAGGACTGGGCAAAATTAGAGGAGACATGATGTGCTGTGGTAAAATGGCCCCATTCACTGGAGAAGCAAAGATCCACTTCTTCAATGCAGCAAACAACCAGGTCAGTGTGTCACCAGTTTGGAAGGATTAACAATGAGACTTAAACATCCAGCATATTCAATGCACTGGTGCTTGAAGGAATATGCAATGAGATTGAAGACATTGCTGCGGAGGCACCACAATAGTCTCCACCCTCACACACTCTCCCCAATAGGAGCCACAGGAGGCAGCACAAAGCCAAACGGGCAGTCAGCAGGGGCGAGGCAGGTGAAGTTGTCTGAAATACCCCAAAGTCAGCCAAATTAAACTGACCTATTTGCAAATGGCAGCGAGGCAGTGCCAGAAGAGACCGTGGCTCTCTGAGTTTAGTGACCAACTTATGCAACCTAATGCATGATAACCTGAGCTCAGAGAAGTACGTTGGTAATCCAATGCCTGTGATACCGAAAACAATAACAGCACCAAGCCTCTACTCCAATGGTGCATTCCAGAGTTCAGCTGAATTGCACAGACAGCTACTCACCTCTGCATATAACAGGTCACCAGTACTCTCTTCAAGAGATTTGGTGATTTTATTAAATACCAGCTGGACAGAGAGACAGAGCAGTCCATGAGATTCATGGCCCTGGCTGATTGTGAGTGCAAAGTGTGATCAATTGCACACATGTAACCATTAAAGTACCCTCAGGCCAACTCGTTGCATTCATCAGCATAAAGCTGTTCTCCTGGTTAAACATTTAGATTGTGTATGACAATCAAAAATACTTTCTGCAGATGTGCGCCAGTTATTCAGGCAGCAGCCTTGATACTTATAGAACATTACAGCACAGAACAGGCCCTTCGGCCTTCAATGTTGCGCCGACCAATATAAAAAGCAATGCCCCTCCAAACTAAACCATTCCCTTCTCTTCCATATACTTATCAACTAACCTCTTAAACGCCACCAAACTTGGCGCATCTACAACTGCTGCAGGCAGGGCATTCCACTCCCGAACCACCCTTTGGGTAAAGAACCTACCTCTGATATCCGTCCTATAACTATCACCCCTTAATTTAAAGCTATGCCCCCTCGTGCTAGCTTTCTCCATCCTAGGAAAAAGGTTATCTATTTCAATACTCAAAGGTGCCACACATGTTCACTTTATGGCAATCATGAAATAGATGGATCCTTGAGGATCGAAGCTACTCTCTCTAGGCCTGGTTCATGAAGCCTATAAGGAATTCTCACACTGATGCAGAAACAAGATATAAATCTAGCTATAGCTTCACAAGGCTCATCATCAAGTAGGTTAATGGTCTACTCAAGATACATTTCCATTGTCTGGACTGCACAGGAGAAGCACTTCAGTACAATATGATTAGTTTTATGTTATGGTTTGTTGTGCCCTACACAAACTGGTCATGCGAACAGTGGGGTTGGAAGATTTAAACTTGGATGAAGAAGAGAATACACAAGCTTCACCAAAGATGATGGGAAGGATATTGTAGTTCATGAAAGATGACCTACATGATGCAAATACCAGAAAGATCAAGCTCAATGCAAGGGAGGTGAAAAACAGCCTCACCTTCAATGATTCCAATGCTCTGACATACATTGAAGGTCAGCTGGAAAAAAATCTTCCTCTATGGCGATTGAAGTAAAATATAATTCAACTCCAAACATCACATAAATCTTTTATCTCAGGAGTGCTGAGGCTCACATGCACTGAAAGAGGAAAACATTATGCCTGTTGCCTGACTACTAATGAGTGCTCCTGCTCTTTCCCTGCCCAATATCAGAAAACCCGTAATGACTGTAGCACACAATGTTGAGACCAAACAAAGTTTAATGCAACATATACTACATCGTATTTGCAAAGGCAAAGAAAGCCCAGTGATAAGTGATGCTCTTCTTAAAATGTTTGCAAATGTTATGGTGAGATATCAAGCATCTGCAGATGACTTTGAGGTAGGCTGTTGGTTGCAGCAGGGGAATGATATGATGTGCACCTTCTGAGACTGGACCATTTTCATTATCCGAATGATGGTTTGAAATACTCTTGGGTGTTCCGCTTGCACATCCTCTTGCAGTACTGCAGCCAAGGAAAGGCACACAAATTAAGTCCAGAGAAAATAGTCTCTCAAATACCAACCATGGTTTTAGGAGTCTCCCTTTCCAGAATAATCTCATCACCAAGTGCTCATGGTCCTCACTCTCCATGCCAGCCAATTTCTGCATTTTTAGAGTGACTGATCACCCTGTTTCCCAGCCAGTTCTATCTCAGCAGAGATTAGAGGATATCAGAAACTTCTCCACCAGCCTTCATCTGCTTCTTCCTGTTGTGAGTCTTTTTGCCTTGCAAGCATAAATAAACAGTGAATTAAACACCAGATTTATCGAGTAAATTGCCTTCTATGCTATGCTTCTGTGTACCTATGTCTCCCTTATGTCTGCACTCTTCAGTGAGGTACATGAGAAGGAGAATGGGAACTCAAATGCATCCAATAATTCTGAAGCAGTCAGTGAGAACATGCATGATGGCCTGACCAATAGCCTGCAAACTGAGTGACTCCACTGTCTCTTCCAGCCCTTCATCCACAGTTGGCACTGCATTTATTCAGACTCAGCCTTGTGATCTGGAGTACAACTTTTATCCTACTCTCAAACTGCACCCAATAGAGAAGGAATAATAGCAGTGGCCCTAAGACAGCAGGAATGGAGTGAACATGTTACTGTTCAAAACCATTTCCTTATACAGAGGCCATAGCCCGCCCAACCCATTTCAACCTGTCATGTCAACATTGACCTCTCCTCAATAGTTTCCGCACTAGTCAAAGCCTTTGTGCAACAAATTAACACAGTTGGAACCTTGCAGGGAACCCAGACTGCAGCTGTGGTGCACCTCAATCAATATCTCACATCATTGAAAACTGCCCCCCAACAAAATTCAGTGGAAAGTTCCTCGTGCTCCATTTAGCCTCTGTGAAAGCTTATGCCTGGCTTGGTAATTACTGAGTAAGAATTTAGCAACACCAATTTTAAATCCAACTGATTTATTTGATAGTAAAATTGCGAGCTTTCAACACTCTGTGTCTTCGTCAGGCAAATGCAGTGTTCTGATCTGCAATAGCACACATCAGTACAGACAGTCACAGATTGCTGCACGTGCTAAAAACATAAAAGGTATCTGATCATGTTGTTGATATCTCGCTAGCTGTCCACCTCTGGCCTGGCATCTTTGGTCATATTGGCCTTCTTCAGCTAGCTAACAAAGAATGATCTCACATTATCTGGAGGATCTCAACAAGATGCTGAACCTTGGGATTGTCCCATAAGCACTTTGCAACATCACTTCAGGGGATACATTTAAGCCAACAACACATTTCTCTTTCTCTTTATTATTCCTTATTCATCAGGATCTCTTTATGCATCTGCACAATTTGTTTTCTATACTTGTGTCCTTGCTAACGCAGTCCCTCTTCCATTCACAGGTGCTTTTAGTTACAAGTCCCTTCAGTATGTGAAGTGCTGCTTTGGATGCCTTTTAAAAATGGTGTCTCAACAGCACCTATGTCAGCAGATTTGTGACAGTCCTTTATCAGGCATCCTGCAAAATGACTTCTGGTTGCTAATTGACCATCTGAAATGTGACTGTGTTTGGCTGGCTGTTGGAGATCCATATCAGATTTGCAGCCTTCCTGACTCAGTTCAGGAGCTAGGGGGGTCACAACTAAGTTCCACCTGATGTGTAAATACAACAAAAAAAATGTCAAGTGCACAGTCGACCAGAAGCTATTTATCAAAATGTTTATGATGTCATGGACTTGCTATATATTGAAAATGTTGCAAAGAAAGCTTTGGTGGGATGATGTCTGGTAGTCTGTAGGTGGCAGTATTCTGTGAAGAGTTGGTGTGGGTCAGTTGAAGATGGGGAAGTGGCAGTCCACTTTGAGGTAAGCAAGGCTTGACAAAACCAACAGCAAAGACCAAATTTGTTTCTGGGACTCCTCCTAGACAACTAGTTCAGAAAAACAATGATTTAGAAATGCATGACTATGGACCCAAGTGATTAGAGAGACTGAAGTGGAGGCATAGTGGAAAAGGAAGGTAGGCAGATTGCATCTACAATACACATTAGCAAAAATAAGTTTCCCACTGTTATTTTCATTCCTTTAAAAGGAATTTAATAACCAGAATGTGCTGTACAGTGCACAAGATTGTTACTGGTGTGTTGGATAAGGGTGATTCCTGGATCCAAGCAATGAACACTAATGGGAGAAGAGCTGAGAAATCTCTGGATAAGTTTAAAGTTTTATCTGTAGAACTTGATTTGAGTGGGAGTTGATGAAAATCTGTAGCTGATTATCTGAAGAAAAAGAGCTGGAATTGTGTCTGAAGATGAGAGTCTTGAGGATAACTGGGTTTGAAATTTAACCATATCATAGGCAGAGTAGGCTGCCTGATAAATCTTTGCTGTAGTTGTTTTTTTTTTAGTGTGTAATTTACACTGACCATGATTTGGCTGTTTATTGATGCTTAATTTATGTTTCATTATTAAAGTAAAAAAAGGGAAATAAAGTTGGTTCTTATGATTTCTCTATCTGCATAAGGATTATAACACTGCTTTTGCAAAACTTGGAAGCCAATTTGCTGTAACACCACTATCTGAAACTAGAAAGATGAAGCCACTAATCACGTTCCTCATTAATTGACTTCCATTTTCTCTAAATTGGCTTTATAGGGGATTAAGTAAATTGAGATACATATTTCTTTTGCTTCATAATTTAGGTTATTGATTCACAAATAGAAGAGAATTTGATTGTGTCCAGAACTTGTGTTTTCATAGTGAAATGTTTTAAAAGAAAGCATCCCATATATTATAACTGCATGATATTGTACCCACTAAAAGTAATGGGCAATTCTGAGCAGAACCAACAAGTTTTTATTGGCAATATCATGTTTGATCATTAACTAATTAAAAAAATATAATCAACCAATGTACTCTCCATTACAAAGTTCACATCTCAAAGTATTACTTGTTACCTCACCAAGGATTAATGTTCAACTGAGGTATATGATAAAACAGTGATTACAGTTCAAAAGTAGTTTATTTGCTGCAAAATATTTTGTGACATCTGAAGGTCATGAAAGATGCTACATAATACAGGTTACTTTCAGATAGCATCATAAAGCTGCATAAAGTCCATTAACTTAATAATTATAGACACTCTGCACATTGTATCAAAAGGATTTATTAAAATGTCATTGCTTACAAGTTGAAATGCCCAATATTGAAACAATGTTATTTACACTTTTTTTGCACATAACACAATATTAGGACAAAGACATGCAATGACTCTACAGAATGATATAGTTACAAGGGTTGCACAGAAATGTAACTAATAAAGCTTATGGGAAATTGATGATGCCAAGCTCTTATAATTCATGTTTCAACAGTATTTTGGCTGCCTTCATGTTTGAAGCCACTAAAGAAGAAGGGAAAATGTTATTCAGATATGACACACATTAAATGCAACATTCTTGCCTATGGCAGAATTTATTGGCTTCTGTCTGTAATCACACATTGGTTACAGTTTGCCATTTCAAATACAGAACATATCAGCCTGTATGCCAACATTGAGAGTTTGAAGGATGTTCTAGAGCAATAATCTGTTATTGTCTTTGATAAGGTGAATGCAAAATAACAGGATAATTCTCCCATCAGGATGAGGTACTTTATTAAATCACAAGTAGGCTTACAACACAGCAATGAAGTTACTGTGAAAATTCCCTAGTCCTACACTCAGATACTGAGGAGAATTTAGCATGGCTGACTAACAGCACATAGAATCCCTACAGTGCAGATGGAGGCCATTTGGCTCATCAAGCATGCCCTGATCACAATCCCACTCAAATCCTATTCCTGCAATTTCTCATATCTACTCTGCTGTCAACCTAACCTGCTCATTTCTGGAGTGTGGGAGGAAACTGGAGCACAAGGAGGAAACCCACACAGACATGGGATGAACTTGCAGACTCCATGCAGAAAATGACCCAGCATCCCTATGATGTGTTGCAACAATACTAACCATTGTGCCACCATGCCATCTTTAGGGTTTCTCTATTTTGAAGCCAAATCATGAAACCAGAATTTTACTGCACAGGAGACAGCCTATTAGATCTATACTGGTTTATCCTTTATTTTCACTGGACTTAGTACCTGTTCTAAAAGAGATTCTCCTTCCACCAGTGCATTTCATATTCTAATAAGCAGGTAATAAAATAAACTTTGTTTTGTTTCCTTCTTGGGTGCCCTTTGATAAATTCATACCTCCAATTCTTGATCAAGTGAAATATATTTTTCCTTTTACACTCAAAACCCTTCAATGTTTCATTATCAGAGCCCCTCTTACCTGCTCTGCTTTAATGAAAATAGCACCAATTTCTTTAATCTCAACAGCTGAAGTAATGCAACTACAGATGGACCACAAGTAAAAATGAACAGTTGAATAACTTTTAGCAGTTATCACCAAGAAATTACAAATTCTGAAAAGTATCTGTTAAAAACCCAGACCTCCTAAAGTCAATTAAGTAATAATGCAATTATCTCAGGGAGCTCTACAAGAGAAGAAAACCTGTGATTCAAAAGCACTGAGCATTTGTCAAGTAACATATCGCTTAAATTTACCAATGAGGGATGTCTAAAAAGTTAATGTTCCTGATGTATACTCCTGGCTTGGCATTTTGCCTGTTGGAAGCATGCATCAGGAAATCACAAGTGTGTACCCAGCAATTTCATGTTTTTTTGACATTTGGATATGATTCCACAGACAAAAAGCTGCCAATATCAAGTTATTCAACTGTGGATGTTAGACCAATTCTACATGACCCTGAATCAGCACTTTGAATAGAAGTTACAGAAACTTATCACTGGTTGAACCAAAATGGGGCCACAGATTACGATCAACATTGTGACAGCCTGCAGTGCTTTATCAAAAGATGCTATTCTTGATTTTGTACAGATTCATCCAGGATTCCTGCTCCTGAGTTTCAATAGAACATTACAGGAGGTTGAAAACAGAGGGGTCAGCTTGAATGCAAGGTGGAGAATTAAAACAATCAGGACTCAGGGTCTGACTTGTAACCTGAAAAAAGTCTCACTAAGCAGTCACTCATTTTGCTTCAATTTTATTTCCCTCTGCAGGTTCAGTTGTATCTTTTTCCTTGTTTTTGCTTTCAGGCATGTCATTCACTTGTCTACACATCTTTTGTTTCTTACTTGACCATTCTTTGGCACTGCGTCACCAACTCTTGTCATTTAATCCCCCATATTCTAATCAACACAGATCTTCCTTTTGTTCATTTTCTACCTTCACCTTGCTGTTTCTTATACACATTGTATTTTGAATTTTTCTAGTCATCAACCTGAAATTTAATATGGTTTCTCTCCACAGAGGATGCCTAATTTAGGTATTTCCTGCATTTTCAGGTTTACAGCATGTATAGTATTTTCTTTTATATAAAAGACTGGTCAGAATTATGTCCTCCCTTGCATGTTATTGGAGTGGAATTATCTTTAGGCTCCTGCCTGCCCAATCCAGTTGTGATTTTATGCTGGAGCACTGGGCCATTTCTTTCCCAGACTTCAAATTATAGGACTAGTGGGCAAATGACAGTTCATGAGGGAGGGTGGAAAAAGACAAAGTTTCCTCTCGTGAAAAAAAAAGTCCCTTCTGACTGAGGGCTTAATGATCTCTGGGCCTCCCTCCCCACTTCAGTCTATCCCTTGACACCAATATTGCCCCCTGGTGATCTCACAGATCCCACTTTGGGACTTCTACTCTTTACCCATCCTACAAGTCCTGGGACTTCAAACAGCCCCAGGGAGTGCCTCTTCCAGGCACAGCACTGCAAAGACCGGAAGGACTGGTGAAGTCTTCATCAATCTGATTGGCTGGCAGCATTTCAAGGCAGGATTTCCTCTTGAGTGAGGTAGGGAGCCCCACCTTTTGCTGCTCAATGCTTATTTGAGTGTACTTTTGGCATTGGTGCTGTTTGAGTTGGCAGGCAAGTATTCAAGCCATTAAGAATGGTGACAAATATTTCTAGTAGTTTAAAATAAATAACATGGACTTACAGAGATCAATGTCACCAGCCTCATAAGTGTACAAACGATTGTCATACTTCCCTCTGATATCTGCTCTCACTGTTAAGGAAGGATCTGTATTCAAAGAAAGAAAACACTCAATACTTTAAAGTACACATTAAAGGCTAGGAATATTAATATAACTACAATAACTAAAATGTTATAATTCTTACCTACAAAGATTATCCTGGGAACATACTGACTGTCAGGCCATAAGTTTTTGTCAGTTGTCTCAAACTGTAATGAAAAATGATATGGTTGTAGTTATTGGCAATGCAAACAATACCAAGGCACATATTTAAAAGAATGCAATGTATAAACTTGTACATAGATAACACAAACCTAGTCATATTGACTGGGGTACATGTGAGATATAGCATGAAAGAGTCTTTCATTCTTGAAAGGGCCTAGCTGACTGAAACTCACACAGGGAAGCCTCATAGTTGCACCCATGGTATAAGACTTAAATTCTCATGGAAATGGAAGTAATTTGGACCTTAGCCAAAATGGTACCAGAGGCCAGATATCTCACCACTGAACGTGGCATCTCTATTTTTTGCTGGGGGTGGCAGCAAAGTGTAGCTTTGATTCAAAAGCAATTTTTGAAAAAACAACTCAGCTTTAGACATTTGAGTAAAAGCTCTAAACTTTTGGAATTCTTCTGGGATTGTTAGCAATTGAAATTTGAATAAAAAGTGGATATGCTCTGTGGCACTGTCAAAAAAATCTCCTGCCCTTTAAATTGAAGAAAAAGCCCAGCCCATTGTGACTTAGTATTTGCAATTTCAATACATGTTTGTTTATGCAAGCCTGAAAGTTATTACTATAGGATTTGTGGGGTTTAATGGCTTCCACATACTAGCATTATCACAGTGGGTGTCTGATGTTTATCTCAGTTCATCTCACCTTGGTTCCAGAGGTTGCCCCTGGTTGAATGCAATGGAGGGGATAAGGGTAAAGGGTTGACATGGAAAATATTGGGGGGGTGGGGTGGAAAGAGAAATAAAGGTGTAATGAGTTAGTATGAATGGAGCATCTGGGGGTTCAGCGATAGGAGGCTCTGTTTTTTCCTTGCAACTGGAAACAAATCTCAGATAGACATTTAAAATTGTATACAGTTTACTCTTGCTCCATTAGCATTGCAGGCTAGTATTGCGTTGAATCAGATTTTCTAATGCTCTGGCATTTTTACAAGAACAGTTACAGCTTTTCTACTCCAGTTTGACTGCTGGCCATACTGAAACTCAGGTACTTCATCTATGTTGCTAATGTGACTAGTTACATGTGCTTTTGCCACCTCATCATGAACCTGCTTTACTATAAAACACTGTTAGTATCTTGATAGCTTGATTTAGAAAATTTTGTCTCACTTCTCTGCTAATTTTGCTCATCCTTCACTCAACCATACTATGTATCACACACAAATCCAATAAGTATATACAAATACCAAACTAAACATTTGCACACCACTGCCAATAAAACCTTATCTTCTATTCTCAAATTCTTGTCACTTAATATTCCCATTATAAAATGCAAACATTTAAAATTCTTTAATTTAAGTATTCATGGGTAAAAAGCATTCTTGCTAAATACTGCAAGTTAGACCAATGTGAAAAAAAGCTATTCCTACACAAACTGAAGGAAAATAAATCTCCAGGGTTAGAAAGGTAATAATTTCCAAGGGAGCAGAGGAGCACTGTGAATCATTAACAATCATGGGCAGTTAGTGGTCACTGGGGAATTTCTTGCAAATTGGAAACTGGCTAATATAATCCTTCTATTAGAAAGGGATAGCAAAATAGACTATTTAATATAATTGAAAATCAGTTCGAAGGCACTTGAGAATTATTGATAAAATAACAACCTGGAAAACAGCAATTAAACAAAACTAATCAGGGAAAGTCCTGCTTGACCGACAATCTTTTAATAACAGGCAGCCAAATGGAAGGTGTTAATCCTTATGGCGCTATGTAGATTTATGTAAGGCACTTAAACTCCATCCTTCAAGTTACAAAGCTCAGTGGATCAGGCAAACCCAAATCCATTCCTTGCTCGCTCCAAAAAAAACAAAATTCAAATTGATACCATTCATGGTATCCACAAGAGAGACAAACAAGATCTATGCTAACAAGGTAAGGCATTTTATCCCATCTTGGGCTTGATCTTAGCCAAAAGGCCTCTGTAAGGCATTTGTAAAAGTTCTCTTCATGAAAACCAACTAGTTAAGAACAAAGTTGTGAATATTTGTGGAAGAACTTGGGTGTGATAAATTGTTTGAGGAGGGGTGGGGGTGGAGATAGCATAAAAGGTGCTTATTGAGATTGTGAATGCAAGTCAATTAGATAATCAGATGATACCAAACCAGTGCGATCAAAGGAGGTAGCCTTGATATTAAACAAAATATATAAGCGGGCTGGAATGAGAGAGATGAAGTTTAATGCAGGTAAGTGTGAAATATTGCATGCTAGAAAAATAAGGAACATGAATGGCTCTAAAATTGTTCAGTATGAAAATTAGTGTCTTGGCAGATTGGTGCTCTGCAATGTGTTCAATGAATAGATCAAAAGACAAAAACAAAATGCAAATCAACTGATGCTATAGTCAACTATACCATATTCTGGTCAGACTGTTTGCCATTGAGAAAACTGTGCACACTATTGCTCTTCATGAATAAACACCACTGGATACTGCAAAAAGCCTCAAGATTGATCTCTAATGTTAAAGACATGCACCATGAGAGATCTGGTAACTGATTTTTTTACTTGAATATGTCAAAGGTCAAATTAGAGGTATATAAAATGGTAAACTGCATGGAAAATCTGGAGTATTATTTTGAAGTTAAACTACAAAATAGGATAAATTTATGCTAATCCAAAAAATAGCACAAATCCATTATTCTCCAGAGCACAAGTACTTTCCTATATCAATGCAGTAACAAAGTACTTTTGAATATTTTTTTCTCTTACCACAAGATTAAGCATAACAAAGTCCTCTTTTGCCATTTTCTGAATGTCCTTATTTTCAGCAAATGCTTTCTTCAGGGCTGTTAGAAGAAAATATAATGTGTAGGTGAAGAGATAGTGAATGCTACAAAATAAAGCAAAAACATTCTCAGCAGCTATTTTACTCTAAAGCACAATTAACTATAACAATCAGACTTTAAACTGTTTGTTGAAGTGATTAGTTACCTTGACTGTATGGGCATTCATCCAGGTGGTGGATAACCATTAAAGGTCGATTGCTGAAACATGAATACTATAATTAATTCACTGTTTAAATCTGATGAAATGAATATTTAAAGAGGTTAATAAATTCCCTTCCATAAGAGTGTTCAAATGCACTTTACACAAGCAATTGTGACATTTGAGTATAATGTAACCAAAAATTATCTTAAGATATTTGAAATACTAGTAAGCACATGAACCATTTTTAGAGAATTATACCAGGGTAGGGATGAACCAACAACTGAATTGTACCAGTATATGGTTACATCAATAATCTGGATTCAGAAACAAAAAAGTTTGCAAAGTATACCAAAATGGAATTTGTAACTTAAATTACAACTGGATTGGACAAATAAAGGCCAATACAATAAAATATAAAGTATAGGGGCAGCATGGTGGCACAATGTTAGCACTGCTGCCTCGCAATGCCAGATATAATTCACAGCTTGGGCCTCTGTCTGTGTGGAGTTTGCACGCTCTCCGTGTCAGTGTGGGTCTCCTCTCACTTCAAGGATGTGCAGGTTAGGTTGCTTGGCCATGCTAAATTTTCTTCTATCGTCAGAGGGAACTAGCTAAGGTAAATGCATGGGTTATTGCTGGGTAGGATTGTGGTTAGTGCAGACTTGATAGGATTCTATGATTCCATAAAGTGCTACAAATAGGAAGGGAAGAAATGAGTTAATGAAATCAATAAGGATGAATCTGAAAGAACAAGGAGTCTCAGCAGCCATAACATTAAACTCAAACTCGTAATTGTGACTGATAATGAGTAACTGTTCAACAAGTAGGGGAGAACTCTTGGAATCATTTAAGAAACAATTCAGTTATCCAATGGGGTTACATTAAGATTCAGTAATTCATGGGCTGAATGGCTTTCCTCTGATGATTACCTACACGAATAGGCTTTGCCTTGTCCAATCGATCAAGACCTGCCAATATCAGCTGAGTAACCTTTTGCAGATCTGAACATCACTTCAAATTCTTGAGTTTGGAAAAGGCTATCCAAAATAATGTTTTGCTGCTCAGTGATTCTCTCCCTATTATTGAGGCCATTCTTCCTTGTTATTTGCCTTAAAAAGGTAATATCCTTAAAGGAGAAATAAATTTTTAATTGACTTTTTGATATACAAGTGCAACATTGCCTCTAAGCTGTGTGGCCATACAACAAAGAATCGAACTAGCTGGGCACAAGCAATGTTCCTTTATAAGTGCATGCATGTCTGTTACAGAGACAAGATGTCTGCACCAGGAACAAAATACAAAACTAGAAAATCTTAGTTTGACAGCATGGAGCCAATTTTTGAGTCTAGATGATCCTTTGGTCAGAGCTAATAGCTAAGAGAATCAGCGTAGATTTATACCATAAGGATACAGATGGGTGGGTGGGTGGAGAGCAGCAGGGACAAGGAGATCTGGAATAGACATATGGAAAGAAGGAGTATAAGTGAATGAGATGAAACAAAATGAAATAAAGTAAATGGAAATGGGATGAAGCTGGAGGAAAGAATTCATGCTGTGAAGTCATGCTCTTTGTGCCCTAAGAATTTAGATGAAACATGATTATAAGATGCATCAATATATACTGGAGTCCAACACTTGGTCAAGTGATATTATTTAGTGTTACATGCTGACAGAACCATGGGTATATTGCTATCCCCATATAGAACAGCTGCTGATCAGGCCTTACCTGTCTGTGCTCAAATAAGCTAATGATAAGAGTTGATCTCACTCAAATTACTAAGGCGGCCAAGACACATTATGAATGGTGCAGTGGGAATGCTACAGCATCAAAGGCAGAAGGTCAGTCACATTAACCAGAAATGGACTGCAGACAGCCTGTATGGTGCTGCCCCTTTTGGTTGTGTAAAGTGGCAATGACTCAAGTCCTCATTCAGAGTTTGACTTTTGGAGTCCACAGAAAGGAATAGCAGCAAGAAAGATTGACGTACAACAAGGACCCAGGAACTACATGGCCTCCATGCAACTATAAGGTGATCCTTTTCTTTTCTGAAGTCAGGGCCATAGTGAGCTGAGTACACCCTCCCTGAACAGACTCTTAATGGGTTTAGTGTGGCCAGGAGCATAGCTAAACACCAAGCTTCTGCACCATTAACTTAGGATGATCCTACTGCAACAAACTGCATTACTTTAAATAACAGAAAATGCGAGGGAATCTCAAGCAGATCTAGTAGCTTTTGGAGAAGGTATAGTTAAAATTTTGAGTCTGTATAACTCTGCTCAGAGTTAGAGAGGGATGGATTTTATACTGAATAAGAGGGGGTGGAGCAAATTAGAAAATCAGTAACAATTGTAAGCTCAGAATCATTGAAAAAAGATTTTTTTTAAACAGCAAAGGAAGCATTAAGACTATACAAGCTGCTAATGGTGACAAAGATAGCAGAACAAAGATCAAGGTTCAGTGAAAGCAAAACATAAGAACAAGTGACAGAAGGCTGTTTGTAGGGGGTGTGGCAGAGATGTTGCATTGCAACATTTTTTTTAAAAATGGCTCAAGATGGAGAGGAAAGCTCACAATCTGAAGCTGTTGAATGTAAATGTTGAGTCAAGAAGGCTATAAATGCTTAATCAGATGCTGCTTCTCCAGTTTGTGTTGGACTTCACTGTCAGTATGGAAGGGAAACTGTTGATTAAGAAGCACTGTTTTTCATTGTGGTATCATCAGGACAGATGTGATGGAGGTGAAGAAACTGGCAGAATGAGGTAGAGTCCTTACAGGAAGCCAGGTACGAGAAGCTGTCAAAGTTTGTGGGCTTGTCATGAATATTGATGGTCAGTCTATCATCAGAAATGGAGACAGATCAAGGCAAGGAAGTATTGAAGGTGGACCAAGTGAAGGAGAGAGGGGTAGAAATTGGAAGTAAACTTGATATATTTTTCCAGGTCAAGATAAGAGCATGAAGCAACACTCAATCATTGGTGTAATGGAAAAAAAGTTGTCTGCCTGAAGAAATGAGCAGAGGTAAAAAGGTAATGAATTGCATTAGCTGGTTCAATGACCTTGACTTCCCATGAAGACAGCTCAGAGGCCAAAGCATAATTTAAGCTAGATTTCTTTTTCCTGGTTTTAACAAACATTCACATAAAATATGAACAAGTTGATTGACTCAACCAAACAACAAATGTCAAAACAATGACCTAACTGGCAATTGAAACATTGTGGATTTTTTTTTAATATTGCAACTTTATGTAGGTCAGGTCTACTGATTTCTGGGAGTCTTTTCATTGTACAGACCTTTCCTTTGTCACAAGACAACTTACAAATCATTCCTTTATCTGTCAATACTGCCACAAGAACATCCTGGAATGATATGTTAGTTACTGTCACTCCCTAAGGGGGGAGTGTCTAACATTCCAGACAGCAGTCCATTCTCAATTGATTATATTTCAAGAGAGAGCTTGGTAGATTGTGGGACATCTAGGGAAATGGGAAAATCATGGATGATCAGATTTGATTTTGCTAAATAGCAGAGCAAAGGACTTGCTTTAGCTTTATATTTTATGGATTGTGAGCATCCTGTAGATAGGGTTTGAGAAAGTAAAATTACAGAATTAAAGAGAGCTTTTCAACTTTGATCTGGACTTTGCATAAACCACATACAATCCATTCTACCAATGATACTGTCATACATCATCATAGAATCTCTACAGTGCAGAATGAGACCAGTAGGCCTATTGAGTCTACACCATCTACAATTCTACTTATTCCCACAACCACACATATTTAACCTGCTAATCTCTGATACTGGGGTCAATTTAGCACGGCCAATCACCTAACCTGCGCACCTTTGGCCTGTGGGAGGAAACTGGAGTATCAGGAGGAAACCAATGCAGACATGGAGAGAATATGCAAACTGAGGCCAGAATTGAACCTGGATTCCTGCGCTTGAGGCAGCAGTGCTAACCACTGTACCATCCCTAAATTCACAATTATTCTTTGTGACACACAAAAAGGATATTTGCATTTCACCGTACAGCTTTCTCTGACTTAAACAAGAGTGAACAGCTTTACACGTGTATTTCCTCCTTCGCTACCTCTTCATCATTCTATTTTTTTAAGCAGGGCGGAGATATTTCATTTCCTGTTTTAGCTATGATCGTTTCAAGTGGGAGGGCCACTTTTTGAACATTCCCTTCTTCTTTGATATACATTTCGTGTAATTACTCTGTATGCATCGCCTGTTCCTATCCTGTTATGAACCCACCCCATTAATAAGCACTGCAAGGTTTGAGTTTCCCTAAGCATGCACTCTGTGGATCATCTCGGGAATTCTTGCATTCAGCGTTTACCAGCTAATCTGATATGTGCATGCGTGAGTCTCCTATAGAATATTAAACAAATGCAAGGAATGAGGTGTACTCGAAGGTGTACAGGTGCAGGAACAATACTGACAGACACTAGAGAGCGCGCTTTTGGTTAGAAATGCAGCATTACCTCTTTCTTGATTTGAAGAGTCCTTCCTCGTAAGTCTGGACCCAATTAATGTCGTCTCCCCATCCTAAGATTAAAATTAAATGCAAACATTAACCTAGTAACCACATCGGGGGGAAGGAGGGAGAGGAGAACGCGATCCAAGTAAACTGCACACAGATAGCAAAGCATAACCAAACAAACAATGTACCCCGGGGTACTGTGAAAAGTTATAGCCACCTTACCTCTGGACAAACTGGGAGGGCATTGCTTCGTGTTTGTACTCTCGTTTTTAGCTGGAGGGCTCACAGTCTTGGATCCGGCGGCACCTCTTGCCAGACAACCTGAGACAGCCGCCAGCAGCACCAGTAGGAAAAACGGGAGGGCAGCCATCCTGGTGGGATTCGATTTGTATCAGAGGACTGGGGACACAAGGCACAGAATCAGCAAAATAATACCTTTCAACAATTCAACAACACGTATATGCACGTCTCAATAATTCCAGAGAGAGAGAGAAGGTTTAGGAATTGTTCTATTTTGTCAAAAATGATTTAACTTCCTTAGTGAAAATCAAAAGTAAAAGTTGCACCTCCTGTTTACCTGTAAGAGGTTCTGCCGAATCCAAGCCGGGCGCTGTTCACACCGTGCTGTGATTCCAAGGTGCTATGTTCCCAAATATATACTTGATGTTCGCCATCCCATTGGTCACTATCCTTTAATCGCCCTCCCCAATTTGGGGACGCAGGAAGAATGGACCTCACTTAGATCATCTGTAAGTAATAATTCTAATTTTGGAACTTTTTGAACACAGAACGTTCAAGGTAAAGATTGCTGGAGGTAATTTTGGCAATTTTAAATTGAGATAGTGAATTATTTAAAAAAAATATGACATCTTTTCAAGACAAATCAGTACCTGTTGATTTCTCTGAAAGCTGACTGGTCTGTTTGCTATTGGCTGAAAGTTTTACAGACAGTATGCTAATATGTTTTAATTACATTCCAATCCACTATTGTGCTGATTCACAACTGGAGATTTGGTTTTAAATGAGTAGTGGCAACACCCCGATACTGCTTCAGCAATATTTATGGATTTCTTTGACAGAAAATCAAGTTTATGTGGTTTTTGAATAAAGGATTTTTCAAAATGTTCTATTTTTCACATAATGGTTTCTAAAGTCAACAACCAGGGTACATCATGCATTTCTTCAGCCTGGTTTCAGTTTATTCTTTTGCCCTTTTCTTTATGATTTTAGTATACACAATGGTATTTTACAGTTACTGTATGAGTTGAATTTGGACCCTTTGAAAATTGGGGTCTTCCAGTCTTGGTTCTTCTTGTAATGCCACCAAGTAGTATTAACAACCTGCAAATCCTTCCAACACGTGCTAATGGCAGGCAATAAGAGTGGGAGAGGTTCCTGATGTGCCATGTGATTGAAAGAAAGTTGAAGCTTCTCCGACAATGTCCAGAACGCTAAAGTACAAATTTTTAAGAAGTCTAACAACTTGTACTCCCTTAGTGATCTGTAAAACACACATAAGGTTGATTTCCCAATGTTGATCTTGAGTTGGTACTACTCCATATAAATTTAAAATTTCATTTGTCTTTATTTTTAATTTGTTCTCCCAATTTTAAAGATATTTAATCTATACATCTAAATTCTTTTGTTCATGCACTTCACTGGGAACTACACCATTTGAAGCATATTTCAGTTCTCTATTTATATTTCTTAAGTAAATGATCTCACATTTTTCTCTACTGAATTGCAAATGTCATTCATATTGCCTAGATATAGTGTATAGCAGAGTCCCACAATGTTTCTGCTTGTTTTCTACACTTTGTAGTTTTGAATTATTAGCCAATTTTTCCTAAATCCAGATCATGTATATACAGTAAAATCCCTGGTCCCGATACTGATTTTTTAAAAACTTTATTCCAATCCAATCAAGTCAAATTAAATCCAATTCAGAGTCCCAACAAGTAGGGACATTCCCGATCCAAGCTGACAAAACAGGGCTCTCACCACTTGTCTTGGGCTTGATCTGTATGATCCAAGCTGATTGGAGTAGGTATAGCTCCTCCTCCAAGGCTGGATCTTATCTGTATCTTAGCCAAAAGGCCCAGATGCTGCTTTAAAAAATTGCTTCAAATGAAGCTGAAATGCAACCTAATGACTTCAACCAAGTGCAGATGTCGATACTACACTTGATCTTAGCCAGAAGGCCAAGTTGTAGAACTCCAGCACCAAGCCTAAAAACCATATATTTGTTGTAACCTTTTGCTATCTGAATTCATTCACCTCTTTGTCCATATTGCCACACTTTAATCTGCACACCACTTTTTAAGGTACATTCTGAAAGTTTACGAAAAGACAGGGACTGAACTCCCATCTTTACTTTCAATTATTTTCTCAAAATATTTCATCAGGTTTGTCAAACATGACATACACTTCATGAGTTTTACAATTGGATTGACTGGCAGCTTTTGAGAGTTGGACTTTCTGTCCCTGAGGGGTGACAGTCCCATTTTGATCTAGTTAATACCACACACAGCATATTAATGCTGTGGGGAAACCAGATTACATGTCGGTGACATCTGGACCGACTTTTAGCCCACTAAGTGTGAAGTAATCCCCATAAAATCCAACCCTACATACTTAAAATTTCAGAAAACTATCTCATAATAGGCTATTTTGGAATTAGAGGTGAGTTGTTAAAATAGAGTAATAACTGACTGCATCCTCCAAGGTGGAAATTTATTCGGCCTATTTGAAGACTTGTTATTGATGGCCAGTTACAGAGTGGTTATTTTGCATTACTGTGAGAAATTATTTTACATTACTTTCATTCATGACCTGGAAGGAGTCTGTATGTTTGCAGAGGAATGGAAGATCTGTGTGAATTTTAGGACTGTAACTGCAAATAAACTACTCTAAGTTGATCTAGGTGTGATGGAGAACTATGACCTGTTTAGTAAATTGCATTTAACTTAGCTAAAAGTACTGTTATGCACATGGTTAGGACTAATGTTATAAG
Source organism: Sphyrna mokarran (assembly GCA_024679065.1). Classification (NCBI taxonomy): domain Eukaryota; kingdom Metazoa; phylum Chordata; class Chondrichthyes; order Carcharhiniformes; family Carcharhinidae; genus Sphyrna; species Sphyrna mokarran. The sequence continues at coordinate 80,748,251 of JAGIQG010000002.1, forward strand.
TACTTAGACTCTACAGGGTAAAGTACATCAAGTCTGCTGAGAAGGAACATGATCCTGGAATTATTCAAGATAATTATCCTAACTCTGTGTAGCTGTCCTGACCACCTGAGAGAGTCCACACTCAGCCCCAGGATTTGAGCGCTTTGACCTGATTGGCGAAACAGGTCACATGACTCTCAATAACCTTGTTTTTTAAAGAGGTTTGCTATATCTTTACCTCTTCAAGTCCCTTATTAACACATTCCAATAAAAGTTAAACAATTTTAAATATACATTATAACTTAATTCTTTAACATAGTTCATTATAAAGTCAGTCTATCAAGGGACCTTCTCTCCCCATGGGAGCGACACAGCTGAACATAAGGTCCCCCAACAGTAGGGGTAAATTTGGTTTGACTTTCAGAAATTGGGCTTTCAACTTGTAAAGGTGAATCAGTGCAGATCACTTCTCCAGTTTCCACATGTGGTATGGAATAATGCCATTTGATGATATGAAATATTAGAACTCCTCGTTGATAAATGCTGTCCCAGCATTTAACAACAAGGCAAACCATAGATGGCGAAGGTTTGCCTTAACATTTCCACTGTTGCAAAATAAGTCTTGGACTTCATTTCATAGATGTCTATTCATTTTGAGTGTTTATCTACTATAAGTATGAACATTGTACCCAAGAATGGGTCTAGAAAATCAATGTGGAGTGTCATCCATGGCTGATATAAAAGCAAAATGCTGTGAATGCTGGAATCTGATACAAAAACAGAACTCTGGGAAATCTCAGCAGGCCTGACAGCATCTGTGCAGAGAGAACAGAGCCAACATTTTGAGTCTTGATGACCCTTTGTCAGAAATGGGTGACCTAGTCATTCCCAAGGCTGCACCGAGATTGCTGACAAGTAAATTTTGTTGTTGCTGGCACTGACTGTACTGTTTAGTCATGCTTTCTATACCCATGTCTGATGTGGGGCAACCATACAAAGTTGTGAACCAAAATTTTCTTCTTGGACATCCCTGGGTAGACATCCGTCTTGACTGACCATCATATTCTACCCTGCCACCCCCCCGCCGCGCCCCCGCCCCCCGCCACCACTGCTCCCTCACAGAAGGATGCCAGCTTTGCAGCTCAATCTCAATTCATCCTTTGTTATTTGAAAGGGTTTTAGTTGTTCAGACATCCCCTGGCTGTGCTAGCCATGAAGAACCATATACTTAACTCTGGACAATATTCTATCCTTCTGAGTCCAGTAATTGACCTTTGTATCAAGGAACTTCAAGACAAGGATATTTATAAGTGGCCAACAATAAAGTCCAATGCTATATTCTTCCAGGTGCTATTGGAGGGATGGTTTTATCTTCTCTAAATAAACTTAGCAGGGATTTGTGATCAGTAATTATGGTGAAGTGCCATCCATAAACATATTGGTGGAATTTCTTTATCCCAGTTAGCCAATCCTTCTTTCTCGATCGGTGAGTATGCCTTTTCTGCATCACGTAAAATACTTAAAGCATAGCTGATGGGTCTTTCTAACATGTCCTTTATTTTTTTGTGTGACAAAACAACTTCAATTTCTTAAAGAGATGCGTCACAAGTGAAAATGATTTAATTTGAATGGATTAACAACAGGATAACTGCAGGGCTTCTTTCACTTGCAGAAGACTTAATTTTGCCGTGTCTTCCAGTAACATCTCTGGTGTTTTTTTAATAATGCATGTAAAGCATAATTGACCTGTAGAACAAGTAATTGGCTTAAATGGAGAGTCCAGATTTGCTTCATTCCAGCAAAGGAGAGATGCTCCAATCTGCAGCAAGGTCATGTATCACATAAATAACTGCTAGGTAAATAATAAGAGGCTAATAAAAAGAAAATGTTGGAAGATCAGAGCAGGTTTGGCAGCATCTGGAGAGCAAGAAATGAGTGAGATTCTCTGGTTTCATCTGTGATGGGACTTGTTGCGAGCAAAGACAGAAAATTTGGCATTCTAACCAAAGTTCTGTTAACTTTCAGCAGTATTGGAAATCCCAGCTGCAAATGAGGATGGAAGATTGCTGCCAAAGTTTGCTACTTTCTTCCATCATTTTCTGTTCTATTTCAGATTTTCAGCACCCGCAGTATTTTGCTTTTCTGTAAGTACCCCTGTGTTCTCTTTAACTAAGTTTGACTGCGTAAAGAAAGAGGAATTTTATAGATTTTGTTTCACCTTGAATTTTTAAATCTTTCAATTCCTCTCTTCCAGAAGGCTGGCAACTGTTGATCTTTTCTTGCCCTTCACGCTTCATAACTCTGCATAGAACCCAAGCTAAATTGTCATGTCACATCATTAATCGTTGATTCAACAATTTTTTTTAACCAGCAAAGCACTGGAAAGTGGAGGAATTGGCAGAAAAGTTTGGAAAAAATAATTAAGAAGACAGGTCAAAAATAATGAAACTGAAAGAATGGATTATACCATAAAGAAGAAATTGCTTCTGAAAATCTATAAATGGATGCAGTGACAAATGATGGGTTCACAGGGATGCTCTGCTATTGATCACAATAGCTTTCTAGGGCTGGGGGAGGTTCTTTTATTTGCCTATGAATGTAAGATATCTTTATCTTTGTGAACATGTTAGAAAAGGTTGAATGGATGGGAGGGAGGATATTGGGATGTACGAGTTCGCATTGGAAGAATGTGGAATTTGCAGCTTCTCAAAGCTGCTTAAGTTAAGGATTGTGTGTTTGAAAATGTGTAAAAAAAATCCCCATGTTTTTTCCCCTTTGATTGGATAACAGTCCTCGACAATGAAAATCAGGTCAGCAATGAAAATCTCCTGAAGTAAAGTTCCTAAATCCTTCCCCCTCCTGACAATGTTTGGGATGGGTAAAGATCTCTCCTTGCCAATCCATTGAGTAAACCTTCACAAAGACTAGAATTCAAGGTATTTAAGCCCTGCCCTCATTTCTAGCCATTTTAATGGACTGTCAGTTGAATTGGAGAGGAATATGTTGGAAGAGGCATAGACATTTAGGGCTGTTGAATACTCAATTTATTGTTTCTGCCTAGTGAAAGTTGGTGGAGTTTGGCAATTGAAAGCCAAAGGAGCCGAACAACTAATGTTCAGCTTAACAGCCTTCTTAATTCAGGAGACAATCAGAGTGGTTTCTACATTTTGGCTAAGAACAATTAGTTTCTCATTAGTAAGTGTGGTGTTAGAGATATGCAGAGGCAATGCTGCACAATTCCAATTGAATTCAAATTCATACAATTATGATTTAAAAATACATTTGCAAATTGCCTTTTATACTTACCCCTCCTTTACAGAGAAAACTTTGGTTTAGAAATATTTTCAGACCCACTAGCAATATTTTCTTTTGGGTTAAAATATAATCTGTTTGTCACTTTAAAAATTAAAGATGATGAAACAAATATTCTTTAGTTGGTTTAAAATCATGTTACATTGTCATTACTGTGCTAATGTTTTTGCTAGTGTTAACTGGGGTGTACAGATATTAGAAATGTAAATAATTGCTTCTCTTTCTGAGGCTTCTTATCAACAAATCAAAGAAACATCCTTCTTGCCAATCCTACATTACAGCTGATCCATTCTCAGATGCTGCAGTGACCTTCTTGAGATTAGGTGAATTTAAATTGCCAAATGCTGCTGTTCTCCACTGCATTCATTGTGAAGCATTGTTCATTGGTTTTTCCCAATTTGAATACTGTTAGGGTATTGGAACTGAATAAACTGAAATTATAAAGTTGTTCAACTGAAAGATTCATGGACCTGATAGTCTCACTTCTGTGCTCAAGAATATAATCCATTTCCCTCTGTGTCATTCTCCAAGTTAATACAAACACGCATAATTAACCAAGGCAGATTTTAGTTTCAGTAAGTTCTGAAGCGCATTAAGATGATGAGTTCAGCTACCATGATTTTTTCAATTGTCGAGTTAAACTGATTTAATTTTCTTAAAAGATGAGTGGTCTGACTTCAATTTATTGATATTAAATAAACCTCAAGATATACCTCTTTATCGACCAACAAGAAACTACTGTGGATGCTGGTAAGTCTTAATATCAGTATAGTAGATTGCCTTTTAAACTACCACACCCTTATATTTCCAGAAATAATTCTTTTTATGAGGCCAGGGTTGACAGGTTTGACTGCTTGCTCAGTTGGCTGGGAACTTCAGATGGCTCTGAAAACTTGGCAACTTTTCAAAATATCATACACTCGTCATATTTCATCCGTTTGTCTGAATGATGACTAGTCTTTTGGCTATTGGCTTAAAGTCTTATTAGGTAGTTTACATGTTATAATTTATTCAAAATGACCATTGTGCTGATTCATAACTTCAGCCTTTGATTTAAATGAATGCCAGCACATACAATATTAATAAACTTTTCTACTGCATTACCCAATATCTGTTCAAACCCATTAGCATATTTTAACAGCAAAAAGAGATTTCAATTTTTATTAACCTTTTGACTATCTATTTGGCTGATCTGGTTGATGAAAGTCTTAGAATCCTACAGTGCAGAAGGAGGCCATTCGTCCCATCAAGTTGGCACTGACCATAATCCCACCCAGGTCCTATCCCATAATCCCATGCATTTACCTTGGTTTGTCCCTCTGACATTAAGGAGCAATTTACATAGCCAGTTCATCTAATCTGCGTATCTTTGGACATCTTATTTTAACACATGATATAGTAACCTTTTTTTGCAAATTTAGCATACACATTAGGGGCAGAAGTGGGCTATTCTTCCCCTCATGCCTGTCCCAACATCCAAAAAGATCATGAATAATCTGATTGTGTCCTCAATTCCACTTTCCACCTACCCCCCTAATAACCTTTGACTCCCTTGTTAATCAAGAATCTATCTACTTCTATCATAAAAATGCTCCCACTTTCCACTGCCTTCCAGAGAAGAGAGTTGTAAAGATACTTGACCCTCTGAGAGAAAATATTTTTTCTCATTACTTTTTTAAATGAGAGACACCTTACTTTCAAAAAAACATGCCGTAGTTCTAGTTGAAAGAATTGGATTGGGAATTGAAAGGAATGAAGCACTAAGTTTTCATGAAAAAGATCGAAACAATTGATTTTTTTGACTTCTGTATGGACACAAGAAAAAGATGGCAGAATGATGGAACTTGTTATAATATCTCAAATGGGTGATTCAAGAGAAGCTATGAATAATATTTAAGTTGGACCTTTTGCTGGTTGTATCAAATAATATGACTTATGATTTCATAGTACAAAATTCATTTTCTGATGTTACTAAAGTGGGCTTCTTTGTCAGTAAATGATATTAACAAGGCAAAACAAACAGTAGTTAAAAACATTTTGTATTTAATTTTCTGTTTTTATGTGTATTCACGCAACATCTGGAAGATATAAACCTATAATTTTCTTTAGAATCACATTTGTAGCAATAAGCAGCAATTGGAACTCATAGAATAAACTTTATTGAATTAATCAACTTGTAATACGCAACTTCATTGTTCTTTACAATATGAAGTAAGCTATCGACAGATTTAGTTTTTTTTGTAAAGCCATGTTCTATTATACAGGAAACATTACACTCCAAAGTCATGCTGTGCAATGTCCCTTAGTCTATTTGTTTTAGATATTAACCTATTTATTGTAACTGATTAATATCTGTGTTAAAGTATAATTTGCACGGATTGCATACTAATATAAAGTACAGTGTAACTTTTCTGTGAATTGTTATTACAGCTACTGAAAACAAGATAGACTTATAAATGCATACTTAGTCGCTATATTGTTTACGTCAATCCAGGTGCTATTCTGTGTATGTTTAGATTGCAAAATTATCGTTCTGAAAGAGGGTAATATTGAAAACACACTGGGTAAAGCATTAGTGCAAGAAGCTTTAATCATATTCAGATGATGCTGGTAATAGAGGAGTCATTTTAAATGTTTGTTAAATTCATGTATATAACAATCAAACAGCCTTTCTTTACGCACAAGTCTTTTCCTAAACCATCTCATTCACATGCATGCTGTATTTGCTATTAGTATCTAAGAAGTACATTAATTGATTTTTTTCATACCAATATCAACTGTTACCACATAAAGACACATTCAAACCCATGATAAATGATTTTGTATTTTGCAGCCTTCTTTTAGAATTATGGTTTTTATATCGCTAGAGAACCAATTCATTTTACAAATAGGGGACAACATCTTCATTTGGTTGTGCTAATCTTGGTTATCAGTGAATTGCAGTCGTTAAACTTTGGAGCCTAAATTTACGTTTGAAATTTTACAATTTAGTATAATTATTAATTTTGGAGTTTTATTCCTAAATTTTCAAAACTTTTGAGGTGAATTTTGCTGGCACAGCAGAAATAGCCAGTAGTACTGTGAAAATGGTGAGCAATGACCTGCTGCCATTATTTTGGCTGTGTCAATAGGTGGATCTTCCAGTCCAGCTGATGATGGCCCTCCTGCAGTAGGTTCCCCAATGGCAGTTCAGGCTGTCCACAGAAAATGCCATAGACAACAGTAGGACCAGATGATTGGTGAGGAAGATCAGGTCCTACTCAATTTTTCCCAGGCCTGCTACTGGAGTCAAGTGATAGTCCCTTTTAAAATGCTAATCATGTCCTAAGGTATACAGGCTGAAAATGCTGCAAGTTGTTCAAAGGTGCACTGACTTCGGCTCAAACAGAAAATCTTGCTGGTGTTGTGGCGGAGTGGGGGGGGGACATAAAATTCTGCTCATCAGTTCAGCTGAGCTTGAATTATTGATACAAATATCAATGGGACTGTGAAATTTGCTTTGCATGACAAGAAAATCTAAAGGCACGAAGAAAGCTGGGGAAAAAGCAAGTGAAGATAGCTTCCTCTGAATCTTCCTAGCTTAAAATTTTTTCAGTGCTGCTTACATATATGTAATATGTTGAAGAAGGTGGGCAAATCTACATCCTCCCTTCTGGAATTGAGGGCCAGCAAGTTAAGCACTTCGCTGTCACTTTATTCTTGAGTTAGTTTCAGTACTTATTCAGTTCTCTTTCCATCGTAGAATACAAAAACAATTTCTTTGTTGAATATTAAAATATATTTTCCATTTGAAAATAATTAGTCTTGGTTGCCTTACTTTGTAAATGATATTAAGGATTTGGAAAAGTGGTGGAGGAGATTCAAACGTCAGGGTTGATTTTATACATATCTTAACCATGAATAAAAAAGGGACATGGATGTAAAATCTTGTGAGAACTGGAAAACAAGGTTCTTGGTGCGAGATCTTTTAAATAATTTTCCCTATCCTATGCCAGTGACGTAAAGAAGGTGGGAAATTAATTTAAAAACATCTAAATTTTAACATAATGAATGGGCTTCCCTACCATATTTCCTCCCACATTTAGAATGGGGGATGTTGCCCCAGTGCTTGTGAAAGGAGGGGGGGTGTGGTTCCCAGTAAATGTGGGAGGGAGGATTTTTAAAATGAAAATTGGGGCATCCTTTTTCGATGCTCCAGAGCAATAGTGTGATCCACGACCTCAGATTTTCTCTACACAGAGTGTCCCAATATCCAGTCCTGCAGCTGGAGAGCTGCACTCCAATTTTCTCACCTCAGCCAGCACTCTGTGCGCAAAATGCAAAATACTGACCATCCTGATATACTCCAAGAATTAAGTCTGCAAACTTCAAAAAATAGTAAATCAGAAGTGATTCAGTGATTTATAAGGGGGTTGAGAAATTAGATTGTGTTCTTAATATTCAAGGAACAAAATACTATAAATTCTATATAAAAACATAAAATGCTGGTAATACTCAACAGCTTTGGAAGTATCTGTGGAAAGAGAAACAAAATTAGCATTTCAGGTTGATGAACTTTCGTCATTTTAACTGAAAAGGTTATGGAAGGCTGGGGGTTGCACTTACAAATTATAGAAGGACAGAACAAGATTGAATGGGTGATTCTTTTTCCAGAGAATAATGAACATGTGAAGCAGTTTATCAGTGAGTCTGGTGAATGCTGATTCACATCAAGTCAGATCAGGTTCTGACTCTGGCTAGCGGGGAAGTCATCTTATGCAAGAGGTATAGCTCCTCTATTTAAATCAGAGTGAACATAATCTTTTGGCCTACTCTCAATTACAGGGCTTGGAGAAAAGTTTTCCAAAATTTAGTTCCCCTAATCTGCCTAACGGCAGCACAGTGGCATAGTGGTTAGCGCTATTACATCACAGTGCCAGAGACCCTGGTTCAATTTCAGTCTTAAGTGACTATATGTATGGAGTTTACACATTCTCCCAGTATCTGTGTGGTTTTCCTCTGGGTGCTCCAGTTTCCTTCCACATTCCAAAGATGTGTGGATTAGGTTGATTGGCCATACTACATTGTCCTTTAGTGTCCCAAGATATGCAAGCTAGGGGATTAATGGGGTAAATATGTGGGATTACGGTCATAGGATCAGGGCAAAATGCTCTGTTGGAGAGTTGATGCAGACTTGATAGGACAAATGGCCTCTTTCTGTACTATAATGATTCTATGATTCTAATTGCATTAGGGCTTTTAGCATGTTTTAATACTTTGCCCATGAGTTTATATGGATCAGGTTGGATAGAAAGATTTTGTATAAAGTATCCAAACCATATAGAACAGGCTAGATGGACAATTGGATTCACTATTAATAAATTTTCATAGAATCTGTATTGTGCAGAAGGAGGCCATTGTGCCCATCGTGTCTGCATCAACAACAATCCTACCCAGGCCCTATCTTACCTTAGTAGTCCCCTTGACAGGATGGTACTTTACTGGCACATCTGCCCAAGGTTCATATGATCCCGCCCGAGGCCAATGGAGATTGCTGTTTTCCAATCCTCGCCTGCCCCCGGAATCGGGATTGGCGTATCAGTAAAATTCTGGCCAAAGAGTCGATTTAGCATGGCCAATCCACCTAACCCGCACGTTTGAACTTCTGTATGTTTCATGTCGGTGAATGAAATTTAGGATATCAGAATGTCAACATGATGGTTAGATGTCGATGTTGCATCACAGTCCTTAGTTTCCACAGTGCAGTGTGATTTTAACTTCAAATTTATTTTAAGTTGTATCAATTGCCAAGATCGATTGCCTATTCAGAGGTAGATTCCATTAAAATAAGCAGAAGTGTGGTAAATTAATGAAACGCTGTGAAAATGTGCTCAAACAAGATTGCTGTTAAGATAAGGCAATAGTGTGTGAAATATTGGTATGTGCATCAGGATACTGAGGCCAAAAATACTCAGAAAAATAATGACATTTTTCTGTTTGGGTAGCAGTGTGCATCGGCGCATGTCAGAGGCACAGAATAAGTTAGTGGCTTTGGCCCAACTGAAATAATCAAGAACATGCAAAAGAACCGGAAAGGTCAGTGCAAAAGAATTACATTTTGTGTTGGATTTACATGAACTTATTCATACGCCCAAAGGCCCTGTACAGCAGCCATTCGCGTCAGCCATGTACTGCCTGCTACTCTTTCATTTATCTTTAGAATACTGAACATCTCAATTTATTTCCTCCTTTGACTGTTGTGTATTAATTCTGTATTCATTTTTCTGTTGTTAATGGATCTGCTTGCCTCACAAACAATAATGTCATAGATTTCCTCACAAACAATAATTTTACTAAATAACTGAGTCATATTGTATTTTTTGAATCCATTGGTAAGAATCTCTCTCCCTGAAGGAATTGGGTATTTTCTATTGGAGCTAAAGCTATCCCAGCCAGTTAATTGCCAAACTTTATTGTTCATTGATTTTCAAGTTCTTTGTATTTATGTCAGATTTTAACAATTGTCTCTTGTTTCAAATCTAATTTTAGATAGAAAATCATATATGATGGCTTGGATATTACAATATATGGAATGCAGATATATAATTAGACTCAAGAATGCAATAATGGCCCTGAGAGTGTTGCTCTCCCCCCTCTCTCGCTGTGTTAGACTAGATGCTTGTGCTCTTTATTTCATCTCCATCACTGTCTCTATTTTTATCTTTGTCCTATCACTGACTGTTGGATCCGTGCTTATTCTCTTCTACCCTTGTTTCTTGCTCCCTCTTTCATGCCTCCCTTTTCTTCCTCTTACCTCTCACCCCCTGATTTGGGTCATTCTGATCCTCTTCCATCTGATTATCTTTTTCATAATTTTCTCAGTTTGATAGTTTTCCTGAATCTCAGAAATGGTCCTTTACCCAATGGGCATGTCTGAATCTGAGACATTTCCATTGGTGACTGCAGTTCCCTTACCCCAGCATCCGTCCTCAGCTATACTTTGTAACAGTTCTGTGTGAGAGTGATGGTGGTGAGTGCTTGCTTTAATAGTCGCAACATGACCCTACTTTTTTTTTAATGATGTCCTGATCTTGGAGCATTGGCACTTGCTGGTGGGTTCCTTGAGATGAGTTCATTTAAATCTTTCAGATGGTTGAATCCCATCTGACTGATGCTGCTTGCTCCAGTGGGAAACATTCTTGTTTTTCCATTGGCATGGGCACTTAGCCTGAAAATGGGCGAATTCTGCCCATAATTAATTGGGGGAGGAGACAGCGATAATGCCATTGGACAGCTAATTCCAGAAGCCAGGCTAATGTTCTGGGAAATGTGTTCAAATCCACCCACAATTGAAAATTCAGTTCATTGATCTGGATTTGCAAACCAGTGCCGTTGATTATTGTAAAAACCCATCAGGTTCAATAATGTCCTTCAGGAGACAAAATCTGCCATCCTTATCCATTCTGGCTTGTGTGATTCCAGACACACACAAATATGGTTGACTCTTAATTGCCATCTGAAATGATCTAGCAAACCACTCAGTTCAAGGGCAATTAGACAGGGGCAACAAACAATGGCTTTATCAACGATGTCACATCCCATGAAAGAGTTTTAAAAAGATAAAATGGCTTCCATCTAAGAATTCTGTGAAAAAATTGTCAAAGAATCTCAAATAGGTTTCCATTGTTTTGTGACACAGCAATGAGAAGACACAAGTGCATCAGCCATGCTAAATTCTCCTTCAGTGTACCCGAAGAGGCGCTGGAGTGTAACAACTAGGGAATTTTCACTGTAACTTCATTGCAGTGTTAATGTAAGCCTACTTGTGACTTTACAAAGAGAATTAAAGGAAAATGTTATTATGCAGAATGGTTAGAATATGGATTTAATTTGCTTTTGATTTTGTTGAAACAGCTTCCATAAATTGTTTTAAAAGAAAGTGGATAATTGTTTGGTACAATGAATACTAAAAATTGTTGAAACAAGTTGGTTAAAGGGATTATTTTAGGTCACTCATATTATGGGATTGATCAAACTATCTTTTCCTGGACTGGGGCATTCTGTAAACCTGTTGTTAAGGGAGATAATTTACTATTATGATTAAGTGTATTATATTATCATTAAATGAAGAAAATCTGCATATGTATGTTTAGTATCTACTGAACAAGTATATGAAGGTTCTTGCTTTAAAACTGGAGATTAGTTAACTGATTAGCATGTCAACCATTTTTCCCTAACCTCCTACTCATCCTATTCATGAGCTGTGCATGGCTTTAGTGACATGATATTTCAGTGTGTACTCCTGATTTAAAAATACAAGCTAAAGAATAGTTGTAGTTTCAAGTTTGGGCCTCACTCAGAGCAACTCAATTCTTAAAGAAATAGAAGGATATGAGCAATGAGACAAACAAGTGATTAAAATGGGAGAAGGCTCATCACCCAACATGAGTCAGTTGGACTGAATGGCCTGTTTCTGTCTATTGGCAGTACCTAAGAAAGAATGATTCCTACTACAATTCGCTTGTTGTTACTTGGGCAATAAATTCGCTGCGAACCCTATAAATTAGCTTCCGTATTAATCTATATCCCAACAGCAATTCCTTTACTGTGAAATATTTTGGGATGTATTTTGCACTGTATGTTCTGTTTCCATCTCCTATGAGGCACCAGGGTTTAAATAAATACATGTTTGTTCTTTACCACGTCCATGGTGACATATTGAGAAAGTGAAAATGATTTGTGATTCTCATTTCACAATTTTTGGTGGTAGGTAAGATTGCTGGTATCATGATAATTTGCATCATTGATTATTCTCATTTCGAAAGAATCCCTTTCAATTATTAGAGCTGCATGACCAATTCCAATGAAGATTTTGTAATTCGCCACTTTCAGAATCTGAACTCACCCAGGAATTCTCACTGCTCTGCAGAATAAGCAACTGCTCTGTAACCAGCTTCTGAGAACTACTTAAATGTTAATAAGATAATATTGATAACTTGCTTTATCAAACTCTGTGAATATTTCACTTAAGTAAACAGCTGGCCCTGCATATAACTATTATACCCTGTCTCTGATACAATCTGACCTTTGTGTGTAACCAGTGTATTAGTTAAACAAACTTAACATATTCACCTACTATAGGAGTAGATCCAATATTTATGTTAGGTGGGGCAAGTACTATGGAAACGAATGAAAGTAACATGACATAAATTAATGCACTTTGTCCATTCAACTAAAACAACGCTCCGTTGTAAAATAATAAAACATGACTCCTATTTACTAATTCCATTAACTTTTTGTTCCATTGGTCAAAATATTTCAAATTTATCAAATAGCTTTATTCAGGAAAAGGATTTGACCATAATCAGAAAATAATAAGTGGAAGGGGGAAAGGTCATTTATGATATGAATGGAAAGGCAAGGTAGAAGAGTTTTAAACAGGTACTTCATAAAGTGAAAAGCCGCCTGTACTTCTTTCATAAAAAGGAAAACTTGCATTTATATAATGGCCTTCATAACCTCACAGTGCATTAGAGCCACTTAAGTATATTTTGAACTGTAGTCCCTGTTGTAATGTTCTGAGTGATCATGGAGAAAAGACTTCAAGTAGGAGTAATCATTTCTTATGCAAAGGAAGATGATTATGATTGAACAACGTTAACCATTGCAGTCCCAGGACATCATTGCTGCAGTTCTTCAGCATACTGCCTTTAGCTGTTTCTCCAAGCACATGGCACCCATTTATAAGTCAGGATGAGGGTTGTTTGCTTTTTTTTAAGATATATTCACAACTCTTCTTATCTTGAAGTGGCACAGGCCAGCTGAGAGCAGACCATGGGTGATACCCAATGTTGATCTGATGACTGGTAAAATCCATACATGGTAAAGTTCATACCATGTATAGCCCAGACAGTGTCTATCTTGATAGAAAAATTATGTGAATCACTCCATTGATTTTCAATGGCACCATCATTGCAGAGCTGCACACCAACAATATTCAATGGGCCACCTGACCAAACAATTAACTAGACAAGTCCTACTAACAATAAATTTATAATAACACTGCAAAGGTTGGATAGTCTGCAATAAGTAATCTCATCTTGAGCCCTCAAAGTTTTTCACTATCTGCAGGGTTCATGCCAGAAGTGTGATTGTGGGAGCAATTGCAATAACATTCAAGAAGTTCAACAACATCCAGAACAGAGCAATCAGGTAAATTGGAGCCTTTGTTGTCAGTCTCAATATCCATTGGCTACCTTACCAGCAAATTGTGACTACAAGATCTGTGATTTACAACATGAATTTGCCTTCTATGATGATTTCAGGGACTTGCCAAATCAATATCTTAAAGGTATTATATGTTATATATTTTGTATGTTATATGATCCATCTCATGTTTTATGCAATCTTGCTTTGTGCAGATTTGCCAGTTAATTCTTAACACATCACAGGAGGCAGCCAGTTTTGGTAGCAGTTTCACATTAAGTAGGTGAAGTAATGACAATAAATATTGCAGAAAAGATACTGCAGCAAATATATTGCCAAAGCTTTTGATCTTGCACTCATCTTACACTCAGGACAAAAGCAAGCATGTCAAATTTCAAACGATCACAAGAGTTGAAATCAGAGGAGAAAAGGAATGTTGTTTGATGACAAAGTTGACTTTAAACAGCTGAGGCATTACAATGGAGAAAGCAATGGGAAACTGTAGGTTCCCCGTGCTTCTGGGTAATTCAAAAAAGTCAGAAGCTTGAACACATTCCTTTTGTTTGCAGAGAATGCATCCATGATTATGACTATACGTAGACTCTAGCAAGCATTAATGAGCCATGTTATGAGCATGACTGATTTTCTTAAATTGGTTGTCAGTGTAGTTACTGGCACATTCAGGGTTTGTTCAATAAGTGCTGTCCAATCGCAGAATCACACCTAACAGTAGACATTTTGTTTTGTGTTTTGCAAGCACAGGCTGGTTGAGTACAGTCTGTATTCTGCCTATTCTAAACGGCCAGAGGAACATGTAGTTTGATCTGATCAGCTAATTATTAGGACATATGTACTCGTATTGGCACTGGAATTTATATATAAAATTTCTCAATAGTGTGGTAGGAAGAACTTTTTTGCTAGGATTATCCACAACCTATTTATTGATAGTGACGCCTTGTTAAAGAGGAACCTCGAAGCAAAGAGTCTGGGAATGTCTGGAATACAAGATATACTACAACCACTCACCAAGTTCAGTTTAACAGTACTTCCCTTCCATGAGACGTTTACCATTAAGAAGAATTCAGTACTAAGATGTTGAACTGAATCATGTGCAAGTGCCTTGCCAATCCCACTTTATCCTAATTTGGATAATTTGCAAAACTAAGGTAGTCAGCATGTCTTGTGCTCCCGTGTAAGAGACCAAATAAACATGTAGCAGAGTTATAGAATTATAGATTCTCATAGTGCAGAAGAGGCCATTCAACTCATCAAGTCTAAATTGATGCTGCTACAGAGTATCTTACTCAGACTCTCTCTCCCACTCTATCCCTGTAACCCCACACATTTACCATGGCTAATCCATCTAACCTGCATATCTTAGGGCATGAAGGGACAATTTAGCATAATGTGTATTAATGATCCTCTAATATCAAGAAGGTTTTCAGGACCATTCTCTAAAATAAATATGTGTACTAATGTATATTTGGGGGCACTGTACTTGTGTCAAATGGATTATGAAAAATGACAATTTCAGCAAGGAGTAAAGTGCATCATCTTGAATGGGTCTACTCGCTAGAGTGTATATAAATTATTCCATTATCTCTGTTACTTCTTCAGGTTTTTCTGTGGCCGTAGGACAGAAGTGGGTAGAGAGTAGAGATTTGTCTGTGGTGTTTTTTAGGGTGTGAAGTCACAGCGCTAGGTGGAGTGAAATTCCACTAGAGACTGTGGAGTATGTTTATGTCATTCTGTGTAATGTCTCTACATTTATTGCTCTTGGGGAACAGTTGTTACCTCTGTGACTACGTTCTGTAGTTTAAAATGTGTACCCAACAAGCCTTCGTTATCTCATGTTTTAAAGATAAGGAAAAATAGCCCTAACATCTGTTATTTGCTAAAGATAAAAAATGATGAGCAATCACACAAAAATAATGGTACGGGAAGGAATCATCAAGATAGTTTTTCTAATTTTTTGAAAAATGCAATACACTTTAAAGATAGCTTCATAAATTCATAATTTTGATGTGGAATTTTACCCAAAACTGAGTGTGGCATCAGTGAGCCTTCGCAAAATTGAAGTCAATAGAAATCAGAGAGAAAAATCTCCACTGGTTGGAGTCATACCTGACACTAAGGAAGATGATAGTGGTGGTTGGAAGTCAATCATCTCAGCTCTAGGGCATCACTGCTGAAGCCCCTCAGGGTAGTGTTCTAGGACCCATGATCTTCAGCTGCTTTATCAATGAGCTTCCCTGCATCCTAAGGTTAAAAGTGGGGATATTTGTGGATGATTGAACAATGTTCAGCACCATTTGCAGCTCCTCAGAGACTGAAGTAATCCATGTTCATGTGCAACAAGACCTGGACAATATCCAAGTTTGGGAAAGAAACATTTGTACCACATAAATGCCAAACAATGATCAAACTAGATATTATGAGGAAGGATGTTCTTGTTCTCAAGGGAGTGCAGTATAGGTTTACCAGGCGGATCCTGGGGATGGCGGGACTGATGTATGAGGAGAGATTGATTAGGTTAGGATTGTTTTTGCTGGAGTTCAGATGAATGAAAGGGGATCTCATAGAGATTTATAAAATTCTAACAGGACTAGACAGAAAGGATATTCCGGATGGTGGGGGAGTCCAGAACCAGGGATCGCAGTCTGAGGATTCAGGGTAGATCTTTTAGTCTGGATATGAGGAGACATTTCTTCACCCAAAGAGTGGTGAGCCCCTGGAATTCATTTTCACAGGAAGTAGTTGATGCCAAAACATTGAATCTATTCAAGAGGCAGCTGGATTTCGCAAGACAGATATCCTGGAGTGAGACCTCTACTGTGCTCACCATCCACCAAGTGTTGACTTTGGTTCGTTTGTCTATCAGCGCTATCACCTTGGACTGAGGGCAGATGGACTCTTCACTCATGTGTTTCAATCTTGGAACTGTAGCAGATGCCCCTTCCCAATGCTCCCAAATCTGTCTTTGCAGCTCCAGCAACTAAGGCATGACTGGATCTGAAGCCTCCTCACCTAACTCAGTCTCAGCAGCTTCCTGGCTTCCAGCAATGCTCTGAGTGCCAGCACCCTGGGCTGTCCCAATCTCCACCTGCTATGGGTCAGACAGAGCAACGTATTCACCAGATTGTGACACCAAAATTACTCTACAACTAGGTCCCATCAAGCAGTGCATCTCTGCACCGTTGAAGGCTGTGGGCAAACATTGTGATGAGCCAATTATATCTGTGTCTGCGTATTCCTCTTCAATGGTGTTCTCAGAACTGGAGTCAAAGATTTGGCTCAAAACCTACTCCCCCCGCCCCCCATTCCCCTACCCCACCATGCCAACTTCTCTGATGTACCTGTGAATGAGAGAAGAAGTCATTAGTGCATGGCAGGAAACAGGAGACATTACTCACAGTATGATGATCTGCTGCTTGTTGCAGTGTTGGATCCTCCTTTGAGTGAGTGACACCATCCTTGCTGGCTACCTGAATCGCTCAGTCATCATATTGTGAGAGGACCTTCATGCAACCCTTCATGAGTCTGGGACTGCTCCCTTTTGTTGTGTGCCAGTTTGTCCTGTGTGAAGACAGATGGAGAGAGTGAAAGCAGACATGTGCGAGGGCAGATGATAAAGATACCTGGCACTTGTAGATACTGAGACAAGCCATGAATGGGATGTGGACAAGACTCGCAGGGGAGTCAGGTGTGTGTGTGTGTGTGTGTGTGTGTGCGTGCGTGCGTGCGTGCGTGTGTGTGTGTGTGTGTGTGCTGGGCGGGAGTGAGTGATGTGTTCTTTGAACTGGCAGTGAGTGAGATTCCTTGGAATATGTGACAGGTTTGCAACTGGGTGAGTTAGAGTGATGAGAAGAGTGACTTACCCTGGCAAAACAGAGATCATTTATACTTTTTGGCATTGGATGGCTGTCCTTTCTTTGAGATGGTTGGTGCTGATCACCACTGTCACTACCTCCCATGCTGGATTGTGGTCTTTGCTCAGAGAGTGGGTAGAGGCCATTGTGGTGAGCCTCCACTATGTCCCAGTAGGCAATCAAAAGGAGGCATCACTGAATTTAAGGGGCAGCATGTTTCTTGGTTTGGTAACCATAAATTCACAGTGGCTTTCTATTCCTTGAAGAGTGCTTTGTGCCGGGCTACCTCTAAATACGGTGCCCGGATTAATAAATCTCTGAGGCAAATCCGAGGCGGCTCTCTACCAGTAATATGATGTGAAATTCTGTTTATTTTTTGCACTAATTGCCACACAGTGCAGCAGAAGAACTCATTATTGGCATTGGCAGATTCAACATCAAACATTGTTGATTTCCTCGTCCAACATCAGACATTGTCGATTACTGGGATGATTCTGTCCAATATTCATTTTAAGGGAAGAATCATTCTGTTATAGAACTAACACCACACATTCTAATACAAACAGAAACTCTTTCCATCAAGGAACCGATTAAAGTAGCTAATTTTCTCTTTGGGATTTAATGCAATGACCAGACATAATTCTGATGTTCAGATATTTAATGAAACTCCAGGACTTTTTGGGATGACTTAATGCTTTATATAACTCAGTGATAAGTTTTCCTGCTGTTAATATTTGGGAAAAGCTTGTTTCTAAGGTAGTTTTTTTTTGCTCTCTAGCCCAGATGCTTGAGTAGTTTTAGTGCCTCTACAAATATAGGGTTGTCTGAATTTGGTGACCAGATCACTTCATGGCCTATTATTGTTATTGTATCTTCGCGCCCGTATTGTTTTTTTACCCTTTGGGGAATAGTTGGGGAGTAACGGAAGAAATTCCAAGCTGATTATCAGCCCATTGAACGCTCTTCCTTGGCAACAAGTTCTTGTCTTGGACTTGAACCTGGAGATCTTGATTCAATGGCAGGGGGCCACTGCTGCACATCAAGGCTTCCGTCCACGGCCTGTGAAATGAAGTGATTAAGTTGTCTCCTGCTGCGTCTTGCAGAGAAACCAGAAATGCTCACCCTCAGTGCCGGGTCCCTGTGCCTAATCTGACAAGAACGCCTGCAACTAACTTCCAGCATAGGTCTGGCACAACCATCGATCATAATGGTCAGTTGCAGCCACAAGCCTCCCTTCACCACCTTACTGCAATGTTGGCCCAGGAAGATTAGGATGCCTCTTTAATTACGACCCACTGTCTTTGTGTTAGCAAATAGAGTTGATGAACTGCACCATCAATTTTTTGCAGATTCATGCCTCTACCTGAATTTTCTTGCTCTTCACTGTCAGCCTAAGCTTCTTAGTTGTCTTCCCCCTCAATAGGTTGTCAACAGGTGCGGAATAAATTTTTGCAAAGCTTTCAGAATGTTTGACTCCCATTCAAATACTGTTTTGATTATCTGCTTTAACTTTCTGCTTTCTCCATTAATGTTCCCTTCATATCTGTCAACATCAGCACTGAAGTTTCATCAATGAACTGCCCTATGAAAATTGTTGAAGAAAACATACTTCCATTTTAAACCCATCTATCAACTCTAACTTGTACCTATATCAGATAACCTAGGCCACTAAGTTTCTTTCAAAGAATACTTGACACAATGAAGGAAGTGACTCAACATTGAAGTTTCCAATAATAGAAGTGTTTGGAGAATTTAAGTTAATAATATCAGACATTTCCCCACTCTAATAAGTCACAGAACAAAATAAAGGATTTCTTAAAAAAGCAATGATGATATTTTGTACCACTGTATGTGCTTAACCTGAAAGATAACATCAAGATTCTTTGCACTCATCGTATGAGTACCATCATTCAGAGTAAACAGAAGAAGAACCTTACAAGTGTTAATCCTTAGAGTACTGGCAACTTCCAGATCATTCCTGTTTCTAGAGTTGGATCTTTTTTAACCGATATTTAATACAAAAAAATGTACATGGGCCTGGATTTAACAGCCAGTAATGAAGGAACATTGCTTGCCATTCATCACAATTACAGCTGCCCCTTAACTTGTGAGCTTTTAGCAGCAGTTTATGGTACTGTGATCATTTCCAGTGTGGTACCGTTTTCAGAAGATTTGGGTTGGGATTTCACATAGAGACCATGTCTCTGCCAAATAGCTTGAAAGTCAGAGTCTTGTCTGCCTGGAAGCCATGATTTTATTTGGCATGGTTTCAGCAATTAATTCTAGCATTTTCTGTTTTTATTTGAGGTAAATGGGGTTGGGGTTTACTGTTGCCAGTCAGGCTGGTCCTGGTGAGGGACGAGATAGTGTTGTGGGTAATAGGTTGCTTGTTAAGGTTGTGGGAGTAGTGCAAAGGTGGCCTGTGCTGAGGAGACATCTAAAGAAGCTGCTAGGTTTTACTGGGTGTTATCCTCAAACTGACCCTGCAACCCCCTGCCCCATTGCCAATAAAATATTGATACCAGTGGGAAAAGACCCTGTGGCAAAAAAATTGGGTATTAATTCATTTTGCCTAAGGATGGGTGGGCCATTCTCCGTGTCACTCCAAATCACTGGTAAAACATCGTATCAGCAAAAGCAGTAAGTTGAGGGAGAGTTGGGGGTGGGGGGGTGTCACAATACTCTTGTCATCCCATCAGATTTTATGTCCATTTATTTAGTAGCCCAAATTTGATGGTGTTTTTTGAAAGGATAACCAAGAAGTTGATGAGGGCAGTGTGGTTGATGTTGTCCACATAGACTTTAACAAGGCCTTTGACAAGGTACTGCATGGTAGGTTGTTGCACAAGGTTAAATCTCATGGGATCCAAGGTGAGGTAGCTAAATGGATACAAAATTGGCTTGATGACAAAAGCCAGAGGGTGGTTGTAGAGGGTTGTGGTCAGTGGTCTGCCTCAGGGAACAGTGCTGGGTTCACTGTTATTTGTCATTGATATTAATGATTTGGATGAGAATATAGGAGGCATGGTTAATAAGTGCAGATGACACCAAGATTGGTGGCATAGTAGACAGGAAGAAGGTTATCTTAGACAGCAACAGGATATTGATCAATTGGGTCAGTGGACTGACGAATGGCATACTGAGTTTAATTTAGATAAATGCGAGGTGATGCATTTTGGTAGATTAAACCAGGGCAAGACTTATTCAGTTAATGGTAAGAAGTTGGGGAGAGTTATAGAGCAAAGAGATCTGGTGGTATATGTTCATAGCTCCTTGAAAGTGGAGTCACAGGTGAACAGAGTGATGAAGAAGGCATGCTTGGTTTCATTGGTCAGAACATTGAATATAGGAGTTGAGATGTCTTGTTGAAGTTGGTTAAGGCCACACTTTGAATAGTGTGTAAGTTCTGGTTCTATTATAGAAAGGATATTATCAAACTAGAAAGAGTGCAGGAAAGATTTACTAGAATGCTACTGGGATTTGATGGTTTGGTTTATAAGGAATGGTTGAATAGACTGGGCTTTTTTCTCTGGAGCATCGTAGGCTGAAGGAGTAATCTTATAGAGGTCTATAAAATAATGATAGTCAATATAATTTTCCAAAAGTAGTGGAGTCTAAAATTAGAGGACATAGGTTTAAAGTGAGAGAAGAGATAAAAAATATCCAGAGAGGCAATTTTTTCACACAGAGGATGATGAGTGTCTGTAACAAACTGTCAGCAGTAATAGTAGAGTCAGGTACAATTTTGTCTTTTAAAAAGCATTTAGACTGTTACATGGCTAAGATGGGTATAGAGGGATATGGGCCAAAAGCGGGCAACTGGGGACTTGCTTAGGAATTTAAAAAAAGAAGAGCGGTATGGATAAGTTGGGCCGAAGGGCCCGTTTCCATGTTGTAAACCTCTATGACTCTATGACTCCATTCCCGGGGCTGTGGTTGGACAAACATTGTGCACGATTGGTCTGAGTTAATCCAGTGGTGTTGGTTGAGGCATAAATACCAGATCCTAACTACAGGAATATTTCAGCAACAAATGCTATATTAGAGTCAGGGTTATAGATATTCTGTTCACTAATGTAGCACAGCCTATCTTGCCTGAATTTAAATATATGGTATGTTTAACTTAAGTTCTCCAAACATTTCTAATATTAAAAACTTCAACAACAAAACATTGTTATTAGGTAGGTATTTTCAGAAAATGACATTTTGGGGTATGGTATTTGAGGCACGACGTGTGGTAATAAGCTCGGGAAGGACAGGTAATCATTGGTCCATGGTTCCTATGGCTTCCCACTGGACCATGACTTGGTTTGTTGTAGACTAATTGAGATTAATCACTATGATTAGTCAACAACTACATTATAATATTATCATGTGACTAACGCATTTGGTAAGAAGCAAACAAGACAGTTCTTGAAACAAAAGCGGAAAATGCTGGAAAACCTCAGCAGGTCTAACAGCACCTGTGGAAGAAATGGAGCCAGCATTTTGAGTCAGGATGATCCTTCATCAGAACTGAAGACAAAGTGAATAAGATATAAGTTGTACTGTCCTGGGAGGATTCGAAACATGAGAGTGGAACTTCAGTTAGAATCCAGGTGGGGTAAGTTGAGATAGAGACAATCACTGAGGAAGGAAATATGGTTGTGAAAGCAAGTTTTGGTAAACACCTCACTGAATACCAGAAGGGAAATGGAAAGCAATGAAAGTATACAGGGCGAAAGAGACACTTCTTCATGGTATACATTCCTGGAAGAGAAGTAGCAATGAGTTAAACACTAAGATAAAAGCAGAATACAGTGGATGCTAGAATTTGAAATAAAAACAAAAATGCTTGAAAATTCCAGCAGGTCTGACAGCACTTGTAGTGAGAGAATAGAGTCAACTTTGTCATTAGCTCTGACAAAGAACATAGGATCCTTATACATTGGTTCAACAACTAGGCACAAAATAATGCACCATTAATTATTATACAGAGTCAAAACAGAAAATCAGGACGATGTCTATTCATCATTAATTGTATGTTACATTCTGGAATTTGGCTGTCCTTGACCCTAGAAGTATGCTTTAGAACTTTAGTTGACACTTCTTCTCATGGAACTAATTGTGCATCATTTTCATGTGGTTTAGTAGCATGCAGACAATTATCAGGCAACTCAGATTCAATTAAGTCTTTCATAAAAATATTTACAACACCAGGGACTAAAGAAGTTGATGCTTCTGGAGATGGTTGTGAGAAATCATTTTGAGATGACAATTAGTCAGCATGGCATTGTCAAACTACTTTTTCTTCAGTTTGAACCATATCAGAAATTTCACCTGTTTTTGCTAAAACTGTGGCTCGTCCTCATTTCTCACTCGTGGCATAATTACTCATTAGCACTCAATTTTCTTATTGAAATTAGTGTTGTTTTGTCCTCATTTTTCATTTGTCAATTTGTGATTGCTATTGATGCTCTACTATCTCTGAAGTTTTCGGAGGTAATAACAAATCAGGTGAACTTTAGGTTGCATGAGTAGTATTTCTATAAGATGACAAACAGCTATTCACACAAATGATAAAACGTTTTCACTTGAAGTTTTTAAAGAATATTTCAAAGATTGTAAGAATCTTTTAGCTAATCCATTGGTCAGTAGATGCTAAGGCATCTTACAGGCATTTTATATGCTGAATACAACTTAATTGAGATAATTCTCAAATACTTATGAAGTAAACTGTGAACAATTACCATTAATAATTTGTTCTGGTTTTCCAAATCTTGCAAAAATTTCCCCAAAATTTTCAGTAGTTTGTTCAATTGTAATAGTGCTCATGAAAACACTTGTGATAACTTTGAGTGTACATAAATCATGCCCATGAACACATAACCCTCAAATGGACCAGCAAGATTTATATGCAATCATTGCCATGGCATTTTAGGTCCCAAAGGTGTAAAGGAGCCAAGAGTGGTATCTTTTTTATTCATGCACAATGTTGACAGTATCCCACTTCTTCTCCAATCTGAGTATTCATAACCAGCCACCAAAAATAAACATGTGTTAATTCTTTCAAACAGGTTACACCAGAATGTCCTTCATGTAGTTGTTCAAGGACTTTTCAACGTAGACTAAGAGGAATGATTACTCAGATTCTCCATAATAGACACCCAGTTTGGAAAATCCATTCAAGCTCCTTTGACACATATGGTTTAAATCAGAGTCTGGATATGTGTTCCAGCTATCGTTCTTTACAAAACAACATCATCACCTTCCCCATCGTGGGATCATTTCTGATATGTCTCAGAACTTGAGAAGCTGTCACAGGCAAATGATCTACTAGCGAAAAATAAAAAATACTAACAAAACTAGTTGGTAGCATCTGCTCAGTAAGTAAAGTTAAGTGCGACAGTGCATCAGCATTAGCATTGCAGTCCTACTGATAATATCTTATATTGTAGGAGTATGCAGATAAGAATGATGACCATGTTTGCAATTGGCTTGCAGCTAATGATGGCCTTTACATAGCCCAAAAATAATAGTTAAACATCAATAATCAGTCAAAAGTATGAAATAATGATGAAATCTTTGCACACCAAAAATTTTACTCAATTTTTTCTTTTTGTAGCTGAGCATTGTTAGATTCAGCATTAGTCAGAGTGTACAAAGCAAAAGCTATTCATCATTCTTCATCCAAAGGTATATATAAAGTTATTACCCCTACTCCATATGGTGGTGTCATAAAGTACTGGAAGTTTGAGATTAAAATAAAAGACTTCTGCAAAGCATCTTTGATGTCTTTGTATGCTTTGTCTCATTCTGTTGACCAATCCCAAGACTAGTTCACACATAATAAATTATGCAATGGCTCCAATAAGATAGCTAAGTTAGGAACAGGTTTGCCATAATAAGTCCTAAAAGGGACTTCAAATGCATTACGTTTTTTGGACATGGTGCTTCCAGAGTAGTTTCCATCTTTTTAGGTGCTTTATGTAGGCCTTTATTATCAATAACATGGTACAAATACTGGACTGAGGTAAAAGAAATCACAATTTTCTTTCTTGATATGCAGACCATGTGCTTGAAAATGTTTCAGTGTTGCTTTTAAGTTATTCAAGAACTGTTGTTCATAGGATCCTGTAATTGGAATATAATTCAGGTGACAGTGTACACCAGAGAGACCATTTAAAGTCTGAACCCTCAATCTATGGAATGGAGCTGCTATGGTTGTAAATCCAAAAAGTAATTTTTTATAGTGAAAAAGAGCTGTATGAGAATGGTTGAAATTCAGTGTCTATATTAATCTGTAAATATGCTTATGAAAGATCAATTTTGCTCAGTTTCTGCCCATCTGATAATCCAGCAAACAAATCTTCAATTAAAGGAAGCAGATACTGATCAACAAACAACACTGGATTTATTGTTATTTTAAAATCATCACAAATACAAATCGAACCACCTGATTTCATGATAGATACAATGAGAGAGACTAATCACTCATTATAGCGAGACCCAACATACCAGTGTTATCAAGTCCCTATTCATTCTTCCTCCATCTTGGGATGAATTGCGTATGCTACTGCTCTTGCTTTGAGATTTTTTGGTTGACTCTTCGGCTTTATCTTGAGTTTCGCTTGAACTACTTCATTCAGCCAAGTGACTTCAAGTATACTCTTGTATTTATCCAGAAGGTGCTGTAGGTCTGTTTTGACATTGACCAATCTGTTGACAGCGCTCCAGTTTATCTTCTCCAACCATGATCTCCCAGATTGAGCTGGAAAATTACAGTGGACCACATTGAGAGACAACTCCACTGTTTGTTCACTAAAGTTTAAGGTGGCCATGATGTAATCTTTTAATGGCACAATCTCTTCTGTGTATGCCCTTTAAAGTCATATCAGCTGGTTCTAAAGGAAGATGCTTCAATTTTTCTTGGTATGTGGTCTCAGGAATTAAAAATACAGCTATCAACCGCCATCTGAATAGTTTGTCCACTTAACTTTGAAATCACCTAGAATCTATATCTACTTTTTCAAGGAGAATAATGTTTTCAACAGTATATGGGTACCAAGTAGCTGCGCCATACTCTAAGTGAGGTGTAATCAATGTTTGGTGCAGCATTTCCTTTATTATAGTTGAAGAGGAAGTTCCCTTTCACAAGCCAAAATATTTTTGATGCCTGTAGGCTGCATTTTGACTTTGCACGTGTCACTTAAATTATTTTGCATATTGATTCCTGAATAATGGCATTCTTTATTGAATTCAAATTGGGAAATTATGCTTGTAGTTGGGTATTAATAGACATTAAGTATTGCTGATTTGAATGTTTTGACATTTTTGTAAAATGAATTTCATTCCTCACAATTGGCCCATATGATGAAGTTATATAGATCTTTGGGCTAACCTCATCTGCTGCTTCAAAACTACCCTAACAGCTTGTGGAATGGAAAGGAGGAGGAAATAAAATTGAAAAGAAATGAGGTTTGTTAAAACTGCTTCATTCTATAACTATATTGGCTGTTACAATCCCAAAAAAGGTTCTGTGGAAATCTAAATCCATATTTGTAGAAGAATTAAATTGATTGTTTAACTTATTTCATAAGACAAAAGGCAAGAAACAGAAACCGGTCTGTCTGCTTTAGATTTGGCAAGTTGCGACCTGAGTTTAATTGTTTTTCTAGGATTCTGCAGGTAAATTGTCATCATTAACATTCCCAGTGCAGAGATTTGTAATATATGGGAGCACACATTGGGAATTTGAGTCTAGGAATTTCTTCCTGAATTTCCAGTGTCCAATCCCGGCATGGGAAGTTCTATTGAAATACCCAGCATGTTTTAAAGCAGTTGTGCTGCCAATATATATTTCTAGTGTCTGAGTTACCAAATTTAAATATGATACATCAGAAAAGAACACAGATTCTATACATATTGCAATGTTGGAACTGGACCAATTGTGGGAGCTGTGATTGTAGCTTTCTACTCTCATTTCCTGGTAGTATGATATGTAACTACTGACAGTTACATGTCACTTTTGACCCTGTAGCCAAGCTTGAATGAACTCAGAGACAGAATCACAGATTTGTCATAATGCGGAAGGAAGTCACTTGGCTCATTGTGCATGCACCTTCTCTGCAAATGAGACACTGGTCATTGAAATGCTGCATTACACATTAAACATAATTATTAATAGTAACAATCAAGTTATTGATCTGCAGATGCAAAATAGAAAGATTATTTTTGCTTTTAATTTCTTCTTCATACTTCTCTTAATTCGTTGTAACTTCTGCACTACTCCATCAATAAGACAGGTAAACAGTGAAACAGCATGTAGCTTCAGGCGGAGAGTGGGGATTGGCAGGCTGTTTCACCTTTGGAGCCATCACATCACAAGTCCAGTTCTCTTTTCAATCATCATTCATGCACAATCTTTCCTAGCAGAAGGTACTGAGTAGCACTGATTTAATCTAGGAATGCTAAAGCCAAATGCAAAAGATCGTTAACTGTTGTAACAGATACATTGTTTTGTATTCATTAATGTTTATTTATTAGTCAGAAGTAACCTTACATTCACCCTGCAATGAAGTCACTGTGAAAATCCCTTAGTCGTCTATTTGGCGCCTATTTGGGTACACTGAGGGGCAATTTAGCATGGCCAATGCAACTAATGTGCACATCTTTGGACTATGGGAAAAAAACCAAAGTACCCAGAGGAAACCCATGCAGACAAAGGGGGTCGTGCAAACTCCACAGACAGTGACTCAAAGCTGGGAATCAAATCCGTGTCCTGGCGCTATGAGGCAACAGTGCTAACCACTGTGCCACCATTCTGCTCATAATGTGACACTAAACATAAATATTACTGAGCCATGCGCTACCTTTGTTATTGAATGCTCCATTAGGAAAAGCTAATTTTGAACTTCCTGATACCAAGATAAAATCACAGTAGCGTAATTAGACATTAGGTTGAAGTTTGCAAAATATTTTTAAGTATGAGAGGTTGGGTTGGCAATAAGACTTAATTTGAACTTTTTGGTATCAGTCCCTGATGATAGCGTGGTATCCTTAATGGCCATTAGCGTGGTATTATTAATGGATAACCCTGGTCTTTAAGCAAACATCCTGCCATATTGGGCTGAATTACATAGAGTTGGGGACACACTGCAGACCTTTAAAAATATCATCTGCGGCCTGATTCTGCGATTCCATTTCCATTCCCAGTACCCTTAATTTTCAGCAGCACATGACATGTGTGTGGACAGTACCTGTTGTAAATCGGCACCTCACGCTCCCAGCCTGGTCCATTTCATCACGGTGACAGGCATCCCTTAGCTGCTCCAATTTTCATGGAGGCAAGCCAACTTTCTAATGAGTCCCTCAGTGTTGTGAACCACAATCTGAATGAGAAAAACTTGTGAAAGATAAGTTCAAAATGTTCTTCTCATGCCCTCCATGCCAGCTCATGCCCCTGCATCTACCTCCATTAGCCACTCATTCCCTCCATGCCAATCTTTGGCACAAAGATGTACAATTATCAACTATAAATTATATTAATTGTTATTGTATCAATGTCATATGTGAAAAAGATTTTAAAAAACCATCATTCATCCATAACTTTCTTAGAAAAAATATTACAACCATTTAAACTGTCAATCAACTTGCACTTTGTAGCAGAAACTGCAAACGCTCAAAACCGCTTTATTTTGTGTAAATAAATGTAGATCTATTGAGAAATATGTCTGAGAAATCGCTGACAATCAAGCAATATTTCCCCTGGGTGCAGATGTTTCAACAGACTACTGAATGCCTGGGCATTCAGCCAGGAATACATAATGTGGCATAAATTCACATGGCGACGGCATGGGGACTGTGTTGAACTGTTTCTAGGGGTGATGGGCATGACCCCAGTTAGCACTGGCAGCCTTTTCCTGAGGCCGGCACGCTTAGCGGGAAAAGTTCCTGAATCCTGCTACCCATCCCTAGGCTGAAAATCCAGACAATTTTATGATTCTCAAATGAAAGAGTTATTGTAGATTGAATAACAGATGAATCATGGCAGGTTCCAAGTAGCAAGCTTCACATGCAGAATGAAATGGCTGACGCATATACAAGATCAGGTATTGTTGAAGAAATTTGGATAATATTTAGATAAGGCATATACTACTACATGTTTGCCATCAAAGATTATGATTAATAAAATTGAGGTGCCAACTATCTCTGTTTTCATAGGTTTATCGACAAAGATATGAAACTTGAAGCCTGTCTGAACAGACAATTCATCACCTTGTGTATCATTGCATTAAACTACTTGTATGATTTATATCACCCGAGCCACCTGAAACCTTAAACTGGCACAAGAATTCAGAGCTGTTTTAATGATATTTTGACAGTCATTGACAGGGCTGTGCGCTTAATAGGAAATGAATGCATGTCTGGTGCCAACTACTGATACAACCCATTTGCTGCATAAGATATAACCATAGCTGCCTTATACACAACTGGAAAAATCCATACAGGATGTTCTTGGTCTGTATAGCCTCTATTGTTGATATGTACAGATCAGTTGTTGTCAGTGCAGATGATGTTATAGTGTCCTGTTTTATATGGCCTTGTTCTTCCAAGTCTCCATCTTTCAAACCTAGGTGGAATGTGCATAGTGCATGTGCCAATTTCTGTAGAAGTTGATTGTTGTGAGAGCTCAAGCTAGCAATTAGCATAATGTCAGTTGTTGCCAGGTTCATTTGAAACCTGGAAGTTATCATTGTCAAATTGAAATATTAGTATTCCCTGCCCACCAGAATGTTAATATTTGATTTGATGGAATCTAACTATTTTTAATTCTAATGATGAAAGGGAAACGTTCTTCACCATTTATTAAATTGCAGTGCAAACAATGCAGAACTGGTGGAATGCAATTTGTTGACTATACATTGACTTTAAATCATTGCGATCATGAACAGATTGGGCTAAATTTAATGCCCTCCATTGAGACAGGTTTGGAGGTACGGGAATATTTAATCAGGGTAGAAGGTGCAGAATAGGGGCTTTGCCTCATCACCTTCCCAAGTCTGCTCTGAGTAAGTCTGAGGCTGTAAGGTTCATAAAGAACAAAGAACAAAGAACAAAACAGCAAGGGAAACAGGCCCTTCGGCCCAATGAACCCGCACCGCCATGCCAATGTTCCCACCTCTACCCGTGATCCCTGTCTATGTTTATAAATCTATTGATTAAAAACCAAATTTGAGACAATTTAGGGAGAATTTGTTTTGCCGATTAGTCTAAGAGCACACCTTTGGGATGTGGGAGGAAACCGGAGCACCTGGAGAAAACCCAAGCAAGCATGGGGAGAATGCGCAAACTCCCACAGACACAGGCCCAAATCCAAGTATCTGTACAGCAAGCAATAGCCACTGAGCTGTTGTGTTGCCCATCAAATGGTCCAGGTCAAGCGTACACTAATGACGTGAAGCACTAGGATACTCTCGAAAAAAAAAATCCAAGAGCAGCACTCTCACGACCCATTGGGTGTATGCCCCTTGTTAGACAACAAGGTGGACCAAAGCACCTGTAGAATAACAACAAGTACTCCAATATCATCATCTAATTACACACTTCCTAGGGACTCCCAAGGCTCATGATCCCTATTTTAAATCAGTTTTTATACCCCTTCATTCCCATTCTGTTCATGTGCCCATCTAAGTATTTCTTACATAACTCCAGAGTGCCTGCCTCCACCACTTTACTTGGGAGCGCATTCCATACCCCCACCACCATCTGTGTGAAAAAACTCCCTTTAGCATCCAAATTATACCTTACCCCCCTCACCCTAAGCCCGTGACCCCTCGTGCTATTTGAGTCCATCCTAGGAAAAAGCTTAACCCTGTTTACTCTATCTATACCCCTCATAATCTTGTACACCTCTATTAGATCTCCTCTAAGTCTACATCTTTCTAAGGAAAACAGTCCCAATTTGCCTAACCTCTCCTCGTAATTCAGACCTTCCATACCAGGCAGCATCCTGGTAAACCTCCTCTGCACTCTCTCCAGAGTCTCCACGTCCTTCCGGTAGTAAGGCGACCAGAACTGGACGCAGTATTCCAAATGAGGTCTAACCAACGTTTTATAGAACTGCAACATTAAAGGCCAGCTCTTGTACTCTATACCCCTTCCTATAAAGGCTAGCTTACTATATGCTTTCTTCACAACCTTCTCCACCTGCTCTGCCACCTTCAGAGACTTGTTCACCTGCACCCCCAGGTCCCTCTGCATTTCTATACTCCTAATAGGTCTACCCTTTATCATATACCTCCCCCCTACATTCTTTCTCCTGAAATGCATCACCTCACATTTATCAGGATTAATCATGATTGGCCTTTACACCCTGATGCCAATTAAGAGAGCAATTATGCCCATTTAAGGGCCTCATCCTGCCTCAATTCATATTCAACCAGCGGTGGGAGGGGCAATTGCTTTGTGAGGAGCCTGAAAAGCAAATTCTTTTGGGCTTGTAGGCTCCTGGGGCATCAGTTATTGTCTGGCACTCATCAAAGGACTCAGTATCAGGAAGTCGGGGCCTGCTAAGAGCTGCCACCATTCTCCACTCCCCTCAGTACTTCACATAACCTCCATCCTATTTTCACTCACCTGTGAGGTGGGGGTGGGTCCCTTACTGATCCTGAGCCTCTGGTTATTTCATGGCTGGCAGATACCATTACTCTCCTGAGGCACTGACAGCAGTAAGGAGCTGCCTGTCTCTGATTGAGTGGCTGTTCTCCAGGTTTCTTGATCCCAGTAAAGGCCAGGAAAGTGCCTGACTGGTACTTAATATGGTGGGCCTTCTCCAAAGGAAGCAATGTAAGGCTCTCACCAACTCTGCAGTGATGGGGGAGAACCCCATTGTTTGAATTAGATTCCTCCCATTTCATCTGGTCAGCTTTCAATGAAATTTTGATAAGGATGAATGTATTTTGCAACCTGAAATGAACAATCCATTTTAATACAAAAAGTAATCTTACTCTAACCTCTGACACATCACTGGGTTCCCCACATATATCCATCAATCGTGGTTTGCCTTGTTACAAAACAGTCTATTTGTGAGTCAATTGTTCTTCTTTCCAGGTGTAAATTTGCATCGTTTTTTTACATATTTCACCATCCTTTTTGGCATTCAGCTGAAAGATCCTGGTATCAGTTGTAGGATGTGTCTGTGATAACAACCAGAAAACAACTAAATGAATTGCCTAATATGACAGTCTGTAGCTTACACACCTACTATATCCGGGATAAGTTTTAAATGATTCCTGACCACTCCCCACTATTTATACATATACTATCTCTTGTTCAGTTCTTGTATCAATTACATGTTAGCTTTTAAATTTATATTTTTTTCTGAGAGTTCTTATGCTCTGAAAGGTGAACAATTTGAAGGCTACGAATAGAACATTTCACTACTTTTGACAGATAGTGAGAATTCAGAATTTCCCAGGTACAGGCTTTTAATCTGTTGTGGAACATCACAGAGCCATTACAATGTAGAAGGAGGCCATTCAGCCCATTCAGTCTATGTTAGAGGGTGAAACTGATAGCATTAATGATCCTTAGTTTCCGATCTTTATCAGAAGACTTCACCATTTGATAGTCATAGATTACTTGAAACGTATTCACAGGAGCAGACCAGTTGGCCCAACTGGTTCACGATAGATTTTATATTCCACACAAACCTCCTTCCAAAAATCTGCAAATCATATATCAGCATAACATGTTCCTTTCTACCTCAAATGTAGCTTCCACCTTGCCACCACTTGGGCAAATAATATCTCCTGAATTCCCTATTGGATTCATTCTGATAAATGGAGGCAGTAAGTAGGACTAGAATCTGTGAATGCTCATTAGCTAAGTTCCATAAGCCTTCTATAAGTTGGTTGATATCTTCTACCTCCAAATTCCCTGCTTTCCTGCCCTGAATCATCTTGTGTACATTCCACTTATATATTAAAATGCATTATGAAGGACTTTTTATACTTTATGAGTATTAAAGTAAAGCTGTTAAAGTATTTTTGGAAGGTGTGTCTGGCTCTTTATAACTTGCTACACCTGGTAAGATCATTAAACATTTGCAGTACTCAGTTGTTGTGCGTGGGATCATGGTATTGACTGCCCAGCCATTTCCTAATACTTGGAAATATCACTCGCGTTGGGAGCTATATCTGCTGAGTTGGAATCAGGGTCTCCATCTTTTGCCCTTTTTTGGGCCAGCTGCATTTGTATTATGGCAACTGAAATCTGTGAAAGTCTGTGTGCTCTGGAGCAGACTTCTCCACACGTTCTTCCACAATTTCCATTCTTTTTGGACAAAGCCTTACAGCTAATGCTTCACTCTTAAAAATTACTGCATTCCAGATTAGCAGCGTATTATTTCCCATTCCCATTTATCCACACAGTATTTTTAAGAGTGGCCCAACCAAGGTTCAATAGAGGTTTAGCATAATTTCCCTACTTTTCAATTCTAGCCTTCTAGGCATAAATCCTAGTCCATGATTTGTGTACTTTTAATGCTCTTCCTAACCTGTTTATGCAGCTTTTAGTGATCAGTGCATTTCTAGTCAGAAATCCTTTTGTTCTGTGACCCCACCTTGATTTGCACCTTCCAAGTAATAAGTGGCCATTGTTCTCCCTACCAAATGTAATACCTCACATTTATCTGTGCCAACTATTTGCCTATCCTGTAAATTTATCAATGCCGCCCTGTAATTTGTTGCTGTCATCCTCATTATGTTGGCCAAGCATTGGGTCAAGAATCTGAGGTTTTCTTTTTAACTGCCAACTTTTTTCTTACGTCCTATATTATTTCAACTCAGTAAAGACGTTATAGAGCTGAATCCACACAGCACGGGAGGCCACTCAGCCCATTGAGTCTGCACTGCTAACAATCCCACCCAGGCCTTATTCCTATAATCCCACACACTTACCTCGCTAATCCCCCTGACAGTAGAGGCAATTTAGCACTGCCTATTCACCTCACATCTTTGCAGAGTGAGAGCAAACCAGAGTACCAGGAGGAAATCCGCACAGACATGGGGAGAATGTGCAAACGCAAAAAAAGACTGGGGCTGGAATTGAACCTGGGTACATGGTGCTGTAAGACAGGAATGCTACCCACCTACTGTGCCGCCATGCCACCCTCCTGTTTTATTACGTTGAAATGGTAATATAGCTAGTTGTTAAAGATAACAGACTAGTTATTTATGCTGCTTAATCTAAGGGGTAACACAGAACTCTCATTAGTGTATGCTTAAACTGGACCAACTGATGTGCAACACGACATCTCAGTGACTATCACTGTTTGCTGTACAGGTACATGGACCTGAGTCAGATCTCCAACTTGGATTGGTGTCCATGGGAGTTGGCACATTCTTCCCGTGCTTGCGTGGGTTTTCTCTGGGTACTCCAGTTTCCTCCCACACCCCAGAAACATGCTTTTAGGCTGATTGGTGTTAACAAATTGTCCCTAAATTAGACCTCCCTTAATCTGGCACACATATAATTCTCTAAATCTGCACACCTTTATTGTGGAGTCCAAGAGACGTAGGCAAAAGTCGTAGGTAGAAGGATTGGAATGAGGCACTCACTGAATGTTAAAATGGCGGCGCAGGCTTGTTAGGCCGAAGGGCCTGTTTCCTGTGCTGTGCTGTTCTTTGTTTTAAAAGTGATTTTGGAAAGAAGATAAATTTAAATTCTGGATTGAGGTAAATGTACCACAGGGCACAACCATATTGCATACGCCCAGTGAGAAATACAGCTTGATTGTGAAGTAACCTATCAGCAGTTTTGTCTATAGTTACACTGAATAATTACACTCTTGTAATCTGAAAAATAACCTTGGGCACAAAATGAATCAGCATCCGGTTGCTTCTCCAGATCATTTAAATAGCCTATACAGCAAAAGCAGAATTATTCATTTTAGATTATGCAAGATTATGAGTAAATAATTTTTAAGATTGTGCTGAGGTTATTGAAAGATATATTAAAAAAATTTCAGATACAATTTTATGTGAAATTATGGCTGTTTTGAGCAGTCCAGCTAACACTACTGAGAGACACTAAAGCTCTGTGTTGTGAATTCATTTAACTGAATTGGAGAAAAAATGCCCAGCACTTTGAATTTATAATTTATTAAATTCAAAACAACCATAGAAAATGATATCTCTCTGACACCTGTTAAAAATCCCACATTTATAAAATATTGGGTGAGATCTTCTGGTCCTGCTGATGGTGACTCCCACACCAAGAGTTCCCTGGCGGTTGCAAATAATGGGAAACCCTGTTGACAGTGGCAGAATGCGTGGAATTAAAATAATGTTCTAGTTTAATTGATTTTATATGATTTGTTCATCTGTAAATGTTATTAATTTTAGTCAGAACTGTTTATGAGAAAGTATGAAATCTAAATAATATTAATATATGGCTATGATGTTCTGGTCATATTATAGTTGCATACCAACCACACTGAAACTGTATAAAAACAGTAAATATATCTCTGCCTTTTATGGTTTCCTCTGAAAGTTATTCTCAGCAGATTTGTTTATGGATCTATGTTGATTAATCATTTCAATGCTGATTGGTTAGCTGATTTCTTTCATCTCAAAAATGTAAGAGTTTGTACTGTAACAAAGCTTCTGTGTATGAATCACCTTTATTAATACTGAAGGAGAAGGATGGGGTATCCTGGAAATGCTGCTGAATGAATGACTGTATTGTCCAGTGTGCAGTCAGGTCTGGCTTTTAGTATGACGTTCAAAAAGAAACCTTTGACCCAAATTGCAACTGGCAAGTGCACAAATGTCAATTTATTTCCCAAAGCATCTGGTATTATTTGATGTTAAATGCATATCATTGATGCAAAAATTCCCAATAGCTTTTTGTTCCCCTGCGCTGACTTAGTTCACCTTTAACTACAAAAGCATCATACCTTTTAACAAGCTGTCAACCAAAACTGATAACAAGTGCATCAAGAAATGGTATCTAGGTAACTGGAAGCAGCAGTAGTAGTATCTAAAACAAAGTATTCACGTTGAAAAGTACTGCAGAATTATGGGGAGATGTGTATGTGGATAACATTTCTTGAACAAAAGCGCCTCCATTTTACCTTTGGCTATGTTTGAGGCAGTGAGCTGTGAGTTTATCACAAATACCTGATGTAAACCTTCAATGTGGATTTAAACTGAAAATTTTGCAGACAGCTCATCTATCAGGCTGGCAATTTAATTCAGCCTTTTCTGCTACTTTTCACAGGCATGAAGCCAATAGGTTTTCAACTATGATGAACAAAGCTACAGTTACATAGGACTCTCACAGGAGGAGAGTGGGGGGAAGACAAAAGTATATTTACTCAAATTATGTTTATTTCTGAGTGGAAAGACTTGATGGGAAATCACAAAAGCGGAAAGGTATCCATCCCAAAGCTGGAGTTTATAGAAAACATTTTTTTAAACTGAAGTTTTATATTGTGGAATGAAAACAGGCTCTTAGAATCACTGGATATTATAATGTGTCCAAATGTCCAATTATACCTGTGCCAAACATTTGAAAGAACTACCACTTGGTGCCATTTTTTAAATACTTTATATTGTTCTATTTTTCAAATATTTATCTTATTTTCAAAAAGTTTTCATTGAGAGGACATGCTAGGGTAGATGTTTGAATTGCTGACTGAGCATAAAACTGACATTGTGGATCTGTAACATGAAAATGAAATTGTTTATATAGTTGATGACCAGTCCACATACCAGTTTATGCTTCAGTGGAAAATCAATTCCTGTATGTTCTGTGTAAAATTAACCCTTCATCATTCTTTTCAATTTTGAAAGGGATTGGGGTGAATTTTGTCTTGTTGTGCCAATCAGGCATCTGGTGTTGTAATTAAGCCAAAAGTAAAATACTGCAGTTACTGGAGATCTGAAATAAAAACAAAAATTGCTTTGAAATTCAGTAGGTCACATGCCATCTGTGAAGGGAGAAGTAGTTAATGGCTGCGATTTTCCGGCTGTGTTATGCTCAGCACTGATTGCATTGGTGTGGAGTGGGATCAGAGAATTGTTGGTGAGGGGTTTAGTGTGTTCTATGCTGGGCAAAACCCCACTGCAATCCTCCCAGGCACAGCACCTGCACATAATCTGGTTTCCTCCCAGAAAGGTTGGGAAGCATTTAAATATACTGGGTCTGTTTGAAACCGAATCTTCCCCGCATAGGATTCTCCAACCCTCAGATACAGCAAGAACTCAGTGAGAATCACCAGTGAAAAACCAGGCATGATAGCCATGCTGGAAGCAATGAGTGAGGGTGTGGGGGGGCAATGAAATGCCATGGCACAAATAACAGTGACGCAAAGAAGGGGGGTAAGGGGCCCTCAGGCCATGGGGAACTCTGCAGGGAAAAAGGGAAGTAAGGAACTTTGAGGCACAGAGAACAGTGATGGGAGGTGTCAAGAAAGCACAGACTGAAGGTTGCAAAGAAGAGAATGAGGGGAGGGGACTTAGGGAGAGGAGGGTGAAGGTAATGGACAGGCAGATACTAAACAATGTCAATGACGATTACCATATTGGAGTGCAATCGTTTAGCCTGAGCTCAATTGACAGGCTTGGAGTCAGGCTAGTTAAGCAATAGTGTCCACTCAAGCAGCACTAATGTCTGAGCATGTTGATTGCTCCCCATTGTGTATGACTTCCAAATCCAATGAGGGTTGTGGTTTTGAAGAACTATTGGGTGACTTAAACTTGAGGATCCCCTTAAATACGTGCCCATGGAGCACTGACTGAGTGGTATGTTCCTTATCCCTTGTTTTACATTAAAGTTCACATTGAGAAATGCACCTCATTTTTCAAACAAAGTGCAGGGCAGGACAATGCCTGGACCTGAGATAGAGTTCAGGATGCAGCTAAATGGCCATAGGTGTTGCTAATCTTCATGTGGTGTGGGGCAGTGGTGCTCATGTCTCCTCCTGTCTAATCAATTTCAAATCCCTGAGGTCTTCCAAAATGCAGAGTTGTTTCCTTGGGCCAAGAGCTACCCACTGAAGATGCAGTGGCCTCAGAGTACAGCTGAGGCAAGGCTCAAATGAGGTTATGCTGCAATTCAGACTTTGATGGAGCAAATCATAGGTGTAGTAGTGAGCTTCTTGAAGGGATGAGGTTTTAAAATATCATGTGACCCAATCAGCCAATTGGGCCAAAGAACACGATTCCCAGGGCTGAGTGTGGGCTTTCCTAGACAGAATCAACCCTGAAACTGTAGGAGTCAAAAACATCTTAGCGGTCTGTATATAGTTATAGCT
Organism: Sphyrna mokarran; assembly: GCA_024679065.1. Lineage (NCBI taxonomy): Eukaryota > Metazoa > Chordata > Chondrichthyes > Carcharhiniformes > Carcharhinidae > Sphyrna > Sphyrna mokarran. The sequence goes on from JAGIQG010000002.1 coordinate 80,785,898, forward strand.
ATTCCAATAAATAGATTGTTCTAGTTCAAACCTAGTGTTTGCCGGTCACTCAAATTGCAGTAGCAATGCTGAAAATGAGGTTCTGGTGCCTGGACCGGTCTGATGGAGCGCTAACAATTGAATCCATAAAGCGGATCGTACATCATTGTTTTCTGCTCCACCCGATACCATCTGGCACTGCATCGAGGAAAGAAGCTGCCAGAGGAGAAGGTGGAGACACTGCATGTCTCCTCTGATGAGGATGAAGGTAAAGAGGTCTTTGAAGGACAGGATGATGGCTATGAGACCATTTCTAGATGAAGCAGTCACACATCAAAGGTGCTGAGAGCGCACAGGGAGAATGACAGAGCTCTGTGGGTGCAATTTTACCACTTTGTCCTGCCCCATTGATGGTCGGAGCAAGCCGGTCAAATTGTGGGAAATCAGGTTCGTGCTTCTTGTATTCTTACTGGCTTCAAATATCTGGTGCATTCAGCCTCATGCCCATTTGTGGAAAGAGGATGAATAGATTATTTAAATATATTTAAAACACCACTTGCATGTAATTGACAGGCCTTGGATGCAATCATCCAGACTCACTTGCTTTTTTGGCCTTGCCTCGAGAGAATCTCTCCGGTGAGGAAAACACCTGGTCCCCATGAATGAGTAGAACCAGATGCCATTTGACAACCCCCCCTCCCGCCCCGAGAGACTGAGAGCAAGGGGAGATGTCCTTTGGGAAGTGCCAGAGTGGTAATGCCAAGCAGGTATCTTGGCACTTTCCATTGGGCAGCTTGATACGGTCAGAGACTGGGACCTAAAGGGGACAGAAACTGAAGGGGTGGCTGAGTGGGGGAATGACTTGCAAGGTACCTGAAGGGGCATATTGATTGGGTAGGGAGAGGGGCCTGCTGTCACTCTGCGCATGATCAAAGAGGAGAGCAGGCCCCGCTGCCGTTGGCTGGGACAGGGGATGCTATGTTGAGGCCACCTGCAGCAGCGGACAGCTGACAGATCTCTCGGAGCATCAGATTTGTAAGCTGTCTGCTGATTGCCATTGCACATGTGCAGCCATATAGATCTACACATGCGCAATTACTTCCTCTGCTGCAGCAGCAGCCTTCCTGGAGAGTTAAACCCTGTTCCACCTTCTTAAGGCTAGAAATGGTCTAACCCATTTTTTGCTACTCTGAGTACATAACATATGCAATTTGGGCTCGCTGAGAAAATAAACCTGAAATTCTCCTGTTTCCATGTTAACCAGGCAGTTAGAATCTTTCTTACAAAATGGCCCCCTATGACTTCTACCCAGGACATTCTGACAGCAGTGATAATTCCCATTGAGAAACAGGCATGACTGATGTGTCCAGTGACTGTGAGGACACACCATTAGTGTGCTGGGAAGGTTGCACACAGCACAGGACCCAAATATTTTGTGCATTCATCTTCCTGCCCATTTCTGGCAAGAGGGTGAATAGGCTATTTAAATATATTTAAAACATCATTTGCATGTAATTGACGAGCCTGGGATGCAATCATGTGGGCTCACTTGCCTTTGTGGCCTCATCTCAAGATGATCTCTTCAGCGAGGAAAACACTTGGTCCCCATGAATGGGGAGAAGTTGTGATAACCTCACTGGTTGAACTGGAGGCTCCACCGAGAGATCGAGGGCAAGGGGGGGGTGTTTCCCTTGGGCAGTGCCAGACTGGCAGTACCAAGCAGGCATCTTGGCACTTCTCACTGGGCAGCTTGACACTGCCAAGAGTTGGACCTAAAAGGGGTTGGGCATGAGGGGGCTCAGATATCTCTTTTATTTTGTATAGGAACCAAGTTTTCACTTCAGACTGACAGGAACACTGGTCATACTAACAAGGCACTCAGATTGATGAATCTCTCAGGGCACAGCAGGATGGGTCAGTCAGAGGCTGTCCTGCTCAGCGTGAAACCAGTGCCTGTTCATTTTTTGCACTAAATGTCATACAATACAGTGTAAAAAATCACTATTGGTGTCAGTGGGTCCAACAGCATTTTCTCTGCCTTGGTGATGGGACTTTGTTGATTTCTGCGATGATTCCACCCAATAATTTTATGCTTTATGAGAAGAGATTGGTGATTGGTTGGTAAGTGGACTCTAATTGGTGGAGGTTTTGCCATGAAAAATTCTGGAATTGTTTCTTTTTCAGCAACTTTCAATGTTTTATATTAAAACAGTGGTAAAGCATATCTTTGGTGGTTTTATTAATTTAGAATACAATGAGCAACGTTTTCTTTTACTACTCCCGATGCTCTCTTCAACAATGAGTGTGTAATTCAAGGAAATACTACGCAATTCCTAGCCTGATGTAAGAATAAGCAAATAGAGGCATAAATTTTACTGATGCAATTAGAATTCTTGCAGACATTACCTAAAAACTTTCTGCTTTCTGCTTTACATCTGTCACTCATACTGATTAAGACATTGATAAAGCACTTCCGTAGCTGAAGGATGACTGTCTTTAACTAATCATGCTATTGGTTAGCATTGTTCGTACACCCAACTTGTTGCTTAACTTTAATTTATAGCAATGTTGTAACTTGCAGATAGATCGAGATTGTGCCAAGTGCAAGGACTGCCTTTTTTGTGAAACATTTATGCTTAAAGATTGATTTGCTCTTTCTATTCCATTTCCAATTCTCTTCCCATTAAGACAGACTTTAGTCTATTTCCATAGCAAATAATCTCTGGGGTAGGCCACTAGCTGTACTGGGGGCTAATAGCTTGCGGGGTGCCACTGTACATCAGTTGTGCTGACCGGGAGTCTCCCCTGATCTTACTGCCAGCCATTGGAATGTTTGGACAGATTACAGGTTTATACACTTAACTTGGCGGACTGTATTATGAGCGCACCTTCGCTGGCCATCAAGTCCCGGGGTGAAGCTCAAACCTGGAACTTCTGGCTAAGAGGCAAGAATGCTACACATTATAACTCAAGATCTCGATTTACCATTTAATTTCATACTTTCCTTGTTCCCATTTTAGTTTTAAAGTATATTGCTAATTTTCCCTGAAATTCTCTCTCCATTCCATCCTACCACTTCCCAAAACATCATTTACGCCTACTGGTGTTCTTCCAGGGTTACTAAATGCATTCAAGTGCCTTACCAGAATGGTTATTGTCTGTGTATGAAATATTGCTGACCTATTCTGCCCTGTGCTCCTGACCTATATGCATATACACACACACACACATACATATGGACACATATACCCATTATAGAACATAGAACATAGAACATTACAGCGCAGTACAGGCCCTTCGGCCCTCGATGTTGCGCTGGCCAGTGGACCCTCTAACCTAAACTATTCCAATATCATCCATATGCCTATCCACCGAACATTTGAATGCCCCCGAAAAGGCACATGCCACCACCCTCTGTGTAAAGAACCTGCCTCTGACATCCGTCCTATAACTACCACCTCTTAATTTAAAGTTATGTCCCCTCGTGTTGGTCATCACCATCCGAGGAAAAAGGCTCTCACTATCCACCCTATCCAATCCCTTGATCATCTTATACGCCTCAATTAGGTCACCGCGTAACCTTCTTCTCTCTAATGAAAATAACCTCAGGTCCCTCAGCCTTTCCTCATAAGGCCTTCCCACCATACCAGGCAACATCCTGGTAAACCTCCTCTGCACCCTTTCCAATGCTTCCACATCTTTCTTATAATGCGGCGACCAGAACTGTACGCAATACTCCAAGTGCGGCCGCACCAGAGTTTTGTACAGTTGTAACATAACCTCACGGCTCCTAAATTCAATCCCTCTACCAATAAAAGCTAACACACCGTACGCCTTCTTAACAACTTTATCAACCTGGGTGCCAACTTTCAAAGAGCTATGTACTTGTACCCCAAGATCCCTCTGCTCGACAACACTATTAAGGGTCCTTCCATTAGCCCTATATTTCATATGCCTGTTATTCCTACCAAAGTGAATCACCTCACACTTATCCGTATTGAATTCCATTTGCCACCTCACGGCCCAGCTCTGCAACCTATCTATGTCCCTCTGCAAACTGTAACATCCATCCTCGCTGTCTACGACTCCCCCCACTTTGGTATCGTCAGCAAATTTACTAATCCAACCCTCTACACCCTCATCTAGGTCATTTATAAAAATGACAAACAGCAGTGGCCCTAAAACAGATCCTTGAGGTACACCACTTGTAACTGCACTAAACTGCACATATAGACACACATACGCATATACACATGCACACACATATGGGAGACAGAAGCCTGTTTTGATTTTTTTTTCCACTTTGAAACGCAGTGGAGCTGAGATCAATTATAGAACTCTGTTGCTACGGATAGCGTACATTAGAGATTGAACCTAAAAGCTTTCTCATTCATTTGGCTTGCCAATTCATTGGATTAAAATTTCCTCAGCTTCAGGTGAAAACCTCACTTTTAGGTCTAATACATTTTATAAAAACTGCAGCAGATATGTTTGTTTATAGAATAATGTTTTCATGCTCCTTCTTGTTCTTTATAAATTCTGGTATGGGTAGGTGGTAATGCTGGTGTAGGTGGAGGAATTATCTTTGGAAAAGTGTTCTCAATCCTAGGTATCTTTAGAAATTTTAATTAACAACAAATTATTTTCCATATTTTTTAGGAAAGGACACTCTTGAAGGATACAGAGATTGTTGAATTGTTATTGTTGAATTGTTAGAAAGGATACTTAATGAACAGATTTTTTAAAAATAAAATCTGTTCTCGAAGAATACTAACAAATGTCACTAATAGTGGTAATCACCTCATGTATAATGTTCGATGCATTCAGGGAAAAGGTCACAATTCCACAGATGAAGTAGAAATCAGTTCTGGAACCTGTTCATGCTCTTCTTTATAAGACTTTTCAACAGGAGTTGTGAAATAGAGTTCAGGGATTACATTTCTTCATTAATGATTCGTTCCTGGAAGTGTTCATTATTTTTGGCTAGTTTGAAAATGGTTGTTGCTTAACTTGCCAAAGTTAAAGTTAAGTATGCTAATCATTTTGGAATGATAGTAATATTACATTTTAAAAGGGATTCATTTTCCCTTTCTTCCTCTTCCACTTTCTTTCTATCTCCTGCTTTCTCTTTCTTGCTCCCCGTCCCTTTCACATTCTTTCTCCCCATTCATCACTTCACTTTTTCCTTCCATCTGTTCTCCTTTCTCCCCATCTCTTCTCCGATTTTCCTCTCACTTATTCCTTGCCATTCATGGAATGAGAATAGAAGCACTTGAGCAGATTTATTACATTAATTGTCAAGGCTGTTATTTTTGAATTGACTGCATGCTTTCAATAGTTTAACTGAGAATCCTTTTATCAAGATTAAGATTGTTATATGGGTAAGCTGGTATGCAAGTTTCCTATTGGAAATATGTGAGCTTCATGTTGTGAATTTCCTTTTCTATCCATGTCTTTGTGTCACTCCCACTCTCTTGCATTCTTTCTTTGTCTTTTTGTTTCTCTTTCATTTCTCCCATGCTAAACATTCTTATAGAACCTGATTATTGTTTTTCTTGGGAATGAAATTCTTTATGAATTCAGATAAGGAAATAATGTGATTGATGAAATAATTTTTGGAAAGGGATCCTCAATTCTAGGGGTCCTCAGAAATTTTAAAGAACACCAGATCAATTTTTATAAAATTTTTTATGGTTTTATTTTCAGGGTCAGTTACAGCCTTGGGTGACTGTCTATGTGGAATTTACACATTCTCCTCATGTCTGTGTGGGTTTCCTCTGGGTGCGCCCAGTCAAAAGGTGTGCAGATTAGATGGATTGACCATGCTAAATTGTTCCTTCATTTCTCAAGATATATAGTTGAGACGGATTAGCCATGGTAAATGTGTGGGGTTATGGAAATAGGGCAGATGGTAAACCTGGGTAAGATACTCTGTCAGACTCAGTGCAGACTCAATGGGCCAAATGTATTCTAAGATATGGTTTGTTTACATTGTGGTATTTGGCAGCTGACATGAAGTAATGAAATAATGAAGTAACTGTTTCATGAGAACAGTTCTGGAATGAGGTATTACAGAGGTAGACTCAAGTAGGTTAAGGGGAAATTTGAAAGGCATATTTAAAATCAGGAAGAGAAAATATCTCAACTCTGGCTATCCGTCCAAAGTAACATCACATCCTCTTGCATAAGGAAGGAGATTGCACCAAGAAAGCTCTTAAAGATGGCTTACATCAATCCAAGCTTGCTGTTACACAAATACCTTATCAATCCACCTGTTTCCTGCCTCCCATTATTCCAGCTGTACCAAGGAATAACTCAAGAGGTTCTGTGGCAACAGGAATGAACCAACATGTCACCATGAAAAACCACTTCTTCATCGCAGATACCACAGTCTGCCCCACTTGACTTCAAATTGTCATGCCAACATTGGCCCTCCTCAACTGTTTCTGCACTGGCCAAGACTTTAAGGCCTTTGCGAAGCAATTTGACATAAATGGAACCTGGAATACAGCTGTGGTTCATCCCTAAAAAATGACTCATGTTGATGATTGCCTGCGACAAAATTCAGTTGAGGGCATAGAGAGCTCCATGTAACCACTGTGGAAGATATTGCCCAACTTGGTAATTACTGCACATGTTAGAAATTTTAACTGAAAGCTTTTTCCAATGGCGAGAGGGTTATTAATTAGAGCTCAAATTTAAGTTAATTATTGATGGAATCAGTGTAAAAAAATGCATTGATTGGAAAGGATTTGGAGTGCATTGCCAAATAGGATATTAACAAGGCGTCCCATTAACGAGTCCAGGCAGCGGGTGATCGAGGGGGTTGTTCAATCTGACTATCTGCTGCTATACCGTGACTATATTCGTGGCCAGGTGGCCCTGGAAAAGAAGCATGTGGTGTCCAGGGCACACTTGACGCCTTCCATGCCCGCTGGGTACCGCAGGGACTGGAGTGTATTATTGACCCCTCTAATCACATTTTGATTTGATGTTTTGTGTTTCCTTTCCTCTTTTGTTTTTTTGTTTCGGGTGGTTCCTCTCCTTTTAAGGAGCTGCACTTTTGAGTTGTTCCTAAGTTAATTTGATTTTGTTTATTTGGTTGGTATACTAAAAGAGGTGCCTGATAGTATATTACTTCTCTACTGCCCCAGTCACTTGCTAGCTGAAAAATTGAGGGTGGGCAGGAAAGGTCCTTAATTGGCAATTAGGACATTAATTGGGACATTGAGGATTCCTCTCTTGAGGTCCTGCTGACTCACCATAAAATTGCTCTCAGATTATATGAGCTGGTTCTCAAAAGGAATCCCATCCATGCAAATTCATGTTTTTGTCTGTCTTAAAACATGAAGGAGGAGGGTAAAATTCAGTCCAGGTGAGCAGATCAGAATAATGAATAAAAGCCTAGATTTCAATGTGGTCAAATATAAGTATTTGAGGTTTAGAACATTATGTGTTTAATAGTATTTAAAATGAATATGCTTTATTTGCCACTACCTTTTATTGTGCAAAATATATTAAAAGATGCACAAAAAGAATCTCAGTTAGGTTGGTACCCATTCATGGTTAATGGAGATAAAAGATACACTTCTAGAATATTTTGCCAATTTTTATTCCAACTATTAAGGCAAACTCAATGGGTCTTTCTGTTTTGTATTGGACCATCAAATAATATTGGGTGGAAATGAGGAAGGTCACTACCTTTCATAGAATAGAATAGAATCATAGAATCCCTGATTGTAGAAGGAGGTCATTCGCTCCATTGAGCCTGCACTGATATCAATCCCACCCAGCCCCCATGTATTTACCTTACTAATTTCCCTAACCTACATATCTTGGGACATTAAGAGGCTATTTGGCATGGCCAGTTAACCTAACCTGGAGGAAACCAGTTCACTCAGAGTAAACCCACACAGACACAGGGAAAATGTGCAAACTCCATACAGACAGTCACCTGAGGCTGGAATTGAACCTACATTCCTGGTGCTGTGAGGCAGCAATGCTAACCATTGTGTCACCTTCATGATAACTTCTTGATAATTTGAAATGCACGTGTGAAATATTAAAACCTGTTATGAGAGCAAAAATCTCAACTTTATCATCTGGAAAATAATTTAACAGCAAACCAGTTGCACTCATCTCTCTGCTCAAATTCTGAGTGTGAGCTGCCATTATATGAAGCCTAATACTTATGTCCTGTGCTGTATTCTTAAAAGAATACAGGGTACACTGTCATGATCCACTGATCACAAATCTCTTCATTCTGGAAATTTAACACAGTTGACCAGCATGCCACAAGCCATTGTTCTACAAAGCAGAAGGCTGCCACAGTTGAACATACCAGTTCATACATGTCATACCAGTTACCCCTACACTCTTCACACCATTCAGAGATAATCTTTGAACCACAACAAACACATCATTTTGGAATTCTTTTTCAAGGGCATTTTGCTTGATTAACTTTTTCTCCTTGCTTCCCAAAGCTCCCTTAAAATAGCAATTTTCTATTCCTTTTTCCTGGTGTCCATCTCTTTCCCTTATAAAGTGCTCAGCCTCAATCTTTAATTGCAGAAGTCTTATATAAATGAAACTTTTAAGAATACAGCACAGGACACACCATAATCTATTCAATGACATCAATTTTCCACAAATGATTAGTCAAGACTTTTATTCTCAACTGATTGTAACTCTGATAATTTGTGTCTTTTTTTCTGGAGCAGAATTGTCATTGTTGTTCACATAATACTTAAAACTAAGCACATGGCCAAATCTTTCCCATGAAGAAAAAAATGATCAAAACCCCCAAAATTTTAAAATGCCTAGTGCAGGTGAACTTGACTCCACTGAAATGATAATTCATGCTTCCAATTTTATAATTTAAGACATTTATTTTGCGTTTCAACCTGTAATCACAGTCATCAAAAGAGCTTAATTTGGAAGTTTTATATCAATATCTGGAAACAAATGCTATTCATATTATACAACCATTCAACTTGCATTTAGTGCACAAGGAGACTTATTAAACAGAATTTTATGATTAAAATGATGCAAAATTATTGCTAAGTATCTTAACTCAGCTAATGCTTGGTCTGATTAAATTACACTGAAAATAAGAATGAAAAATAATGATTGAGAACCATGGAAAATATTCTTTTGCTACAAAGTTATTGGCAATAAAATAATAGCTTCTGAAAGTATAAAAGATAGTCAGCACACTAATCACTAAATGTGTTTTCCCACATAGATGAAGAATTCTTCAGTTATGCCTGTAACTGGGTGTAGCTTTGTGTTACGCAAGTACTTCTTTGTTCAGGCTAAGGTACACGTGTACTTTACATACTGGTGGGGCATTGCATGACTTCAAGTGCATAGTTTTACTGTGCCATCAGCTAAATCATAATGCACAGTTGAATATGATGTTTTTTTAAGAAATCTGTTCCAATGTCTGATCAACTATTTATTTTAACGAAGATATCATTATTTATCACATTTGTCATTTATTGCATTTGTGGGAGTATAATGATTTTCAAGCAAGGGTTGACACTGATATTTATTTATGTTACACTGACTTTAAACAATTGTTATATACCAAATCCTAGTGTTTGTTGTCCATCCCAAATATACCTAGAGAAGGTGGTGCTGAACCATCTTCTTGAATCACTGGAGTCTATGTGGTGTATGTGCCATAGTGCAATTAGCAAAGGAGTTCCTAGATTTTCACCTTATGACAATGATGAGGTGACAATGTAACTCCAAGTCAGGAGGGGAACTTTCAGATGGTGATGTTCCTACGCATTTGCTGCCCTTCTGCTAGGCAGTAGAGATCATGGGTATAGAAAGTGCTGTTGAAGGAGCCATGGTGAGTTGCTGCAGTACATCTTGTAGATGGTAAAAACTTCTGTCATTCTGTGCTGGTGGTGGGTGGACTAAATGTTTAAGGTGGTGAATGGAGTTCTGATCAAATGGGCTGCTTTGTCTAAGTTGGTTGTCAAACTTCATGGACGTTGTTGGAGTTGCACTCATCCAGTCAAGTGATGAGTATTCCATCATTCTCCTGACTTACGTCTTATAGATGGTGGACAGGCTTTGCGGGGTCAGGAGATGAGCTACTCACCACAGAATTCCCAGCCTGTGACCTCTGTTATAGTCACAGCATACATATGGATGTCCATTTCAGTTTCTGATTGATGGTACCTGTCAGGATGTTGATAATGAGAGATTGAGCAATGAAAATTAAATGTCAAAGGACATCAAGGTTAGATTCCATCCAGTTAGAGATGGCCATTGCCTGGAACTAGTGTAGCTCTAAAATACTTGTCACCTATCAGCCCCAGCTTGAATGTTGTCCAGATCTTGCTACTATGGCCGTAGACTCCTACAGTATCTGAAGAGTTGCCAACGTTACTAAACATTGTCACTGATGATGCACAATCTCCACATTTGAAAGAAGGTCATTGGTGAAGACTTGAAGATGGTTGAGCCTAGGACACTACAATGAAGAACTCCTGCAACAATGTCCTCCAGCTGAAATGATTAGCCTCCAATAACCACAATCTTCCATTGTGCCAGGTATGATTCTAACCAGTGGAAAGTTTTCTCCTTGATTCCCATTCAATCCAGTTTTGCTATGGCTCCTTGATGCCACACTTGGTCAAATGCTGCCTTGATGTCAAACACAACTGGTCTCACCTCCTCTCTTGAGTTTAGCTCTTAGGTCCATGTTTAGGTCAAGCTTGTAATGAGGTTAAGAGCTGAGTGGCTTAAGCAAAACTCTAAGAGCATTGTTGAGCAAATATTGCTCTATTGCACTTTAATGACACCTTCCATTGTTTTGCTGATGATTGAGAGCTTCTGATGGGGAGATAGTTGGCTGACGGATTTGTTCTGCTTTTTGTTGACATTGCCTGGTAGATGTCAGTGTTGTAATTATAGTGAAACAGCTTGGCAAGAAATGCAGCTAATTCTAAAACACCAGTCTCCAGTACTGCCAGAATTTAGTCAGTGTCCATAGACTTAACTGTATCCAATGTCTTCAGCCATTTGTTGATATCGTATGTTTAGTATCGTATAGTGCAACATGGTGGCACCGTGGTTAGCACTGCTGCCTCACAGAGCCAGAGATTCGGGTTCAATTCTGGCTTTGGGTGGCTGTCTGTTTGGAGTTTGCACATTCTCCCTGTGTTTGTTTATGTTTCCTCTGGGTGCTCCAGTTCACTCCAACAGTTCAAAGATGTGTGGGTTAGGTTGATTGGACATACTCAACTGCTCCTTAGGGTCAGGGGGACTAGCTAGGATAAATAGGTGAGGTTATGGGGATCAGGCCTGGATGGGATTGGTGCAGACTTGATGAGCCAAATGGCCTCCTTCTGCTATTTCTATTCCATTCTAAATTAACTGACTGAAGATTGGCATCATTATGGATCAATCACTGGGCAATATTTCTGCCTTGTTTTTCTTTTGCACCAAATGGGATTTTACAAGTGGCCAATAGTTATATAGTTACATTTACTGACGTCAACATTTTATTTAACAGAGATTCCTGACACATTATGCTTAGTTCCAATAATGTGGACGTGTTCAGAAGTGGGAAGTCTGATAAATTTTCATTTAAGGCCAATTGTGAACAAATTAATGTTATCAAAATGCTAATTGACACAAATTTAACAGGCCTGTGCATTTAAATGATCGACAAATTAGTTGTACTAGCAGTCAAGAATTATAACAGGGTAACTGTTGCAGGGCAGGATAAAAGTCCTAGCAACAGACAACAGTAAGGAATGAAAATGCTGCAGAATGAAAACGCAGGAGAACAAACTCCGTATGTCTTCTTCACAAACATACTTTCCTATGTTTGTGTTCCTTGCATATTTATCTGTCATGTCTTTGATTTCTTTACCTAAGTTATTGATGTAAATTGTAAAATGTTGTGGCCTCAGCACAGATTCCTAAGTGCCCAGCTATAACTTCCTTAATAATTGACTCTGACATCTTCCCTACTATATATGTCAAGCTAACAGCCCTATAGTTTCCAGGTTTCTGCCTCTTTTCCTTCTTGAATAAAGGGGTTACATTTGCCACTTAACAATCTCAGTGAGCCTTTCTAGAATCTAATGAATTTTGTAAAATTAACGTCAACACATATTAGCCAGCTTTTTTAAGACCATGGAATGAAATCCATTTGGACCCAGAGATCTGTCAGTCTGCAGTTGCATCAATTTGCTCAGTATCACTTCCCAATTATTGTAATTTCAATCTTCCCCACCACAGTCTTCTCATGGGCAGATGGAGTGAGACTTTGGCTGTGCATGAAGGGCCTTTCTTAATATCAGCCAAGTTTGGTGCTTGTTTGAAAGTTCTGGTGATGACACGTTCTGCCAAATGATGCCCAGTCTACTCGGGGAACTATGCAACAGGATTTGCCACCTCCTTTTCCTATAGGGCCTCTGGGACATTCTGTAAAGATTGTCACCTGATGGACTTGTGGTTGAAGATGTTTTTCTGCATAGATTTTTTTCATGAGGGACAGGTGGTACGTCATGGTCCAAATACTTGGAGTGTTCCATGCAGCATAGCCAGATCAATCCTTCACAAGATCAGGGACATGTAGAACCTCAGTATGTAGTGATATATGGATCTTATGTATCGAGGATCTACACACAGCTTGATGCAGCCACATACAAATGTGGCCATCAGGTTCAAGACAATGTTGGTCATGGTTTTCCCCTCTTTGTCTCGAGGTTTGTAAATTGCATCCCTATGAACACTCTATTTTTGACCCCCAGATGAAACGGAAAATGGCTCAGTTGATTGCCACAGCACAGGATTGAGGAATGGACCAGACCTGCACCTTGTACAGAAACAATGAAAATGCCTTTCACCTGATGACCAGGTTCTTATCTGCACTGGGGACAGATCATAGGTCCCACATGCCCAGCTTTTGGTTCATTATACTTACTCACTTCTTCCAGTTTCTTCCTGGTTCCTCCGACCATATCCCCAGCATCTTCACGCCATATGACCTGATGGTGAAGGAAACAAAGAGTCAGTCTGCCCAGTTCTCAAAGAACATGGCCTCTGTGTTGCTATGATTTATCTTGGCACCAAAGCCAATTCAAACTGGTTGCAGATTTTGATCAGTCTGCACGCTGCACCAAACAGAAGATGGTGATGTTGTTTATTTACAGGGAGCCTTTGACCTGAGTGCTTCCGTTGCCTGAGATCGTTACTCCTCTTATGCTCGAATCCTTCCTGATGGATTCAGCAAATTCCGGACAACACATGAACAGGATGGGAGTAAGAGGGCAGCACTGCCTGACTCCAGTTATAGTTGGAAAACGTTCCAATTCCCACCAATTGATTGAAATTGTTTGAACTACAAAGGCACAGTGGGGAAGGTCGTACCTAAAACAGTTCAGCCATAGTGAACCGAGGGTAGCAGAAGCCCCTTGATCCGAATGACTCACTGAATGTATACTGTGAATATTACATATGTCTCAGTTATATTGAAGCACCTCAGAGTGAAACCTGTTCTATTGGGAAGGTGATGGCCCAGTAGTATTATCGCTAGACTATTAATCCAGACGCTTAGCTAATGTTCTGGGAATACGGCCAAGGCAGATGGTGGAATTTGAATTCAATAAAAAATATCTGTAATTAAGAATCTACTGATGGCTATGAAACCATTGCTGATTGTTCAAAAAACCCACGTGGTTCACTAATTTCTTTGGGGAAGGAAATCTGACATTCTTATCTGGTCTGTCCAACAAGTGACTCCAAAACTACAGCAATGTGGTTGATTCTCAACTGCACTCTGAAAAAAGGCAATTACAGATGGGCAATAAATGCTGGCCAGCTAATAATGTCCATGTCCCATGAAGGAATAAAAAAAAGTAGACAACTTTTAAATACATTTGCAGCATTTGTAAGAACCATTTTGAAATGTCTGCAATGTTTCTTTGACTGTATTAAAGCACCTCAGAAGTAATCTGATGTTTGTAAAGAACCAGAATATTATTGCACTTTGTGTGATGGCCATTTGGGAATGTTTGTCATGTTCTTTCAGATATCTCACGAATAAAGCATATTTTTGCAAAAAGAAAGATTTGTGTTGTATGACCCAGTAAATGATGGTTAAAGTTTGAAACCATCTTCTCACAAAAGGGATATTAGAAATATTATTAATTAGGTGGGGCCTTTATAACCACCCGGCGGCATCAAGGACACTGTACACTTGTGGGAATCGAGTCACTACAATGAAACTGATATCTCTGATTTACTTTCTCGCTCATGGCACAGATACTGTTAGACAAGGGGGAGCATTCGAAAGAATCTTGTTCATTCTGAAATGACATCAGAATGAGCATATTCAAGAAATACACCCATATTCCTTTCTATTATATTGCTGGGCTGCCTGCAAAGCCGGTCAGTAACAAATGTAAATCATGGCATAGAATTAATGGGAAGGGAGAAAGGCTGCAAAAAAGCCTTGAAAATAGATTTGTTTCATTCACTCTGTGAAGAAATCAGAATGAGTGGATTATATGCACATATACACAAACACAAAATATATACTTGTGTTAAAGCTGACTTTTTAAAAATCTGCATTGTTTCATGTGCCTGCAGTAAAAGTCAATTCTAGATATTCAGGGTCAAAACCCAAAGTAGAATTTTGGAGATGTTGATTATTTTTTTCTTTGGGGGGCCGTGAGTCTCAAACTCTCTTCCTGGAAAGATCCTGAATGCAGAATCTAGAAATATTTTTTACAGCAGAGTTTGATAGATTCTCGGATAACAAGGGGGTTAAAGGTTAGCAGGTGTCAGCAGGAAGATAGGGTTGAGGTTACAGTCAGACAAACTGCAATTTTAAATAGCAGAGCAGGCTTGACAGGTGGATTGGTCTCGTCTTGCTCCTAATTTGTATGTTCGAATGATTTCGTCTCACTGTAAATGTATAACTTTGAAGGAATGTTGGGAAATAAATGCTTAGAACATATATATGTTGTATCAATGTTTCTCAAAATAAGAATGTAAGAACATAAGAATTAGGAGCAGGAGTAGGCCATCTGGCCCCTTGAGTCTACTCTGCCATTCAATAAGATCATGGCTAATCTTTTTGAGGATTCAGCTCCACTTACCCATCCACTCATCATAACCCTCAGTTCCTTTACTTTTCAAAAATTTATCTATTCTTGCCATAAAAACATTCAATGAGGTAGCCTCAACTGCTTCACTGGGCAGGGAATTCCACAGATTCACAACCCTTTGTGTGAAGAAGTCCCTCCTCAACTCAGTCCTAAATCTGCTTCCCTGTATTTTGAAGCTGTGCCCTCTACTTCCAGTTTCACCTGCCCATGGAAACAACTTCCCTTCTATCTTATCTATTCCCTTCATAATGTTATATCTTTCTATAAGATCTCCCCTCATTCTTCTGAATTCCAATCAGTATAGGCCCAATCTACTCAGTCTCTTCAGAAGCCAACCCTCTTAACTCCAGAATCAACCTAGTGAATATCCTCTGCAGCTGCTCCTGAGCCAGTATAACCTTTCTCAGGTAAGGAGACCAAAACTGTACACAGTATTTCAGGTGTGGCCTCAAGAGCACCTCATACAGCTGCAGCATAATCCTGCTGTTTTTAAACTCCATTCCTCTAGCACTGAAGGACAAAGTTCTATTTGCCTTCTAAATTATCTGCTGCATTTGCAAACCAACACCTTGAGATTCCTGCACAAGACAGCCAGGTCCCTCTGCATAGCAGCATACTGCAATTTTTTTTACCATTTAAATAGTCCACTTTGCTGTTATTCCTACCAAAATAGCTGACTTTACATTTAACAACATTGTAGTCCATCTGCCAGACCCTTGCCTGCTCACTTAGGCTATCTATATCCTTTTGCAAACTTTTAGCATCCTCTGCATGTTTTACTCTGCCACCCATCTTCGTGTCACCTGCGAATTTTGACACACTGTACTTGATCCCCAACTCTAAATCATCTATGTAAATTGTAAACAATTGTGGTTCCAACACCAATCCCTGAGGCACACCGCTAGTCACTAATCATCATTCAGAAAAATACCTATTTACCCTGAATCTTTACTTCCTATTAGTTAACTAATCCTCTATCCATGCTAATACATCACCTGTAACACTGTGCACCTTTATCTTATGTAGCAGTCTTTGGTGTGGTACCTTGTCAAATGCCTTCTGGAACTCCAAATACACCGCATCCACAGGTTCTCCATTATCCACTGCTCAGTAATGTTCTTAAAGAATTGCACTAAATTGCTCAAAATAAACCTGCCCTTCATAAACGCATGCTGTGTCTTACTAATGGAACAATTTATATCCAGATGTCTTGCTATTTCTCCTTGATGATAGATTCAAGCATTTTCTCTACTACAGAAGTTAAGCTAACCGGCCTATAGTTACCTGCTTTTCGTCTATTTCCTTTTTTAAACAATAGCATCACATTTTCTCTTTTCCAATCTGCAGGAACCACCCCAGTGTCCAGCAAATTTTAGTAAATTACCACTAGTGTATTCGCTATTTCTCCCGCCATCTCTTTCAGTACCCTGGGATGCATTCCATCAGGACAGAATCTTGTTTACCTTTAGCCCCATTAACTTGCCCAACACGACTTCTTTTGTGATAATGATAGTTCCTAGGTTTCCACCTGCCATAGTCTTCCTGTCATCAATTTTTGACATTTTATTTGTGTCCCCCATTGTGAAGACTGAGACAAAAATACCTGTTCAATGCCTCAGCCATTTTCTCATTTCCAGTTATTACATCCCCCTTCTCATTCTCTAAAGGACCAATGTTTATTTTCGCCATTCTTTTTTATTTTATGTATTTGCAGAAACATTTGCTATCTGTTTTTATATTCTGAACTAGTTGACTCTCATCATCCATCTTACTTTTCTTTATAGCTTTTTTTTTGTGGCTTTCTGCTGACCTTTTTAAAGATTTCCCAATCCTCTGGTGTGTGAACCCATTTTAATTATCATCCCTATAAAAAGAGACATTTCATTTACTTTTTTCATTGACAATTCTGTGGTGGTGTGGGGTTGGTGATGGTGGGAATTGTTTTAGTTCCAGAGTGGTTGAGTTGTGTGTTGGGGATTGGGGGCAGGGTGGAAGGGAGAAGACGTTGCAGAGGAGGTGGTTTAGCTCCTTGGCAGGGGAGGAGGGAAAACTCCAGCAGTTTTCATCAACAAAAACAAATACCAAACTATTCGCAGGCTTTTTTTTCCGCAGCAATCAGGCATCAAAATATACATTAAGTCACACTCACCAATAAGAAAAAAAAAAGCAAGGATTTAGAGGCGCTTCCGAGTGGTTAGCTCTCAGTTTGAACTCCACAGCAGTCATTTCTACCTTAAAGCTTGTGACCCTAAAATCTCATCTCATGAGTCCACTGGGAAACCTGCACTAGATAATTTATATAGCTGAAATGTTTGCAGTAATAGTTTATTAAAATAATAAATGTTACATAATTAATATGAATTATTTGTATTGTAGGTTTTTATTTTATTCCATTGTGATGGGCTTTTATGGATTTCACTCGGGGGCCCAAATCAAGCATGCATGAAAACTCATCAAACTATTAACCTTGTGAAAATCATCCCATTGTTTCTAGTTTTTTCAAAAATGTGGCCTCAAAAGCTTGACTATTATTCTTTATTCATCTCTGGGACATGGGTGTTGCCAGCTAGGCCAGTATTTATCATCCATCCTGAGTTGCCCTTGAACTGAATGACTTGCTTGGCCATTTCAGGGGCAGTGGGAGTCAATCACATTACCAAACTGGGTAAGGAAGGCAGATTTCCTTCCCTAGAGACATTAGTGAGTACATATAATATACATATGGAATTGAAGCAGCATGCATGATCAGTAAGGTGAAGTGTTTGGGGAAGGTGTTTAAATATTTAGATTGTGTACTGTTCTTAGTTTTTGATATTCACAACAAGTCATTTAATTTGATTGGTGAGATAAGAACGTTGGCATGCAGTAGAGTTACCTCCTCTCCCTGACAGAATATTTTTGTATTGGGAATGAGGTATAATTAAATAAGTGAAAATGACTAGTTGAATGTCTAACAGCACCACTATTGTCAAGGCCTAGGTAAATGGGGTTTCTGCCCTATTTCAAATGAAATCACTGCAGTAAATGAGAAGAACTCTGAAGAAATGTCCAGTTATACTTTCCAATAGGTTTTTAAACTCATTTTTCCTGCCTTATTCTTTAAAAAAGGGTGATCAAATGCTTGGTAATTTCCATCAGATGAGATAGGATCATAAAATCCCTACTGTGCAGAAAGATGCCATTTGACGTATTGAGTCGGTATTGATTATAGTCCAACCCAGACCCTATCCCCATAACCCCACTTATTTACCCTGCCAACTCCCTGATACTAAGGGGCAATTTAGCATGGCCAATCAACCTAACCCCGCACATCTTTGGATTGTGGGAGAAAACCAGAGCAGCCAGAGGAAACCCACACAGACATGGGGAGAACATGCAAACTCCACACAGTCAGTGACCCAAACCAGGATTCGAACCCTGGCCCCTGTCACGGTGAAGCAGCAGTACTCACTACTGTGCCAATGTATCATCCCTATAAAAAAAAAGACATTTCATTTACTTTTTTCATTGACAATTCTGATTGGAATTTTTAGGCATTGTGTCTGAGGCATGGAGAGACATCCATTAAACTCATTGCGCAAACGATTATGTTAGGATAACACAACCTAATACTTTGTAAACATGTTTCATTAGTATCATTTCAAAATGGGCAAGAAGTTTGATTTGCTTAAAAAATTAAAATGTGTAATAAGAAATGGGACAAATTTCTAGTGTCTTACTATTGCACACTGCACAAAAAAAGAAACATGGTCAAACTTTGATTATTCAAAAATATTTATTAATTTACAATATAATTTGAGTATTCATTAAATCAAAAGAAGTTTAAGACATTGCAAGGTTTAGATAATGACTTGCCTATTGATTATAAACAGTAAGTGTGGATTAAGTCATTAAATGGAAACTGTAGATCCCAATGCCTCGCACTCAAATAAAAACAAGTATGCTGCTATACTTCATTATAGTTCAGATTGTAACAAACGTTTAGATTTCTTCATGTTTTGAATCACTGGAAAAAGAAAACAATTTTAAGCAATATCTGTCACTTCAATATAATTTGATTCAAACATCTTACTGCAAGAAATTAAATATTTCTCTGGAACCATACAAAAATTAGCATTTTCATGCAATATCAGAAATAATTCATTTTTTATGATTATGATAAATATTTATCATAATATTTATGATATTATGATAGATCACTGATCTCAGCCATATACTCAAAATGAGACCTAAAATGACCAAACTATGAATGGTTTCTGCTTCCATTTCACTAGGTCATCCTACCCCATCTCCAGAAGGCTAACCAAATCTAGCAATAAAATAGTTGTATCACTTTTAATAATTAATTCCAACATTTCCAGGCAAAAGGTCTGATGTATTTAATAAGAATTAATGAATTTGTTAATAGTGTGTAAATGTTCAAACTATCAAAAACATTGAGTCTAGCCTACAATGGATGCAGGTTTACAAGCTCTTTTAAGAACACATAAAGCAAGAGGAGTGAGCCATTTTGACCTCCAAGCCTACTTTCCCATTCAAATGATCATGGTTAATTTTCTACCTCAACTTTACATTCCCTTTCCCTTGATTTCTTTAAAAATATATTGATCTCTGACTTGGATATACTTCCAGATTAAGCAGTCTGAATTTTCTACATCAGGTAACTAAATATCTGATGTTCAGATATTTCAGATACACAAACTTTGGAGAGAGAAAATGCCCTCCTCTTAGGGTTAAATGACTGATCCCTAGAATGGAATTTTTCCATTCTGCCCGCTATGGGAATTGTAGCGGGTGGGGAGGGACTATGCAAAAGTCTGGAGACATGAGTGAGAAATTCCGGCCTTGGAGCGAGCGCAGCTGGAAAATCCTGTCCTTATTCTGTGATTGTGATGTCTGATTCTAGGCTCCACAGCTAAGGGAAATAGTACTATATTTCCCTTCCCAGTACTGTAGGTCCTTGAAGAATTTCATATTTTAATGAAATCCCTTTCATTCTTCTAAACTCCATGGAAAATAGGGCTGGTCTGCTCTATCTCTCCTCTTACGGTTAGGTTAGTCTGGAGTTCATTTGTTTGCTTCTTTGAAAACCCAGACCATTTTGCAAATTAACTTGCAAATGAACTTTTAAAATTGTCATCAAGTTGACAAAATATTACTGAATTAAGACGAAAGGATTCAATAAGTTCATAAATGGCCACTTACAGAGCTGAATATCTTGGGGTTCATATGCGTAGAGTCGATTTGAATACTTTCCTACGATATCTGCTCTCACAGTCAAGGAAGGATCTATAGTAATACCAAATACAGAGCAATTAAAACAGGAAACCTTCTTAGCCCTAAACTTAATTGGAGCTGTTTGCTTATATTGATAATGTATATTGCCACAAAAGAGGAGATTAGTTTGAGTTAACAGTTAAACAGCAAGAAATGTAAAAAAGAATGCAGACTTTTTGCAATGTGAGAATAACAAAAAACAATGAAATTTTCATAAAAACAGTTCCTGCTCAAAATGCACAAAATAGAAAACTTATTTCTGCATCATTCAATTTTAGACACCTCTCATCAAAGCATGACTGGTTATTATCACTTTATTGCCATTTTTATTATCATTTCAGAGTATTTCTATTGATTACCACTACTTTCAGTGATTCTCCTTTTAGGTTTCCAATTATTGTGAGTAAGAAACCTGATCAAGAAATGGGGTTTGAAGGTCAACAGTACAACTGAAGAAAACTCCAGGTACTAATGCACAAAGCTTCTGCTGTGTCACTTAAAATGCATGTAGAGAATGCATGTTAAGAAGTTGTTCATTCCTAGCCCATGGTTTTCCATTAACTTTAATGGATCTAAGGTCACAGTTTGGGAGTGTGTGGTTTCCTGGCACAATCTCTTGGCATGGACCAGGTTTAATACATTTTGTATTTTTACCTGAAAGTTGAAAATCTCTGTAACTAAATTAAACATCAATGAAGATACAATGGTGTTAAAGCCAATATCTGTTCTGAATTAATTAACATCAGTAGCAGCAACAGAACTATGAATGTTAACTAGAAATCCTTGCATAACTTTGTTTTGGCTTGTAAAGAGTTTTTTCAGCATCAATCAAATGTGACTTTTCAAATTTATTCTTGTTTACCTTCAAGTCCATATTGCTTAGGTCACATTTATTATGAAGGTAGTATTGAGAGAGAAGTTGTGTTGGCAGCAATCCAGTTTAGAATATAGACAGAGATATTGTAAAGAGTACTTCTACTGCATATAAATAAACATGGGTGCAGTAGCAAATCTAATTTCCCTGGACATATTGGAAGAGGAGAAGGAAATCAGCTATCAGTAGAAAGGACTCCAGATAGAGTGGTTAGCACTGCTACCTCACAGAGCCAGGGATCCAGGTTCAATTCCTGACTTGGATCACTATCTGTCTGGAATTTGCATATTCTCCCTGTGTCTGCATGGGTTTGCTCCGGTTCCTTCCCACACTCCAAAGATGTGCGGATTAGGTAGATTGGCTAGGGGGAATCACAGGATAAATGTATGGGATTACAGGGATAGGGCCTGGGTGGGATTGTTGTTGGTGTAGGCTTGATGGGCCAAATGGCCTCTTTCTGCACTATTGAGATTCCATGAAATATCTAAGCCAAAAGAGAATAACCAAAATGAATTATTTTCTCAGACAAAGTGCTGACTACTAACAATAGATCTTACCCAGGAGTAATGAGTAAGAAATTTAACCTCAATAGGAAAATCATGTTGAATCTTGCCATCTTATGGAACCTGTCTGGTAACGGACAAGCAAGATTGATGTCATCACAGGTTCATTTTTGAAAATGTTGGAGCATTTGGGAAAAATGAGCTCCCTTCTGATTCATTAACCAAGTTACCAATACCAAGTTCCAAAATGTAAATCAACACCTGTCCCCAGTGTAAGAGCCAGTACAGCACACTAGTTAACATTCACAGCACTAGGCATCCAGGCTCAATTCCAGTCTTGGGACACTGTCTCATTGAATTTGCACATCCTCCCTGTGTCCACATAGGTTTTCTCCAGGCGCTCTGGTTTCTTCCCACAATCTAAAAATGTGCAGGTTAGGTGGATTGGCTATGCTAAATACACCCTTGGTTCCAGGTTAGGGGAATTAGTGGGGTAAATATGTGCAGATACAGGATTAGGATCTGGGTGGGCTGGTTTGTTGGAGAGTTGGTGCAAACTTGATGGGCTGAATGACCTACTTCTGCATTGTAGGGATTCAAGCCAACCAATTATCCTTGCAATATTTGAGCTTGGGCTGTTGTTATTATATGTACTTTAATTTCAATGTCGATTATAAGCGACAGAGTATTTGTTCAAATAATGAAACAAATAATAATAAACACCATGGGATTAGCCAACTGGTGGATATTGCCTTTGTAGAACTGAATGTGATGGATTATTCAGCATAAAATGAAGATTACACAAAAAAAATCACTTACCTACAAATAGTATACGGGGCACATATTTCCCATCTGGTGCGAGGTTCTTGTCAGAGGTTTCATGCTTGTAACAAAAGAATAAGATTGAGATACCTGGAGTGAAATCTCCATTGCTTGAAAATTAAACTGCATTAGAACACATACCCCTTCACTGAGATTCAGGAAGACTTTTACAATGTCTTTTACACTACAAAATAAATGGACAGTTTGCTCTGTAATTTAGGTGGGAAAGGGAAAAAATAAAAATAATACGATTTTTATCTTGAGGGAGGTGGATTCAGCACCAGATTTTCTTCATTCTGTGTTTTTCATGAGGGGGTGCTGCCCCACAGAATTATTTCCTATAAATATGTGTTTAAACTGGGTATGTTGGGACAGAAAAGTCGATCTAGGCATGTATGTGTGGTGGGGTTCCTGTCCTATTTCCCAATTCACCAATCTGAATGGTAATTTCACAGAGCACATCAATCACCCAATACAGAACTGCCTGATCTTCAATTTTGTTAAATTCTGCAGGAGGCAAGCAACCCATTCAATGATTGTGGCCTTGGATGCTAAGATAAAAATCGTATCCATTATGACAGCTTGCAAAGTAAGGAAATATTTCATACAATGTATTTTTTGATTTTTTTTCCACCCCACCAACCCTGGTCCTCTACAATGTGGAAGCAGGACTCTTCCGTGCTCCTGGGCAATGAAGGGGACCTGCCTGGCTGTCCAGCCAATGTGCCAGTATTTCTAGGTGCTTGTCCTTCAATGAATAACTGTGTGCCACCCCGATCGAGGTCCTCATTCGAGTCCTCCAAGATGTAGCAAAATTTATTTGTGACCCTTGCCCTTCAGTGGCAAATGAACCATCATTTACCTTTTGCTTGGTTGCAGCTCACTTGTGCCCAGTGATTAGAAGATAGCAATTGCAACTCAATACTATTCTTGAAAGTATGTGTAGTGTATCTGGGCTAACAGCTACAAACTTCAGATGAAATGATGGGGCTTCTTGAGTTGCTGCTCTCTCTTCCTTTCTTGGGCTATTGTCATTGGGTTAGAAGCAGTAGTTGGATGTCTAAAAGGAGAAATCTGAAGAGGAAAGAGGTATGTGGCAGTTGGGTAGGAAGAGGTGGTCAGGAGGAATGTACCTATACAACATTCTAATCATTTCCAAAGCAGACTATGGGTGAGTTAGCAGTTGAGAAAGGTTCTTGTTGGGGTATGGCCTCACTCTGCCCACCTGCAGAAACCTGGATTTTCTGCTTGTCCTGGTGTTTATTTTTCAAGCTTTCCCATTTGTAAAACTCCATTTCCAATTTGCCTTTAAGAAAAAAAATCACACTCAATGTCAGTAAAGAAGTTTGCCAGAGCCAGCCACTGCCAATGATTTGGGAAGGAGATCCCAGTGTGATGGAAGGCGAGTGGCGAACTGCTCATCTTCTTTCTTTCACTGTGTAATTCTGGGGAAAGTAGCAGATGGCTTGCTTGCCCATAGACCAATTCAGTTTCATCAGTGACTACGTAAGGGTTCTTCCTGTGACTGTGGCATTTTATCTGCGATTATAGTGGTCCCCCCATGGAAGAAAACCCATTGACTTCTGATGGCTTCCCTGTAGGCTATGGGGAATTCCGCATTCTTAGGATCACTTAAGGCACCTTGACAGCAATGGCAACACCCAATGCTACACCTCACCTGCCCTCACCAGCCACCAATCCCACCCTTCCTCCACTCTCACGCACCCCACATATCTTGCCAGGGCCTGCCTGCCACATCCCATCTATCAGGTTGCTAGGACACAACTCCATCTTCCGCCAGGTGCCATACAGGCAGCAGCTACCACTTCCAATTGGCTGTAGCTCTTGAAGGCACGTTGCCATACTTGACAGACAGCCATTTACAAATTGCAGCCCTAAGTGAAGGAGTCCACCAAAGTGAGGTCTCCCTCTCAGCCCCCTCTTTCTCCTCCATTTCCCTGCTTTCCTCCCTTCCTGCTTTTGGGCTCATCAGCGGGAACCCCACAACATTGACTGAGTCGAAATTTTGTGTGTAGATCACAATGGCATCATTGTGAAGAGAAAACCTGTGCTTGAGGCATGCATTTCTATCATTTAGACTAGATGGGAAGACCATCTTTGTGTTTTATCCGCCTCGATGTGATCACAGAAATGTATTTCTGTGTATGTATTTCTAGTTTCCAGTTCCCAGATGCACTCTCTTGATGCAGGACTGAATGTTAGTGTATTGACATACTCCCCTCAATTTTAATTAGCAGAATATTATCAGAATTTCACCTGCAAATTTTGAACATGCATTCTGTGTGGGCAAAACTGTAAGTCAGAACTGCAAGCTTGCAAAGACTTCTCTTCTCATCAGTAAACAGAACAATGCTTACCATTAGATTTAACATAATGAAATCTTTGTCAGCCATAGCCTGGATTTCTTCATTTTGAGCAAAAACATTCTTCAGTGCTGAAAAAGATTGTTAATATTATGCATTAATATTATATATTGTATTATACAATAGTTATAGTAATAATAAGAAAAAGCTTGCATGGATAGAGCAAAACCACAAGATGTCCCAAAAATACTCTATAGTTAAAATCTAATCTTTATGTTCATATGGCAAACATGGCAACTAATGTGTGCAGACTTCAATCACACAACCGGGAACAAGATGGAAAAACACTAAAAAGTTTTGTTATCATAGATGGTGAATAAATATTGGCCATTGACCTCCAATTCTGTTACTCAGCTAGTGCCATGGGATCTAGTAATTTTCTAGCAATACATGAACATTTCTATAATCTCTTGAATCCTCCTCCTATATAACTGTAGATTTGGTGAGTCTCCAACAATGGGGATTACAGTTCTGTAGTATGTTAGCCTCAAGAACAGACAATGAGAACAATTAGAAACGCCTCACTAATGTTACACAATTAGATATTTGGATCTTGTGCTAGTAAGTGCAACCTCCAGCCCTTTTTTTCACATAAACACTATTGACACCATTCATGGCCATTCTGTTGATCTCACATTCTCTCATTACCTCTTTCCTTCCAAGCATCTACCTTAAACAAAGCAACCACTGCTCATTTCCTCATTTGTCTCACCACTTCATAGATTCGTAGTACAGAAGGAGATCATTGTGTTTACACTGGTCAACAAATATCTGCCTACACAATTCCCATTTTTCAGTGCTTGGCTCCTAACCCTAGAGGTTATAGCAGTGCAAGTGAATAGCTAAATACTTCTTAGATGTTTCAGACTCAATCACTCTTTCAGGCAGTGAGTTCCAGACTCACACCACCATCTGAGTGAAAATTAATTTACCTTTCTTCAATACCACCAATTCTACATCCACCCCTGAGTGTGCTCCCTGAAATAACTCTTGATCTTTTGCCCTCTATTCACCATGATAACTCAGCATCTATTAGCAGAGATATGGAGATTCTGACCTTTGCATTTCAATGGCAAAGTTGAGTCTGGAGGCAATAAAGACATAGGTGAGTACTTCACCAAAAGATAAGGAGAAATTGGGTGATGTTATTTTAATCAAATCCTGAAAAAGTCTGTGACCACAACAAGTGAGTAAATCTTGGCTGCATATGACTAATATGTGTAAACACAAGAAATAAATAATTTTAATAACTAATCTCAAGATTTAAAAGAAACATGCATTCTCATTATGTATATGTCAAAAGTGAAATTAGATATCTGACTATGAAGCTAGAATGAATTTCATAGAACTGATCATTTACCATGACAGTACTTGCAGTCTTCCAAGTGGTGGATGACCATTAATGGCTTGTTGCTAAAACAATAAATAATGTGCAAATCAGAAGAGGCATTGAGAAATTTATCATATTTAAAGCACAATCTATGTGTCAGTTGCTGAACTGACTGCTGATTGGAGCTGTTTCAAAGAAGCTCCTTTCTACACTTCACCCCACATCTGATGCCATGAGTGGGTTTTTCTAGCAAGTAGCAGCCTTTCCCTGCCAAATGTAAAAGATAATAAGTTGGGAATGAGAGTTAGCCGTTTGCTATCCAGTGACACAAATACACAAGGACACCCTTGCCAAATAATAACTATTCAGGTCTGGTTCCTGGAGAGTCAGAGGTTCTCCACACCAAGATACAATTAAGAGTGGATTGGGGGAGGTAGCAGAGTCCTGAGGAACCAGAAGCCTCTTGAATGGGAGAGTGCAATCAGAAGCTTCTGAAAGAGGTAAGAGGCCTTGAGGGCAGGGAGATGGATGTTTGGAGTAATAATGGGAAGTTGGACACCTAGAGGCAGAGGTCTGAGCTTTTCAGAAGGATCAGGTCAGGGAGGTCTGATCACGGATAGTTTGGTCAGGCAGGTAAATAGGATCCAGCAGATAAAAGACAAACAGTTACCATCTGGACCCATATGTTCTGGCCATTCCCCTAAATTGAGAAACATTTAGGTTTCCCAATGTTAAAGTGGTAAGTATGAGATTACCAACCCTGTGATATTTCTCCTGGACATGGATTGGCTCTCTGCCTTCATTAATAAATTTAAAGTATGTGAGTTGGACACCAGAATCTCAAGGTATAATTAAGATTTTCAACACTTCCCTCCTGACACAAACACACTCTTAGAAAAGTTTCGCTCAAAGTTTCACTAAGGAAAATTGGGCTGAATCTGGGTATATTACAGTTACCAGTAGAAAGTATGTCTAAATGTTGCTTACTTTGTCGTGTAGAAAAATCCTAGGCCACAGCATTAAGGTACAACTCTGGCTGAACTTATGATCATGACATAAGAAGGTCTAGTGCAAAAATAACTTTAACATATTTGTTATAAAACCCAAACACTGTCTTGCAGAGAGCTCAGTAAGAAGTGTCACAGCACCAGGTTAAAGTCTAACAGATTTATTTGGAATCACAAGCTTTTGGAGCGCTGCTCCTTCCTCAGGTGAGAAAACAATAGTGTTCCGAAAGCAGCAATCCCAAAGAAACCTATTGGACTTGAACCTGGTGTTGTGAGACTTCTTACTGTGCCCATCCCAATCCAACACCAATATTTCCATATCATTGCAGACAGCTAACATAACAATTACATTTCTGCTGTATTTTAGTAGTTAGATCATTCCATGAAATAACTTAATCAACCACTTCAAGGCTTTCAATGCTACTTCATCCATGAATAAAAGCTTGCGTTTTCTGAACTTTTCAAATGGAATTATGAAACACCATTCCTGATCAGATATAAATTTCTAGCCATATGTAATCTAGCTACAGCAGCACTTGTTAATTTTGAGGCTTGCAGTATTGCAATTCATTGCAAGACATTGAAGCTGGCAACATTTTCTTACCTTTTCCTTGCTTTGTAAAGCCCTTCTTCATAGGTTTGAACCCATGTTAAGTCATCCCCCCAACCTAAAACAATAGTACACACAATGTTAGACAATTGTTTAATAACCAGTTTTATCTATTATGTTCCAGTTAATTGCAAAGAGCCATTAAATAAATATTTCAGAAACATTTATTTCTGTGAAGAATCAATTTCAGAAGAGCAGCATTCAGCCTCTAATATTTAAGATCCTAAGAAATAAGAGCAGGAGTAGGGTATTTGGTCCATTGAACTTACTCCTGATTGGATTATAGTGAGAACTCAAATTTCCTGCTTGCCACTCATAACCCGTGATCCTCTGTGGATCAAAAGTCTGTCTAACTCAACCTCCACTGCTGTCCATGGAAGAGACTAAGACTGTAAGAAGTCTGACAACACCAGATTTAAATCCAACCAATTTATTTGATAGTAAACTCACAAGCTTTTAAACCTCTGGCCTTCGTCAGGTGAATGAGGTGTTCTGGTCTCAAACAGCACATGTAACAGCACAGACTGTTTACAGATTACTGATTAGAAAGCGAATCTTTACACCTAACCTGCTATTCAAGTCTTAAAGTGGCTAACCATATGAGTGGAAGGAGCACTGAGCATAGGTTAAAGAGATGTGTATTGTCTCCAGACAACACAGTAAGTGAAGTTTTTTGCTAACCCAGGCAAGTCATAGGGATTACAGATAGTGTGACATGAAGCCAAGATCCCTATTAAGACAGTCCTCATGTATGCAGAAGTTGGCTATCAGTCTCTGCTCAGCGGCTCTGTGCTGTCGTGTGTCATGAAGGCCCCCCTGAAGAACGTTTACCCGAAGGTTGGAGGCCGAATGCCCGTGACCACTGAAGTGTTCGCCAACAGGAAGGCAACAGCTTTGCCTGGTGATTGTCGAGCGATGTTCATTCATCCGCTGTCGTAGTGTCTGCATGGTCTCCCTGTTATACTATGCTTTGGGACAAGTTCAAAATAAGGTCAAAAAGAAGATAGAGA
Organism: Sphyrna mokarran; assembly: GCA_024679065.1. NCBI lineage: Eukaryota > Metazoa > Chordata > Chondrichthyes > Carcharhiniformes > Carcharhinidae > Sphyrna > Sphyrna mokarran. The sequence continues at coordinate 80,814,837 of JAGIQG010000002.1, forward strand.
TGAGGAGGAATTTATTTTCCCAGAGGGTCTTAGTCTCTGGTGTGCTTGAGGATTGTGAGAGGGGTGCGACAGCAAAGTCTCTCAGCGTAGTCTGTGTAATGGGTTGACCTGAGTGGGTTTGTGATGTGTAGTCCCTTCGGTATCTTGTCTGCTTTCTTGCATCTCTGTAGAAACTTGATGTCTCTGTCGATACTGTGTGCTGACTTATTGTGATTCATGTATGAGGATATATAGATCTATGTATATTGCAGCATTCTGCAGTCTCTCTATTTAAATAATATTCAACTTTTCTATTCTTCAAAGTGAACAATCACATTTTCCTGTCATTTATACTCCACATTTATTTTCCTCACATTTATACTTCATCTGCCAAATTTTCAAAATATACTTAACCAATGTTCCTCAGAATCTGAAAATGATGCACTTATTCAGATTCTGTTTCCTGATCAATACACATCCTGTACCCATACTAATATATTACCTCCAACATCATGATCTCTTATCTTGTGCCACCTTTTATGTGGCACTCTATTGATTGCCCTTTAGAAAAAACAAATATGCTACATCTTCTGGTTCCACTTTATTCTTCCCGGTTTTTGCATCCTTAAAAAATTCTAATAAATTTACCAAACTTGATTTTCCTTTCATTACACTATGTTGACTAAGCCTGATTGTATTATAATTATCTAAATGTCCTGCTACTACTTCCTCAATAATCGTATTCAGTATTTTCCCAATGACAGATGGTCTATTGTTTATTTCTTTCTGACTCACTTTTTTGAAGAGGTGTTACGTTTGTAGTTTTGCAATCTGAGACCTTTCTAGAATGTAAGAAATTTTGAAAGATTATAACCAGTGCATCCACTATCACTGCAACTACTTTTTTCAGGGACCCTCAAATGCAAGCCAGCATTGCATTTGGCTTGCAAAATGCAAGCTTTCATTTTAGATAAAAGAATCCTCACAGTGCAGAAGGAGGTCATTCACTGAGTCAGCAACGACTCTCCAACAGAGCATCTTACCGAGGCCTATGCCTCTCCCTATTCTCGTAACCATATGCATTTGTCCATTAATCCCCCTAACCTATACATCTTGGGACACTAAGGAGTAATTTAGTATGGCCAATCCATCTAATTTGCACATCTTTAGACTGTGGGAGGAAAGTAGAGCACCCAGAAGAAACTTACACAGACATGAGGGGAATATGCAAACTCCAAACAGACTGTTACCCAAAGCTGGAATTGAACCCGGATCACTGGCACTCTGAGGCAGCAGCGCTAATCACTGTGCCAATGGCCTATTAGTTTTCCTAATACTTCCCTCATGATGATAATAGTTTTTGTTTGGTTTGTTTTTAACTTACGGCAGCTTAATGCAATTTTCTTTATTTAATCTGGATGGGGGAAGTGGGGAGGCGGGTCAGTGGCTGTCTGACACAGATTGCAGGGCAGGGAGAGGTGGGGTAGATGGCTCTCTAGCTCAGATTTGGGGGGGGGGGTGTCAGATGGTTCTCTGAATGAAAAGAGGAGGTGGGGGATGGGGGGAGCAAGGGGGTTTGGGACGGCAGGGGGGGCGGGGGGATAGTGGGGAGCCGCTGCCATTCTGCATGTGATCATTGGAGCAGGGAAATGGGGTGTCTGCTGTCACATTGTGTGTGATTGGTAGGGGGTGAAGGGCCCACGATTTGTCTGGGTAGTTGGGAGTGGGAGGATAAGGGGATCAGTAATGTTGTGGGGTTGGGGCAGTGTCTGTGGGGGCCAGGGTGCAGGCATTATCCGGCCCAGCAGCGATGTGGCAGGGGAGCATTTCTCTATCTTTTTTTCTGCGCGTGCGCAGTTGAAGACTCCAATGGGAGCTGCAGTGTTTCGGGCACGATAAGCCCCACCCACAGGCTTCTGCAGCACGATTCAAAATTGCTGGTATTTTTTTCAGGCAGAGTGCTTGTGGGGATGCCTGAGAACAGGTCTAAAAGTCGGATCTGAAACTCTCCTAGTTTCAAGTCTGCCCAAGCACTTAGAATGAAAATGATACCATTGGGCCAATGGCTAGAATTTTCTGGCTGTTCTCACCAGTGGAATCTTTCAGTCCTCCTAGGGCTTTGTAGTGATGAAGAATGCATTCAACAGAAAACACCTTTGACAATGGCTGGACCAGAAGATTCTGCCACTAGCCAGTTGGGGGTCACCTCCACTGTTGCAAAACATGCAGCAAATTGTGCGGAAAATCTCATCCAATGAAGTTTTTGGCAGTGGCATTCAAGGATTTAAAGAGCTTGCAGCTGTAAGTGAATCTGAGTGGTTTTGCCATGACAATATAGCCACGCTAACAATAATATGTGATCATGGGCAGAGCTTTCTCCAGCACCCCCAAAAAAGCTTCCTGTCTTGTTGCTTCTGTTACAAACATTTTTTAGGGGCCTCCACAGCTCCTCTCACAGCGAGTTTCTCAATTAATATGAAAATCAAACTGTGCATCTCTTAAAAACTGCATCCTTCTCTAACACTTATTTACAGCCAGAGCATGTCGATCACAACCCAAAGAGCAGTCTGTCTGGAATGAGAATGCAGTGTGAGTTGCTTCATCTTTATTCGCGTATCACCACAAAATTACCTATACAGCCCATCAATAATAACAATGAGCTGAGCTACAAGCAACGGTAACTTGAAGTGTCAGCATTAAGAAGACATAAAAATCCATTAAGAAGACATAAAAATCCATTTGCTTCATTAAGATAGTTGCACTGTTGCCTCGCAGCACCCAGGGACCTGGGTTCCTTTGGCAATTTATGAATGTGGATTTGCAGTCAACTGGGCAAGTGTTTATTTCCTATATTCAATGTCATAAACAGACAATTTTGAGCATTACCTGTTTAGCAGCTTTGTCACACTATTGTTGGAGGAAAAATTTATGTGCTTCAGTCATGCATATAATATAATTAGCTTTAAGGGAAAATATCAATTTACCAGGCAGTATACTGACATTATTTTGTATGGAATCAAGATGTTTGTTTTTTTTTCATTCGTTTGTGGGACATGGGTGTCGCTGGCTGCCAGCATTATGCCCATCCTTAGTTGCCCATGGACAGTTGAGAGTCAACCACATTATTGTGGCTCTGGAGTCACATGTAGATCAGACCAGTAAGAATAGCAGCATTCCTTCCCTAAAGGAACAAGCGAACCAGATAGGTTTCTCTGATAAACAATAATGGTTTCATGGTCATCAGCAGATTCTTAATTCCTGATTTTTTTTTTATTGAATTTAAATTCTACCATTTGTCATCGCGAGATTCGAAACCAGGTCCCCAGAATATTAGTTTAGTTGCTGGATTAATAATCTTTTGTATCCCCAATCCTGCTTGGTATAGGAACAGAGTTGGCAGGGAATTAAAATGTCAGTCACATGTGGTGCCCCCTACACTATGACTTTGCCTTTCTGGTTCTTGAGAACTTGGATGCCACCTATCAACATTTGGAGTGTCAAGGTCTGATGAGGGAATTCACACCGCAATGCAATTTGAACCATCAAATGCTTGGATTATCACAGTCCTGGAGTTATCAGCAAAACAATTGCTGCAAACAGAAGAAGTCCAGCAAAGCTTTAATTTAAAACATTTCTTGTAAAGTTTCTTATGGGTCAGGAGGAGCAGCATTGCCACCCATACTGCACTTTTTGCCTCACCCACTAAATGTCCCTGACCCCTCCCTCCTCACTGACTTTGCTGGTTTTCCTACAGGTGCCCAGAGATGGGCTGCAGCTAACTGAGGTCCTGGTCCCGTCAGCTGGGCTCCACGTCATTCCCATCCGCTTCAATCAATGAGAGGTTAATATATGGCTCTGATCTACAATCCATGCAAAATCAGGCTCTTTCTGCCACAGCAGGCTGCTTTTGCACTTATGTAAAGGCCACTCTACTTTGATATAACTTTCAATGCCAATCTGGAAGAAATTCAAGAAAAGCAATATTTAACCACAAAATCTATTAAATAAATATACTTACCTCGTGACAGTGTTTGGGGTGGTCTTTTTTTGAGTGCTGAGGCTAGGCTAGATGTAGCAGCAACCAGGAGCAAAAACAAAGGAACAAATAACCGCAGCATTGTTGTAATTACTTTGATTAAAATTCAAACTAGAAGAACAGGTCAAACAGAGCCTTCCTGCAGTTTGAGAAATACCTGCCTTACTCACTATTGAGGCGGGTTTCTGGTAAGGAAACGTTTTTAATGTGCATGATTTATTTAAGTAAGGTGGATATGCAATTACCTCATCAAATAGCAGTACCCATGACAACAGTGTGACGTTCAATTGAAACATAACTGATCAAAACTTCATTCAGTCGAATAAGTCCACAAAACTTTCACTGTTCTTTCTTTTGATACCTTTTGCAACAATGTAAAATGAAACTTTATTAATGTATATATTCCAAGATGAAGTAGAAATGGGAAAGTGAAGTACATTTTCATTAAATAGCTTTGCCATTTTATGTTAGGTTTATTTCTTAGTGAGTACAAACCAGAACTGGGTGGAATTCATAGAAAAAGAACCTACCAATTAAAAACTGCACAGTCATTCTCAACTTTTTAAATGATGACTGGTCTCAATCCTATTTGTACTGGATAAGAGCCAATGATTGTTTCTTCATTCATTCTGTGGAAAGCACTTTATTTTTCACAATATGAATATTGACTCTTAAATTGTGAATGTTCTGTGGCTCTCCATGCCATTTTTTTATCATCACTTCTTAAAATTTTCAAGATAAATCTTTTAACATGTCTAATATCTTCAATTATTTTACTGTGAAAGTACTGATTGATGGTGATTGATGTTGTTGTCAAGCCAAATGCTTAGAAAGTAAGAGTGATGGTTTTAATGTCACAGCATATCGAAAAAATTCAATCCATGTTTGTGTTTTTCAGGGCAACGTATAATAGAACAATAGATTGCATATTAATTGTTACACATTCATTGTGAAAACATGAGGAAGGCATTGCAACCAAACCAAGACTTTGTTGTTAAGTGATACCAAATTTAAGTTTTTAAATTCTCTAGACTACAGGAAGGAAAAAAGATGAAGAAACATCATAGGACAATCAGATTGGAGTAGAGCATCTTGCAACATGCAGCATTAGTTATAATTTTTCTTGCATCCTTAGTTTGAATATTGTTCAATGTCACCTGAAATAAATTTTTTAAAATTATAAATGATCTGTTTTAAAACCCAACAACTCAGTTCATTTCTGTGAGGACTCTAAGTTGAAGGATAATAGAGCTTTGCACTCAGACAGATATCCTATGCCATGTGTAGAAGACTTGCATGAAACTGACTGGGGGTCATAAATTTTCCAAATTGGCCTACTTCCAACTGGAGCTGGAGATGTCATCAAGGAACTGTGTCACCAAATATTTTCACAAAGAACTGTGTGAGTACACCCACTTGCCTTTTGACATGTTTTCAGCTTGCACGTTTTTCAAAGGCTGATGGTGAACATCCTTTAAGAGGTGCCCAGCTTTGCAGTCTACCTGGGTGGCATTTTAATCTCAGCAGCTACTGTAAAGGAACATTTGAAGAATTTGGAGAAAACTTTTTGGTTTTTCCCTGAGGCTGGTGTCAGGTGCAAAAGGGAAAAGTGTGTGTTCCAGGGAAACTAAGTAATGTAACTTAGGTACAAAGTCAAGAAGGATGGACTACACCTTGCCGAGGAGAAGGTAAATGCTATAAAGAGGCTGCAATAAGAGGAACAGCTGCATGGCAGTCTATCACCCATCTTCAAACATCCTGGCTGAGCAAGTAGATCAAGTATTCAGGAACAAAATGAAAAAAAACAAACAATAGGCATTTTGGAAACAAAGTCTGTATGTTTCCTTTTCAATTAACATCCCACATGATGACAGGAGTAGCTCAGCAGAGCTATTGATAGGCTGATGTTCTCAGGCCAGACTTAGCCTCACTTTCCGAAATCAGGGTGGCAAACTTGAAGAAAAACAAGAAACCCAAAAAAGAAGCCAAGATGGACATAAGTCTGACAGGGTCTTCAAACCGGGAGACACTATCCGTGTACAGAATTTTGGGGATTATCCCCCGTGGATCCCAGAAATTGTGCTCCCGAAAATGGGACCAGTGTCATATATGGTAAAGGCTGGGGAGAAAGAGTATAACAAAACATGTCAATCACCTCTGCAACCAGAAACCCTCCACAGGGGTGACTGCTGCACCGGATATGCCACCATTGGCACCTTATATACTAGCTACTGGATGCGAAACTCCATTCACAGAGAGACCAACGGAGCTCTATGAGGTCTCCAATTTCGAAATGAAGATGGAGGCGGCAAAATTGTAATCCGAGATCACCACTAAGAACAAACCCCCTACAGTGGCCCTTCAATTCTCAGCAAGGAGGCGTTGTTCATGCATTTGATACACAGTTCCACAATCACTGTGCAAACAACAGAAATGAGGTCACGAGCCAAACAACAAAGACGGCCCCATTACTATAGGAGGAACCCTTGAACATGGAGATGAAGGGGTAAAATAACCCCTTAGAGTTCCATGGGGAATCTCTAATTGATCTCTGTGTGGGGCCCATTGGATATGAGTTCCATTGGTAACAGGCTATGGTCTGCCTGGGTGAAACTTATCATCTGAGCCCTCTATAAGGCAGACACTGGGAAAGGTCTGCAGAATTACTGTCCTTGTTAGGACTTATGTATGCGATAGAGTAGCAGCTTCATTTTAATTTAACAATAAATACTGTTCCTTTCCAGTCAGATTTACTGTTAAGGTACTTCCAACCATAAACCTTGGGTGTTAAGGGATTTTTAAAAATGTCTGAATGAGAGGGTGTTGGCATTTCTTAAAGGTGAAACTGGTATTGTCAAGGGAATTCAAATCCAAAATGAGGAAAGTAAAAACTACTTTTAAAAATAAAGTGGAGCATTGATTTTGCACAGACAATCCAAGGAAAAGGTGGGAAAGACTTAACTCAATGATGGGGAGGCAAAGGATAAAACAGATTGTATTTGTGCATCATCCTACATTTGGTGATGATTTTAGTCAATATTATGGAAAATTTGACATGGCTGATTTTAAAAATGAATGTAACAAGTTATGTGATAGAATCCCTGTATTTTCACTTATGTAGCTGTCAAAGAATGAGGTTGCATCGTATCTTCCCGATGTTAAACCATATAAAGTTCTTGGTACTAATGAACTATAAAGTAAAATACTAAAAAACTGTGGTACCAGCTCAGAGGTATCTACATTTCTATTATTTGGGATGTATGTATGCTCCCAATATTTATAAAACGGCGATTAGCACACCTGTGCCAAGAAGCCAGGAGCCAAATCATTTAATATTAGACCTGTAGTTCTCACTATTTGCTAAATGTGTGGAGAGAGCCTTGAGACCATTTTACTCATCTGTATCAGATTATCTTGATCCTTTACAATTTTCTTGTAAAGCACATATAGGAACTGAGGATGCTACACTTTCTCTAGTGAACCTGATAACTAATCTCCAACAGCCAAAATCTTTTGTGAGTGTTTTATTTATTGATTTTAGTTTAGCATTCAATACAAATTCACATTCTGATACAAAGGTTTCTTTCTTTGAACATGAATGAGGGCCTAACTCACTGGATTAGGGATTTTCTTACTGACTGTCTTCGGCATGTATTTATGAATTTTTTTTATCTGATGAATTTACTTTAATCACAGGTGCTCCTCAAGGCTGTATCCTGTAACCTCTGATATTTTCTATATATACCAACAAGATGAGAATCAAGGAAATTAATACTTTATTAATTTAAGTGTGCAGATGATATGGCTTTGGTGGAGCCGTTTTATAAAAAATAAAATGACAAGTGAAGGAAATTATTTTGAACGTACTGCCACACTTCAGAAATAGTGTCAATTGAGCGCTCTGATGATTAATGTAGATAAAACCAAACAGCTATTTTTATATAGCAATGGCTACATATTTGTATCTTAATGACCAAGTGGTAGAGATTGTCGAGTGGTTCAAGTATCTGGGAACCCAAATAGAGCAGAAGCTAAGCTTCACAGAGATCACTGACTTACTTCTAAAAACGCAACACAGTATCTGTTTTTAATGAGAAAACTGAAAGATTTGGACTGAGTCAAGATGTTTTAGCAAGGACACACAAAAGTCTGGTAGAGAGTTCTCTAACATTCAATTTGACAATCTGGTATGGCAACTTGGGTGTGAAATGCAGAAGTAAGCGGGCTCTAATTGTCAACAAGGCAGGTAAAATGATTGATAGTCAGCAGAAGCAGTTTGATAACTTATTTGACAACACAATTAAAAGGAAAGCTCAGACCAGCTTTGGTGATCCTTCCCATTCTTTATATCCTCAATTTGGAAGTCTCCCTTCAGGACAATGCTTTATAATGCCTATTATCAGGACAAATCTGTTTGAAGTGTTTTGTTCCTAGTGTGATGAGCTTGCTAAATAACACAATGTAAACTCAACCTGCTGTTTTTCATTTATTTATTCAACTGCAGTAAGAGCTTTAATGGCAGAATTAGATGTGTTATGTTTGTATAATATGGATGTAGGTTATATATACATCAATGTATGAGTGTAGATATACTTGAAATATTCACTGTTTTTAAACTAATGACTGTATGATTAAGTGTTATATTGGAGGTGAAGCCAAGAACAAATTTCCACTTTTCTGTGGACATTGAAGTTCTACTCTATTCTTTCTTGAGGCTTTACTGGTTCTTTTCTTCAATGTTTCTTTTCAGAGAGAAAAAAAAGGACAATGGATCCAGGACTCAAAGTTGCATTTGTCAGTGTCCTAATATAATGGAGAGAGGCAAAGGAGAGAGTCACCATCAAGCACAATCCAGCAGAGATCCTGCTTGAGATATGTAGTCACGAGGAGCTAGAGCATGAGCAGGTAGGTCAGAAGGAGACAACTAGACAACAGACCTGGGTTTATCACAGAAGAGTCTCCTATTTACAAATGAGCAAGTGGTGATGCTGGGTATGTCTGTGCTTCTCCTGAGTTCTGCTACATTACATATGCCGTGTTGTGAAGGCCGGATGCCCAGTGGGGTTGGAGACTATTCCTTGTCAGTGGCTTTGACAGCAAAGCTCAATTTCTTTGCCTCTGAGCCTGCCCAGGAATCAATAGAAGACATGTGTGACATCTCTCAATCTGTAACATTTTAATGTATAAAGGAGGTCACTGATAGCTTTTACATGAAGTACTATCATTATAATAGGCTTGCTCTGGACAAAGATAGTCAGACTCAAAGATTCACTGGCTTTGCAGCTATCTGACACTTCCAAAGAGTGCAATATGGCAGCCCCTAATATTAAGAAGCCACAAGGGCTACCATTCCATTAATTTACAATCAGTGTGAGATCATTGTAAATACATACTGCACATTTGTGCATGGTAGTCTGGGAGTTGTCATGCTGCCTACATGCTAAGACACTTTCAGGTATCTGAGATTTTTGATTTTCTAGTACATCTCCAGAAATGGCTGCTTGGAATGAGAGGTACCCACTGAAGTGCTAGCTGATGACATTTATGCATCATGTTCAAAGTCTTTTTGAGGAGAGATACAGCGCTCAGAGTTCCATACGCTCCCTTGTAGAGCAAATTGTAGGGCTTCTGAAGATATGTTTCAGATGTCTGGACCTCTCTGCTGGCTCAGCACAATAAACTCCTGATTGGGTTTCATGCATCATTGCAATATGTTGCATCCCTCAAAGTGGCAATCTCACAATGCAAAGAGGTGATCTCTTGTCAGGGGATGAACTAAAGGAGGATGAGAACTCATTGGATTTAGAAGGTCCAGGAAGCTCAGGAGTCTGTGTGTCAATATGAGGAAGGCAGAAATTGGAGATGTGCTTGTGATGCTTTAATTGCTGTCACCTCCCACATGGCAAGTGGATCAAACTGAACAGGTTTCACCCTGGATTTGGACCCTGCGCAATGATCTCTTCCATTAGAACACTGTGGCTCATCCTGTGTAACTGTGGTGAGGTGCAAATCGCAATGCATAGTTACCAGACTTCTGCTGTCAGTGACAGTCTCACTGCCCTGCACCATGCTGATGAAGAGGTTGCAACTGCTTGAAAAATTTCAAATTTGACTTCCAGTGATTCATCAGTGCATTCAACAGTAATAGTAATTGCTTACAGGTCCCAGGATGAGTAAAGTTATAGGAGGGTATATGCCCCTCAGCCCTCAATGCCATTTGCTTTCATTGCAGGGTCTGGCCAACCACTCACAGCGGGAATGAGTCCTCCATTTACATTTATGTGTTTTGACTTACCAAGCCACTGTCTCTTTTGGTCCATGGTGCCCTGTGACTGTTCTTACTCTGGAAACTGAGAATCTACCAAGGAACACGTGCAATGTGAGACGAGATTTGAAGCTTTCACCATTACCTAATGATGCCAAAACACTGCTACAACTGAGATGAGGACATGTTTAGGGACCTCTTTCTCCCATGCATGACTAGTCTTCTGCCACTACCACTGAGCTGACACAAAAGCTGCTAGAATATCAGTGCTGATAAATTGTCTTTTCAACTCAATAGTTTTCTATCAGGAAGAAGGAGTGATAACACTGACATCACATTAAATTAAAATTTAATAATTCTTCCCTGACATCATAAAAATGGAGATGAGTTCAACTCAGGTTAACATCACATGAATGTTAATCTCACAATGGGATGCTATCTCTGAAGATGGCTAAACTTTGGCATAAGAGATTCCACCGTACGAATGTCTTCAGTTGACCAAAAATATTCATACAACCATTAAAATTTCTCCTTCAATGTCAAGAAAACAAAGGAAATTGTTGTCAACTTCTGGAGGCAAAGTGGAGAGCATGCCTCTGTCTACATCAATGAGGATGAGGTAGAAATGAATGAAAGCTTCAAGTTTTTAGGTGTCCAGAACACCACCAACCTGTCTTGGGCCTCATGCTGACACTATAGTTAAGAAATCCCACCAATGCCTCTACTTTCTCAGAAAACTAAGTCAGTTTGGGACGTCAGCTACTACTGTCACCAACTTTTGCAGGTGTATCATAGAAAACACTCTTTCTGGTTGTATCACGGCTTAGTATGGCTCCTGCTCAACCCAAGACTATAAGAAACTACAAAAGATCGTGAATGTAGCCCAATCCATTACGCAAACCAGTCTCCCACCCATTGACTCTCTCTACACTTCCCATTGCCTCAACAAAGCAGCCAGCATAATTAAAGACCCCATGCATCCCAGAATTTCTCTCTTCCACCTTCTTTTGTCAGGTAAAAGAAACAAAAATCCGAGGTCACATATCAACAGACTCAGGAACAGCTTCTTCCTTGTTACCATCAGACTTTTGAATGAACCTATTTCGCATTAAGTTGACCTTTCTCTACACCTTAGCTATGATTGTAACACTACATTCAGCACTCTCTCATTTCCTTCTCTATGAATGGTATGCTTTGTATAGCAACAAGACTTTTTACTGTACATTAATACATATGACAATGATAAATCAGATCAGATATATTCACAAAAGTGCAATTTCTCTACAGCGATAGCACACCCATGACACAAAAGTAACATTAAAATTTTTGAACTTTCTCAACATTACCACTACACTTGGTACAGCCCTGACATCCACAGATAAGTAGAGGTAGCGTGCTGACTGCTACATCCTAATACCCATGACGACCTTGATGGATGTCCTCTCATGGATTGAAGTCTGGAGAGCCCCAGCCTGAGGAGAGTCTCCTGCTAAGGGGCAAAAATGCCTATGGTGACCTGGGATACTGGAGCGCATGGGATCACAAACAGAGGGCAATGTGAATGGCTGCACATCCTTGGAGTGGCCTGAAAGTGGGTCTCTGGGGTATCCAGCTGATGTTCAGCCTGTGGATGCCCAAGAACCCTGCCCTGTCTCCTGCAAAAAAATGGTGCACCTGGAGGTAAATCAAGATGCCTTATGCAATGTGGCCTATATCTTGATGGTACCCACACCTGGATGTGTGAGTGGCCATGGAGTGCAGGGCTGAGTGAAAACCCACCAAGACCTGCTGGACTAAGTCTCTATGATGGTTGTCAACCTTCTTATGGTGACTTTGAGATGCTGGTATGTTGAAACACAATATCAGACAGAACATTAATAAAATTAATATTGTTATCTTATTAAGAGCACAGAAACTTGATGAGTAGATTGAATGAGGATAATAATCAACCTAATCTAACTGAATGGTGAAGCAAGTTCAAGGAATTGAATGACATACTCATATTCTCATGTCCTATGGCTCTGAGGTCCTATGGTTTGCATAAGACCTCAGCCTTATGCAAACCATGTGCATATGGAAATGTGAGGCATGTTCAATTGCATCCCAGCGTAGGTTCTCTAAGTGGTACTATTCTCTTAACTACCATACTAGTCAATTATAAAATGTAAAGAGACTCCAGCTATATTTTCAGTATTGCTGGAAAAAGAGACATGCTGTTGAATTGTTTCATTTTGCACTCATCAGGACAGCTATAAAAAAATTCAAAGAGAGCAACAATTTACAGTGCATGAGAAAACAATACTGATTGGTTGGCAAGTCAATCCTATAGCAAGTCTCTTTTTTAGCAAAATCAAAAATTATTTCATGAAATAATGGGATAGGGTTTGGGTGGCCTGAATAAGATGCGCTGTTAGAGAGTCAGTACAGTCTCGATGAGCCAAATGACCTGCTTCTGCAATCTAGGGATTCTATGAAATAATTGGATGATCTGAGGTTACAAACTAAGAGCAGTAAAATAGGTGCTTGAAATTGTATTACATCTCATAATGTATGGACAATTACAGCTTTGTAATGAAACTCCCTGCTAGGAATTAAACTTGTGCCTCAAAATTGGAGAAGAGTGCCCTCTGCTGTTCATAGACATCAAAGATTTTACACATGCTGTATATTTTAAAACATTGCACGTTCTGTAACAGCTTTGAATCCCTCTTATTGGATGGGAGGCTGTACAGAGAAGGAGGGCAAAGGAGTTGTTGGGAAGGTGGGGGCATGTTGGCGAGGAAAATATATTCAACACAAAATGTTAGATCAAAATGATGAACTTGAGTTCTTTAGAATGAGTATTATTATTTAACTTGGGAGACATGTTTCAGTTATGGGAGAGATTTCGGTGTACTGGTAATGGAGTGATAGTGATATTGAAATTAGCTATTCAGGACTTGTGTTAATGCTTTGGGATCATGGAATTGGAAATAAAGCTTGCCTTAGTATTGCTGACCATGAAACTACCCTTAATTATTGTAAATGTCCATGGATTCTTATTATTCTTTAGTAAAGCATATTTGCCACCATTAACTGGTTTGGCCTACATATTACTCCAGACAAAAACATGGTGGTTGATTCTGAAATTATAGCTGAGCAACAAGCGCTGCCCTTGCTAGCAATGTTCACATCCCAAGAAGGATTAAGAAAAATAACATTGATGTTCAGTGCAAACACATCAGAAAGCATTGGTCTCCATATTTACTGGATTATATAATTCAAAAATTATAATACTG